>JALMGJ010000002.1:188352553-188952553 GCA_023362775.1 Charina bottae | reverse complement strand
CTTGAAATCACTGGGAGGGTGAAAAAATAGAATCACCCTCCACTGTCCCCCCACCCCACATATATTTTGGTGTCTAGATGTTGCAATGCCTCCAGAGAGTCTCCATTTGGCCAACACAGGATTTCTCTGTAAATGACAATCCAGGTATATGTCTTTGGGGAAGGTATTCCATAGATGGGTAGGAATATGAAAACTGAAAAACAACTTAGGCAAGCTGTTTTGAAACTGTTGCAGGTTCTCCTTAAGTTTCTCAGGTAATACACCAAAGGAAGCAATACAAAAATATTTATTTATTTATTTGTCAAATTTATCACCACCCATCTCCCCCAAGGGGGACTCAGGGTGGTTTACAATAAGAAATAATTAATTAAAATACAGTTATAAATACAATAAAATAAACATAGAAATAACATGATAATAGAATGTAATAAATATGATAAAATCCAGATGGGAAGATCATCTTCAATCCATGGGTAAAATGGGTTGCTCTAGGGCCATTCTAGGGAGCTAGCCATCCCCAAGAGTGCCCACTCTCCTTCCCGCCTCAGGCATATTGACAGAACCAGGTTTTAAGTTTTTTCTCGAAGTCCAGGAGCGAGGGGGCCTGTCTTACCTCCAGGGGGAGAATGTTCCAAAGGGCAGGGGCTACTGGAGAGAAGGCACGCTTCTGTGACCCCACCAGATGGAATTCTTTAACAGATGGGGTCCATAGCATGCCCTCTCTGCATGCCCGGGTGGGACGGGTCGATGTGATGGGGATGAGACGGTCCCTTAGGTAACCTGGACCCATGCCATGTAGGGCTTTAAAGGTCATAACCAACACCTTGAATTGGACCCGGAAGCAAACTGGAACCAAGTGCAGCTTGCGCAGCAAAGGTGTTATATGTGTCCGCCTTGGGGCACCCAAGATTGCCCATGTGGCTGCATTCTGGATCAGCTGTAGCTTCCGGATAGCGGCTCTAGCTTGTGTTCGGTCAGGTTCGGTCTTTGTCTTCCTTCAGATGTCTCTTAATCCTCTTCAGAACCCTCAGCTCCTTCATGAACCACGGGGAGTGTCGGGTTGGCAGTCCGGACAAGAGAGGCCACACAGGCATGATCCTGTCCAAGGCCCTGGCCGCCTCCCAATTCCAGGTAGCCGCCAGGGCCTCCGCTGGACTATGCAGTAGATCCTCGTGTATAACCCCACCTCCCTCTGAAACCCTTCCGGGTCCCTCAGTCACCGGGGGCGGACCAATCAAATGGGTCCTGCTCCCTGTGGAGGGGGGTGGCATAGGAGAATCTGAAGGACACCAGGACGTGATGTTACATGATAATGGGGATAGATGCAGCTCTCCCCTCAGATCACATTGCCACTGCTCAGACAAGAAAACTAAGTCTGGGGTGAGGCCACTGTCTCGAGTTGGGTCCCGAATAATCTGGGACAGGCCCATGGCTGCCATGGTAGCCGTGAACTCCCGAGCCGCCTCTGAGGCACGCCCCAGGGAGGGCAGGTTGAAATCCCACAAAACCATAAGCCTGGGGAACTCGACCGCCAACCCCGAGACGGACTCCAGCAGCTCAGGCAGGGAGGTTGCTCCGCAGCAGGGAGGCTGGTACAATAGCAACACTCCCAACTGTTCTCGAGAACCCAACTTGAAAAACAAGGTCTCACACCTGGCAACTGTGGAGCAGGGCCCCTGACGGCCACTAGAGCACTAAAATATACTGCTGCAATTCTAGCATCCCAGTTTTATTATATCAGCATTCTTAGACATGACTGCTAAGGGGTTTGAACTCACTCACAATTATATTCAAGTGAAGGACACTAATTGAATTCAGCAATACCATTATTCCCATGACCTCTCTTCCTATGGCCAAGCAAGCAGTGTCTCCACAAGTATATTCTCCAGCATTCTATTAAACATAAAACACAGTTATGCTCAGACTGCATCTATAACCTTCAGGATACATTGGAACTAGGTATTACATAGTAAATTGTTTCCATAAATGACAACCATAAATATGCTTAAGGCCACATTTTCTTTGCATTTTATTGGGTCCAGTCAGCAGCCTTATTTTTTTTTTCTTAAGTTGTGCTTCTGTTGCTCATTTCAAGCCTTTTTCCTGTTTCCTCATTTCTGATGCAGATTCTAATGACCCAATGTTGTCAGAATTACTTAAAAATATTTGAACCCTGAATAAATCATCTACCCAATTAATGTAAAAGCAGAAAACAACAGAAGATAATAGATTTCCAGTTGAGCCATCATGGAGAAGGATCTGATATAAGTATAATTCTACAGCTGAAACACTAGATTGTATTAGCTGGAATCTCTCTCTCTCTCTCTCTCTCTCTCTCTCTCTCTCTCTCTCAACATTTGTTGTATGAAATTACCTTGGAGAAAATATTGGTGAAAGTTGAAGGAAAAAAACCCAAAAAGTGACTGTAACCACCTCCTGGGAGCCAAATTCCTCACATAGAGAAGAAGAGGATACCATGGTTGATGGCTTCAAGAGCTACTGGGAGATCCAGTAGTACAAGGATGGATGCACCAGCTCCATCCCAGCTCCATCACATGTCACTGATAAGCATAACCAAGGCTGTCTCCATAATGAATCCCAGCCTGAAATCTGACTGAAATGGGTTGAGATAATCCACTTTTTCCAGGGGTCTCAGCAGCTGCAGTCTGACCACCTTCTCAAACCATTCCCTAAAACAGGGAGGTTAGAAATGGGATGAGAGCCAGTTTGGTGTAGTGGTTAAGGCACCAGGCTAGAAACCGGGAGACTGTGGGTTCTAGTCCCGCCTTAGGAACGAAGCCATCTGGGTGACCTTGGGCCAGTCACTTTCTCTCAGCCCTAGGAAGCAGGTAATGGCAAACCACTTCTGAAAAACCTTGCCAAGAAAACTGCAGGGACTTGTCCAGGCAATGGACCGCCCAGGGTCCCTCCTTGTGGGGGAGATGGGCGGGATATAAATGAAATAAATAAATAAATAAAATAAATAAATCTCCAAGAATCAGACACAATTGAACGGAAAAAAAGAAAAGAAAAAATGGGATGATAGTTATCCAAGATCACTGGGTCCAAGGATGGTGATTTACTGCAATGTGAATGCAGAGCCTGGTCAAAACTGTTTCAGCCGAGAATTACAAAAACTGAGGGAAACCCATCATAGAAAATTACTAATAGCTACCAAAGCTTCATAATGGCCATCATTTGTTTTAAAGTGTTCCCAGTCCTTACATGCCTGCCAAGCCACTTGAAAAGCTTTTAATGTAGTAAAGTATAAAAATAAACATAACAGCAAAGGGACCTATGTTTGTATACTTAAAGCCTTTGGTAGTCTCTCCTCACATTGTTATCCACATGACTTATGAATTTGCGTGCTGCAGATAAACTCAATTAACTCAACAGTATAGGAGCAAAATTGTCAACTAAAGTTATTAGAGGTGAGACCTCTGCATCTTTGTCAGCTGAGTAATAGGGTCAAACTGTTAAATGTTCTTTTTTAATCCTTTCTATGTCTTTATATTAACATAGGTTTTTGGTGGCTTGCTTAAGAAAATTGGGCCTATGAGCATCCTTCTCTGTGAACATTATCAGGCTGGTTCAGGTACAAAATGGTTTCTATGAAACTGTCTTGGAAAATTGCTCATAGCCAGAAATTTGTTTATGACCTGTTCAGCTAGTGTGGAGGCAGAATTTGTGTTAACAGTGCTTCAATTAGCATAATACCTTCACTTCCTATTATTATTCTTGCTACTGTTGTTATTTTTTTTAATTTCATACCAGTCCTTCTCTCAAGGTCGCTTAGGGGGGATACATGGACGAAGAACAATTAAACAATATGGAGTAACATTATCTTCAATGAAATCATCTTTAATAAGAACAAAAGCAATGCACAATTCAGGGCTGAAATACATATGTTACTTATTTATTCAGTTTGCAAAATCAGTATGGATACTGGTACCTGTGAAGTTAAATCATATCTGGTACTTGTAAGTGGGGAAAATAATAATTTGGCAACTATTGTTATGAATATATTTCTTAAATGCAATTCTTGCCCAGTGGATACATGGCAAAGAGTAAAGTATGGTATCTGCTGGGCTTAATTCATGGCCATGAGGTACTACACACACACACACACACGTGTCAGATTCATAAAAAATCCTATAATCAGTTTTGAATGCCACATTTTAAGAAGGATGCAGATAAACGAGATGTAATAATTTAGGTGTTAGGCAAGAACCAGGGAGATCTGCATTGAAGTCCAGCTTCAGCCATGGAAGCTTAGCAGCTCAACGTCACAGGGTTTTTGTTGTGCATAAAAATGGGAGAAGAGCGTGTTATGTACTATGTAAATAAATAAGGAAAAGTTGGAAGATACCCAGAAATAGACAACGAAGATGAGGAGCTAGAAAGCACTCTTATTAAGAACTACTGAACGAGCTGTATACCTTTTAGTCAGGAGAAAAGAAAATGTCTAAATATGACAGATGTCTTAATATTGGAGGGCTGCCATGAAAAAGGTGAAGACTAGGAAGATAACTGTCTCTGACCAAACTCCTGCCCTGGCATTGCCTTGATAAATTGTTTTTTGTTGCTCCGGAGGACAGATTGCAAGGAGGAAGATTACAGTCGAACTTTAAGAGAAGCTTCCCAATTGTGAGAAACACTTGAAAGAGTAGAAGAACTGCCCCAAGACTCTTTTCCAGATTCAATGCAGGTAGGCCTCACTTACCGACTGCCTCGTGCAGTGACCATCTGAAGTTACAATGGTGAAAAAAACAACAACTTTGTAACCAATCCTCGCATTTACGACCACTGCAGCATCCCATGGTCACGTGATTGCCATTTGTGTGCCTCGCAACCAGCTTGCGACTAGCAGAGTTAATAGAGAAGGCAAAAGTAAAATCATAAGTCGCAGTCATGTGATTTTTTGCTTAGTGACCACAGCAGTTCCCTTATCGACCAAAGGGGAAGTAAGGTTGTAAGCCTGTTGCGGTCACATGATTTTCCACTTAGCAACCGCAGCGCTGTACCTGTAATGCCATTTCTCAGCAATGCTATTATTATATCATGCACTGTAAATATTATACTAAGCAGAAGATGGATTAGATCACCTCAGAAGTTATTTCCAGTCTAAAGTTCTGTTATCTTTACTTTAGCATATTTGATAAATTAGTTATAGTTTATTATCAAATAGGATTTATTTGAAACAGGGCTGAAAAACTTGGGGGACTGAACCATGTTTGGCTCGGAAATGTTTTTCGCAGCCAGCCCTGCAAAGAACAGACATAACCTTGTGATCACTGTTACCAAAAATGGTCAGTGCAGCTTCTTTCACATGAAAACACATGAAAACTGTTAAGTTTAAGCCTTAAAGTAGTCATAACCTAGTTGTAGAAACAAAGAAAACTCCTCAAACGTTTCCAAAATTCAAGAAAAATTCTGAAAATCCCAACCCTACCCACATATCTGACAGTCTAACTCACTTTGTGACTTTGTACTCAAGACCTCCTCCTCCATTTTGAGTGGCTTCCCAAAGGTTACCCATCTCTGCTTTCAAACCAATGACAGCTGCAATATTTTTAAATGTTCAAATAGCTGCTGTTTCCTGCTCAAAAGATGAGATCTCTGCATTAAGAAATGCATTTACTCTTTAAAATGTTGAAATCAGGTCCCTTGTTTAAAAAAATACTCTCCAATATAGGACTTACATCAGTTCCAAAGCACTGAACAACCTCTTCTGAATGCCCATTCTCGTAACTAGGGTATCCCAAGAGGATACAAATGTTGTGATACAAACATCTAATGCACAATGAAAGGGAAATGTCCTATGCTACAATTTTAAAAAGTCACAATCCAAAATCATTCACGATCCATGAACATTTGTTGTAAGTTGTTGTTCCTCTTTGCTTCTCCAAATCCAAAACGTCTCCATTCAGTGAACCAAGGACTGCTCCATTCAGTGATACGTTGCATGGGGATACCTTAGTGCAGAGCTTTCCAAACTTTTCATGTTGGTGACACACTTTTTAGACATGCATCATTTTGTGACACACTCTTACAGCAGGGCACAAGGCAGGCACTAGGACCTGCGCGGAATCACAGCAGGTTTGGAGGCAGCCAGGCACAAGGCAGGCACTGGGACCTGTGTGGAATCCTAGCAGGGCTCGGAGGCAGCAGCAGCCACGACACACCCAGACACTGCAGCCAACACACTAACATGTTGCGACACACAGTTTGGAAAGCTCTGCCTTAGTGGAAAAACACTTGCTTTTTGGGGAAGAACATGCAGAAGGGAAAATTTTCCTCATATTCCCACACCGGTCTTGCAATAGCAGGCAGTGTAGTAGAGAAGATATGGAGAGTTGTAGCTCTTTGGATCTTGGTGTTTAAATTTAATCATTATATAGAAGCCATCAGGTCTATTCTTTAAAAGGTTCTCATCTGCACATATAAACATACCTCAGCGACCAGCATGGCTAAAGCCAGTATGCTAATTTTGCTCTTACTTATGCAGTGCCGCTGATATGCAGCGAGTGCTGCCAAAACATACATTTAACTTCCCCTCCCCCCAAAGTTAAAAAGGACCCTGATCTTCAGGATTTAATAGCTAAACCACCTAATTGCATATGTATGGAATATCAGCTTGTCAGTGTAGGCTTTCCCATTCCAAATGAAAGGTTCATACATTTTTAAAAGCCATTTCTGCATCTGTTTTGACTCTGTGCTGAATTCCACAATGTACTGTATTTATGACAACCCAACACTCTTCACTTATTGATTCAGTAGTTTTATTTTACAGGGATTTTAAACATAGTTTTCATTTTGAGAAAGTGCTGATCTATTTCAAGGAATGCCTTGATAGGCTGGTACACAGCACCCCGTTGATCTTCAGGAGTTTTTAGTGCTTTACTTTGTTCATCAAAGCATCTGAAAGTTCAGCAGCTAACCAGAACTTTCTGAGGCTGTGAAATTGGAGTAGCAATCTGTGCAAATAATTTTGGTGAGGCTCTTTTAGAAGCTAAATTGGGAATAAAAGTCAATCCCTCTTCTTCTTGGCTGGAAAGAACTGCCTCAGCTTGGTGGTCTGGTCTTGCACAGCACCTACATATACATAAAGTAAATAGGTAAAGGTTCCCCCCCGCACATTTGTGCAGTCGTGTCCGACTCTAGGGGCTGGTGCTCATCTCCGTTTGTTAGCCGAAGAGCCAGCGTTGTCCGAAGATGCTTCCACGGTCATGTGGCCGGCATGACGCGTGCGGAACGTGGAATATATACATACTGTGTTCCAAACTAGGGTGTAAGGAGAAGCAAAGTATGCAGAATATTCTGAAAAACAAAAACAAATTCAGCTTGGTGAATATCAAACCATGATGGAATCTCCAATCGAGAGATACTTTATTTTTTTATTATAATTTTTATTAAAGATTTTAAAAAAGGAAGATAAAAACTAATGCAAACTAATATAAAGTAAGAAGAGAAAAAGAAAAAGAAATCAAAGACAAGGCTAAAAGTACAAGAAAGGAAAAAAGTAAAAGAAAAATAGAAAAGAAAGAAAAAAGATACAAAGAAGTAGCTTCTGATCTTCTTTACAGCAGTTATAAGTACAATTATAAATTTACCTCTTACTCTATGGTTACAACATAAATCTCTTCTTTCTATAATCTATCTTGTCTAATCATCAAATCCATAAATCATAAATTCATTTTTTTCTGTTTTATGCAAAAAGTCCATACAGGGGTTTCCAGTCAGCAATAAATCTAGATATTGTCTTTTCTCTGATCAAAGAAGTCAATTTAGCCATCTCAGCAAGTTCCATCATCTTCACCAACCATTCCTCCATTCTGGGTATTGCTGAGTCTTTCCATCTTTGTGCATACAGTAATCTTGCTGCAGTTATCATGTACAAAAACAAAGTTCCATGACATTTTTCCAACTGTTTGTCCATCAATCTCAGAAGAAAAACCTCTGGTCTCAATTGTGTATTAATCTTTACAATCCTCTGAATTAGTGTATGTGTTTGAATTCAGAATTTTCTAGCTTTTTTACATGTCCACTAAACATGATAAAATGTCCCTTCTTGTTGTCCACATTTCCAACATAAATTTGAAGTGCCTTTATACATTCTAGACAATTTCTCTGGTGACATATACCTATGGTACATCATTTTATAAAAATTCTCTTTAAGATTAAAACATAGTGTATATTTCAATCCTTTCAGCCACACATTTTCCCACTGTTCCATCTGTATATTATAACCAAAATTTTTAGTCCACTTTATCATACATTCTTTCACTAGTTCTTCTGTTTCAAATTTCAATAAGTTTATATATTTTAGCAATTACATGTTCATCATTTGTACACAATTCTATTTCAAACTCAATCTTACAATGTTCAAAACCATAAATTCTTCTCTGTACTTTAAATCTTTCTAGTAACTGTAGATAAGAAAACCATTGACAACTATATCCCTCTGCCACCAGTTCTTCTCTTGATTTTATTTTACGTTCCTGTGGGAGAGCAGGCTGCCGGAGAAATCACAGGCACCTGTGCTGCCTCCCTCCCTCCCTCCCTCCCTCCCTCCTATCTGAACCCTCCTCTCAGCGTCAGGATGGCAGAGTGGCTGATAAAAAGCCTCAGCTTTGTAACAGCTGAGGAGGAGACGCGAGGAAACAGGAGGAGTCGCGAGGAGATAAGCAGAGATGGGTGTGTTCGGAGGTCCTGCAGCAACCACAAAGGAAAGCAGCCAAAGGAACGGAAAAGTGTTTGTTTTCCACACAGAGACTTTGAGGTCCCGAGGAAACAGAACCAAGAGGCAAAGTCCTGCAGCAAACCAGTGAGAAGGGGCAAGTGTTGTGCAAACTGCCCAATAACAGAAGCTCTATACTAGCTGTAGTAACAGTAGGCTAGTAATAGTATTAGTAGAAGAAGAATGGTTAGAATATATTTGTATTTGTGTAGAATAGATGTAGTAGTATAAGGCATAGTAAGATAGTGTAAGATAGAAGACTAGCAGAACGCATCCACGAACACCAACTAGCAGTCAGAAGACATGATGAAAACTCCTTAATCTCACAACACATGGACAGACTTAACCATACTTTCAACTGGGAAACTGTGAGCATCTTAAACCAAGCCAAATCCAAAAATGCTAGAGAATTCCTGGAAGCTTGGCACTCAGACAAAGCAGCCATCAGCAGACACATAGAGGTAAACAACATTTACATACCATTCATAAGAGACAATAGAAAAGCCAGGAGACCAGAACACCTCCTTGCCAGCAATCAACAACAAGATAGGCAAAGATTAACAGCAAGATTAGCAGCAGAGGAGCAATCAAACAACACAATAGACCCTAATCAAGGAACTATTAACTCAGTCAATCAACCAAGCAGCAAACAACAGCCCAACCAAGGAACTACCAAGGACATTACAACACCCCCACCCACACAGGCAGGACAAGCCAGGGTATATAAACAGAGAGCAAGTTCCACTCCCTTTTCGCACTGAAGATGTTGCCTAGCCTGGCAATGAAACATCTGCAAGAAAACAAGGCTCAGAGAGCACCATGGACTCCACAGTTCAACCCTGAGCTACAAATATTCTCTTCGATTGATAAACAAATATTCCGTGTAATGCCCAGTTTCCCTGCCTTGTCAGCCTAAGACTGGCAATTTCTAGCTGAAAGCAATCTTTGAGATTTCCCCCAGAGGACATATCTCAAACTATGGCAGGGCCAGGACAAAAAGTTAAACCAGTACTACTTGATTTAACAACTACTGATTACCATTAGCTGCTTCTAAAATAAGACGCCCATTTAAAAAATTCATAGATCTTCCATCTGAATATACACATACAGTTCTTCTTTTGTCACCCACCAACCTTTCTTTCTCATTTTTTTCTCACACATGATAAAAGGTCCCACTGAATTCAATTACTCTTATTCCTCAGTGAGTATCCTTTGGAATTCTTGTCCTGTTCAGTCCTTAAGGAATGAACCCAATGATGTTTGCAACTTCCCTTCAAAGGAGAAATAGGAGTTTAAAAGGATGAATGTCTACAATGAAACAGAAGAGGGGGAAAAGCCACCACAATTGCTTATCCTTACAGAGGGTTAGGATGCATAGAATCAATGAATAAAGAAGGTCCCTGCTCACAGATTACATGCATTTTCCCACTCTCAGTGGGGCAAAAAGATGGGTGGATTCTCCTCCCAGCTTCCATCTAGCCACTTGCTTGCATTATTTGTAGACTGTCCAACTCCTTGCGTTCTACTGCACTTACCTCTAATCTGCAACTGTCCCCCTTAGCAGAAAAATTACCTTCTTTCTTGGAACAGGTTTTCAGTGTGGCCTTTAACTGGCTGGTAAATTTTTATTAAAGCTCAGCGTGTTTGGCAAACTGAATGTGTGCAGTCAGAAGCAAACCTCACTGAGTTTAAAAGAAGTGACTCCTAGGGAACTATCACAGGATTGCTCCACAAGCTTAATTATAAGAGTCCATTATTGATTGTTTTGTTATTTTGTTGGAATGGGTGGTCTATGTGAGCTACTACGATAGATATGATATGATACAATGATAGATATAGTGATAAAAGAGTCATATGCCAACGGTGAATGAGGCTGAAGGAAGAAGCAGGTGAGGGCAAAGCAAAAAGTGACTTTTCTTTCTTGAGTCCCCTTCTCCTACTCTAAGCAGAGGTCTGCCAGAGAAGGAAAAATTAGAGATCTGAATTGCTTTCTTCCAAAGGGCTTTTGAATTTAGGCTGAAGGCCACATTTAACCTTAAGGCTACTACAGGCTTGTTCGGCTTCCTAATTGTGGTCTCTAGGACTTCCCAGATTGTAAGAGCTGTAGCTGTTTATTTATTTATTTATTTATTTAATTTATATAACCGCCCATCTCCCCCAACGGGGAACTCTGGGCCAGGCCCATGGCTGCCATGGTAGTCATGAACTCCCGAGCCACTTCCGAGGCACGTCCCAGGGATGGCAGATTAAAATCCCCCAGAACCATCAGCCTGGGGAACTCCACTGCCAACCCCGAGACGGCCTCCAGCAGCTCAGGCAGGGAGGTTGCTACGCGGCAGGGAGGCTGGTACAATAGCAACACTCCCAACTGTTCCCGGGCACCCAACTTGAAAAACAGGGTCTCACATCCGGCCACTTGTGGAGCAAGGCCCCTGAAAGCCACCAAAGACTCTCTGATGATAACTGCCACCCCTCCTCCCCTACCCCGGTATCTCGGCTGGTGCCACACCTGGAACCCAGCCGGGCACATTTCCGAGAGGGCTACCCCTCCCTCTGGGCCCAGCCAGGTCTCAGTAATACACACCATACATACTGTTAAAGCTCTCATGATGGTTTATTTTTGTCAGTTATGTTTTTTGGAAAGTTGCTCCTCAGGGGTGTGGGGTGGGATTAAGGGGCAAAATGGGTATCTTAACCTTAAAGTTCAATCCTTTAGAAACCCTAACTTCCCCCAAATGAGGATGTTTTCACCAATTTGGGGGATTTTAAGGGACAAATTGGGTGTCACAAATGTTATGGAAGTCTTGAAGTACCTATTTCATCCCTCAAAACCATCTCAGCCTTCAAAACCACATCAAAAACTGTGTGTGTGTGCGTGAGTGTGCGCATGCCTTCAAGTCATTCTTGACTCCTGATGACTGCAGGGACTTGTCCAAATATATAAACTTTGTTTTCTTGGCAAGGTTTTTCAGAAGTGGTTTGCCATTGCTTCCTTCCTAGGGCTGAGAGAGAGTGACTGGCCCAAGGTCACCCAGCTGGCTTTGTGTCTAAGGCGGGACTAGAACTCATGGTCTCCTGGTTTCTAGCTTGGTACCTTAACCACTAAATCAAACTGGCTATCCCAATATACATCTCTATATACAGTACTTTAAATTAGCTGAAATGATGAATGTGAAGCAAGTTGAACAAAAACGTGTCACAACTTACTATTTTAAGTATTTTTATTTTTGTCTCCAAGTCTGTAAAAGTGTAACAGATCAGTAAATACCATATCACAAGAACAAAAACTGAAAGCAATAAGCATGGACAAATAGGGGGAAGTCATTTGAACTACAAAACAAACAAACTTACCATCAGGAGATCCTCCCTATATTCCAGTGCTGAAGTTTCACAGCCTGAAGATTTTATTTCTTATTTTCTTATTATTTTCTTATTATTATTTTATTTTATTTTATTTTATTATTTTATTATTTTATTATTTTATTTTATTATTTTATTTTATTTTATTTTATTTTATTTTATTTTATTTTATTATTTTATTATTTTATTATTTTATTTTATTTTATTTTATTATTTTGTTATGTTATGTTATGTTATGTTATGTTATGTTATGTTATTATTTTATTTTATTTTATTTTATTTTATTTTATTTTATTTTATTTTATTATTATTTTATTTTATTTTAATTTTAATTTTAATTTATTATTTCTTATTTTATTTCTGATTTCTTTCTTTGTTCATTACATTTGTAGGCCACCCACTTAGAATGACTTTGGGCAGAAAATAGATTAAGAAACATTTAAAAAATCAATACGATAATCAACCCCATAAAAAGAAAAGATGGCCAAAGAGACATAGTAACAGCGAAACCATGGACCCATTTATACCTAGTCCAAAGCCTGGGAAAAGAGCCAGGTCTTTATGGCTCATCTAAAAGAAAGCAGGGTTGGGGCTATTTGGATCTCTGGGGATATGCTGTTTCAGAGGGCAGGTGCCATGACAAAAAGGGCACACCTCCTGGATTCTTCAGATGACACTGCTTAAAGATGAGACTTGAAGGACACTGACTCTGTCAGATCTTATAGAATGAGCAGAGATCATGGGAGAAAGATGGTCCTCAAGTAATATGCCATGAAGGTCTTTATAGGCAAAAACCAGTACCTTGAATTGTACCTGGAAGTCTACCGGTTATCAGTGCAGCCTGTGCAGTAGAAATGTTATATGGGCATATTGTGGCATGCCTATAACCACTCACCCCACTGCATTCTGGACTAGCTGAAGGTTGCAAGTGGTCTTCAAAGGTGGCCCCATGAAAAGTGCATTGCAGTTATCCAGAAGAGAAGTGACTAAGACATGAGTGACTGTAAATAAGGCCTCCCGATCCAGAAATGGGCAAAATTGGCACCCAAGATGGATTTGTGCAAAGGCTTTCCTGGCCACAGCTACCATGGCTCTTCAAGCAGGAGCTGTGAGTCCAGGAAGACCCCCAAATTGTGTACCAGTTTCATCTGGGGGAGTCAGACCCTAACCCATGGTCTATGGGGTACCACAAGGCTCAACACTTTCACCCATCCTATTTAACATCTACAGTACATGAGGCCACTGGTTGATGTACTCCATCAACATAGGATCAGGTTGTAACCCTGGTTTGCCAGGGTATGCCATCAGATTCTTGTCCCAGTGGCTAGAGGCTATGAGTGTCTGGATGGAGAGGAGCAGGCTTAGGCTTACCCTGTGAGCAGGCCGCCCCCAGATGCTACCATATCTCCCTCTGCCTGTCACAAACTGTCACAGTACCTGCCTTAACTCCCCATTATTTATCGTGGGAGGAAAAACAAGCAGCTCTTAGAGTTATCATTGTCATCATCATCACTACACTAATGAACATCATATGATTTCCAAATATTGTGTGTGTGTGTTCATATTCATTTTCAGGTAAAACATTTTTCCACCTTACACTGATGGCTTATTTGCACTTGTTAGCTGGCTGAGAGTATGTGGTGCCATGTCTTACCATTCCCCAGGGCAAAGCCTCAACCACCAGTAATGAATTGCCTATTGTATAGTCTTCCTAAAGCCTAACCCTCATCCTAACTCTAGCTCACACCTGACTCAGAGTTATTGATTCCTTCTGTTGACTTTTTTGGACCTTCAAAGCAAGCAACACAGCAACTGGGCCAACAGGCATGCACACCTCCAGGGTCTGAGAAGTTAGTCCACGCGACACAACTGTAGCCACTGGAAACAAAGCTTAGCTTCTAGATGATAGTAATTCAAGAAAGTCCCATTTTGCAGTCCCAAAAGTGCAAGGATAAGTCCCAGTCTCACATTGTTTGCACTCTGCCCATGTAGAAGTAGAAACTTGGTGAAATCTTGGTGCAAATGCAAAGGATTCAATGGTATGAGATTTGCGAAGCAAGCAACAAGTCTCAGGAATCTATAAAGCACAGTGTGTAAATCCCCCTCTTGACCTGGTCTTGCAACCAGCAGGCAGGAGGCAGGCAACCTTTGCAGAGTCGGTGGGGCAGGGGGGGCTTGAGCTTGGCTGAAGTAGCAGTAGCCAATGGGGCAAGGGCGAGGAACAAGCAGAGTGGGCAAAGACCCCTCCACCATTTTGCACTTCTGACGGGGAGGGACGGAAATAGGGGAATGTAGTGGTAAAAGGCACCCCTCCACACACAAGTGAGCTGCATTCACTACCAGATGCCCCCACTCCCATACATGGGACCTGCTTGAAGTGCCCTTGTAAGAAAACATTCACAACAAGCTGAATCGACCCTGAGGGGGGAGGAATCAGACCTTAGCCAGTGGCTCGGGATACTGAATTCTTTTTATTCACTGGCCCTATCTCAAAGATAGTATAGCTAGCTAGCATGTTGACCTAGTAGGAAGGGATAAATAATGAGAAGGCCAACCAGATGGGTTTATCTAAAACATTCCAACCTCATGCTGTAATTTACACTGTGTCTGCCTTTGTCTTTGCCTTGTCTTTGAAATGTAGTAGGCCAGAGGTATATAAGCTGCAGTTCTTGCTCAGGGCTGCTCAGCAAGCTGCCAATGCTTTGCTGGGCGTCTGGTGTACACTGTTGTTCTTTGAATGCTTAATAAATTCACGTTGTGTCTTCAAAGTGATTTGGTTGCTTTAGGCGGGCCAGTTTTTGGCCACAAGCCCCCCCCCGAACACTCTGTTCCAGTCCTTATCTAATTCAACTCTATCCCTGCGTACAGCCTGCACGTCACTGAGGTAACACTGGGCCTGCACGTCACTGAGGTAACACTGGGCCTGCACGTCACTGAGGTAACACTGGGCTTCACTTTGACTACTAATTTACCAAATCCTTTCTTTGGTAGGTGTTGAAGGTGATTTTCTGCCACTGGGTCAGGGTGTTTAGAACTTCTTTAGAATTTCTTTAGTGGTGTTCTCGAACTGCTGTTACTGTGCAAGTGTGAGGAGGGCGCTGATGCAGTCGTTTTTTTTTTTTTTTTTTAACATACCTCTTCATCTACTTGCAGTCTGACTGGCTGTTGCCAACCCCATCCGCATGTTGTTTTGCCTTTATATTTATGTTTACTGTACATTCTATATTATATTTATACTTTATGTATTGTGGTTTTATTGTATTTTAATTTTTTAGCTATATTGTAAACCACCCAGAGTCCCTCTTTCAGGGGGAGATGGGCGGTGGCTAAATTTGATAAATAAATAAATAAAATAAATATTGCCCGAAAGACAGCTGTACCACAAAATACAATATGCTTCCACGATCCCTTGCCTTGCTTTTAAATGCTGCACACACAAAAGCTCTAGAACTCACCCACAGCCCACTCCTGTGTCCATTTTCTCCTTGGGGGGGGGGGAATAATTTATTTTCTTTCCTGTCACGTATTAGGAAAAGTCTAGAGAGGAGTTAAGCTTTTTGTTCCAAAACAAGCAGCAAGGAAAACCCATCTTTGCCTAAAAAATGATGGGGTTGGGGGAGAGGTGTGTTCATAAGCAAGTGTGGCTTTAGTGCGGGAAAAAGCATGGCTCTAATGCTGTGCCCAGGAGCACATATCAAACGTCTCAGCAAATTGCCAACAAAAGTCTTCTTTAAAAAACGTCAGACCTCAAAGACTCCTCTTGCAGGGGGCCTTTCCTGGCATTTGACAGGCTCTTTGCCCTATTTGACTTTTTACATTAAAAACATTGTTTTGTTTTGTTATTAAGTGTTTTTGGAGGGGGTGGGGATGTTAGCAGGCTATAAAACAAAATGCCAAGCTTCAGCGTCCTCTTGATTTCTCAGAATGCCTCTGGGCTCCAGATGGCTACCCAGGTTTTCTTTGAAAATAAAAAATGATGGCTGGCAGCAAGCCGGTGCTTTCTTTCAAAAGTCTCATCTTTGGGCGGGGAGAAATAAGGGATGGCAGGTCACATTCTGGTTAATCAATGTTTTGTCACTGATTATGATCTTCATAGTTACAGCAGGTAGTCTCCTGAGCTGACCTTGTTTGCTGATCTCAAAAAAGTAGTTAAGTCCTCAGGTGGGACACCACCTGGAGAAAAAGGACGAATGCCAGAAAACTTGGAGAGTTTGGGGAGGGAAAGAATTAATAGTTGGGCTGGAACCAAGCTCCAGTTGACTAAAATATACTAGGCTAATTACCATGCAGCTTGCTTTGATTTATAGTAATTGATTGCCTTTTACGTCAACCAACTAATTTTACTTATTTGGAGTGAGTTGGCTTTATAAGTGTTCCTCCAGCACCTATCAGAGTTAACAAGGTCTTCTCTTTCAGTTTGTTGGGGATTTTAAAAAAAGCTTTCTGAACTTTGCTAGAATGAAGGTTTGCTTTAGAGTATAAAATCAGGTGTGCAGAACAAGACACGTGCTTCACTAAAGGCAGGCACCGTCACTTGGGCTATGGATATTCACCTACTAGAGTTGTCCTACCATGATCAGACATCAGTGGTGACTATCCTGGCACAGGAGCTCTCACAGTAGCTGGCAGACACATATTGATCTCCTAAGTATATCCCTTTCATTTCTTTTTGTGAGTCAATCAATATTGTTTGCTTGCCACATTGTGTGGGACTCTTTCCAGTCTCAGAATCTAAACTGTAATTGTAGGAATAGACTGGGGAAATGAAAAAAAGAAATCTTGGAAGAAGGCAGTAGCAAACCACTTCTGTGTGGTTGCCAAGAAGACAACATGATCTCTCCATGTAGCCACCAAGAGTTGAATTCAATTCAAGAGAAATATTAATTTTATGTTGTCCATAGCATTTTACTCTTCGGATAAAGCCCAGCAGTTCTCAACAGTTCAGATGTGCCCAGCTGTCCAAAAAAGTCAGGAACCTCTTCATGGAAGCCATGTCTGGGCATTAGGTGACTCATTTTGCAGGGAAGATTGAACAACATCTTCCCTTTAGCTGGAAGTTTTTATAGGATTCCATTTATGGTTAAATTCTTTTCAAACACAAGCCATATTCAGATATTCATCTAAACACATTGATTGATTGGTTGATTGGTTGATTGGTTGATTATGTGGCATCAAGTTGGTGTTGACTCTTAATGACTGCATAGATGTATTTTTTTTTCCATGACACACTGTCCAGAGATAGAAGACATAACAAACATATTATTTGAATGTCAATTGTATAAGAAAGAGAGAGATCAGTATCTAGGACCGCACATTAGATAAATGGCCTATTGGGATCCTTATATTAAAACAACATATTTCATATGCGGACAGAATCCAAAAATTACATATAATACGGTCCTCTATTTGAATAAAACAGTTCAGTTGAGATCTGCATATGTGAGCCTGATTGGGGTAAACTGTAGGGGTGATTCAGAAATATGATCTGTATTTTTATTCCTTATCTTACCTAATTTGGTTCTTTTATTCTATTTTTACATACGGACTTATTGATGTTTTACATCCTGTACTTTGATATGTCCAAATGGCTAATCAATAATAAACTATACTAAAGCCCATGACACTCTGTCCCTAACCTGGTCTTTCAGGTCTTCTAATTGTGCACCCATTGCCTCTTTAATTGAGTTTATCTGCCTTGCTACTAGTGTCCTCTTCTCTTTCCTTCCACCTTTCCCAGCATCACAGACTTCTCCAGAGAGTTATGCCTTTGCATAAAGTGTCTGAAGTATGGTAATTTGATCTTGGTCATTTGTGCCTCAAACTCTGGGTTGATTTATTCAATGATCCATTTGTTTGTTTTATTGGTTATCCATACTCAGGAGCCACCTCCAACACTAAATTTCAAAAGTGTCAATATTCTTTCTAACATGCTTCTACGAAGTCCAACTTTCACCTGCATAGAATGTCACAGGGAAAAGCATCCCCTGCATGATTCTGATCTTTGTATGTATAGATTTGTTACAGGATCTGAATATCCTTTCCATGACCTTCATTCCTACTCTACCAGGTGCTCATCTGCAATGTATTTCTTGACTCCTGGTTCCTTTACTGCTGATAGTCAATCCTAAAAGGCAGCAGCTTTCCACCACTTCAGTATCTTCACTCTCACTTCTTAGGCTGGTTGCTGTACCTGTTGTCATTAGTTTGGTCTTTTTATTTAATCTTAATCCCATTTTTTTTCACTGTGCTCCTTGACTTTCATTACTAGAGCTTGCAGATCATTATCAATTATTAGAGACCTGTCATCAGCATAGTGCAGGTTATTGATGTGTCTTCCTCTAGTTTTAAAACCGCACTCATCTTCTTTCAATCCAGCTTCCTTCAATATATATTTTGCACATAAACTGAATAAATAAGGGAAGAGTATATAGCCTTGTCTCACTCCTTTGCCAACCTGAAGCCAGTCTGTTTTGCCATGTTCTGCCTGTACTGTGGCTTCCTGGCCTGTATACAGATTTTGCATGAGGACAATGAGATGTTCTGGGATTCCCATTTTTCTGTGCACATTCCACAGCTTGACATGATTGACCTAATCAAGGGCCTTTCTACAATCAATGAAGCACATACAGACTTCTTTTTGGTATGCTTTGTCCAGAGTGTATCAGCAACGATGTCTTGTGTTCCTCAGCCTTTTCTAAAACCAATCTGAACATCTGGCCTTTCCATGTAGGGCTCTAATCTGCACTGGAAGATCCTAAGCATTATATTGCTAGCATGTAAAATTAAGGATAGTATATGATAGTGTGCACAATCTGTTAAATTGCCTGACTTTGGTATTGGCATGTAGAGTGACCTCTTCCAATCTATTGGCCACTGGGTCCACAAAAGTACTGGGATGGAACTTTTTTTTAAGAGGCACAATTTTTGTGTGTGTGTGTAAAATGGCTGTAGATATTTGTCAATGATGTGGAAGGCTTCACATAGTTTTATCAATCTACTACACCAACCAATTTCATCCAATACTTCTGAGAAATAAAAATATTGCAAGCAATTTTATTAAAAACAAAAGAGAAAAGAGAAAATTTAACTAATGCTAGCTCACTCAGAGAGCACTGCAGCTATTTGTTTAAAATCTGACTGACTTCATCCACTTTGAAAGAGCAATGCCTCTGTATTTCATTTATCCTCCAAACTCCAATTGGTGAGTTAACATTCTTTTTCAGCCATTCAACTGGATGTTAATTTGCCTTAAATTGATTCCCCTTTTTTATTATAATCAGTACCATGGATTTTTCAAGCAAACATCTAATCGTTTAAATGTTTGTGGTTTGGCAACTTGATAGATTTGTGGACTGGAAGTAATGTTCTGATGTTGGACTGATGTTGGAACGAATCTCCACTAAGCTTTCAGTTCCCTCATCCAACAATGTGTAGATTCAAGATTCTTGGATAAGGAGCGAAACGTTTCCACTGAGAAAATAGAAATCCAGTTGACATGATTCAAGCTACAGACAATGTGTAGATTCAATTCTCAGCTTGGGATGAATGCATAAGTGATATTGTGTTTGTCCTCCCATGTTCAACTCTCAGCCCACCTCACAGGATTATTGTAAGAATCCAACAAGAGGAGACCTTGCCAGGTATGTATATTGTATGGAGCTCCTCCTAAATGACAAGAGGGGATATCAGTGCAATAATAAACATGGGCCAGAAAAGTGAGAGGCATTTTTCTATGGAAGTGGCCATTTTTAATGGGAATGCTGACTTAGTGATATACATTTATCATCAGCCTATAGATATGCCCACTTGGTAGGCATCCAGAAAACCAAAATGGCACCATTGACATTTTCTCCACTTCTCCTGGGCCATTTGTAAGGCAAATACGATGGTAAATATGAGACTTGGGAGGGAAGAAAAGAGGTATTTTTAGTTCTTCTTAGAGTAAGAATCTGAAGTACTACATTGTGACCCCTTTTGTTAATATTCTGTATGTTCCTGTCAGAGCTAGCAAGCAAACGAGTTATTTTGCTGTCTTGCAAATCAGCATGGATACTTGAACAAACTCTGAGTGACACTAGCTATTAAGTCTCTCTCTCTCTTTCTGTCACTGAGCAGAGTGGCAACCCCATCTTTTCTGACTTAGGCTGCAGAGTAGGATTCTGTCCTACAACATTTTGTTCAAAACAAGCCCAGCAAGAATCAGGAACAGGTTACCAGGCTGCATTTTTTGAAAACATCATAACAATCATGTTCCAATATTGATGTTAATTATCTGATGGCTCCATCATAAGACTAGCCCATTCTTGCACAAGTGCCACACAGTATTATCGTACATGACATTATTCATGACTCAGTTATTCATGGGTGAATGTTTAGACTGCCTCCACTGAAGAGTGTTGGGTTGAGCTGATGGATAAGTTCAGCTTGTGTGAATTTGATCAGAGATGTGCTTACACAAATCACTATTTGTTACTACAATCCAGTTGTTGAGTAGGATTGTGAACTCACTCTTAGGAAAGCTTACTTAGCTCCTTATCAACAGAACTTGAATCACGGAATGCTCTGGTTTTGCTGTGGGCTATTATGTGTTACCCAAAGTAATGTTAAAAATCTGGAAGAGCCTGGTAGCACCTATTCCAACTAACAGCTGTAGCTCAGAAAGCATAGGCCTTTTAATAAAATTTGTTAGGCAGAAAAGATACTACCAGACTTCTTCTGATGTTTTGCTATCATAGCTGCCCTCCTACAGTGTCTGCAAAGTAATATATGTATTAAGCATCCAGAGATATAATTAACCTTGTCTCATGACTCAGCTGCCATACATTTTCTCACACCACAGCTCATGGCTTCTGATACAGGTGCCACTACGGAGGTTAGATTGGGCAACACTTCAATATTCACTGAATATTGCTCCATCCTGGTCTAGACTGCCATGTCTGAGACTACTTTTAGTGGAGTTCTTGTTGCTCTCTGAGGTCGGTTGTTTGCTTGCAGACATCATTATCCTATTAGTTAATTAGTTAATTAACTAAAGATTAGTTAATCTCCCCTTGCGGGGAGATGGAGCGGTATATAAATTGAAACATAAATAAAATAAAATAAATAAATTAGGTAACATCATCAGTGCTAGCAAGTGTGGGGTTTGCTCCCTGTTTATATACAGTAGCTTGCCCTGCCAGTGTTAGTGGGGGTGTGGTTTTCTCCTTGGTAGTTCCCTGATTAGGGTATTGTTTTCTGCTTGATTGTTTGTCTGGTGTTAATCCCTGCTTATCTGGATGTTGGCTGCTGGAGGGGATGTGTCCTAGTCTTTTTGTTTCCTTTTTAGCATTTTGTTGTCTCTTTTGAATGTTGTGTGAATATGGTTTATTTCTATATGTCTACTGATGGTTGATTTGTCTGAATGCCAAGCTTCCAGGAATTCCCTAGTGTTTTTAGATTTGTCTTGGTCTAGGATGCTCACAGTTTCCCAGTTGAAACTATGCTTGAGTCTGTCCATGTGTTATGAGATTTATTGATTTATTGATTATTCACATTTCTATTACTGCCCATCTCCCCCAAAAGATTAAGGAGTTTTCATCGTGTCTTCTGACCGCTAGTTGGTGTTTATGGATGCGCTCTGCTAGTCTTCTGCCTGTCTGTCCTACATAGTGGCTGTTACGGTCCTTACACTGTATGTTGTAGATGACTCCTGTTTTTAATTCTTGGACTACTGGGTCTTTTGGTTTACTTAAGATGTTTTGGAGAGCTTTAGTTGGTTTGTGTGCTGTGGTGATGTCGTGTGGTTGTAATAGTCTGTTAGTTGTTTCTGAGATGTTTTTGATGTATGG
Source organism: Charina bottae (assembly GCA_023362775.1). Classification (NCBI taxonomy): domain Eukaryota; kingdom Metazoa; phylum Chordata; class Lepidosauria; order Squamata; family Charinaidae; genus Charina; species Charina bottae. Next base: position 188,930,626 of record JALMGJ010000002.1, on the reverse strand, counting down.
CAGTGTTACCCTTTTCATAGCTTGTCTCGGTTGTGCTGTAGTGGATTGAGTGGTCAGGAACTTTTTGATCAAGTTGCATGGGTATCCATTTTGTTGGAATATGTTGTATAGGTGGCCTGTTTCTTTTTCTGGTGTTCCAGGTTGCTGCTTAAATTCCTTAATGTCACAACACATTAAGCCTCTCCCCAATTTCATCTGCCCATCCCACTAGATCCAGCAGAGTGGGTATGTATCCACTCAGAACCTGTTTCTGTCATCTAGGGAGCTACATTTGGTGGGCACTAGGTGGAGGGACTTTTCTACTGTGGTGCCTGCACTGTGGAACCTTCTCCCCCCAGAGATAAGGTCAGTCTCATCACTCCTGAGCTTTTGAAGGTCCCTCAAGACCTGGTTATGCCAGCAGGCCTGGGAACTCCAGGGGACAGGTGATCTAGTGAGGTGGCTCTGTTATTAACATCCCTTTGCCTATAATTTTCTGTTTTAGTTCTGCTTTTATAGTTTTTAATGTTTTTAAATTATTATTATATAATGGTTTTTAGGTTATGATCATTTATATATTTACTGTTTTATTGCATTGTTGAACACCAACCAGAGTCACTTTTGTGAGATGGACAGCCAAATAAATTTGATTAATAAATAAATAAATATTACCTAGTTGGGTAATGAAACATCTGCAAGCAAACAACCAAGCTTAGAGAGCACCAAGGACTCCACAGTTCAATCCTGAGCTACATACTGTATATTCTCTTCCATTGTAACCACTATTAGTACTTGCTTTGTGGTTTAGAATTCTGTTGGGCTATTATCTATGTGAACATATGGATATTTACACAGAAACAGACAAAGGCAGGCAGTTTGATGTGAGTGGGCATAGAGTATATGAATAGCTATACAATAGATCTGGATCAGAGTTATTGCTTATACATTAAATGGACTGCTTAAAAAGAGATAAATAACCAACTGCTCTAATAGATATTCTAATTATTTTCCTCCTTGGTCTGAGTAGTACATGGTTTGAAAATACAGTCAAAATGGATTTTATTATCCCAAATAACATTTTTCCATAACAGGCCAAGGAGAATAGCTTAAGGCACTGGTTGTTCTTGGAGCCAAGTTGTAGGTCACTCAAAGATTCCAATTTTAAATATCCAATATACTTTTCTACATGACCTCTGTTTAACATGCTATTATTGCAAGGGTATTCTATAGTAGAACTCTTCAGGTGACTGCACTTTTAACCGTAGCATGAAGAAAGGCACTTCCAATAGATTCAAATAGTAATAGGTTTTTACCTTGGACAAAAGACAGTGCTAAAAAATCTGCTGGGAAAACTGAATTATATACACGGATTTAATGGATATCACTAAATGTGACATTTTCCTTCTTCTTCCTTCCAAAGATTCAGTAGTGATTTTTCTGTTGTTTTGTTTTTCTTGATGTAGGCAGTTGCTTTTCTGGATTTCCTTATTTTCATTATCTGAGAACCTATACCATAAACAGTAACCATCATCAAGTTTAAATGAATTTAGAGCATTTATCAAATGTCTTTATTTCAATTTGGACACTGCTGGACTCCAACTGACTCTATGTGGTTCACAAATAATAACACTAAAAAAGCCCCAAAACAAGATGGGATCTGGGTGCACTATACAGTCAGAAAACAAAAATAACAAACACATCCAAGGGGCCCCATCCATCTCACCCCAACCGGGGAGAACAACAAATTCTTTACTTCAGATTAACTCGGTGATTTGATTCATGCCATCAGATTAGTGAAAGCCTCTTCTTCGAGTACTTATGGCTGTAGTTCAGTAATGCAGTTAGAGATTGTCAAGGAATAAATTCAACACAGCATAGTTTTGGTACGAAGGGTTTATTGCTTTAGCTTGCAAGCAAGGGAAGCAACCTCTCTCTCTGTCCTGCTCCCTGCTGATCATCAGCTGACAGTAGGTCGTGTATGTTATTGGAGCAAAATGCATTAGCGATTGGTAAAAATGCAAGTCAGCACCTTTTAGCCAAACAATAAAAGACACTTATACATTTTAGACGTACCAGACTCTCAACAGCCCCTCTTACCCACATAAGGAATTGGTTCTCACTTATTTTGGCCCTTCTGAGGTTTCCCATTTTCAGCAAATTACTTTGTCTAATTCAGCAGTTCCTTTATTTAACCTAAGCACAAGTCTGTCTTGTCTAATGATCATGGGTGATTCAGTCATACAGATGACATTTAGGTCTCAAATCCTTTACAGGGGATAAGAGAACCTATCTTGGCCCAGCCCGAATGGGGGCACAAAATGGTCTGGATAAAAGGACTTAAAATAACATCTCAATATAACCATGACCCCAGGTGTAAGGTCACACAGCTACCTAGAAACATATTTAGGATTCCCTTACCAACTTTGCTCAGACTGAAGAAGCTCCTTGGATAAGGAGCGAAACGTTTCCACTGAGAAAATAGAAATCCAGTTCACATGATTCAAGCTACAGATAATACATTTGTATGCATAAATAAGGAAGTAAACATGCTTAATTATGCAATATTTTGTCTTTTGCTTGGAATAGTTATGCATGCATATGGTTCCGATTTAAAGCTGACTCCAGGTTTGAAGGGACCCTGGTACAGTGTTCCCAGGTGCCCCTCATCTTTCTGCCTTTCCAGGTGGCTTCTTCACAGAGGAGTTTATTAGTTTGGTAGAGACATGATTTTTATAGCTTTGGAACAATACTGCATGAAAGGGGATTGGGAGAAATTAAAATGGGGCACCCAGCACTGATGCTATTAGATCAGAAAAAAAAGATTAAAAGGGGTAGGGTAAGGGATGTCACAACAATAATGGGCCAAAAGCTTTGAGATTTACTTGGAAGTTTAAAGCTACAATTTCTTAGCTTTCTATACCATAAGGGTACTTCTGAAAAGTCACAGTAGTAGCATTGCTTCTCTTCATGCTAATTTCTGAAAGTGACCCTGGTTTTCAGAAAGGGAAGCTAAAGATACAACAGCCTGAGCAGTTTCTGGAATGGAGGACCAAGGGCCCCACCTATGTGCAAGCGGAAGGAGCACTTCAAAAGACTTAACACTGAGCTGATCTCCTATATGTCATGGGAGTTTTGAAGTTACCAGGGCAAAGGAGATATTGTGCATCATGTTGACATCAAGCTTAAGGACAAATAAAGAGAAAGAGAGAGAGAACCTCTAGAACCTATCCTCACTGGTAGGCAATGGGAACTAAACTAGCTTTAATACAAAAATAAGACTTAGCCAGCACATCTATTTACATCATAAATTTGAACTTAGTCTTGAACTGTAAGAGCAATCTAAGAACTCAGTACACACAATCACCATTCTTGCCAGACCCCAGATTTTACCAGTGAGTCCCTACAGCAGAGCTTTCCAAACGATTCCTGTTAGTGACACACACCAATGGCGGTGGTGGCGGCGTGCAGGTGTGTTGCGCGAAACCCAGAAGCGCTGATGGCACGGTGGTGTGCCATCAGTGCTTCTGGGTTTTCACACGACACACCTGCACACCACAGGTGACACAGTACTGTGTCGTGACACACAGTTTGGAAAGCTATGCCCTACACCAGAGCTTTCCAAACTGTGTGTCGGGACACGTTAGTGTGTCGGCTGCAGTGTCTGGGTGTGTCACGGCTGCTGCTGCCTCCGACCCCTGCCAGGATTCTGTGCAGGTCCTAGTTCCTGCCTTGTGCCCTGCTGTAAGAGTGTGTCGCAAAATGATGCCCTGCTGTAAGAGTGTGTCACGAAATGATGCATGTCTAAAAAGTGTGTCACCAACATGAAAAGTTTGGAAAGCTCTGCCCTACAGGATCAAATCGGGGTAACTCCTATTTGTATATGCATGTGTGTGTGTGTTTTATTCACAAAGTAATTGCTCAGAAAGTAAGGTGGAAGGGCTCAGAAGGAGGGCATAAAGAATGATGAACTTGCCACAAAAAGTCTGAGGTGACCTGATATTATATTAGTGTGTCCAGAGAAACTGAAATATCAGCATCTACTTCATTGTACTTGCAAAGCGTAATCCAGCAAAGAAGTGTATGTGTGAAGCTCTGTCTTCATGACACTGAAATCAGTGTACACAGTGGTGTTACAAATACCATTAAATTCATGGTACCTTTTGTTCATGGCATCAACAGTATTGAACCTTCACACTTAAGTCTCATCTGGTCTTATCAGTGCTTCCCTGTGAATCAACTCAAAATGTCCTTTGTCTACTGTGCATTTAGGGGGTATGTTAATCAAAACATAGGAAAATGTCACATAGCAGTGAGAATGTTGCTGAAGTCGAACCTCTTCACTGTGGTTTCACCTGACATTTTTGCTCATGATGGCTGTAGAGGCTTTTATTACTGTTTTATTGTTTGCATTTTGTTTTATTGTAGCAGATTGCTTTAAACATTTATCAAAGGGCAGTATATAAATGTAAGAGATCATCATTAACATCATCATCTACCATGATAACATTTACACTGGTTGAAAAAAGCTCTGCAGGGTTTTAGAAAACTTGCTTTCCAAGGGATTGCGTGAGGCTTTCCAAATGTGCTTTCCTGGTGAACTTCAACCCATATCTGTAAATGATGTACAAATCGAAGTTAACAAAAAATGTGAGCCTGTGGCTGGTGTTTATATTGCCATTACATGGTACTAAAAAGGTGTTTTTAAACAAGCAGCTAATATTGAAAGGAACAATCCAGAATTACATGCTGAAATTTACAGACTTTGAACTCCAACTGGGTGCCTGCCTGCCTGCCTGCCTGCCTGCCTGCCTGCCTGCCTGCCTGCCATCCATCCATCCATCCATCCATCCATCCATCCATCCATCCATCCATCCATCCATCCATGGTATATTTGTTATAGCATTTGAGATCTTGTTTTTAACTTCTGTTTAACTCCTGCTGCCATTTTCAGCTTGTTAGCTTCACAGAGGGACTTCTTGTTTTTTAAAAAAGGATAAAGAAATAAGAAAGGAATGCTTTAGCATTAGTATCTTTTTTTTTAATTGTCAGGATTGAAGGAATGTGTTGAGGGAAAACATGATCCGCATCTTGTAGCTTGCGAGATGTATGAAGAATGAGTTGTTTAATGCATAGTAGATAATTGAAAAATTATCAGAATTTCATTGAAGCACAAACTAGTGCAATAGTTATCTAGCCAGAGTTTCTTTATACAAAATATAATTAAATTAGAGCTGAGAATAAATTAGCAATTGTTAAGTCGAAATGAGCAAAAGCATTGGTCCATATGGGGGATTCATCCTGCTCTTTGGTACTCCAGCGCTGCTTTAAATCCATCGGCGGATATTGAATAGAATAAATATATAGTAATTATACACTGTCTTGTCCCCTATTTGAAGTAGAATTGTGGTGGTGGTGGTAGAGATGAGAAGATTCAGGGATAACGTAAAAGCTTCAGGTGGCAGTTATCTAAATGTCACTGATGCAATTTCCCTCTCTACCTATCTTCCAAACAGTGGCAAAGGATGGATGAGGAATAATGTGTTTCAGTGAAAATGAGGGTAAAATAGTGCATATTAACACAGAAAATCTTAGCTTCATAAGTTTTAAGTTGGATAGTGACTGGCCAGAGAAGGAACAAATAGTTTGTGAAGAAGAGCTCAATATACTGTGGAAAGAAAAGGTTCCCCTGTGCAAGCACCGAGTCATGCTACCCCTGGGGAGACACCACTTTTGCAACGTTTTCCTGGCAGACTACAGAACGGGGTGGTTTGCCATTGCCTTCCCCAGCTTTACCTTTCCCCCAGCAAGCTGGGTACTCATTTTACCGACCTCGGAAGGATGGAAGGCTGAGTCGACCCGAGCCGGCTACCTGAGAACCAGCTTCCGCTGGGATCTAACTCAGGTCATGGGGAGAGTTTCAGTTTCAGTTGCAATACTGCCACCTACCACTCTGCGCCACACGAGGCTCTTAATATACTGTAAATAGCCCCATATACAGGTATAGTGAAACAGGCACAAAATCCATATTGTGGAATTACAAAGGGGGAAAAATGGACATAAATTGCTGCCAATATTGTAATGCTTTCATGCAAATCTATGGTGCAACCACAACTAGAGACTTAAATACAGTTTTAATCACCACACCTCAACAAGGATATTGAAGAACTTGGGAAGACTGCAAAAAAGAGCAACTTAAATGATCAAGGGCTGGAGCAACTTGCCTATGAGCCCTTTTGTTTAGGGCTTTTTAGCTTAGAAGAAAACTGTGGGGAAGTGTAGAGAATAAGGAAGATGACGTTGACAAGGATAGGCCAGCTCTGTTACCAAAGCAACAAGAAGAGAAACATGGGTTAAGTCCAGAACAAGCAGAAGGTATGCAGAAGTGGCTCAGACATTCACCTCCCTAATTCACATGAGCATAAGAAGGGGGTGGGGAGGCACAGCACAATCAGACTTGCAAGATTCTGTTATTATAGCCACTCTCAATAAAAATAGTCTTAGCCTTCCGGTGGAGTTGATTCTTGGTCTGGTCTACCTGGTGGAGCTGACAGGAAGGGAAGTGATGATAGAAGTATAATTCTTCTTGCATAACGCAGTTCAGTGTTCTATCACAAGAGACAATGATGACTGCCAACTTTGATGGAGATTAGACAAATCATGAAGGATGTTTATCAATATCTATTGTAATGGCTCTACATTGCCTCCAAAAGTTGCAGAAATAAGTTTCTCTATACCAGTTACAGTTGTAACCATACCATATTTGTGGGCTTCTCTGAGGCATCTGGTCAGATACTGTGGGATCATGGATTCAATAAATACTTGGTCTGATCCAGCTTGGGTCTTCTTTTATTATTCAATAAAGTTAGATCCTTGGTCTTCTGCAACACATTGTGATGGCATAAGGAGAGAAGTAAAGCAAAGCCATAAATCAGTGAGATTAAAAATGGCAATCTGGAGAAGAAAATTGCATGAGAAGAGGAAATGGAAATGGAAGGTTCAGGAGTCTGGAAAATGTTTGCAGATCAGAGAATAAAATAGGAAAAGACAGAAAACTCATTTAGTCATTCCAACCTCATACAATCCACGCACTTGCAAATGCTTATTTAGCATCACAAGCATGAGTGTCTGTGGTGGGGTCAAAGGGTTGCGAGTGGTATCACATGTCATGACTCAATCACAAAAAAAGATGCAGATTACATAATTGTGATGATGTCATAATTCACATTATAACATTGAGACTTTTTACAGATGCCAATGACGTGGTCTGGCCCCAGGTAGTGATAGGCTCCTGCAGCATTACAGGTTCAGCATAATAAGAGGCTACTGTGGTAATAGTGACATTTATAACAAGTCACAATGACATGAAAATTATAGATGTGCTATCATGCAAATGGCAAAATTATGTGATGATGTTGTCACTCATGTACATACAGTAAGTCATGACACAACTATGTGAGAGTACATATGCCATTCTTTGCCCTCCCCCACAGGAATCCATAAGCCAATCCTTTCTTCCACTATCCATCTGTATATCTTCAACCAATCTACCATTTCTCACACCAAATGGGTTTAGTATTTATCATTAATATTTTGTATTGAATTTTTTTGCTAAAAGTCACCAAATTAGAACCATAAAACTATTTTTCTGAACCTTGCTCCAGATGCTGTAAAAGAATCACCAGACAATCTCCAGAGTCACTGAGCCTGGATCAGACCATTTCCAAATCATATTCCTGAACTAGGTCAGACAACTGCTATTGCAAAACCTTAGTTTAAACTCAGTTTTACTAAACAAATCTTGCAATTCTATGGGGCCATAAGATTCTTCGGATTTCCTCTCAAAGCTTGGATACTGGACTCCAATCTTGGAGGAGAAATTCACCATTAGATTCCCTTTCCAGTTTCTCTCTCAGCCTCCAGTTACATCTCTTTATACCTGAAATACTGATGTCTGAAAGCTGGAAAAAGACATGCATTGTGAGGCTTAGAGACAAGGGCTCTGAAACCAGTCCTCCACCATGTCCCAGCTGGGGGAAATATTTAGACCAGGAGGTCAATTGATTTGAATTTGATTCCCTTCATTGTGTGCTATAGGAGGACATTTAGAAAAACCAAACAAACCTGACTAGTTTAGAATAGGCCAGTGGCTTCCAAAGTGGGGGAGGTAAGATGGTAGTTGCAGCATTGTGATGAAAGCCCACCCATGTACAAAAAGGGTTGGGCTTTGATGACGATGTTATGACCACCATGTTGAGTGTTTTGATACACATCCACACCCGTGCAGATGCCACTGGAATAGGCAGAATAGTTTTCTCTCAGTTCTTCCCTGATTGTCTGTCACCATAGCATCCTGTCTGAGTAATGGGAGTGCTCAGAAATGCAACTGTTATTTCATTCAAAGTGGTGGCAAGCCAGACATTTCCTGAACAAGCGTTTGTGTTATTCAGATGTTTAGGTCAGCTCTTCGGTCCTAGCACGGCTGAGATACTTTCTTTTCAGTAGATCCCTTAAGATTCTGAACAGGCCAAATCATTCTTCAAGTAACATGCCAGAGACATTGACCTGCAAAATATTCTCAGCTAGGCTTATGTCATTCTACCGAGGCCAGATAAAAGTGTTGCTCCTGCCCATAGCTTGTTTGGCACTGCATCCCAAACTACCAGAACTGCTTTTATATTGGCTCATTGTAACACCCTTCCATCTGGTTTTTTGGAGGGCAGATTTTACAATGTTTCTAAAAAGCAGCATCTCTGCCCATGTGATGAGAGGGAAATCAAAACTGTGGGCCATGGATTGCTGTACTGCCTCTTTTATAGAGACATTCTGGGTTCCTTCCTTCTTTCCTTGATTTTATATAGCCACCCATCTCAACCTTGTGACTCTGGGTGGCTCACAATACAGACACAGAAACAAGAAATAATCAAACAACATTACAACAAAGCCCAAACATGATGCATAGACCAGATTGAGGATGACTACCTCAACCTCCTACTAGCTGATCAGGAGTAGTAATTTCAGGCAGCAGAGACAGATTCTGTCTATTGGCTATGATGGAACACAAATGCCTACTTCAAGTAGGGTGAATCTAATTCCTCTATTTTATTCATGTTAAAATTATGTGTGTCTTGGTGCACTATTTTAGCTAGATTTATTTATTTATCTATCAAATTTATCACCGCCCATCTCCCCCCAAGGAGGGACTCTGGGCTAGATCCTGCTTTATTCTTGATGTCTCATTTTATTATTATCTGACTTTTTAAGTTATTCTGGTCTGTGATTGTAATAAACTAAACTAAATTAAACTATAGCAAACTAAGCATCAAAAGCCTTTGAAAGTAATTCTATGAACTATTTTTGTCATTTTCCAGCTACAGAAAAAAAAACTTTCTATGTAAAAAGTAAATGTGTGTTTGCTCATGATTAGTTGAACTATTCAGCTAAAGAACAGTTGCTATTAAGAGTCGTTAAAATTGTCTAGAATTATATCTTCATGTAGAATTCATTTTCTAGCATGCAAAATTCTTGCCAGGAAGATCTGCCACATTTGCAAACAGGTAGAAGGTTTTAACAACAGAGAAAGGACCAAACTAATGCATAATCAGCAAATGATTATCAAAACCTTGGCGTGAAAATGATTATTTTAGATAGTCATAATTTTCTGCAAGCCAAGCATCTCATTCATAAAAATCATCTCTACTTGGGCTGGAGGTTGTTTTGGGTAAGTCTTAGCCAAGGTGTACGTTCTCTTTGCAATGTTCAGCAGTTGTAGAAGCTCCTTTGGTTAAAGTCAAGTTATTTATTTTTATCTTTGTACTGTAAGAATATGAAAACAATTATGTACCAGCTTTATCAACCATAAGTAATCAAAATGGAATGGTTTTCCTCTGGCTTGTACAATGGCCTTAATTTCTGGCAGATTGGCTGCAGGTTGGTTGCAAAGCATGATAACTCTATCTATCTGATGTTCTGCTTGAGACAAAGATTATTAAATCACCAACCTGCCTGCCTGCTCAGAGGGAACAATCTGCACCTCTACAGAAGGCACAACATTTAAGAGCACAATTGGGAAGGCTACATTTACCTACCTTTTTCCAATTGTCAGGTTTACAAGCTTCATTCTTTTTTCAGGGAGGTGCTATGAGCTGCGAATGGAAAGCAGAACAAAAAATATCCAGGTGCTCCTGTCATTCTGAAAAGGATCAATATATATTCAGTTGTGAGGAGTTTCGCATCATCTTCCATGCAAACCCACCTTTTAGGGAGTGGAGAGATGACTGATATGTAGATTCTGACCAGCATCAGTACATTGGTTTCTTCATGGTTTCTATTGCTGTAAGTCATGTGCTGTGGAGAGACTGACTTGGAAGAGAACTGATAAACTAATTATATTGCTGATCAATGTACCATGTAACCTTGAGTGTCTTAACATAAATATTGTTTTGGCATGATTACAATGGTCATTCGTTTGTTTTCAGCCCCAGTTCAAAGACCCACATGGTCTGAGCCCTAAACATTTGAAGAAATGCCTCCCATTATTTATTTCTTCCTGTAATCTGTCAGCACAGCTCTCTTTCCCATTTTGTCTTGTCCAGGATATCATCCCAAGCTTTTTTCAGTAATGAGGTTTACAATGTGCAACTCCCTCCACCCCCGAGAAAGACCCTGTTGTTCCTTATCCTGGCCGTTGCAGTGACCCTTGGAAACTACAGATGAGAAGCACAACTCAATATCGTACATCTGATGGGGGGGACTGACAGTCCCTTTCTCTCTAACATGAACCTCTGCAACAAAGATAATGGGTGCTGGTTTCTGCAGAACCCAGAATTCTGCATTATCAATGTTTGGGCAAGCAAAGACACTAAGTCTACCGGTATCCATGCTTTGTGTGTGGAAGTGTTTCCATTAGCAATGCTACAAGTGCAACATTAGGATTAGGGTCAGGGTTACTCTATGCAGTTTGTGCAGTGAGCTTCCTTTTTGAAGTAGTGACTAAATAGAAGCTGTGATACTGTCACCATTATTTATAAGAGGACATAAGAAAGCCAGTTCAGAGATAAGAAAATACTAGCTGCCCTCCCTGGGATTGGACAAAAAGTTCCCAACTCTTTTGCTGCTGGCCCATCACCAAAAGGGAAGTATTTTCAAGCTTGTGAAAGGTTTTGCTTAAAAAGCACCACCATTTCAACCTGGCCTTGAATTTGGTCCTTTGGGAATTTCTTTGCCTTTATCTAGCTAAAATCCTTGTGTATATAGGTCTTCCTCAGCAAAATTGCCTGAGTAAGGTAGAAAGGTTTGCTCATCCTAGTCGCATGCTCCATTAAGCTAAGCAGGCTTGATTACATTACTAATCTAGGATTTTTAAAAAAGTATAACAGCATTTTAAAGGTAAGCTATCTGCCTTCTCTCTTCATGATTTGTTGATTTGAACTTCTTTCCCATCAGTGGGAAGTAGGTGGGTTTAGTAGATCTGTAAGATCTCTGCCATCTTGATGCTTATACATTGAGATTTAACAGAATAAACCATATTCAGCTGCATCCGGCTAACTTCTCTGGAAATGCCTCCTTCTAAACAGGAGGGAGAAGTATCGTTTAGAATGCTTGTAGAAAATCATGCATTCAATCCAAGTCTTGTCCACCTACTGATAGGAAAGGCTCTACTATCACCTTCTAGTGGGCCGCCTCATATTAATTATTAGGTGGAATGGAAGCATCAGATGTCCACTGCAGGGGGCCTAATTGTTTTTCTCTTAAATATGTGATTCTTGGTTGATCCAGTGTAGTTTCATGAACATGATGGGTTATGTTACTGTAATCCAAAATTAGGATATAAATCTACCAAATAACATATTACATTCACCAAGTTGTGTGTGTGTGTGTGTGTGTGTGTGTGTGTGTGTAGGAAGGAATGAAAGAAGGACTCCACTGAGGATGGGAATTTTTCTAAAGTAGATGCATAAGAATAGAAGAAGAGCCCCACTGGATCATGCCAAAGGACCATCTGGGCTGAATCAGTTGCATACTGGAAGGTAACAAAGAATAATCTTGTGAGAAAGGCTGAAATTTTTCTCTCCATATTTTTTGCATCATCTATCATGTTCCCCCTCGTCTACCCTATTTCTTAGGCTTTTTTTATTGCTGTTGTTATTGTTAAAGAACAAGTCCTAACACCTAATTATATTGGTGATCCTTTTCTGCATATTTCCCAGTTTTACAATATCCTTTTTGAAGTGTGGTGATGAGCAAAGAGTTTACTGTCAGAGCACTGATAAACATTAATAACTGTGAGAATGATCAGCCAAATATTAATTAAAAAGGATTAAGATAAAAAAGAAGGGGTTCAGAACTGACATAGGTTCAACCTACACTTTGAAACAACTGTCAAATCAATGTTGCAATGTAAAGAAGACATTTTTGTGGCAAATTCAGTCTCCAAACTATACATAATTCAATCTACATGTTAATCTGCCTATGCAATTTATTCACTTTGTTCCAGAATTATTAAAAAATGTTCATTCAGTGTAATTTGGATTTAATTACTACCCTCCCATCTTGTTAATTATGATGATTGAAATTGGACTAATCAGCCAGACAGCTCAATCAATTTATTTATTTATTTATTTATTTATTTAGTCATAAGCTGTCCCAATTCCAAATATAAATAAACTAATAATAATAATAATAAAAACAACAACAAAAGGAAAATGTTTGGGAAGAGTTATTTACAACAAAACAATGACTGGCCCAAAGTCAAGTTGGATGATGTGATGGAGAATAAGTATGAAACAATGCCTTTTAGTTGAAATCCAAGGCTCTTTCTGCTGCACTGTATATGAAATGAAGAGTACATTTCAAAAACCAAGACCTTGGCATAGCTCTACCCTCTTCCCCAGTCCTGCTATGTTGCCACATCATGCTGGAAGGGGTGTTTCTAGGAGGGATGAGCAAAGAACACCATGAATGTACACCAAGACTATACACTCCCAGTAGGGTCACCCAAGGCATTAAGGTCATCCCACCTGCCCAGTTAAAGTAATTAGGCACCTACATCAGGCAGCAGCAATATAGGAAGATGCTGAAGGCAGATGATCATTTTAGTGACAATGACAAAGACATCATTTCATTTCACATTGTACAGGAGAATGCAATAGTGAATCACTACTGTATTTTACCAATGATACTATACAGATAGATAATATAAAGTGATTGATGATGTAGTGTGGGATGATGAGCCTCTCAGTTACTGAGGAATTGTTAAAGATCTTTCAGGGTACTAATAGTGTTATGGTGTTTATTATATGGGTAGATTAAAGCCTTTGGGATGCCACAGTCAGGACAGAAGATGGTGAAACAGAATGATTCCAGGTCAGCAAAGAAGGGACACAAGCAATATACTCCTTCCTTATTTATTCAGCCTATATGCTGAATATATGTATATTGAGAGATGCTGGGTTGGAAGAAGTTGAGTGTGGCTTTAAAATTGGAGGAAAAAATATCAATGCTCTATGCTGATGATACTGCTCTAATGGCTGAAAATGCAAATGATCTGCAAGCTCTACTAATAAAAGTCAAGGAGCACAGTGAAAAAATAGGACTATAATTAAATATAAAGAATACCAAACTAAAGACAACAGGTACAAAAACCATCCTTAGAACTGAAAATGAAGACATTAAAGTGATGGATAACATTTTCATATTGTGGACAGATTAAGTGGAGATCCAGCTCCCTTGAGAAGTCTATAATGCTGGGAAAGGTGGAAGGAAATAGAAGATGATGATGTCATCAGCAGCAAATTGGATGGATTCAATTACAGTGGTAATGGGTGCACCATTGGAAGATCTGAAATACATGCTGGGGATAGATCATCCTGGAGAAAGTCTATCTATGTGGTGCTAAAAATTGACAGTGACTTGATGGCACATAATCAATCAACTGAAGTATAACTGTAAATTTCAAGTAGGAGGTTGACTCACAAACTTCATGGTTCAAAGAATTAAACATGGTCTTCCCCACTCATTCCCACACTCAAGTGTCTCATGAACTTTGTAGATATCATTTAGATTTAAACTGAAGTGCTATACACAAAGTAGCATTGTCTTTAAAATCCTAATTTCAGTCTTAACCATTGCTTAATGTATTTTGAATATAACAAGCCATTTTATTCTAAACTGGAGTAGTTGATATGCACATTGAGAATGCCAGGCACCCATTGATATAAATAAATAAATAAATAAATAAATAAATAAATAAATAAATAAATAAATAAATGATTGTTCTAGACTGGATCTTTGAAGTTGTCTTTCCTTGGTGACATAAGTGGTTTAGTAAAATAGACTTAAAGAAAGAAAACATTGGTACCAATCAAAGAGAATATTTGTAGCTCAGGGATGAACTGTGAGGTCCTTGGTGCTCTCTGAGCCTTGTTATTTTCTTGCAGCAACAACAACAATGTTTTCTGATCCCTCATCTAACAAACTGTTATGTAGAAATCTGGGTTACTCTCCTTCTGTCTTTTCCAAACTGATACTGTCTACAGTATATAGACTAGCATATAGACTGCAGCTTTCAGAATTCCCTAGTGGTGGGATGGTATTTTCTCTTTATGGAAACCAGGGAGAGCTGATCTAGTTGGTTCCATAATATTGTAGAAGTCAAAGCTACGCTGTCTGCAGAAGGGCAAACCTCAGATACTTCATTTCCTGAAGCAGAGAAGCAAAAGACAACCCTAACCCCAAAAGGTGCAATTTAAACAGTGCAGTTGTTAAATAAATCCCTTGCAGTATTACACATGCAAAAGGAAAACAGCCTCACTCATACAAGTTTCACAGGAAGCAGATCCATAAGATGAATGTGTGTGTGTCTATGTATGTGAAATATATCTCCCTATAAACATGAAAAGTACGGACACAAGAAAAGTATGACTTTCTTGTCTGTGACAGCAAAAACCTGATTAGATTTGCTAAGGTCATTTTCAGAGCTAATGAAAGCTGTTAGGCTGAGTGCATTAGACTAATATCAGAGGACCAGATTAAAAAGAGTAGAGCCCCAGGGCTCATTTTTTTCAACATATGTTAATGAAAGTAATAAACAAACAAACAAATAAAATAAGTAACCAAGTACTTGGCTTAGAACAATCAACTCATATATATTCCGGAAAAGAATATGGAAATAAAATTGAAAGCTCAAAGGAGATATACCTTTTGCCTGGTCCAATAAAATATGGAGCAATTAAATGAAATAATTTTTCATTTAAATGTGATTATGTCTCACATTTTCAGGAGAAATAATTATCCTGAAAATGTGAGGCATAATCACTACAGATTCCAAATAATAATAATAATAAATTTATTTAATAAATAAATTTATTAAACTTGTATGCTGCCTGACTCTCAATGACTGTGGACGGCTCATAAAAATCAAAGAAATTACAATCAAATCAATCAAGATAAAAGATGAAAATAAATAAAAGATAAAAGATAATAAAGATATACATAAAAAATAAAAGATAAAAATGGGATCCCAGAAGTGTGCCTTCTCTGTCACAGAGTCTGCCTTCTGGAACAGCATCCGCTCCTCTTCACCCTAAATGTTTGAATGGCTTCTACCCTGGAGTCTTCCAAGTGAGCCTTGAAGACCTGACTCTTCCCCCTGACCTTGGACTAGGATGAGTGGAACTTTCCTTTGCTTTGATACTTCGTTTTTATTACTGTTCACCAACTAGAGTTGGATAGCCTTAAAAAAAATTAAAAGTGAATCTGGAATACGAAATACTGTAGAATGGGTGGTTGTGATGGGTGGTGAAGTATCTACTGGAGGCACTGGCATTTACCAAAGTGAATCTGAGGGAGTATAGATGGACATCACGATTGGGTGGCCCTACATAAACAAAAGGCATGAAACCTATCGTGCTGAAATGGTTTACAGTGTTATAGGACTAAGCCCACGTTTCCCAAAGTTAACTTATATGAACTTGCTTTACATTCTGGTTTCCATTTGATTCCTTGCCTAAATCTTCATTTTGAAGAGGCACACAACAAGTCACCTTTAAGGAAGACTATCATATACAGTAAGGACTTCGTTACATCCCACCCTCCATCCAGGCCAAGCCTTTACAGAAATGGCTAGGTGAAGTCTGCTTGTCTGCCTTGTTCTAAAAAGTTCTATTTGTCACCACAGCAGGATGCCATCATGTTTCTGAGATGTTTCCTCATTCTTCAAACTGCTCGCATGCTTCTTAGAAGCCTGGCTTTCAGACACTTGACTGGCCTCTTTCAAAGAAAACAGATGTCCTTTTTCCATGCTGTGGCCAATTTTCTTTCTTAAGGGGCAGGATTCTGACACCTGGAAAATTTAAATATTGATGTAATTCGAATCTTTTGAACTAAGCAAAGAGGGCATTCTCTACCCCCAACTAAGTGGCCCCTGAGCACCTTCCCTCCAACTGCATTTTCAAATTTTGATTATCCTCTATTTTGAGGTTCTAAACATGCAAAAATTGCAATCTAATCCTAAACTAGGATTTTACTACAGGAATATGAGACTACCAATGCTCAGGATAGAGCTTCCAAGCTACGACACAAGAAGCAAAAGGGGGAAAGCATTTCAATATCATCTGTAGCTTGAATCATGTCAACTGGATTTCTATTTTCTCAGTGGAAACGTTTCACTCCTTATCCAAGAAGCTTCTTCAGTCTGAGCAAAGTTAGTAAGGGAATCCTAAATATGTTTCTAGGTAGCTGTGTGACCTTACACCTGGGGCTAGGTCATGGTTATATTGAGATGTTATTTTAAGTCCTTTTATCATCTAAAGGAGGATCGTTAAGATCACCATGCTGCTGTTGAGCTTGCGAAATGGTCTTAATCTTCCTAGGCACAGAAGACAAAGCAGGGAGGAAGATAGGGGAAAGATTATGCCTGAGGCCCCCACCTCTATTCAAGGAAGGATTTTCCAAGTTGGCATAAATTCCTTAAAATAACATCTCAATATAACCATGACCTAGCCTCAGGTGTAAGGTCACACAGCTACCTAGAAACATATTTAGGATTCCCTTACTAACTTTGCTCAGACTGAAGAAGCTCCTTGGATAAGGAGCGAAACGTTTCCACTGAGAAAATAGAAATCCAGTTGACATGATTCAAGCTACAGACAATTCCACCTGGATGACTGAGAACCTTCATAGACATTTCAATATCATGTCTCATGTTTATATGCACCTCTATACTTGAAATCCAAGACATGTGCAGCTGCTCTTAAAGGAAAATTTAATATTGCTTGAAAATGTCTACAGGTGGCTTTCCAGAGGAGAGGCTCTCTGTAAGAGCAATTTTAGTATTTTTCAGCATCTAACCCATGAAAGAACGCTCTCTTCATACTTTCTATGTTTTCATTTGCCATGGTGCAATGTCTCTTTGGAACAATGTTCCTTCTGCAATTGCATTCTGGCAGAAAAAAGCCATTCCTACTGCAATTGCCACTTTTCTTTTTTCTTCCAAAAGTTCCCTTTGAATAGTAAAAAGGTAAAGGTACCCCCCGCACATTTGTGCAGTCGTGTCCAACTCTAGGGGCCGGTGCTCATCTCCGTTTGTTAGCCGAAGAGCCAGAGTTGTCTGAAGACGCTTCCACAGTCATGTGGCCACATGATGCACGTGGAACGCTGTTACCTACCTACCGAAGTGGTACCTATTCATCTACTTGCATTTGCATGCTTTCGAATTGCTAGGTTGGCAAGAGCTGGGGCTAGTGCGGGAGCTCACTCCGCACGCGGGGCTAGGGATTCGAACCTCCGAACTTGCAATCTTCCAATCGACAAGCCTGGCGTCTTACCCGCTGAGCCACCACGTCCCTATTCTTTGAATAGTGGGGCCAGCATAATTTAGCTATTCCAAGTATCCATGGGTGAACTCCCTCTTGTTCTTTTCTGGATTGACTTAAAAATAATCACACTAAAACAACAAAACAAAACAAAACAAAACAAAACAAAACAAAACAAAACAAAACAAAACAAAACAAAACAAAACAAAACAAAACAAAACAAAACAAAAGATTGGACATAATCTCAATCTATTGAGCCAATCCACCATTTGGAGAAGGATCCAAAAATGAAATTCTCCTCCTCTGAGAGATATAGAGACCTGGGGAATGGAGAAAAATTAAAAGATGGAGGCAGGTTCACATTTTTCTGAGTTCTTTCCATAATTTTAATTTTTTAAAAAAATGTTTCTTAAAAAAAAAGTTTTGCTTTCTTTGCCTCTACTGCTACCACAGTTCACCAGCCCTTAAAGCACACTCCTCTTGTTAGGAGAGTGGGGGAAAACCCACATTTTTCTTTTCCTCCTTCTCTATCATCCTAACAAAGTCTGCAGGAGTGACTCCACACTTTACTACTGTCTGAATAGGACTCTGCTCAGTACATGATCCCCAACTGGCAGCTTTTACATGCCAGGAAGCAGTGGCATTGCTTTCAAAGGATGAAAAAGTCAACTGAAACAGTTCCTGATAGGGCAGCAAAGAATATTGAGAGAAGTGAATTAAGATTAGAAATTTCAGACCACCGAAGTACATTTCAGGTATCCCATTCAACACAGATCTGTTCAAAATGTTCCAGTCTTTCCTTTAACTTCTATGTGTGTACAAACCCTCCCTCCCTCCCTCCCTCCCTCCCTCTCTCTCTCTCTCTCTCTCTCATCAGCCAGATTCAGTAATATTTTCCCTCTTGACTCAAAGAGGCAACATGTGTCCTGTTATGTCAGAAAATGAAAAGAATATTCTTGTACTTAACAAGACTGATACACTTACTGAGAGGGGAAGTAAGGCGATATAGATAAAAATAGAGGGACATTGCAAAATTCATTTATATTCCTGCTTAGGAATACATGCATTTAATATAAGAAGAAGGGGAAAAATCCCTGCCACCCAGGGTTCCTTCACTCAGGGTTGCGAAACAGTTAACCAAGATAGACAGATTTCAGGCAATCTAATATGTATGCCAATTCTAGTTGAGCAAAGGCCCAAAGGAAGAGTTGGGAAAGGCTGAGAGCACTTAAAGGATGGCATGATGAACATCCTATTCAGGCATTTTTAATTTCTAATTATAGAGGAATCATAGGGAATTCATGGGCATCTGTAGCAAGGGGAGATTATGTCATGACACATCATTTTGACATCATTGTGACTTTTTGCTGGATGTCTGTGATAGGGATATGCAGGTCAGCCATTTCCAACCTCTCTTGAATGTGGTCTGGACCTCAGAGCTTGTATGAGGCTCCTGATTCCACAGAGCTCTGTACTGGCAAATTCAGACTTTTTGAATAAGGCCCAGTTTTCTTTTCTTACTTGATTTTAGCTTAGAACTAACCCCAGTGTCAGTGACGATTTGGAATCTCAGTCAAGATGAAATTGATCAGAACCAGAACCAGAACCAGAACCAGAACCAGAACCAGAACCTGGAAAGCATATTCATAGCAGGACATAAATCTAAGTTCCCAGCTGGGGGTGCATAATCACATCCATGATGGAAGGAAACTACCATGTACTGCCTGATTAACCAGGCAAGTGAGAAATTCAAGCTGTTCTGGGCTTGCTCAGTTCAAAGCTTCACACCAAATGCCAATCACATTTCAAGTCCACTCTCAGCCATAAGCTCAGAAGATTCCTGTTGTGAGAATAAAGTGAAGGGAGATCCCCATGTAAGCCACCTAAATATCTCCATCTTAGTCTATTCTGAGTGACAAGAAACATTGGAAGCTTGAGCATGCATAGCTCAAGGTAGTTCACCAAGCAAGTTCAAATATGAATCTATACCCAATCCATGTCTGCCCTGCAGTGATTAACTTGTTCTCTTGAAGTTCTGAAACAGCCTGGGCAGTTTTTAAAAATGCCCACAGATCCTTATTTATTTCTGTATAACTTTCCCTATAATATGTATTCTCTGCATAACTTTCAGTCAGGTTCCAGAACCGGATATGGGACAGAAACAGCATTGGTCCCACTTATGGATGATCTCTGGTGAGAGCGGGATGGGGGAAGTGAATCCATCCTTGCTCTTCTTGACCTCTCAGCGGCTTTTGACACCATTGACCATGGTATCCTTCTGAGTTGGCTCAGGGAGTTGTGGGTGGGCAGCGTGGTTGTGCGCTGGTTCACCTCCTTCCTCCAGGGTCAGTCCCAATTGGTGGTGATAGGGAGCGAGAGATCTGACCCTCAACCCCTCCTTTGTGGGGTGCCGCAGGGTTTGGTTCTCTCTCCACTCCTTTTCAACATCTACATGAAACCACTGGGTGAGATCATCCGTCACAATGGGATGAGGTATCATCAATATGCTGATGATACCCAATTATACATCTCTGTCCCGGGTGAGGTAAGTGATGCTGTGACTGCCCTCTCTCAGTGTCTGGGGGCTGTAGGTGCCTGGATGGGGAACAACAGGCTTCAGCTGAACCCTGGTAAGACGGAGTGGCTGTGGGTTAATGGCTCTTCCATATCTGGGACATTATCATCTTTGGTTCTGGATGGGGTGGCACTGCCCTAGACAGACCCAGTGCGGAATCTGGGGGTCTTCCTGGACTCACAACTCCTGCTCAAAGAACAGGTGGCAGTCGTGGCCAGAAGGGCCTTTGTGCAACTTCGTGTTGTATGCCAATTATACCCTTTCCTGGATCAGGAAGCCCTTTGAACAGTCACTTATGCCCTTGTTATCTCCCATATAGACTACTGCAATGTGCTCTACATGGGCTACCCTTGAAGAGTATCTGGAAGCTACAGCTGGTCCAGAATGCAGCTGCGCAAGCTATTGTTGGTGCCCCTAGATCGGCACATATAACACCTCTACTACGCGAGCTGCATTGGGTACCGGTTTGCTTCCGGGTCCAATTCAAGGTGTTGGTTATCACCTTTAAAGTGCTACATGGCATGGGGCCAGGTTACCTGAGGGATTGCCTCATCCCCAATACATCAACCCGTCCCACCCGATCATGCAGAGAGAGAATGTTGCGGACCCCATCTGTAAGAGAATTCCATCTGGCGGGGTCCAGCAGGCAAGCCTTCTCTGCAGTAGCTCCCGCCCTTTGGAACATCCTGCCCCCGGAGGTGAGGTTAGCCCCTTCGCTCCTGACCATCTGGAGGAACCTGAAAACCTGGCTCTGTCACCTTGCTTGGGGCTGGGAGGGGAATAGGGGAATAGTTACTCTTGGGGATGGCTAGTGCCTTAGAGTGCTCCTCACACACATGGACTGAATTAGATCTTGCCACTTGGATTTTATTCTTATTTTATTCTTATTTAATAATTGCATTACATTTTATATATTGTGCTTGTATTTTATGCTTGTTGTTTTAATGGATCATTTTGTTGTGAACCGCCCAGAGTCCCTCCTGTGGAGGGAGATGAGCAGTGATAAAAATTTGATTGATAAATAAATAAATAAATAAATAAATATAAATAAATAAATAAAAATAAACTTGGATGCAACTGGGCCAAAAATACACATTTTTGTATCCAACTTTTCCAAGGGAGAAATGTTTCTATCTCCAATTTTTGAAGAAGAAATATTTTGAGATGGATGTGAGTCGACTGCATATGAATTTCATGCCTGGCCCAACTCTTCTGAAATAGACACAGGAGTTGAGTAAAAAACACATATGGAGATGGATGGTAGTGGACTCTGTGAATGGATGATGGATGGTGCTCTGGTGGATCACCCTATTTTCCTTTAAAGAAATAGTTATGGATTTCTCTGACATCCCTGATTCATTCAAACCCTGGCATCACTCACATATGAGAAATGAGCTGTAACATCAGATGTTTCCTATTCAGAGTGAGAGAACTGGCCTGTTGTCTTGAATACTTGATTGAATAGAAAGGCAGGGTAGAAACAAACAGGTTTTCCTGAAAATCATAGCAGCCAATATCGTTTGGATGTAAGAGGATGTGTTATGCCCATACCGTCTTAAAAACTAGTTCAAAATCTCTTCTTTCTTCAATTACTGCTTTATTGACACACTATTTTTATCACCATTGATTGCCATTGCTCCTCCTTGGCTGAGGGGAATTCAGTTTTGAGTCAGGATCATTACTGCTTATAAAGCTGTTTGCTCTTTACCTGAGCACTGTCAAGCCTCCCCTGAAAGTAGCACTGGAGCTCTGGGCAATTTATTTGGATACTTGCACACCCAGCTGCCATTATCTGTTGTGGTGGCCCTCAGTGACCACTTCCCACTTATATTTCAAGGCTCAGCGTGTTTGTCATCTCAGAGGCTGAGCTGAGTAAAAAATGAATCTGGAATCAACTCTTGCTATGATGTATTTTCAAATCAGGCAGTTGAGAAGATGTTCCATTCATACTTCTGAGGCTGTAATGCAAGCTAGTTCAAGGGAAACCTTGAGTGTTTGAAAGCACGGAACAGCAATTTACAAAACAATAGTTATTCATATGAGGCTAAGCTATCCATGGCTTAGATACGACCACTTCATCAAAGCACTAGCTTACATCTAGGATGATTAATAAAATGTTAAGAGGACTTTGCAAACAACTTTTTTGGATCTGTAAGGATAATTTGAACTACACCCACACATATTTTAGGTCTCTCTATGCAGCACTGCAGATGTGAAGGCAAACACCATGGATGGGGAACAACAGGCTTCAGCTCAACCCTAGCAAGACTGAGTGGCTTTGGGTTTTGGGTCTTACCATCTGATGTTCTGGATGGAGTTCTGCTATCCCAAACAGAACTTGTGTGCAATTTGGGGGTTCTCTTGGACTCATGGCTCCTGTTCGAGGAGCGTGTAGCAACCGTGGCCAAGAGGGTCTTTGTTCAAGTTTGTTTTGTACACCAGTTGTGCCCATTCCTGGACTAGGAGGCTCTTCTTATTGTCACTCATACCTTGGTCATCTCCTGAATGGACTACTGCAACGTGCTCTACATGAGGCTGCCCTTGAAGAGCACCTGAAAGCTACAATTGGTGTAGAATGCAGCTGCATGGGCAATTATGGGCACTCCTTGAGGGGTGCATGTTATACCTCTGCTCTGTGAGCTGCATTGGTTGCCAGTATGCTTCTGAGTTCAATTCAAGGTGCTGGTGATGACCTATAAGGCTGTCAGGAACAAAGCTGTTTTATGTTCTCGTGTGGAGTCGGAGGATGAACTTACCCAGAGAGAGGATTGAATGCAGAAACAGAGAGAAGGGGAAAGCCCAGAAATGCCTCTGCCTCTCAACGCATGCGAAAGAAGGGCTGATAGATCCGTTTGAGAAGTGCCTGCTAATGTGAATCCTGAGAAGTTTACAAGCTGCCTCGAAGTAAAGATATGAAACATGAGCTTAGTAACTAATTTGAAGAAAGTGACTTTACACATAGCCACATGATTACAAACAAACGTTTATTGTTGAGTTTTTTAATAAGAAGATTTTTATGAGGTAAAATACCTCAGTTCTTGTTAACAATAAATCATTTAATTACCAGTTCAGTTAAGAGTATTTGTTGGGACAGGACAAAGGCCCTTCATGACATGGGACCAGGTTATTTGAGGGACCGCCACCCTGGTTACATCTACTTGTCCCATTAAGTTCTGCAGGAAGGGCATGCTTCCGATCCTGCCTGCTAGAAAATATCATCTGGTGGGGCTTAGGAAGAAACATTTCTGTGATGGTGTCTGTCCTGTGGAACATCATTCCCCCAAAGATAAGATTGGCCCCAACCCTACTGGCCTTTCATAAGGCTTTAAAGACGTGGCTGTGTCACTGAGCTTGGGGATCTGAATGAGCAGTAGAGCCTATACAGTGGTGGTGTTGAGTGCTTTTAGACCTCAGCTGTGGATCTTGTTACTCAGCTTTTATGTGATTTTATAAGTTTTGAGATTGCACCTTCTTCTTTTTGTAGTTTCTTTTTAAATTTTGTAAACCGCCTAGAGTCGTGCAATTGAGATGGGTGGCTATATAAATCAAAATGCTAAATAAGTAAGTAAGTAAGTAAGTAAGTAAATAAATGCATACTTTGGAGCAAGTGGAAATGCGAACACAGTACCTGCCTGCAACCTCTTAATCCAAATGTGTTGAACTGCGATCCCAGAAAAGGAGTTGCAGACATTTTGTACCATCCCCCACTTAGCCTTCCAGTCCTTCAGCTTACCTTTCGTCCCTTTTTCTGGGCAGATGGGCACCCTTCCAAACAAAGCAGTAACTACCCAAGATTTTTATCCCCTGAGAATGGCTCCAAGGCTTAAATGGGGCCCTAAGACGTTATCCAAAATGAGGATGATCCTAGGCTGGAACATTGCTGTGCCGCGTGCAAAGCAAAATTTAGCATGTGGCATTGGAAGAATAATACAAACAATCTAATGAGAAAAGGAACTTGGTGGGTCTCCAAGTAGGTGCTCTGTGAACAGGAAACAGATGTGGATTTCCAAGGTTCCATATAGTAGACTTTTTCAGGATGCCAGATATCTGTAAAACGTGTGCTCTTCTCCTAAGATTCAGCCCTTTCTCATAGAAGCTGTACCATGTTGGTGGAAGTCTTTATCAATACTCAGGTAACTATGTGAGACAATGGTAACTGGATCAGAAAAGAAACAAATCATCGTTTTATGTCCCTACGATAATTAAGAGTTGGCTACAGTAGAAAGTAACTGTCTTTATCTATAAAAATCGAGCTTCTGAGCAGCAAACTTTGAGCAGATAATCTGAAGAATTAAATGTTTGCCTAGCATAGAGTTATTTTCAATAACAGAAGAACATCCTTTTGGAAAAAGATACTCTGATTTATTTGTTTTTTTTTTTGTTTGTTTTAAGTTAAAAATCAAAGAACCCAACCCCCAATTTCAATTTCATCCTAGCCTAGGTGAAATAATAAAGCTTTTCCTGAAGCTTTAATTGATCATTGAACATGGCAGGGCTTTCGGGAGGGCTACTTGAACTCTGAAACATTCTCTGCTGAATGCTGCTAATTCTCTCCTCGGGCCTAATTGCAGAGTGGTGTGAAAACGGCAAGGTTGCTGAAAGGAAGGTGTGCCGTTGTACAAATGGTTGGGATTTAGATGCCATGCCATGCAAAGCATTTCACTTCCTGAAAGCTGTGAACAAGGATTAGAGAATTTCAAGCACCTTCTCCTTGTTGAGTATTAATGTGATTAATCTTTCTGGAGTGCACATTTACTTTGCAATCATCGTCAGATTAATACAATGGCTAGTTTTTCACCCCTTTACTTTTTCTTTAAAAAACAACAACAAGTGATGTAGATTTCGTTTTACAGACAATCTACATGACTTGGATCCAGCTGAGTGAACAATTTAGCTAGAAAAATCTTAGGGCTGCTATAAGTAATCCCCCTATGTTTAATTGAGAGCACTGCCTTTTACAGACAATTTGCCACCGAGACTGCTATTGCAGAAGCTCCATTCATTTCTGTTCCATGGCCCTGCTGCATTGAAATTGCACAGTAATAGGCCGCTGTTAAAATCTTACAGATCACATGTCACCGTTTTCTTGGGCCATGTAAAACATGACCTATTTTATCTGAAAAACTCATTTACCCTCCATCACTCTCTTGTAAACCACTTCAGATAGTCTTGTGTAGTCTTCCTCCAAGATGCTGAGGTCATGGAAGTGAATGTATTTTATTCTCCCAATAGTCTTGTGGGATAATTTAGGCCAGGTTAGCAAGGCAGATTTGCTGAAAACCATCTCATAACTATGTCTGAGAAGGGATTTGAACCCAGCTCTCCTTCCCACTTTGACATTTGGATTAACTGCCAGCAGCATTTCTATGAGTGGTGTTGGGTAACTGCTGTTCTAATTTCCCACGGAGGCAGATGAGGGGGAATGAAAATGGGCAAGTAGGAGGGTGGGGCATCCTGATGCCAGCCCCATCCCTTTGGCACATGTACAGGTACAAAAGGGAGAGGCTGGTATTGCAACTTCACACCCACCATTTTGACCATTTTCACCACCACCCTCTTGAGGCCAATGTATGATGTCTCTGAAAAAGGGTGGCCAGGCAGGAGTCACAGAAGGATTCTTCCATCTGAGCCATCCTCATTTCCAGAATATGAAAACCATCTGCCCTGCTTAGCATTTTCGCATCATGGAAGAATGTGGAATGCTTTAGCTTGGATGTTTGTTTGTTTGTTTGTTTACTTGTGGAATTTATATGACTGCCCAACTCAAACATTGTCACTCTCAGTAGTTTACAAAAAAAAAAAGGATCAACAATTCCATTAAAATAAAGATAAATTCTTTTTTTATAAGAATTTTATTAAGTTTGAAACAAAGATAAAAACTACAAAAAAGCAACAAACTACAAAAAAACCCCCTAAAAAAGTGTGAAACACAAGAAAAAAGAATTTTAAAGATTACATAAAGACTTCCGACTTTCAACAAGAATATACAGCAATTTCCATAATCAATCCCTTGCTCTATATCAAACCAAGATCACATTATTTCTATAAATCATTCCATTAGCACATTATAAAAATAACTAAATACAATTGCTCCTTCCCCTTGTATTGAAAGAAAAAGAAATATATAAACCTCCAAATCAACTCCCCCCCAAAAACAACATTTAATTAATTATTTCCTTCCTATCACTATTCTATATATTTCTGTCCACTATAATAAAAATCAAACTATAAAAAACATATAAATTATCTACTTTTATAATTAATAATACTATAATAATCCTAACCCTATTAAACCTAAAACCAAGCAATTATTATTATACCTTATAAATCTTGAAAATCAAACAAACCTTAAAAACAATCCAGTAAATCTTAATCCAAATCATTAAAGAAAAATGGAAACATAAAAGCCTTAAAATCAATCTAGATAAACATTCTTCATTCTTTACCTCGCTTTGAAATATACCAAAGCATTTACATATCTCCATAATGCACACAGGGCATTTTTCATACAGAAATCAAACAGCCCAACTGCCCCCCTTAGGAACACAAACTTCTCAGCAAAAAACCTCCCACAGAGCAGGATCTCTTCTTTCCATAACATTCTATCAGAAAAAAAACTCCATTTGCAATCTGCAACTGTCCCTTTAACCCCTTAATCACCAGAATATAATTTTCTCCTGGCATTTCATCAAAGGCTTCAATCTCGCTGTCAGTAGTAAAATCTTCAACTTCTTCCACAATGTCTTCAGCCAGACGACACATTTTAAAGCTGGTAATGTCCCAAATATCTTGCAAAATACCTTGACAGAGATCAGAGAGAATCTGCTTAAGCTGAGAATGAAACTCTGAGAAAGTCTCCTTGAAATCCTCCATGTTTCAGGCAGTAGATTATGGCACCCCCTAGATACTTGACTAGCAGGAATAGGAGTTAATGAGTTAATATAAGATTTCTGAAAGTTGTTGACACAATAGAAAGTATGCTAACAAGCAGCTCCCAGGGAAAGTGAACAAAGAACTGAAGAAATAGAAAATTCAAGGTGTAGGAAAATATTAAATCCTTCAAATTCAATACAAATATAATAGCAGGGAGGCAATGATTTATTCTCAGTCCTCCTTAATGTTTTAAGCCAAAGCTTAAAAATAAATTAAAAATTAATCCAGAAACAACAATAGGCACCAAGAGAGATTGCTTCTCCTTGCTGTAGAAAGCCTCTCTTGTGGTACATAAACTTAAAAAATATAAAAAATTGGATGATTTAGAAATGGGGTGGCTTGACTTAGTGTCTCTTTAAGGCTACAGAGCAGCATAGAAATAATGACGTCCCATCCTCCCGGCATCTCTTACCTGATCGTCACGAACACTGTTTGTGATTCCCGGGCTGCAAGTCGCCATGCGGAGGAGAAATGGGTCGATTCCGAGCGTTTTCCTTACTCTGGAGAAATGCTCCTGGGTTCAGGAGAAACCAGCCTGAGCCTGAAAAAAACCTGCCACGATGCCAGTTCTGTCCACGGAGCCCGTGGACACAGCCGCTCAGTCAGCCATATTCCCACTGGAAGTCTCCAGAATCAAAGACAAATTCTTAATTGTGATCAGGAACTCACAATTATTACTCTCCTCCAGATGGTAACTCTCATCATCCCAGTTCCAACACTGAGAAAGAGCATATAAAGCCTATTAGGCTAAGCAAACATATTAGGAAGTCCTAATGAATTTTCAAGGAAGCCTGCTTTTGCATTGACTAGAAACCTAGCACACAGGATGGGTTCACACTTCATACTTGGTTGTATCATGCTTTACTAAATAAGGCAGACTTAACTTGGGTAACATAATATATTTAACCAAAACCCATAGTTTACTAGGTGCAGTGGTTGGCTTTACACATTTAGAACAAAACAAAACAAAACAAAACAAAACAAAACAAAACAAAACAAAACAAAACAAAACAAAACAAAACAAAACAAAACAAAACAAAACAAAACAAAACATGGTTTAGTGCAAGTAGCTCAAGGATCTACTTCCCAACCCCTGAATGAATTCCAGATTTTTTGCTTGGCCTTTGCTTTAACACACACCTTAGTCTACACCGCAGCATTGAGCCGTCTATGCATATCTTCAAGAAACTTGAATTGTAATTATGGCTAGCTTAGATTAGCACATGGGTGTTGTCAAAGCTTTAATACTTTACAGGGGAAGTTAACAACTATATCACAATTCTTCTTTAGTACATGAATTATTTCATCTTCAGTTTAACGATGTATAAAACTGACTTGTAGCCATTTTGAAGCTGTATTTTATTTTGTAGCTCCACACATGTTTTTACCACAGTAAGTCAAGATTCATTATCTTTCAGTGAGATCTTCAGATGTTTGAAGAAAAATATATAAAATATGTTGGTGCTCATAATTGCTTTTTTTGATATTTATATTGAACAGTAATGGTTCTGATGCATTAAACCAGGGGTCGGCAAACTTTTTATGCCGGGAGCCATTTTGACATGCTCGTGCACATTTTGAAATGCTCGAGAGCCAGGGGGCGGGGTTTTCGGGCGGGGGCCAATCGCGTGGAAGGGGGCGGGGTTTGCGGGTGGGGGCCAATTGCATGGAAGGGGGTGGGGTTTGCGGGCAGGGGCCAATCACGTGGAAGGGGGCGGGGGTTTGCGGGCGGGGGCCAATCACGTGGAAGGGGGCGGGGGTTTGCGGGCGGGAGCCAATCACGTGGCTTATTGGGGCGGGTGGGAGGGCCCATGTAGCAGTTTCCCCCCCCACCGGCTTCCCGCCCCTCCCTCCTTGCCTGCAGAAGGCGGCCGGCCTTCTCCCCCCGCTATTTCCGGAAGTGATCCAGCGCCGATCTGCGGGCTGCGGGGCTTCTGATCCTTGGAAGGCGAGGCCCTGGTGGTGTAGGGGGGGGCGAGGAGGATTCTCAGTCGGGAGGGGGAAATCCCCGGGTCTGCGGAGGTCTTTCTGCGCCGCCTTGAGGCGCGCGTGGGCGCCCAGGGCAGGGGAGGAATGGGGAGCACCAGGAGACTCACCTGCTGCTGCTCGGCTGCCACCTTCCTCCTCCGCTTCAGCCGCCTGCCCGCCCGCCGAGTCCCGGCCCTTCAGCCCCCGCTGGGGGGAGGGGGCAGGGACTCAGCGCCCACACGCCCAGAGCCTGGCAGAGCTGCGTCTCGCCCCGCCCCGCCCTCCGAGAGTGGCCAGCGGAGCGCCACCGGCGCCCACCTGCTTGGGCAGGTACCAGCCTCTCTGCACGCTCCTTCCGCTGCTGCTGCTGCAGGGAGACGGCGTCCACCCGGCCCAGCTGCCCGGGGTCCAGGGAGATCAGATCCGGCGGGATCTGTGGCGAAGAGCGGCTGTGGGGGGGGGGACGAGGCGGGTGGATCTGATCTCCCTGGACCCCGGGCAGCTGGCCGGGTGGACGCCATCTCCCTGCAGCAGCAGCAGCGGAAGGAGCGTGCAGAGAGGCTGGTACCTGCCCGAGCAGGAAAGAGCCAGTTTCGGCAAAGCAATCCTAATCGGAGGAGTAAAGCTGGAAGAAACTCGCTAAGTGGGCTCCTTGTCTGAAGCTCCAGCCGGACATTCCATCCCGGGGAGAAAGCAAGCTGGACTCGCCCACTCTCCCGGAAACAACGCCTGAGCCAGCGAACTTGCTTGCTTCGAAGGAGACAGGCAGAGGGAAAGGCATAGGACTTTCCCTCCACCGTTTGGCGTATTTCCCCGCCCCCCTCGAGACTGGCGCGGCCTGAGGTGGCGGCTATGCCCCCTACGGTGGGCGAAGGCGTGCACACGTGCGTGGGGGCAGGGGGAGCAAGCAAGCATGCAAGCGAGGGAGAAGTCGCTCTTTCTCTACTCTTTGTAGAAGGAGCGGCGCGAACCGAGTTCGCTGGCTCAGGGGTTGTTTCCGGGAGAGTGGGCGAGTCCAGCTTGCTTTATCCCCAGGATGGAATGTCCGGCTGGAGCTTCAGACAAGGAGCCCACTTAGCGAGTTTCTTCCAGCTTTACTCCTCCGATTAGGATTGCTTTTCCGAAACTGGCTCTTTCCTGCTCGGGCAGGTACCAGCCTCTCTGCACGCTCCTTCCGCTGCTGCTGCTGCAGGGAGACGGCGTCCACCCAGCCCAGCTGCCCGGGGTCCAGGGAGATCAGATCCGCCTGCCTCGTTTCCCCCCCCCCACGGCCGCTCTTCGCCACAGATCCCGCCGGATCTGATCTTCCTGGACCCCGGGCAGCTGGGCCGGGTGGACGCCGTCTCCCTGCAGCAGCAGCAGCGGAAGGAGCGTGCAGAGAGGCTGGTACCTGCCCGAGCAGGTACCAGCTGCAGGGAGACGGCGTCCACCCGGCCCAGCTGCCCAGGGTCCAGGGAGATCAGATCCACCCGCCTCGTTCCCCCCCCCCACGGCCGCTCTTCGCCACAGATCCCTGGGCCGTTTGATGCAATTTAAATCTTAAAACAAAATAAAGCAAATTAGGCAATCAAGACCTTCAGCTAAGAGAGAGTGTGGCGGAACAAAAAAATAAAGGCGAGAAAGAGGCATCGTACGGAAGGAGGTACCGACGGAAAGGCTGCCCCACCCGTCTCCGGATTAGTCCTGCTGATTTCAACTGCAATGTATTGGAGAAAATGGCTTTGTGAGTTTTAGCCTCCAACCGGGCTCCAAGAGAGAAAGAACGAGAAAACTTATCAATTTTATCTTTTTCTCCACCCAGAGGTTCTCTCAAGAGCTGTTTTGGCCCAGAAAAGTCAAGCAGCTCTATTGCTACTAATTCAGTAAAATCGCCCTTTTATGAATCGCTTCATTCCCAGCCGAGTCTGCCCCTTAAGCCCTTCTCCGTCCTTTCTTCCTCCGCCCCCCCCAGCTTCTCTTTTTACCTTTTCTGCCCCCACTTCATGCTGGGGATAATTCAAAAAGGCTTCTTTTTCGCCCACCAAACATTAGTTTCCAGCGTTTTGTGCTACTGGGTTTTTGATCATTTCGCAGTGATCCGGGGGAAGGGGAAGAGAAGGCAACCCACAGGAGGCACGGCTTGAGGGCGGACGGCACCCCTGGGCTGCATCCCCCAAAGCGTTTATTCGGGAGCAAGCTGCATGGAACCCCACGATGCAAACAGGCAGGCGCCAGTTGGGGGGTGGGGGAGTTGGATCTACTTTAGCCTCCTTGTAAATCCCACCCCGTGCGCTACACTCTCTCTCCCTCTCTGCTCCGCGTGCGCAAGGGCGCAATTCCCCAGAAACCCTCCGGCTCAGTTGCCCTGGGAATCCCTGCGCACCCAGCACTTGCTTTCCAACTGAGCGAACCCTCCTGCGCCTTGGCCCGGTTGGGCGCGTGCTTGGGCATCCAAGCCGGATCGGGGGCCTCGCGGAGGGAGGAAAGCCGCCGGGCCCGCCCCCCTCGGCCGCTTCCGCCCGCCCGCGTCGAGCCAAGAAAATGATGGGGGGCGGGAAACGAGGCCGGCCTGCCCCACCCGCCCGCTTACCTGCCTGCTTGCCTCCCTCTGCGAGGCCCCCCGCTGCTTTCCCGGGATCCAAGCCGGAGAGAAAGGGCGGCGGCGGGGCCGTGCTACCGGACCGCCCGAGTGCCAGATAGGCAGCTACGCCCGCGCGCCTTCCACACGATCGGCCCGTGAGGACCGGCCAGGGAAGGCGCGCGGGCGGAGCTCCCGTCCCGCTGCACCCCAGCCGAGCAGCAGCCGAGCCTCGAGAGGGCGAGAAAGCCCCGACGCTGCCCTGCGGACCTCTCCAGCACGCCCGGATCCCGGGAAGGCAATGGGGGGCCTCGCGGAGGGAGGCGGGCGGGCGCCTGGCCCGCCCCCCTCGGCACCTGTGCGGCTCCCCCACGCCCTCCCACCCGCCCCAATAAGCCACGGCAGGGAGGCGCTGCTGGCCCGGGACGCGGCGCTGTTGGAGGCGGCGCAGGAGCGGCTGCAGGGGCTGCTGCGGCTAGAGATGGCGCTGCTCTGCGGCATCCAGGTGCTGGGCGAGGGCGCGGGCCCAGGACACGAGCGGCAGGGCAACGCAGGGGGCCTGGCCGGGGCCGTGGTGGCGGGGGGACGGCGGAGGTTTACCGGGCGGCAGGACGGGGCGGGCGGCGCTGCTGGGGCTGGTGGCGGAGCTGGAGGGAGCATAGGGACCAGGCGTTCCTGTGGGCGCAGCATGCAGTCTGCAACCCGCCTTGGAGAAGTGGCCGCGGGAGGCCCTCCGGGTGCACCCTCCCACCCCATCAATCCCCCCACCCCGCCAGCAGCGCCTCCCTGCCGCGCCAGGCCTCGCTCACTGGGAGAGCCAGGGGGCGGGGTTTGCGGGCGGGGGCCAATCACGTGGAAGGGGCGGGGGTGAGTTCAGCTGTGGAAGAGCCACACTCAAGGGGCCAAAGAGCCGCATCTGGCTCGCGAGCCGCCATTTCCGACCCTTGCATTAAACTAAGAGAGGCTTGTTGATATTTGAGTTGATACATTCATTTCTTCCTGTAAAGACATTAAGTCAGCTATGCATCCTTTGCTATGCCTTTTCTTTATCTTATGGAAGCATAAAGTTTTTGATCAATCCTAGCTGAACTCTATTACTATCCCTGAAGAAAGGAGGTGGGCAAAGCTACCATCTCAGGAACCAGCATTGTTAGAGTGCCTGCTTTGTTTGAAAACCTTATTTTACAAGGCACATGCTATCATCCTGAAGCTCTTGACATTCTTCTTAGGATTCACTGACTGATGAGCAATCTCTTATCCCATAGAATTCTTTGCTGGGAAGATTTTAGGAACTTGGAGAAAAATAGATGAATACCAAATGGCAAGGCAGCTGCTGGGATTAAACATCATGCCAAGCCATGACTTGTTTTAATCCTGTTTGTTGAATAGGCCACAAATGCCTGGATTCAAAAAACACACCGAACCAATAACCATTATGTAAATGATAACCTCTAGTGGTTACATTTACACAACATGGTAAACCAAAGCCAAACCAACCAACCAGAGAATGGCTTAGCTGAATGTTGAATCCAGCCGCTGGTGAATTTTTAGCACTAAGCCAAGAATTGCTTTACCTATTGTTTGTTGTAGAAACCACATGGGTGAGCAAAAACATTCTGCCTTATTCATTTATTTATTCAGAAAATTTATACAACCACCAATCTTACATATATAACAATTCACTAGAAAACAATATAAGAAAGCCTTTACACAATTAAAATCATCATAACAGACAATTGAGGCACCTTATAACTAATTCACAACACAAACTGCACCTATATTGGGCTCATCTAGTGTCCTGACCCAATGCCTGGGAGAAGACCCAGGGCTTCATAGCTCTCCAGAAGGCCAAAAGAGTCAGGGCCCTTTAGTTTTCAGGAGGGAGGCTCTTCCATAGGGCAGGCACCATGACAGAGAAGGAACGACTTTCTGTCCTGAAAGATGACACTGTTTAATAGAAGGGACCAGGAGTGCATCCAACCTCTTGGATCTGGTGGGAGGTGCAGAGATACTTGGAGGTAGGCAGTCCTGCAAGGAACTTGGCTCTTTGCTAAGCAGGCCTTTAAAGGTAATAACCAGGGGAAGAACAATGAAATCCACACAGTGAAGGAATGGATTGTGAAAATGTTACAATTTGCAGGAATGGCAAAACTGACCTGTTGGGTCAGAGAAAATATAACAAAAATCTTATATGGGCTTTTTGCTGAAAGAAGAAAGAAATGAAACGATGATTTACGGGTTTGAAGATTAAGATAGACTTGGACTAAATGATACCTTGGAGAAGATGCTGATGCTAGGGAAAGTGGAAGGCAAAAGGAAGAAGGGCCGACCAAGGGCAAGATGGATGGATGATATTCTGGAGGTGACGGACTCGACCGTGGGGGAGCTGGGGGTGGCAACAGCCGACAGGAAGCTCTGGCGTGGGCTGGTCCATGAAGTCACGAAGAGTCGGAAGCGACTGAATGAATAAACAACAAAGGACTAAACGAGAGGCTGGAGGGATTTATATAACATCTAAGAGGGAGGAGGGATGATAAAATTGTAACTATCTGTTGAAAAGAAGGTCAGAAGTCATTATATTTCTTAATTGTAGTTCTTTTCTCTTTTAATTTCTTGCACTTTTTTGTTCTTTTTCTTTCCTTTCTTTCCTTTCTTCCTTTTTCTTTTTTTCTATTTGTCTTTTATTGTATGGAAAAACTCTTAATAAACATAAATAAATAATTAAATAAATAAACAAACAAACAAACAAATAAATAAATAAATAAAGGTGATAACCAGCACCTTGTATTGCACCCAGAAACACACTGGAAGCCAGTGCAGCTTGCGCAAGAACAGTATAACATGGGTGAACTTTGGTGTGCCCAGAACTGTTTGTGCAAATTCTGCTATATTTTTCCTCTATGTCTTCTTCATTCTTCATTTTTGTCTTCAGAGGTAATCCCGAATATCCCTAATGGCAGTAAAAATCCTACTCTGCTTTTGTGGGAAGGGTTTGTTTTGATTTGGTTTTGCTTCTGCAGCTTTTATGAAATGTGACTTTAGGATGTATATGCAAAGGCTGGTTTTTTTTGAGGGGTGGGGGATATTTGCTTTTTCTGGCTTTCTTGATTAAAGTAGTGTTTTTGTAGGCACTGGGGGGGACATTTGTGGAGTTTTTGCCTTTTGTGGGTGTATTTCTCCTTATCTCTGCACATGGTCTCACCCCCATAGTTTGAGGATTTCCTTTGTTCAGTTTCTGTGATATATGGGTATGGTGTATTTTGTCAGCATGTGGTGTTTTTTTCCCCTATATCACTCCCCCCCACCATAGAATAGATGTTCTATTGTGCTTTGTGAGGAAAAATATGTAGTTTTGCATTTGTCAGTCAGTCTCCCCACATCTGCCTTGTACTTAGGGAGCTGCAGAAAGAATATTTTTATGGGGGAAATGAGGAGAAAACAGCAAAAGGGATGCTTAAGGTTTTCCCCCCTTTTGCCTTGCAGCTGCATGGGCTGGCAAGATGCTTGGATGGGCATAAAAACAAACCTGGAATAAGCCAGACATCATGGTCTAGCATGAAAGGTCATGAGTTAAAATAACCTGGGGTTATAAGTCAAGTTCACATCATGGTTTTAAGTTGTGATTGATTGCTGAAAAATAAAGTGTGGTTGTTGCCTTGGATGAATTTAAAAAATCTTGGCTTAGTGATATGTACTGTATGAACTACCCAGTGTTTCTCAACCTTAGCAATGTTAAGATGTGTGGCCTGCTGGCTGGGGAATTCTGGGAGTTGAAGTCCACACATCTTAACGTTGCTAAGGTTGAGAAACACTGCTCTAGCGTAAACTGGGGCTACCATATCTGAGCTGCAAAAGTCCAAACCACCACTTTTCTATCCAGCATGCTGGCTGAGGAATTCTGGGAGCTGAAGTCCACACATCTTAACGTTGCTAAGGTTGAGAAACACTGCTCTAGCGTAAACTGGGGCTACCATATCTGAGCTGCAAAAGTCCAAACCACCACTTTTCTATCCAGCATGCTGGCTGAGGAATTCTGGGAGCTGAAGTCCACACATCTTAACGTTGCTAAGGTTGAGAAACACTGAACTAGGCTATTAAGCAGTGGAACAGCCTGCCTCCAGAGGTTGTGGGTGCTCCATCACTGGAGGTTTTCATGAAAAGGTTGGATAGCCATTTGTTTGGGATAGGATGGGGATTCCCACACCAGGCTTCCAACCCTATGATTCTGTGATTACATGATTTTATGATTCTAGGCCAATGGGTTGGATTAGTCATAGCAGTCAACTAAAACCAGTCATTATCTAATTTAATTCTCGGCACTTTCAAGGCTTCCAGTGGGAATGGCGGACTGAGCGGCTGTGCCTGCTGTTTCGGCAGGCAGAGCAGACAGCGCGGCGGCTTTGTTTTGGGCTCAGGCAGGCTTTCCTGAAGCCCAACAATGTTCTCCGGATTAAGATGAGTTCATCCCAGGATGCAATTCTTCGTGTCTTTGAGGAAGTTGTTTTGTTGCCACTCCCACTTCCTCTTTCTCCCTTCGTAATCAGCAATCTCTGCTGCTTCCACTGGAGAAGAAGGACCATGCGGCTGCTGGTCCTTCCATCGAGAAGCCATGCCTAGGCCTCAAGCCCCTTTTCTCCACACAGCCCTGGCAGCAACATAGGGCCAGGGGTCTAGGGAACCAAAGGAGGGTAATTTCTCAACAAAATGGATGTAACTGGACCAATAAACGTAAGAACTATTTTGTACTTACTTTTTGAACCTACTATGTCTAAGCGTGTGATTCTTTATGGTTGGGTGGGCTAAGTGTGTAAGATTTAGAACCTGGATCTCTCTAACGTGCTCACTGGCTCTGTTTTTAAACAATATTCTTTTTCTGTGCACGAGCTTATACTATGTTAAGATCTGCTCCATTCACTGGTTGTAACAGGCCACTGAATGATCTTCAGAATCGGCTGATTTGAACCATCAGCTTTCTGTCTTCACTTTCCCTTGAGAACAGTGTGCTATTTACTTTCACTTTTTGTAAACAACTTTCGAAGTCTCTCATACCTCTGACTTTTCCTGGTTAAGCTCCTAGGGGGCACCATAATCTACTGCGTGAGACATGGAGGATTTCAAACAGATCCTTTCTGACCTTCAACAGGACTTCAAACAGATTTCTTCTGACTTCTATCAAGCTTTTATGCAAGATATCCAGGACATTGTGGAAAATATGAGAGCTAAAATGTGCCATCAGGTTGGGGATGTGGTGGATGAAATTGAGGAATCTAAGAGCGATAGAAAGGTTTCTTTTAAGACTGAGATTGGGATTTTTGTCAAGATGCTGGATGAAGATTGGATAATTGAGTTGGAGAAATCTAGGGGAGAGAGTGATCTGCAAGCCATAAATAGGGTCGATCTCTTGGTGGAATGCCATGAAAAGAACCTGGAATTTTTGAGGGGGGCAGCTGGGCTGTTTGATTTTCTTAAGAAGAAAGCTCTGTGCATATTTTGGGAATATGTAACTGCTATGGTTTATTTTGAAGTGGGATGAGGGTTTTAAGAATGTTTATTTGGTTTGCTTTAAGGATTTGACTGATGTTATTTGCCTTTAAAGATTTGGATTTACTGTTTTGAATTGGCTTTGTTTTTTGAGTTTACTAAGATTTTGGGTTTATTAAGACTGGGATTATTAAAATTGTCATACCATTAAGTGTAATAGCTGACAACGTACGTGCCTTTCAATTTGATTTTTATTATAGTAGACAGAAATGTATAGAATAGTGGTAGGAAGGGAATAATTTAATATGTTTTATCTTTTGGAGGGGAGAAAGATGTTTAGGAGGTTTATATGAAATTATTTTTCTTCATTTTAATATAAGGGGAAGGAACAATTGTACTTAGTGATTTTTATTATGTGTTAAAGGGGAATGATTTATAGAAATAATGTGGTGTTTTGGATTAATATAGAGTAAGAGATTGATTATGGAAATTTTGTATATCCTTGCTGTTAAAAGTTGGAAGCCACATCTTCCTGTAAATTTAATTTTTTTTCTTCTCTAGTGTTTCTGCACTTTTTTAGTTTTTTTGTAATTTTTTGTTTTTATTGTAGTTTTTATTCTTTCTTTGAAACTTTACTATAAATTTACTATAAAAATTATCTAATTTAATTCTCTTTGTTTTCGGTGAGTCTACTCAAAATAGAACTAAAGGTTAGGGTAGTCATATCTGAGCAGCAGAAAACCAGATAACTACTAGATGGCAGCAATGAGTGATTTTATATATTTAATTATTGAATTTATATGGCCGCCCATTTCAAATGCATGACTCTGGGTGGCGCTCTCTCTCTCTCTCTCTCTCTCTCTCTCTCTCTCTCCCTCTCTCTCTCTCTCTCTCTCTCTCTCTCTCTCTCTCTCTCTCTCTCTCTCTCTCTCTCTCTCTCTCTCTCTCTCCAGGTATCTAGTAGTTGTCCTGGTTTTTGCAGCCCACAAAACTACTGAAGTTGTATTCATGCTGCCATAGTTGTTTTATTAAGGGCTTAGCATTAGTGAGATCTCAGGTTAATGGTTAATTTTAAGGAACAAGCCATATGGCTTCTTGTTGGCTTCCAACTCAAGATTCAGGTTGAGTAAGACATGCAAATGTGAGCAGGAATTTGTCTAATAAATAATTTCCAGCTTCTGAAATGCTCTTGATCTTTATGATGTGTTTTCCAGCACAAGTCACTCACTGTTGAATTTTTCTTTTATGCTCCACAGTGTTGTGTGTGAATATATAGATGATTTTCAGCAAAGAAGATTGAAGATGGACTCCAAGGTTTGAATGAACATTTGCCAGATGTGCTAGTATTAAGGCACAAAAGCATTATTAGGCACAAGCCTGGTTTACTGTCTCACGTGAATGTACCCTAAGCCTAGTTATATTTATCTATCTATAAGAAATCTGAACAGTCCCATTGTTCCGGTAATGAAAGCTCAGTGCAGAATGAGGTCATATGGCAAAGATAAAACAGGGATGTTCTTAGTTACATATGCAAATCTAGTTCTATTTAAGCCAGAGAAACAATGGAGATAAAGATTACAATTGAGATAGGAATATGCATCCGTGTGGGTATTACTGGCTGCCTTTGGAAGAAGCTGTTCTTGTGAGATTTTGGGATTCTCTTTACAGAATTGCTAGTGAGGTCAAGGTATTTATGTATCTTTCAAAACAGCCACAAATTGTGTGCAAGCTGAGCCTGTTTCTATTTCTCAGAAATATGGGAGTAAAGATGCCCCAATAGCTGTACCTCTTTAAATATACAGAATAAAGTGTAGAAAATAATTGCTACCTGTTTCCTTTTTGTTGTTCCAGTGAGCACTTTATATCGCACCTTTTGTCCCAATTTAGCAATTCGATATAGTAACCAAGAAATATTCCACCCAACAATTTCAGAACAACAGCTGTTTAATGAGGCAGATCAGCTCTCGATAGTATCTATGAGTATATTGAAATAAACGGTTACGGGCTGCCCGGCTGTGAGAAAGTTGAACGAAACACTCAGGAAAATATTATACCTAGCATTAAATATAAAGAGATTTCCCTCAAAGGCTATGCTATTTTTAACTTTGCAGGTTAGCGGCACATTGCTGACCTCAGTGTGGCAGACTTATGCATTAGACTTATCCAGAAATCTATCTTGATGAATTTAGTGGGGCTTGTTGTCATGTCAATGGAAATAGAAGCTGTGTAATCCTAAATAGGCATGTAACTGTAATCTGTCATGGATATCTATGGGAAAGAATTTGTAACATCCATTGAAATGGACTCTGCCATGGTATTGACAACATTACTAAATGGAATTCACTAGTCTCCATCTATTCTTTGGTCAAACGTTAGCACACACAAAAGAGACACCTGTGAAAAATAAATCCAGACAAGAATGTTAGAATTACATGCAAAAGGTGGAGGTTGTATTTAGGTGTATTGAAAAAGCTTACCCAGAGGGAACTGACATTTAAAAGTCTCTGTCAGAAAAATCTACAGTACGTAACAAGGAGTGGCCACAAAGACATTTATATTAAAATGTGTTAACTATATTCATTAAGGGAAATTGCATACAACAATAGCTATAGGTTAGGTAAGTCGCTAATGAGAATGGATGCTGAACATTGCATCCACAGGATCGAATGCTTCTGTCAAGATGGTGCAGGCAGCATTGTAACATCACAATGCAAGCTCCACCTCTTTGGATTGTGCATACTTTTGACATTACTGCTTCCCACCCCCCTGGATGCCTCTGACATGGATGTCCATAAGGGAGGCAAGAGGCAAATGACAACATGCACACAATCAAGTCATCGTGCAAATGGCATGTCTTAATTTGTGTTAGACATCAGTATGCAGGGACATAATAGTGGCACTTGCATGAGGACATCATCATTCATATGATGTTGTTAGGGGTCGTTACTGAGGCCACTGACTGCAGGCATACAGAATTGACATCAGTGAGGAATTGTGCCAGTGACAACATCCAGAGGCTTCTCACGCCTGATGAGAGTTAATGAATTCATAATAACAAGGACCCTCCCAGGTGGACAAGCCAACACAACTATAGCACTTGCAGTTCACCAGCCCGTTATTCAGGCAGCAATTACTATGCTATCCCCACTCTTCAGGCATCCCACCAGGCAAGGACCTGAATTCCCAGCAGGGATGGAACTAGGGTCTGTGTCACCCGGGGCAAACATGGATTCCGTGCCCCCCCATGGGTTATTTTGTCATTTTGGCACCCCCCGGGCATCATTTTGGCGCACCCCCCAGTGTGGCGCCCGGGGTACATGCCCCGCTTGCCCCCCCTAGTTGCGGCCCTGATTCCCAGTCACTGTTTTAAATGGAGCCATAAAGGGAAGGAGGACAAGGTATGTACTCAACCCTTGTATGCCCATGGTTCCCAAAAGATAACCAAGATCCACCCAAGGAGGGAAATACTTTTTTTGGAATCAGTGTATGTAAAGCCAGTTTACAGCAATAATTGAGAAGGCAATATCTCCCGAGCATTTCCTAGCAACAATGAACACCACATGTGGAAAGTCCTATGTTTATCTATCAGCATCTGTGATGGAAGAAATTTTGGAAGGGAAAGACGCATTGATGATCTTGGCAACAAATCATTTTAGCAGGGCTTCTGTGCTTCAGATGTTAGCTTGGCAGGCAACAGGACAACAGGTATAGTGTCCTTTATACGTAGAAATACTTTTACCTGTTGGGTAATTGTCAGTGAGTTTTCACGGGTGCAGGGATTTGTCTGGAATAAACACATTAACAAATACATTAACAAATCTCTCCAGATTGCAATGTCCAAAAATGGTGGCTTGGAATTTTAGTCATGATTGCAGAAGGTGCCTTGGAGGAGCAATTGGGAACACCCTGGTCACCACTGCTGGTTATAGGACAGCAGTCCAGGTTCAGACATGAGCTGTTGAAAAAAGACTTTCGAAGAAGTCAGTGGAAAACCACCTCTGTATCATGCCAAGAAAATTGCATGGATTCGTCCATGAAGTCACCAGGAGTCAAGCCTGATTTGAAGGCAGATTTACTTTGAGAAGGTGTTGGCACCTAGATAACCTTTTTTGGGCTTGGAAGCTAAGCAGGATCAAGCCTGGTTATTATTTGGATGGAAGATTCTTACAGAATCCGAGGGCTGTAGGCTAGTCTGGGAAGCTGAAAACATCACAAAGGAACCATCCTTTGTACATGGATGTATCTATGAGGTCACCAGGAGTCAAGCCTGACTCCAAGGAGGCTTTACCTTTATTTTTAAGTAAATTATGAAATTACTTAGTAATTAGATTTATTCAAACTGAAATTTCTTTGACTTAAATTACCTCTCATATAAATCCATTGCAATTTTCTGAATCCTGAACCCTGCATACCATGCCATGTCCAATTTATCAGCTTCCCTTCTGGGGTTCTTGGATTATTTGCATCATCCACAGGTTGCTCAATCCCACTGAAGTCCTTAAACAGTGGCGGCTAGTATGCCAACACTTTCTAATGCCATGTTCCACAAAATATCCTTATTGCCACTTTTTCACCCCATCCCTACCGCCATCATGCAGGCTGTAGCCACTTTAAAAAGTTATGGAAGACAAAAATATACAGGGAGGAGCAGAGTCCTATTTATACAGTCTGAAGACAATCGAAGGAGAATTTAAAATGGCTACTAATTGGCCACCACATTTATTTGGACCTGTGTATATAGTACCTTAGCCCTTCATAAGAGCACTAAGTCTATTGTGGTTGTAAACCGCCCAGAGTCTACCACGGTAGAGATGGGCGGGGATAAATCCAAATAATAAATAAATAAATAAATAAATAAATAAAGTCTATGCAGTCACAGATAGACCTGGCTTAATGATTGTTCTGTTTAGTGACCATTCGAAGATACAACAGTGCTGAAAAAGTAACTTTACGACTGGTCCTCGCACTTATGACTGTTACAGGGTCCCCATGGTCATGTGATTGAGATTTGGGCACTTCACAACCGGCAGGTGTTTGCAACCATTGCAGTGTCCCACAGTCACATGATCACCATTTGCGCGCTCCTGACTGGCTCCTGACAAGCAGTCAATGGAGGAGCTGGCAGTAAAATTGCAAGTCACGATCATGTGATGTCTCGCTTAATTACCCATGGCGACTTGCTTAACAACTGAATGGGAAGTGACATCATAAGTCCATCATGGTCATGTGATGTTTCACTTAGTGATTGCATCGCTTAGTGATAGAGTTGCTGGTCCCAATTGTGGTCACTAAGCAAGGACTACCCATATTATACAACAATGAAGTGCTGTTTCTTTCTTACAGCTTCAAATTCTCCAACAATGGGTCTAATTTCAGCTGTGACCATTCGCAACTGCACCGAAAGGTCCTACATCTCAATCACTATATGTGAACCTATGGAGTATCAAGTTCTTTGAGAATGAAATACGATGCAAGAAAATCTGTCCAGACTAAGCATTTATATACAGAGAATAATAAGATCCATAGCTTTTCATTTTGCAACTTCATTCATGATTTTGTTGTCTTAAAATCCCCCCCAATTATATTTTATGCGACATGCAAGGAAAAGCAAGAATGTAAGTCACACTGCTGTTGCCATTACTAAGGGCCAAGCTGTATAATGTTCTTGGTTCTTTTATGTTCAAAGACTTCAATTTCATGTTGTTAATTAAGAAATTGCAACATATATTCATTTAAAGGTATCTAATAACGCGTACAGGATTATTGCAAGAAGATATATATTTTTGGTCAGAATACCAGTATTATTTTTTCATTACAAGCTATATTGCTACTTCTATTAACTAGGCTCTGATCTCTGTAATTGTGTCTGCATTTCTATGAAATAAAAGCCTACAATTTCATATATGCTAATTAAAAAATCATAAGGTGCTTGATAATGCAAATAAGACTCTTTGCAA
The DNA here is from genome assembly GCA_023362775.1 of Charina bottae. Classification (NCBI taxonomy): domain Eukaryota; kingdom Metazoa; phylum Chordata; class Lepidosauria; order Squamata; family Charinaidae; genus Charina; species Charina bottae. Next base: position 188,887,366 of record JALMGJ010000002.1, on the reverse strand, counting down.
GATGTATGTTTTATTTTGTGGTTTTTTTCCCTGCATTTGCCAGTGTATTTCTGCAAGCATAATAGTATATCAATTTTTTTCAATTACCTTTTCTAATACTTTTTTCTCTTTATTTCTGATGATATAGGACTTTCAAATCTGGACATACCTTAGAATCCCAGGGTATCTTAAACTGGGCTTGTGGTACAGGCTTGCTACTATGTTGTATCTTTCCAGAGACATCACTAGAAGCAGAACTTTCATACTGCCTGATCTCAGCTGAAACACTGCCATTTTTATTGCAGGCAGATTGTATACCCCCTGGCGGTGAGGCAGTGAGGAAGTAAAGATGGTGGGTCTAGCAAATAGAGCACATGTGAATTGGGCCCTTAACTCTGTTTGGTGGCCATGGCTGCCTCTGACCTTTGTTTCCCCAGGTCTGGTTGAATAAAAGGAAATTTTAAATAAGGGTGGGAAAAATGATAAAAGGACAAACTTCAGACAGACACAGAGGTGACAGTTTATTTCAGCATGGAGAGAACCTTCTGTCAACCTTCTCGTCTCCTTTTCCTTCTCGTTCGTTTTTCTGTTCTATTCACCCGACTTCTGGTTCACTTAGCTCTGACATATGACTGAACCAAACCGCCAAGGGCACATAGCTGATGGATGACACAAATGATGACAGACTTATTTTCATTCCCATTCTAAATTCTTATAAATAGGACATTTTTCTTCTTAAGGTTCTGGCTCCAAATGGCATGCATTTAAACAAGAGAAGAATTAACTTTATGTCACTGGGATAGGAACTTTGGGGACTCTTTATTTTGCACTGATTACACATTTAAGTTGAATGTAGACCAGTGAAAATGAGGGCTTTTAAAAAAATTATCTTATATGAACTCCGATTCTATGCATGTTTATTTGTTTATTTAATTTGTAGGCTGCTCGACTCCCGTACAACTCTGGGCATCTTACAACTAGATTTGGACCTTCTGTGGGTTAAATAGCTTTCCTCCCTTGTGCATGTAATTTCGGCCTTACGGGACAGTCCCATGCATGTCTACTCTGGAGTAACTCCTACGGAGTCCATGCATTAACCAGCATAGGATTCCAGGTAGATGCCTATCCAATTGCATTTTTATTTTTACATCAATTCTCATTCCCTGAATTTCAAGAAATTATTAATTAAAGATGAGGTAGTACTTGTATAGAAACATATGCAGGTTGGGGAAAACAGCCAATACTAATAACTATAAAGATAATCAACTATAAGAAAGAAGAAGCAAAGCTGGACATGGGAAAGTTGAGCTCCTGCCCATGACTTTATTTACATGCATTTGTGCCAGATATAAGGAACGTTTAGTCCTATAGAGTTTTAACTTGTCAATAGTCAAACAACAGAGTCGTGAAGGGCTTTTTCCTCTGTGTCCCATACTGTGGAACAACCTCATCTTAAAGGGTACCAGTGGTTAGGCATACCATACCAGGACTGCAAGAAGGTACAGAACTCTCTAACCCTTTGGTGCCATCTAGCATTTGGCCAGATTTTTGCAGCCCAGATATATCAAGCCAGCACAGTTGTCTTGTTTGTGTAAAAAAAATAGTTGGATCATATTTTTATTAGGACAAATCAAACTGGCACAAAGGTTCTGTGAGTTCCAGAATGCTTCATCAAAGAGACTACAAACATCAACAGATTCCCCTCTCAAGGTTAAAGCGTGTAGTGTCCAAACATCACTCAGACCAGAACATGAATGTATCTCCACTACCAGGAAGATGTTCCATGCTGAACGTCTGATAATTCACCACCCTGGAACACCATGCAGAAACTGAGCTATCTGGTTCTAAGCTGGCACCAACCTTTCAGTCCACTGTTTTTCATATTCACAGAGGTGAAGAAGCAAGAAAATGCTTCCAAAGGTTTGGGCATGAGTAGGAAAAAAAAATAGAAGTGTTGAGAATTTGACAGATTTGGCTTTCCTTAGTGTTTTTATGAGGTTTTAGACCACCTCTTCAAACTTCTTACAGTTGACTCAGGCCTGAAAACAGCCAAAAATCATATCCATTTTACAAGGAATTAAAATGAAGCAGGAGAATTTCATTCCACCTTTACAGTACTTCTGAACATGGCATACTTCTGACCCTCTGCCAAGGGAAGAATGCAGGTGTGAAACTTTTGAGTGGGGGTGGCTCAAAATAACCCATCATCAGGCAAAATAATTAACCCAAGTCTTGGCCAATAATACTATACAGTGTACCCTGGATTTCTATTTTCCCATAATTGGGTGTCATGTGAAGGAGCAGAGACACATGGACCTTCAACATTTCTCCCCAATATACTCTGCTGTGCTGTCAGATGCGAAGGAAAAAGAAATAGAGAATAGAGGGACAAAAACATGGTCAGATTGTTACCCACAGCTCTGTACCCAACTTCTGTGCTATGTGTCAAAAGCATAATGTAAACTAGAAAATGCCTAATTAATTGCAGGGTTTGATAACAAGAGTACAATATACAAATATGCTTCAAATTTAGCTCTCCACAGAATGCACTGTCTTTACACTTCTGACAATGAAAAGGAAGTCTAATTTATGTCATGCTCCTTTATCAGTAGCCAGCATTTCTCAGAGTAAGGAAGATGACCTTGATGTTAATATGTAAGAACCATTACCTAGGTAAAAGGGGTGGAAACATTTTTTTTAAATCCAGAGAAACTAGATAACATTCAGAAGTGGTTCAGGAAGAAACCTCCTTAATTCACTGGAGTATAAGTAGGATAAGGAGGTCCAGCAGAACCAGACTTGCAAAATTCTCTTTATTATAGCCAATCTCAATAAAAGTAGTCTTAGTCTTCCTGTGGAGTTGATTTCCTGGTCTGGTCCACCTCATGGGGCTGACACAGTGAATGGAAGGCCATCAGAGGATGCCTGCATCCTTTCCTGCATCCTTTCCAAGCAGGCTTCCCAGTCCGATGCAAAAGCAGGCTGAATGTACAGCAACATGATGCTTCCGGAGCCCTGTATGTAGCCCAAGTCTATTTTTTCCTTTTTAAAACATTGTGTTTGCCTTTCAGAAGAGGAGTAACTATGCCTGGAGAGCAAGAACCTTCACTTCTGAGCATTGACCTGACCCTTGCACTGCAGAGGAAATTATAAATGGGGGGGGGGATGGGAAGGGGCCTGTGAGGAAGAGGAGGGGGAGCAAAGGTTAAGATGGGCTGTGATGGGGAGAGACCATCAGAAGCAATTTATAGACTGTCAGTGTTTGCAAGCTGTAGCAGTTTAAGAGTAGTTTAAAGGAAGCTGATTTAAGGCAGGGAAACACTATTTTCTGTTTTCTGACTTGGATGAATGAGAGTGGCTGTCTTTCAAATGAAACCTTGCTCTCAAGAAAAGTAAGCAACAGTAAGCAAGAAAATTCTTGTATTGTCGAAGGCTTTTCTTCCTATTCTTCCTATTATAAAATATAAAGTTCTTCCTATTAAGAGTAATGCTTTAAGATTTTTTAGGGTTCTGTTTTGCTCATTTCTAATGAAACTGGTTTCTTTTATAAAATTATGACTTTCTGTCATTGTTTGATCTGATCTACAGATTCTAATTTACTATATTTTTTTCTGGCCCAACCCTATCCCCCAAGGAGAATGTTAGTTTTATTCATGGGGTGGGGGCTGTCACTTAAACTCATTTTATCAGTTTAAGTGCTCACAGTATCACAAAGTTTGCCTACTGCAGTAGGCAAAATAGGTAACTTTTGAGAAGTTCATCAACTCCCAGATGGGCTCCTTTTACTGGGTAATTGCTTAAATTGATAAAAGACATTACATTCAGATGATTACTAATGACAGCAGTTTTATACAATCAGGTTGTCAAATTACAGCAGTTGCTGAGCGAACAACATGGCACATGAGCTCATTCAACGAGTCTTCAGTTTTAGGCAAAGTGAATCAAAAAACCCCAAAAGGCATTCCAAGCCCAGAATCCAAGTTCCAGAACTAACACAGAAGGTAAAGAGTTTGTTTTTATCTAAAGAGGGTTACAATTTAAAATGCTTAAAATTACCTGAAAAGTCCACAGATTTTGTTAGAGGTATAACTCTACTGCCAGTCACTCACCACAAATAATAGGCTCATTTCTTATACCTTTTTATAGATACTTGAGAAAATAAAACACACCCTAGATTTTGGTGGGCTCAGAACACAAGTTTATTCTAAAACAACTTGCTATAATGCTGGAAACATGAAGTTTCCTCATGTCAAGCTCAGTTTCTGGTGACTTCATGGATACTTCCAGATAGTATTTTTGGCAACAGTATGGAAGTGGTTGGCCACTATAATCTTCTGGATATTTTTTCAATTTCCAGACTACCTTGCATCCTTATATTGATACTGAAAGTGAGATATCCAGCTTTTTTTGCTTCTTACTATCCAACCCAAGGAAGCAATTACCCTTGAATGTTGCCTAAATTTGATAATGAGCTAAATGAGGGAAAACAAGCTGAAATTAATCCCGACAACACAAACATGTTGTTGCTAAGGAGAAAAAAAAATGTATTTGAGAACTGAGGTGGAAAATGTTTTGCATACAGTAGGTCTGCACACCCACTGAAAGAGGATGTTTATACTCTGGAAGTACTCCTTGATCCTCAACTGTCACCTAATTTGCAGGGCAAACTGGGGAGAAACACCTTCTCGTAGCTGTGTTTGGTGTACCAGCTTCCTCGCAAGTTGGATTTAGTAGTTATCCAAGCTTTGGTTGCATCCTGTCTTGATAAATGCAACTGGCTCTATATGAAAGTAGTTCCAGAAGTTGCAGCTGGTGCAAAATGCAACAGCTAGGCTGCTAAGTGGTATAAAGAACAGGGATCAAAGATGCTTGTGCTTATTGGGAACTGTGTCAGGATCGTGCAACATGAACTTAGTGCATTCGCTTCACGCTTCCTGCCAGCAGAGCCAGCTAGACGCGTGTCAAGATTGTTTACGGGATGGAAGGGGGGGAAGGAAACCAGACAGTGAGCAGCAGACGCTGGGAACCAAAGTCAACTGCAACTGCCCGAGCCCGGTGTGGGGAGGGGGAATGTGTGCTCACGAAAGGAATGTTTTAATTAGAGGCTTTGCGCCAATTTCATCAGTTTCAGCTTTCTCTGAGATTTCTGTAGCATCCTTCAATTAAATAACTTTCCTTTTCTGCCAAGAAACTGAGCAAAGTTGTTTTGTTTGAAGTTAAAGCCAGCGATCGTTACAAACCGTTTAAGATGTTGATTCTTCTTCTTTCGTATCCAGATCAAACCTTAAGCTGCCAATATGATGCCACCTTCTTACCTTTATCATTGGCCAGAAACAAATCATTTTCAGTGCATGCTATTGGTAATAATCAGCAGGTCAGCAAGTGGGCCGAATTCTGTATCTCTCCACAACGGGTACATGGAAGAAGCCTCCTCGAAGATTGTGAGAGATTTTCTTTCCTTTTTACCTCACAATCGGGCGTACCCTGGGCAACAGCAAATTCATTTCACTGGCCAAGCCTTCTCACATCAGACCAAACCAAAGAAACTGAAGATGTTGATATTGATCTTTAACTTCCTAAAAACCTTAGGACCTGACTATCTTAGGAACTCCCATTTATAAATCTGGAATGTGTGAAAGGGATTTCTCCTACATTGCTCACAGGCTATGAAATGCATTCTGTTAGGAATTGCATTTAGCCCTACTCTCTCATGATTTAGGACATCCATAAAGACTTCTTTCTTCCCCTAGAACATAGCTTTCCAAACTGTGTGTCGCGACACTATACTGTGTCGCCTGCGGGGCCCAGGTGTGACATGTCAAAACCCAGAAGTGCTGATCGTGCGCTGCCGCCATGCACGGCCAAGCACAAAGTGGCAGTGGGCCATCAGCGCTTCCAGGTTTTTGCACGGCACACCAGGACACCGCTGCCGCCACCACTGCGGCATGCAAAAATCCGAAAGCGCCGCAGCAGTGGCGGCACGCAAAAACCCGGAAGCGCCACCACCACTGCGGCGCGTGAAAACTTGAAATCCCCGCGGCGGCAGCAGCGCTCCCGGGTTTTTGCGCACCGCCCCGTGGTGCTTCCGGGTTTTTGTGTGCCGCTGTTGGTGTGTCGCCAATGGGAAAAGTTTGGAAAGCCCTGCCCTAGAGTTTTAATTATTGGCCATTTTAATATTTATTTCACTGTTTATTTTAACCTATATTTTAAATATATTACATTATTCTTTTGTTTTACATGTTTTTAGCTGTTTTAAGTGCTCATTGGAGCAGAAAAGCAGGTCATAACTCAAATACCCAGATGCATGCATACATGCAATTTTTACTGAGAGCCTCCCAGAGAATTTCATTAGACGAACAGAGGCTCAGGGACACACAGAAAAAAGAAACACAGACTTTCTGAGGTAAAGTGGTCACTTGAAAAAGGCTTTTGGAAAGGACATAAATCAGCACCATTCCCACCAAATCTACAGCATTTTTCAAGTGTCCAAAGAATTCCATATACATCCCTTAAAACATATAATAATAATAAAAAAGTGACTGAAATCACTATCCAAGGAAAGGAATGAAAAGGTGGGGTGGGGTGACTTGCCTCTGGATTTTATTGCCTAAAGATTTTATTGCCGGAGTGAGACTTTTCAAAGAGAGACCAAAGGATCTACTCTATATAGGGAGTCCTACCTCAGACCTAGAGTGGAGCAAACTGGCTTGTGGGTCACCTGCAGACCACCAACTCCCATTTCGCAGCCCAAAGAAACTTCCTAGATTGTGTCACCAAAATTTGGTGGTAAAAGCACACATTTTCGGCAGTGCAGTTTACTTTTGTTTGGAGCCTAATCAGCTGCAACATGATGGCCAAACCTTCCTAGAACTATTTTGTACTCTGCTAGCAACTACAACCCCTTCATGGATCACTGCCTTGTCATGGCGAAGGGGCTTGTGTAACTCAATGAAGTCAGGTCAAGACGGACAGGTCATGATGGAGAGTTCTGACAAAACGTGGTCCAAAACTGGAGGAGGGAATGGCAAACCACTCCAGTATCCTTGCCAAGAAAACCCATGGACAGTATCAAAAGGCTAAAAGATATGACGCTGGAAGATGAGCCCCTCAGGTCGGAAGGTGTCCAATATGCTACTGGGGAAGAGCGGAGGGCAATTCCGAGTAGCTCCAGAAAGAGTGAAGCGGCTGGGCCAAAGCCGAAAGGACGCTCAGTTGTGGATGTGTCTGGAAGTGGAAGGAAAGTCCGATGCTGTAAAGAACAATATTGCATAGGAACCTGGAATGTAAGATCAATGAATCAAGGTAAGCTGGATGTGGTCAAACATGAGATGACAAGATTGAACATCGACATATTGGGAATCAGTGAACTAAAATGGACAGGAATGGGCAAATTTAATTCAGGAGACCATTATATATACTACTGTGGACAAGAATCCCTTAGAAGAAATGGAGTAGCTCTCATAGTCAATAAAAGAGTAGGAAAGGCAGTACTGGGGTACAACCTCAAAAACGACAGAATGCTTTCAGTTCGAATCCAAGGAAAACCATTCAACATCACAGTAATCCAAGTCTATGCCCCAACCACTGATGCCGAAGAAGCTGACGTTGACCGCTTCTATGAAGACCTACAACACCTTCTAGAACTAACACCAAAAAAAGATGTCCTTTTCATCATAGGGGACTGGAATGCTAAAGTAGGAAGTCAAAAAATAACCGGAATAACAGGCAAGTTCGGCCTCGGAGTACAAAATGAAGCAGGACAAAGGCTAATAGAGTTTTGTCAAGAGAACACGCTGGTCATAGCAAACATTCTTTTCCAACAACACAAGAGATGACTCTATACATGGACATCACCAGATGGTCAATACCGAAATCAGATGGATTATATACTTTGCAGCCAAAGATGGAGAAGCTTTATACAATCAGCAAAAACAAGACCTGGAGCTGACTGTGTCTCAGATCATGAGCTTCTTATCGCAAAATTTAGGCTTAAGTTGAAGAACGTAGAGAAAACAACTAGACCACTCAGGTATGACCTAAATCATATCCCTTATGAATATACAGTGGAGGTGAGGAATAGATTTAAAGGATTAGATCTGGTAGACAGAGTGCCTGAAGAACTATGGATGGAGGTTCGTAACATTGTACAGGAGGCAGCAACTAAAACCATCCCAAAGAAAAAGAAATGCAAGAAAGCAAAGTGGCTGACTGATGAAGCTTTACAAATAGCTGAGGAAAGAAGGGAAGCAAAAGGCAAGGGAGAAAGGGAAAGATATAACCAACTGAATGCAGAATTCCAGAGAATAGCAAGGAGAGATAAGAAGGCCTTCTTAAATGAACAATGCAAAGAAATCGAGGAAAACAATAGAATGGGGAAGACTAGAGATCTCTTCAAGAAAATCGGAGATATCAAGGGAACCTTTTGTGCAAAGTTGGGCATGATAAAGGACAAAAAAGGCAGGGACCTAACAGAAGCAGAAGAGATTAAGAAGAGGTGGCAAGAATACACAGAAGAACTATACAAGAAAGATCTTAATATCCCTGATAAATACGATGGTGTGGTCACTGACCTTGAGCCGGACATCCTAGAGAGTGAAGTCAAGTGGGCCTTAGGAAGCATTACTAACAACAAAGCTAGCGGAGAAGACAGTATCCCAGCTGAGCTATTTAAAATCCTAAAAGATGATGCTGTTAAAGTGCTGCACTCAATATGCCAACAAATTTGGAAAACTCAACAGTGGCCACAGGATTGGGAAAGGTCAGTTTACGTTCCAATTCCAAAGAAGGGCAATGCCAAAGAATGTTCAAACTACCGTACAATTGCGCTCATTTCACATGCTAGCAAGGTTATGCTCAAAATCCTACAAGCTAGGCTTCAGCAGTATGTGAACCGAGAACTACCAGAAGTGCAAGCTGGGTTTCGAAGAGGCAGAGGAACTAGAGATCAGATTGCCAACATTCACTGGATCATGGAAAAAGCAAGGGAGTTCCAGAAAAACATCTACTTCTGCTTCATTGACTACGCTAAATCCTTTGATTGTGTGGATCACAACAAACTGTGGCAAATTCTTAAAGAGATGGGAGTACCAGACCACCTTACCTGTCTCCTGAGAAACCTGTATGCGGGTCAAGAAGCAACAGTTAGAACCGGACATGGAACAACCGATTGGTTTAAAATTGGGAAAGGAGTATGACAAGGCTGTATATTATCACCCTGCTTATTTAACTTATATGCAGAGTACATCATGAGAAATGCTGGGCTGGATGAATCACAAGCCAGAGTTAAGATTGCCGGGAGAAATATCAACAACCTCAGATATGCAGACGATACCACCCTAATGGCAGAAAGTGAAGAGGAACTAAAGAGCCTCTTGATGAGGGTGAAAGAGGAGAGTGCAAAAGCTGACTTGAAACTCAACATTAAAAAAACTCAGATCATGGCATCTGGTCCCATCACTTCCTGGCAAATAGAAGGGGAAGAAATGGAAGCAGTGACAGATTTTATTTTCTTGGGCTCCAAGATCACTGCAGACGGTGACTGCAGCCATGAAATTAAAAGACGCTTGCTCCTTGGGAGGAAAGCTATGGCAAACCTAGACAGCATATTAAAAAGCAGAGACATCACCTTGCCGACAAAGGTCCGTATAGTTAAAGCTATGGTTTTTCCAGTGGTAATGTATGGCTGTGAGAGTTGGACCATAAGGAAGGCTGAGCGCCGAAGAATTGATGCTTTCAAACTGTGGTGCTGGAGAAGACTCTTAAGAGTCCCTTGGACTGCAAGGAGGTCAAATCAGTCAATCCTAAAGGAGATCAACCCTGACTGCTCATTGGAAGGACAGATAGTGAAGCTGAAGCTCAAATACTTTGGCCACCTAATGCGAAGAGAGGACTCACTGGAAAAGACCCTGATGCTGGGAAAGACTGAAGGCAAAAGGAGAAGGGGACGGCAGAGGATGAGGTGGTTAGATAGCATCACTGATGTAACGAACATGAATTTGAGTAAACTCTGGGAGATAGTGGAGGACAGGAAGGCCTGGCGTGCTATGGTCCATGAGGTCACGAAGAGTCGGACACGACTAAACGACTGAACAACAAAAAGCAACTACAAAATAAAAAAAGAAAGCTAAAACAAAACCTTGGAAAGCCATTTTCTTTCTTTGTCCCTCAATAACATCACTATTTCATCAGAACGCTGCTTGCAAACCTTAAAGACTAGAAAAAATGAAATAATAACTTTAAAAATGAAACATGAGACAACTTAGGGGCTGTCTAGGATTCAGGTTAGGAATTATTTTGGGCCCTCCTAGGAATGTCAAGGCTTGAATCTGGGTTTTTTTACGCGTAAAGCATGTCTTCAACCACTGAACTAGCAGCTCAATTAATAATTTCAGATTGAGTTTACATCAGCCTGAAGCCCATCGTGATCAATTTTGGGCAGTTCTGGGTGATCCAATCTGAAGTGGTCCATTCCGTGCCATCATTAGTGGTCAATTCAATAACATCCTCCTCTGAAAAATGAACACATTTGGACAATCTCTTCTCCAGGCAGAGATATTAAGCTTTTTAATGACAAGTTGGAAATTCCAGTCTATCTCTTTTGTCTGTCCATCTTGCCATTTTCACAGCAGCCTTTGCCATTCTTCTGGATTTCAAAACCACAAGCTTCAGCCTTTGGGGAAATTTCTTATATTATTTTGAAACCAACTGAAGCAATCAGTTCCTGCAGTTTGGCATGCTGCTATCATGGTAAACCCCTTCTTAAATTTCACTGAACATTGCAAAGGGAGAAGATGCCATCCATCTGGAAGTTTAACAAATAGCCTATATAGAGCAAAGATAAATACTTGAATCCTTTATGGAGGTCACTGTAATTAATTTCTTCAGATCTGCCATTAACTCAAATAATTAGAAACCTGCAGGAGAGCATTTAAAATAAAACCAATCCAGCTGCAGTCCTTTAAATCTACATATCCTTTGTTTCCTTCTGTCCACCCTGCCCCTGGTCTTCTTTAGTTTTGCTCTGTCCTATTTTTTGGCTTAACTTTTTATTTCTCGAATTCTGTATGTCTGCTGGTACTGTTTCCTCTGATACCCGCTTTTCAGCCTACTGGTGTTTGGGAATATTTAGGGACTAGTCAGTTAAAAGCCAGGTTGGACTAGTGGATAAGGCACCAGGCTAGAAACCAGGAGACCATGAGTTCTAGTCCTACCTTAGGCACAAAGCCAGCTGGGTGACCTTGGGCCAGTCACTCTCTCTCAGCCTGAGGAAGGAGGCAAAGGCAAACCACTTCTGGAAACCTTGCCAAGAAAACTGCAGGGACTTGTTCAAGCAGTCACCATGAATCAAGACTGACTTGGGCACCCCTTCATCATTCAGACTAGACTAGACTAGACTAGACTAGACTAGACTAGACTAGACTAGACTAGACTAGACTAGACTAAGGAAACACTCTGGCACTGCAACCCCAAAGGATAACTCTCAGCCTTCCGTATGCAGCTTCAAAAGATAAACCCTGATAATATCTGCGACTTTGGATAGGAAAGGAGAAGATTTAGCTGGAAATACTCTACAGGAATATAAAGCCATACACAGAAGGATTTTATCCATGGTATGTAAAGCATACTCGATAGAACATCTTTAGGTGTTTATTTAATCTGATGTGCCTTGCTTCAGTTTCATGGGCTATGAAATCATTTAAAGTTAGATCTAGTATACTTATTAGCTCAATGGTGCTGCAGTTGTTGCACCTGCCACTATGTGGCTTGGGAAATGAACATTTGTTTCAAAAGTGGTGAAATCTTTTTTGATAAAACTTTATGAACATATGCTGAATTATCTCAGGGGCCTGTTTTATCTCATCCTCCATTGGTGGAGCATTTTAATTGGATTTGCATACTCAAGGGACAAACTGTTAAGTTTGGTAAGCATTTGCTATTCTGGAAGAAATTGATTTTAGAAACGTAGAGAAGAAACTAAGAGGTTCCTTGCTCCTTGCTTCACTTTTTTTTTCTTTAAGCCAGTTGTGATTTCTCTTAGGCTAATCCTAATGCTCTGCAGGCTTTGGGAACCATGGATAGTAGATTTAAGGGAATGCAGTTGTCTCCATTTATTTCTTTGTTCATTTGTTCTATCTATCAATCATTTATGTATATATTTTACTTAGTTTATATGCCAGCCATTCCCAAAAAGGCTCAGGACAGCTAACAGTATCAACATAATAGTATATCCTTTGGAAGGAAAAGTATTAAAAGGAAACGTACATCTTAAATATACTTCAAAGTAAAAAAAATGGATCCTGCTTCAATTGCAAGGTATGACATTTATAATAAAAATATTCATAAACGTATTGTATAAATATCACATGAAGGATGTATGATATGAAATTTCTGACTTTAAACTCAAAAATTCTTTATGTCATTGAAACAGCCTAAATGCATGGCAGCTGCTCCTTCTCCTTCTCCTTCTCCTTCTCCTTCTCCTTCTCCTCCTCCTCCTCCTCCTCCTCTTCCTCCTCCTCCTCCTCCTCTCCTTCCTTCCTTCCTTCCTTCCTTCCTTCCTTCCTTCCTTCCTTCCTTCCCCCAACTCTATAATGACTCTGGGCACCATGTAATATAAATAGTAATAAAATACAGATAAAACCCCCAAACTGTCCAGAAGAAAACCACGATTTTAAACCATAAAATACACAAAACCCTGAGAGGTTTTCAAGGGCATCCCTATGTAAAGTGCATTGCATTGTAATGTGTGAGATGACCAAAGTGTGAGTGACTGCCTGAAGGACCTCTCAGCCCAGGTAGGGATGTAGTTGGCATGCCAGATGGTGTGAGTAGGAGTTGTGAGTCCAAGACCACCCCCAAATTGTTCAATGGATGGTCTGGGGTCAAGATGTACAATTAGGTATCATCTACATATTGATGAAACCTGACCCCAAACTTACAGATTATCTTACACAGTGGCCTCATGTAAACCAAAGGCATTAAAGCATAGAGCCCGGAGGCATCCCATACACTAGGAGGTTTGGACTTGATACCTCCCCTCCAATCAACACTGACTCAACCCAACTACAGAGAAAGGAGGAGAACCACTGCAATCCTGTACCCCCAACTCTTAACCCCTGCAGGAGGACCAAAGAAAATGATGATGGGTGGTATTGAAAGCCACTGAAGATCAAGGAAAACCAGGATAGTTGCATTACCCCATCCCAGTTCCACCAATGGTCATCAACAGGCATGACCAATGCTCTCTTCAGTATTATGTCCAGGACTGAAACTTGACTGAAATGGGTCCATATAATCAGTTTCTTCCAGGGTCTTTTGTACTGTAGTTGTAGCCCAACCTCCTCTCCACAACCTTCCCTAAAAAGGGAATATTGGAGACTGGACTGAAAATGTTCAGTACTGTAATGGGCAGAAGGAATAACCTTGAGGAACAGGAAGAAGAACCACAACCAAGACAACAGTCTGGTAAAAGAAAACTGAGCCGTGGCCAGAATTGTAACCTGAGAAAGTGTCCCAGACAAGGCCCTCCCTAGTTCTCATGAAGATAAAGTGAGGGAGAGGGTAAGTGCATTCAGACTTGCAAGATTCTGTTACTATAACCTTATAGTAAAAATAATATTAGCATGCATGATTTTGGTTTTCTAGTCAATTCTACCCTGAAGGGCTGAGCCCATTGAGCCCAAAAAATGGTTCTTGAGAAGGGGATGCAGCACCACCTCCTTCAAGGCTGTGAGGACCTCCCTCAACAAAGTGGTATTACAGCATGGATCAAGATTAGGTGACCTCACCAACCAAGAGGAAGATGGAGCTAATATACAGGTGGTTGGGCTAGCTGACCCAAGAATCCCGTCTACTTCCTCAGGAGTTACAGGCTCCAACTCATACCAACTAATCACACAAGACATTGCTTCCATCACCTTGATAGGACAAGCCCAGTTGGAGTTTAATTTTGAGCAAATCCAGTGACATTATTTGCTAGATGCCTAGAATATTCCTCATAGCTGTCCTATAGCAGGTTGTCCTATGAGTCATCCCACCCTGGCAGGGTATAGGTCACTTTAAAAAGGGCTGCTGGAAAGCTATCTGCAGATGGGACAAGAATGGAAAAATAATTATGTTTTGCCACTCTCATCACCATGACATAATAAATAATTTCTTGGGAACTTTATGGCATAATATTTTTTTCTAATTTAAATATGTCTGCAGGTTGACTCAGTCAAACCATATTTTCTTCTGTAGCATGGCAACATTTACAACTATCCAATGACGGGAGTCTGTCAAAGAGAATCTGTAAGAAAAGGCCTAGAAATGACAAGCAGGAATATACAGATATTTCACTGTTGCCTGAGGAATTTTGCTAACACCAAGAGCCAAACTGCACAGCTAACAGCTGTCTTTCCTTTTTTAAACTCAAAAATAAGTGCAAGGGTGCCAGTTGAGACTGAGATGCTATCATGGAGATGGGAGTATAGGAGGTATTTAACCCTTATACCCCAAGTGGCCTCAATCTGTATCAAGGGGCTCTGCCTACAATTTATGTTGTCCAAAGACAGGCCGTTTATTTTAATGAGTCATTTTTTTCCACAGATGTCTAGGGTGAAATAAAGGATTAAAACTGCCCTCATGCTAGGATCTGTGTGGGCATCTGGTGGTTTACAAAGCACATATACAAAATCCTGTTTTTGCAGCCTAAAGGTACTCCCAGATACTACTTCAAAAATTCTGTTACAAAATTACTCATTTGTCATGCTTGGGTGGGAAAATAAAAATATTAAGCATCTCTTAAGCACCCATTTAATCCTTAAAACCCTCCCACTCCCATTCCAAAATCACAAAATATTGTTTTCTGCTTGATTGTTTGTCTCCCTGGTAGTTCCTTGATTAGGGTTCCAACGTTAGGGAATTCCTGGGAGCTTGACACTCAGGCACATCAGCCATCAATAGACATGTAGAGATAAACCACATTTACACACCATTCAAAAAAGACAATAAAAAAAAAAGCTAAGAAGGAAACAAAAAGACCAGAACACATCCTCTCCAGCAACCAACACCCAGAGAAGCAGGGATTAACACCAGGATTAACACCAGACAGACAATCAAGCAGAAAACAATATCCTCATCAAGGACTTTTGTTGTTGTTCAGTCGTTTAGTCATGTCCGACTCTTCGTGAGGACTACCAAGGAGAAAACCACACCCCCACCAACACGGGCAGGGCAAGCTAATGCATATAAACAGGGAGCAAACTCCACACTCACTAGCACTGATGATGTTACCTAGTTGGGTAATGAAACGTCTGCAAGCAAACAACCAAGCTCAGGGAACACCAAGGACTCCACATTTCCAATTCAAGCAGCTTGTTGGTAGAGATAAAGGCAATATGTCCCCCAAAGAACACCCAAGGCATATCAGGATTAGTCTTGTATTATGAAGAGGAACTCTTTGCTCCTGCTGGAGCTTCTTTAGCTCTTCCACTAGTGAGGTCTCACTGAGAAATTTCAAAGGTTATATTGACAATCTCCTTTCTTGAATTGCTTCCCCTCTCTTAGATGCTTTGCCCAAGAAAGTACACTCTTAGTATTAATTTGGATAAAGTTGTAATGATTGCTCTAGTCATGACTTCAAGATAGGAGGGCCATGCTTCCAAACAGATGGTTATCCAAATGCCAAACTACATGTCATGCATACTCTAGTCTGATGACCCTATTTTTCCTTGTGAAATAGCAGCCCAATCAGGATCATAATGGGCAAAAGGGATGGGCTTTTTCCTGCGTTGAAGCCTGAACAAAAATGACTTTTCCCAATGAAAGTTTTCATTTGGCCTGGAGAGAAAGTTGCAGCACCTGTTACTCTAGCCAGCACTTGATGGTCATTCTTAGAGGATGATTAGCTTAGACCAGAGCTTTCCAAACTGTGTGTCAGGACACGTTAGTGTGTCGGCTGCAGTGTCTGGGTGTGTCACGGCTGCTGCTCTCTCCGAGCCCTGCCAGGATTCCACGCAGGTCCTAGTGCCTGCCTTGTGCCTGGCTCCCTCCCATCCTGCCCTGCCAGGATTCTGCGCAGGTCCTAGTGCCTGCCTTGTGCCTTGCTGCCTCCAAACCTGCTGTGATTCCGCACAGGTCCTAGTGCCTGCCTTGTGCCCTGCTGTAAGAGTGTGTCGCGAAATGATGCATGTCTAAAAAGTGTGTCACCAACATGAAAAGTTTGGAAAGCTCTGGCTTAGACTAAGTGACTTGCTTATGTCTTCTTCCTTCTCCTGGAAGGAGGGTGTTTTTATTCATTCTTTCTTTCTTTCTGGAAAGAAGGGAAGATTGTAATTAGGTAGAGTTGTCATAAAAATTAATTCAGTTTTTTTTAAGAACAAAAAGTTAGCTGTACATTCCAGCTTCTGCAGCATGTATTTTATATTCTGGTGGAACTAAATTAATTTGGGCAAGTGACAAAATACATTATTTCTATTCAGGGCACAACAGTATATCCTCCATGACCTACACAAAAGAGAAGGAAATAGTTTTATCACACCAAATAGTCCATTTCTACTAGAGTTGCATGTGAGAATGTCTGTCATTCCTTGATCAGTCCCTGGGGTTTGGGGGGGTAGATGCCCACTTTCTGAACTACATGCTGTGGGTGCAATCGATGCTGTGTGAATTTTTATGATTCCGGAGGGATCCTTACCCTCAAGATAATATACAAAGTAATGCCTTGAAAATGATAGATTTATCTTGAAATGAACAAGTATAATGCAGATGAGGAAACAAATAAATCCCTCACCATGCTCAAGAAGGTTTGAAAGAACAGTAAAAGTATTAAAGCTGTATATATTCATATTTGATTACAGTGTAATTAATTTCCTCTTCTTGGTAAAAGTGGCTGGGTCAAACAAGAGATGTATTTTTGTACTGCACAGTTAAAGTGCAGGATGTAGTTACTTGGGTAGGACAGATCTCTGTGCACCATTCATACTTGCGAAGGAGGAGTACCCCCAGAAGCAACATGCAAATCCTGGAAGCACCATGAACTCCCAACTGTGTTAGCATGTTCCTGCAGAGCAGTGTGTTGAGCAGCAGTAGAAGCCCCCAGATCTGCCTCTGGTGGGCACCCACCTGTCTTGTCCTATGTGGAATCTTGTTCTGTTGCTTGATGTTCTTTGATATTCTGTGGTTTATTAAATTCTGGTGCAAAGTAGGTGATTATGTGAGCTTCAGACTATACATTTCATCCACCATGGGGTTGTCTATTACAGAATGACTACTCCATTATCAGAAATGACATATGAAGTAGTTCACAGCCAAGTCGTTATAGGTTTCCCTTCTGATACTCTGCAAGTTTTGTCTGTGCAAAAAGGGAAACCCCTAGTTGCATGGAGCTGAGGAATTCTAGATGCTACATCTGAGAGGAGATTCACTTGGTAGCATCCGTATGTGGAATACTAAATGTGCTCAGATCCTGAGTAGGATGTAACAAACAAAACAAAAATGTACCACCAACTATTGTGGGAACCAATGTGCAAGTTGGTCAAATAAGACTCTAGCCATGATTTGAATAGCAGAGCTGAAACGAATGGGCTAATGCCCCTGCTTCTCCGATCAAGTCCACACAAAATACTTTTTGTTTGTGATGGACTCATCTGAAAAAGGTGCTGTTGCCCATGTTCATGTTCAGCCTCTCTCTCAAACACAGCAACTTTCTTATGTGGCAGTGCATAGTGTGCTGCTTGACGTCTCCTACATACCTATTGCAACTCTTGGCTTCTTTCACTCCCATCCACCCCCCACCCACCCCATCTGCTTGGCCTCACTCACCCAACCACCCTGAGTGATCGGTCCCTATCACCAATTTAGCCTCTTTCTACACCTCCCTCTTGTCTTCTTTCTCTTTCTTCCTAGTTCTCCTGTTCTTTGTACTTTAGTTTCTCCACTCTTCAAAGTGCATTCTTGCTTTGTCTCTCAGCTCTCCTCTCACTTTCCTTAATGTGCACTTTCTCTCAAAAGCTGAAGTGTATTAGCAAAAGTTGTGAATGAAAACCAATGTGATTTTGTAAATGGAGTTTTAAAAGAATAATTAAAAATACCTTGATAGACTAAATTGAATAATGCTCCAGCAACATAGAAAATAAAATCCAGTGCATCAATATTGATCCACACACCCCTAGCCTTGAGTGGACCTTTCTTGGGTGAATGAAGAAAATAGCCTACCCCTCTCTGCAAACAGATTCTACACTGAAGGATTTAATTCTATTAGATGCCATTTTAGTTTGAAAAGAAAGGTAATCTGCTATCATATTTTCATTAGAGTTGACACATCTGGATTGATCTCAACACATGGGCCTCAGTTTATGAAAGCCTATCTATTGCTGCATAGCTTTTATGGGTCTTACTGGCAGTATTACACTTTGCCTATTCCCTTCAGGTACCTTCTGAAAACTGTGCAACAGTTCATCTCTGACCTGTCAACTTTTTGGCAACAGAACAGGTAGAACTATCTTTCTAGACTGACACTGCAGATCTAGGCACTCAAATAACAACTTCAGAGAAAGTATTGTAGTCTCTCCACCTCCTCATCTTCTCTCTCACTCACACACTTAATAGTCTATTTCCATGCACAATATTATGTCTGTCTGTCTGTCCATACCTACCTATCTACCTTGATTTAAATAATGCCCAATTCAAACCAACTCTGGGTGCTTTACATAATAAAAAGCTACAACAATAAAATAGAGAAACACATGATATGCATCCAGTGTATTTGCTGACAGGGCATAAATAGCCAACAACTAGTTTAGAGTTTTACATATATTTTACTACTAGGGATGTGCATATCAGTAAAACTCTGTCTCACTTTATTGTTTGTGCTGTTATGGAAGCATCCATGGCTAGCATTTGTTTTTATAGATTTTTTTAAGTCCCAAAATTCTTGGTAGTCTTCAAATGGTTATTAATGCAATTTGTTCAAGAATTATTTTTAACAATTCAAATTGTTCTGCTTTTGTTCATTGACAGGTAAATATTCCCAGTTCAGGATTATTTAACATTAATTTCCCTGATGTAAGTTCCTTTTAATAATAATTACTCTTGTTTGAACACTACTTTCAGAAGTGTACTTTCTTTTTCACCGATCCATTCCATGGATTGTGAATTAGAGAAAGATCACTGCTGATTGTAACTTCATCTGTTGCCAACATTGATGCTGCTGAGAAATTTTATATCCTACTGCCAGAGACAAAGATATTTTTATTCAAACTTTAGCTATTTAAGCAAAACAAGCATGATTTTATCTGATATTTTTAAAAACATTTTTATTCTACCTTTGCTATTGTAATAGTGGTCTTAAGCACTCTATTTAGTGGAAAGCCTGGAATACTTCCTTTTTCCAAAACTTTCTGCCCTCTGAAAGGAGCTTCTGTTTCTGCTTTACTCTCAGGATACTTAAATTTGTTTATGCTCTTTTAATAGTTTAATAGTTTTTACCCTTATTTTTGTGGGGTATTTAAGAGCACTGCATTTCTTTTTCTTTTCCTTCCAGACCTCCATCTGATGGCAGATTCCTGGCTACCTACACTTCCTGATCTGAAGTCCCCTAGGCTTTAACAGATGATCACAAAGTCTGCAAGGCTGTTGGCCAGCAAAACAATATTTGTTCAATGAAAGACAGGCTACTCTTGCATATCCCTTGGCCATCTTGTCACTAAGTACAAGAATCCTACTCTCAAGCTACAAGGATTTCATCTGTTTTGTCAAAATCCATTTCTGATTTACTTAACTGAATAAAGATAGTTTAAAAAATGAACTAATGTTCGGCATAGCATTATATGATAGTTTTGGTCTAACGTTTTTGGGTTGAACATAATTTTCAATATAAATAGATCACCATATAAAGGAAAGAATTTAATCAGTAGACACACATGTATTAAAGAGGTGCTAATATTTGATCCTGGGGAATATTTTATTAATCTTCAGTACCATGTTCTGATGGAAGTATGAATGCTCCTGGCATGTCCAGAATTTATCCGTCCTACTGTGTGTTTTACTCTCCTATGATCTTCAGGCCACAGGAGGATACACATTTTGTAACATTTCAAAATTAATCTGCATTGCAAGTAGACAGTAAGTAGAATCATTCTTTAGGCAGAGCACAGTAAAATCTATGTTTATGTTTGAAACCTTAAGGTCTTGTCACTTCAGTCTTCAGGGATTCCTTGATTTGTTTAATGCCTGTCAGTAGAAAGAGTGTCCTCAAAAAGCAGTACTACCCAGCAGATACAAAAATAAATGAGGTATAACTTCAGTGGTTTTCCATTCAAAATCTTTGCCTTATTCAAGTGCCCTTAAAATGCAAAGACAGCTTATTTGTAGGACTATTGACTGATTAAAAGAATGTTAAGTCAATTAATGAGAACAGCTTCCATTAGTTGACCAAATCTGCATATATTTGCTAATAAAGCAAGCTAGAATTTTGAATGTGAAAATATTTTCGTTGTAGATGACACATTGGATTTTATTTTGGGGGGGGGTGCCTTCGACTCATTGATGACTCCTGGCAACTGCCTGGATTAGTCTCTGCAGTTTTCTTGGCAAGATTTCAGAAGTGGTTTGCCATTGCTTTCTTCGTAGGGCTGAGAGGGTGTGACTGGCCCAAGGTACCCAGTTGGCTTTGTGCCTAAGACAGGACTAGAACTCATGGTCTCCTGATTTCTAGCCCAGTGCCATAACCACTACACCAAACTGACTCTTGACTCATTGGAATAGGCACTAAGAATCAATACTCTCAGCTGTAAAGGAAGGGGGAATGTTAGCCCTACTCCAAAATTTATAAATCCCTTTAAAAACTCCAATTGTCCAGCATAATCCTCTACATGCTGACTCAGAGCTAAATTCCAGTATATTTAAAATAGTAAGTATATAAAACTCTTAGAGTTAAGCTTGACTTTTTGTTACTTGTTGATAATATGGAACTAGCTTGCTGTTGTCTTCAGATTTTTTTTTTTTGCCATACATTTTCTGGTTGTCTCCTATGTCAAGATTCATTAATCAACGTTTCTTCACTTTTTTAAAAAAAATATCGGTCAATGTCGGGTAGGTACTGATCTACGTCCATTTTAAATTTCCAAATTATAGAAGCTGATCCACATTCATTTTAAATGGCTTCTTGAGCTGCCATTGGTATGTTGCTTTAGGAACACAATATGACAGTTGTGTTAATATTTTGCTAATATATTGGGAATCTTCTGTAGCTTGAATCATGTCAACTGGATTTTTATTTTCTCAGTGGAAACGTTTCGCTCCTTATCCAAGGAGCTGCTTCAGTCTGAGCAAAGTTAGTAAGGGAATCCTTAAATATGTTTCTAGGTGGCTCTGTGACCTTGCACCTGGGGCTAGGTCATGGTTATTTTTGAGATGTTATTTCTAAGTCCTTTTATCATCTAAAGGAGGATCGTTAAGATTACCATGCTGCTGTTGAGCTTGCGAAATGGTCTTAATCTTCCTAGGCACAGAAGACAAAGCAGGAAGGAAAATAGGGGAAAGATTGTGCCTGAGGCCCCCACCTCTATTCAAGGAAGGATTTTCCAAGTTGGCATAAATGGATTCCTTGACCCCTCTCTCAAACCACCTATCTTCTCTGTCTAAAATGTGAACATTAATGTCCTCAAATGAGTGTCCTTTTTCCTTTAGATGAAGATAAACTGCTGACTCTGGTCCTGTGGTGTTACTTCTCCTGTGTTGGGCCATCCTCCTGTACAAAGGTTGCTTGGTTTCTCCAATGTAGAGTTCAGAGCACTCCTCACTGCACTGGATTGCATAAACTACATTGCTTTTCTTGTGTTTTGGAGTTTGATCTTTGGGGTGTACAAGCCTCTGTCTCAGTGTGTTGGTGGGTTTGAAATATACAGGTATGTGGTGTTTGCCAAATATCCTTTTTATCTTTTCAGACACGCCAGCCATGTAAGGAATGACCAGGTTCTTCCGTTTACTCTGAGTCTCAGCCCTATCTGTTGCTGTTTTAGGTCTGGTAGATTTAGATTTAGTGAAGGCCCAATTTGGATATCCACAGGCCTTCAGAGCTGTTCTCAGGTGCTGATTTTCATTCTTTTTGGAATCCATGGAGGTGGGGATGGTTTCTGCTCTGTGTGACAATGTCCTGATGACTCCTAGTTTGTGCTGCAGTGGATGGTGGGAGTCAAACATCAGATATTCATCTCTGTGTGTGGGTTTCCTGTAGATCCCTATTTCTAGCTTGCCACCGGTCCCAATGAGTGGTGGGGATGCTGGTGAAAAGGGAGGACACATCGAAGGAGACCATAGTTTCATCTGTATCCAGTTTCAGGATCTTTGCTTTGGAAACAAATTCTTCCGAATTATGGATGTGGTGTTCAGAGTGTCCGACTAGAGGTGCTAGTATGGTAGAGAGGTGTTTGGCAATGTTGTATGTTACCGAATTAATGCTGCTGACTATGGGTCGGAGGGGTGTTCCTTCCTTGTGGATCTTAGGAAGTCCGTAGATGCAGGGGATGGCTTCTCCAGGATTTTCACCAGCATCCCCACCACTCATGCTCTATCCGCTGTCAGGAAGAGACTAGAAGAGGACAGCACCCTTGAAAGGAGAAACCATCTCAACCCAAACCAGATCTGCCATCTTCTGGACCTGTGGCTTAACACCACTTATTTCTCATACAGAGGTGACTTTTACAGACAAAAACACGGCTGTGCCATGGGTTCTCCTGTGTCACCCATTGTGGCCAATTTATACATGGAAGAAGTGGAGAAGAAAGCACTCAACACATTCCAGGGAATGGTGCCCACCCACTGGTTTAGGTATGTGGATGACACCTGGGTCAAAATCAAGGCCCAGGAAGTACAGGCCTTCACGGACCATATAAACACTATAGATGCCAACATTAGGTTCACCAGAGAAGACACCAAGGACAACAGACTGGCATTCCTAGACTGTGAAGTCCTCATTGGGACTGGTGGCAAGCTAGAAATAGGGATCTACAGGAAACCCACACACAGAGATGAATATCTGATGTTTGGCTCCCACCATCCACTGCGGCACAAACTAGGAGTCATCAGGACATTGTCACACAGAGCAGAAACCATCCCCACCTCCATGGATTCCAAAAAGAATGAAAATCAGCACCTGAGAACAGCTCTGAAGGCCTGTGGATATCCAAATTGGGCCTTCACTAAATCTAAATCTACCAGACCTAAAACAGCAACAGATAGGGCTGAGACTCAGAGTAAACGGAAGAACCTGGTCATTCCTTACATGGCTGGCGTGTCTGAAAAGATAAAAAGGATATTTGGCAAACACCACATACCTGTATATTTCAAACCCACCAACACACTGAGACAGAGGCTTGTACACCCCAAAGATCAAACTCCAAAACACAAGAAAAGCAATGTAGTTTATGCAATCCAGTGCAGTGAGGAGTGCTCTGAACTCTACATTGGAGAAACCAAGCAACCTTTGTACAGGAGGATGGCCCAACACAGGAGAAGTAACACCACAGGACCAGAGTCAGCAGTTTATCTTCATCTAAAGGAAAAAGGACACTCATTTGAGGACATTAATGTTCACGTTTTAGACAGAGAAGATAGGTGGTTTGAGAGAGGGGTCAAGGAATCCATTTATGCCAACTTGGAAAATCCTTCCTTGAATAGAGGTGGGGGCCTCAGGCACAATCTTTCCCCTATTTTCCTTCCTGCTTTGTCTTCTGTGCCTAGGAAGATTAAGACCATTTCGCAAGCTCAACAGCAGCATGGTAATCTTAACGATCCTCCTTTAGATGATAAAAGGACTTAGAAATAACATCTCAAAAATAACCATGACCTAGCCCCAGGTGCAAGGTCACAGAGCCACCTAGAAACATATTTAAGGATTCCCTTACTAACTTTGCTCAGACTGAAGCAGCTCCTTGGATAAGGAGCGAAACGTTTCCACTGAGAAAATAGAAATCCAGTTGACATGATTCAAGCTACAGACAATTCCACCTGGATGACTGAGAACCTTCATAGAAATATATTGGGAAGAAAGGCATTATGTTTAATGGTGCTCTCAAATGAACTTGTGTAATGGTTTAAATGGCAGCCACCTATTTGTTCCTGTTTTCCCTCAGCATCTGATTAAATACGCTATTGCCTATGAAACCATCTTATAATAAAAAGACATTTTTATTAAACTTATCAAAGAAGGAAGAGAGGTAGGTAGATAAAGGAATAAGTATGAGCAGATGTAGGTAGATTTCTTTTGCACTGTTCAAGAATGACATATAGTACAGATCTACTTTATAACATTATCAGTTTTACAGCCATTTGTCTGTTTTGTCCCATATATAAAAATGATTTATTTTTTTGAGCATACTGTTGTTCTGTTCGGAGTATGAGACCACCGGAACTTAAAAGAAATAGTTTTATTATATAAAAACTATTTACAAAGATAAGTCCATAAACACAAACTGAAGATTGCTTGGATCAACTGAAGATTCACGACTGGTTGCACTTGGAGGTAGGCAGCTATGCAGTGACCCATCATCATCATCATCATCATCATCATCATCATCATCATCATCCAAGCTGAGGCAGTGTTTCCATCTAGTTCTCTGAAACAAACGAACAAACAAAAAATATCCATCACTATCTGTTAGCAAACAATCAAGTGGAAAAACTTAGTGTCCTCTTCCATCATTCCAAATCCAATAGCATTTCTTCATTCAAAGCCATCAGGACAGTAAAATAAATGCAAAGGACTTTCATAGGACCTCAGTGTTTTATAAATGTTCACTATTGATCTCTTACTAAATATTCCTGTTCAGTTCTTTTGTACGATAGAACTGGCTAGTATGAAGGAGTTCACTGCTCCTTTTCTAAAAGCACCTCGATCTGGTTTGGAAAATGAAGAAAATGCAGTATTATTGCAGCCTCTGGGTACCACCTAAATGGAAAAACTTTTTATGTGTCTGTTTATGGACCAAACATATTATCTATGGTATATAATAAAAGTATGTACATTTGTCCGAGAAGCTGCCAAAAACATAGCACCCTCTCATGAAAAATCCCTTTAAAGTCATTACCATACGAGCAGATAATATCCTGTCCCACTGTTGCAACTCAGCCATTAAAGCAAAGATAACATTTTTAGGTATATATCAAAATATGATCCTGATATCTATTAATTTGCTGGACTGCAATGGACACAAACAGCAATGCAGCTCAAATGCAGAAACATTATATGCCCCATTATCTTCTTATTGATTAGCTGATGGAGGGAAAGGCAAGTATTTTATAGGGTCTCGGTGTTTATATGAACTCACCTATTTCACATTTCCAGATTATTGTGTGGATCAGGATTTAGAATCCTTTCAGATTGCATATTTTTCTGTATTTTGCTATGCAGTTCTGGCCCTCCACCCATTTTACCACATTGCTTTTTGATATTGTTTATATAAAGAATACCATAGTCTGGATTAAGTTAAGAAGATGTAGAAATTCAGCCGATCTCAAAAAGTGCCAGGTGGCATTCTTAATATTTCTTAAATACTGAAATGGAGACCTCGACTGGGACAAGGTAGAAAAAAAAGAAAAGAAACAATCAATTGCCATAAATAAAAGTCTTCTGTATGACATGTGTACTCAGTGACATTGCCTTCATCTCTCATATTTCTAAGATGAAACTGAGCAATCCAAAATGCCAGTATGTGTGCAGATTCATCCAGCTGCTCTGAGCCACCTCTCCCCCCACAAGCTCATTTAGAAAAGTGTTACTGGCTTGCATTGCTGGCATTTGGACACTTACATCTGCTTGGAAGTGGCTGCAAGATGTTTTGTGAGGCTCTAATAGTTTCCAATACTGGATGCTCCTTTTTTTAAAAAAAATCTTATCCCATTTCTAATGGTCAAAACAAGGATTTTTGTCTGCCTTTAGAAGAATAGTGTCAATGAAGGGGTAAATCCCTTTAAGATTCTGGACTGAGAATAAAACCACACCTTTTGGACCACTGAGAAGAAAGATGTAGTCCCCCTTTTCTTAAAAATCAAAGATAATTCTCCCATAAGACTTTAATGGAGATGGACTGTACTCAGTGTTTGATTTCGTGTATCAGTCACACTTTCCAAGGGAAAAAGCAACTTCTGCAATTTATTTTAGTGGTCTGCTGAGACCCCCAGAGCTCAAACGGGATATGTCTTTCTGGAATTTCTTCATGTTTTTTTAAGTACTCATGTAAAACTATATCAAATCAACAAAAGGAAAAAGGTGGATAGACAACTGGACTGTAGAAGTTGTTTGATAATCAGCGAGGGATTCAAACAATTCTAATTAAATAGGATTTTGGAACTAGGGCCTCAAGCTCAAGTAGGGGGCCGTCTATGCTGATTGTCAAGTCTTAGGACAGGGCTTTCCAAAGTTTTTCCCGCGGCGACACACCAACCGGCATTGGTGTGTCGCCGCGGGAAAACCCGGAAGTGCCATCCTTGCGGCAGCGCGCAAAAACCCGGAAGCGCTGCTGCCACTTTCATGTTTTGCGCGCTGCAGTTGGTGTGTCGCCGCGGGAAAACCCAGAAGCGCTGATGATGATCAGCGCTTCCGGGTTGTGTGGCGACACACCAGACTGTGTGTGGCGACACACTTTTGTGTCGCGGCACACAGTTTGGAAAGCTCTGTCTTAGGAGTTACTTATAACCAAAAGACAAGATTCTCAGTGTCTTCTTTAACCAGATTTCTTGAATGGGAAAAGGATATTAGGTGTAGAGGAGAACAGAGATAATCTTGGCAAAAGTATGCAAGAGTTGTTAGCAGACAAAAGAGACAGTAAACATCTCCACCCCAGGAAAAGATGGAGCATGTAAAAGAGACTCAACCTCACCTTCATTCTGTATGGTATAAGAGAGGGCAGAGGGGAACTCAGCCAGGCTTTCAAGATTCTGTTATTATACCTTATAGCAATAGAGTTCCAGCAGTCCTGGTGGCATCTGTTCCTTGTCTTGATCTATCTCAAAGGGCTGACATCAGGTTATAGAAATATTGGCAACTGGCTATCTTTCCTTCAGCATACTATTTATCCCTTAAGTTTGTTATGGTGTAGCTTTCTTAATGCTCTTTCTAACCATCTCTTCATGCACTGTGGAAGTGGCTACCCTGCTTCATGGTAAAAGAACAATGTGCAGATCTTCTGTGCTTGTACTATTTTGTAAACCACCTTCTTTTTTCCCAGGCTCTGAGAAGCCTATTACCCTGAAAGTGATGCAAACAGCCAACTCCAAGTGCTGGACTGCATTGGTATGTTTATTTCTTGATGACCGACATTAAGTTTAAATTGGCCATCACAGATCTAAAACTGCAAACTGAATATAATATACATGTGAATTGTCCCAAAGACTTATGCAATGGCCATCTGTTTTCTATCAAATGTATAGTGCAATTCATTCATTATTTGTACAATAGTTAATCAATTTGTTGCCAACTTGATACTGTTTCCTTCTTATAAGATTAACTAAATGATAATGTACACACCATAAAACAAATGACCCTAGCTAAGACTAGATCAAACATTTTGTTAATTTAAAGAGGCTACAACACATGCGAAGTGTGTTTGGCTGACAGAAACTGACTGTACAAATACTGAATAACATTGACAGTATAATTAATATAAAATAGATGGTTACTGTTCTTGTGTCAGGTTTTCCATAGTTGACTAAAAGCTTCAACTGCGTCTTCCTGGGCCCACTCTGAAACTCTAATCACTACTCCAGAGATGATGCTGAACTATCACTCCCAGCATCCTTCACCAATGGCCCTGCTGAGTGAGGCTTCAGGGAACTGTAGTTCAACAACATCTGGAAGTTTGTAGGTTCCTCACCCCTGCATTATGCGTCTACTGCTGAAAAGAATAGTTACTCCTCTAGTTTCCATCTTAGTCATGGCTAGCAGAATTTACCTCATGTTGGGCTGTCTCAACCTTCTTTTTGGTCTTTTCCAACCCTGGTCCAATTGAGTTGTTGTTGGTAGGAGGTGGGGAGACAAAAGAACATCATAACATCACATTGTGAAACAAATTCTTCAAGATGTTACAGAAGGAAGGCGGATAAATACTTATTGTAATGTAGTATTACTGAAAAGTATTTAGCAGCCAAGAAATATGATCACATCTGTTCTGTGCTATTATTATCATCCCTTTTCTGCCTGCAGAACCAATGTCACCCTGATCTCTAAAGGTTCTGTAGAAATTCCAAAAATACCACCATGAACACTGTGAAATGTATCCCCACTGGAAGAAAATAATGTGCATTAATCTCATTCTTTTGTGTATATAACAGATGGTGTAGAATTATGTACTGGGGAAAGAGGGGACTCAAATGTAAGGATTTTTGGTTTAAAAATCTACTGATTTGTTAGGTTCTTCAGCCTACCAAATTTCCCTTTTTTCTCTTCATTCTCTCTGAATTATGCCTACCATTTGCCCTTAGTATGGTTTGTTGTCATTAATTCACTACTGAAAATGAAGGACCTGAACTGTATTTGAATGGAAAGACATCTCTGTCTTATCAGTGTGAAAGATGGAGACTGAAAACAAAAAAAGAAGACAATGAAGTCACCTTCGAACCTTGGCTGGCACTTTGGGTTGTCTTGTTCCTTGTCAGCAGGCTGCCAAGAACAAAAGGAAGTGCTTGCCCTCCTGAAGTTTGGTGTGATTTTTCCTTTTCATGGAAACAAAATGTTAAGGGAGAGGGCTGCAGCTGCTACCACTGAACACCAGCTTCTCATGCCCTGGTAGGAATTAAAGGTCCCTGTTCCTTTGCAATAAAGCCTGAGATTGGAGCCAAGAATGAGGGAAGGTTCTGTTGGTTTCATCTTCTCCGTGTTCTGCTTGTGACAAAACAGTCCTAGTTCTGGATTCTTTAAGCAGAAGGAATTATTGTTTTTCCTTTCAATGCTTAGTCAGTCCTGGTTAAGCTGAACTTACTGAGCAGGAATGTGCATAGTCATGAAAACAGTGGAAGGAGAAAGGCCAAGAGAAAGAAAGAAAGAAAGAAAGAAAGAAAGAAAGAAAGAAAGAAAGAAAGAAAGAAAGAAAGAAAGAAAGAAAGAAAGAAAGAAAGAAGAAAGAAAGAAAGAAAGAAAGAAAGAAAGAAAGAAAGAAGAAAGAAAGAAGAAAGAAAGAAAGAAAGAAAGAAAGAAAGAAAGAAAGAAAGAAAGAAAGAAAGAAAGAAAGAAAGAAAGGAGGGAGGGAGGGAGGGAGGGAGGGAGGGAGGGAGGACTTTTAAATGATTGCTGTATCTGTTTGCCATTTCTGAAACAACCAAAAGGATGAAAAGTATATAAAACCATTTTCCTGAGAAAAAACAACCAGGGAGCCAGAAAGGAGCTAGTGAGCACAGTAGTTGTACTGGTTCTTTTGTACTTGGTAATTTTCCTACCATGATACACATCCAATGTTTTGAATGCAGACAAGCTTTTTGTTGCAATGAGATTTGAAATTCACAATTCAGTTAAATGTACCGTATAATAGAAGGCAGCTTGAGAGCTTTTTAGACATTTGCTCCAGATCCCAGGGGAATGAAACTTTTTCATAAAAGCGAATGTAACAATATTTGCCAACTATTTATATAAGTGTTACCAAAATGACCAAATTCGGAGCCCTTTGCTCACTTATAATAGATGGCATTGAACTACTGTATCCTGCCTGGCACCTCAAAGCCATTCCTAAGCACATTTTGAAATTTGGTCCAGATAACTTTGCTCCAATCCTATGGTTGAAAAATGAATTTAAAAATGAGAGCCTAAAAAAAAGCTGGGAAGTGGCTACTACAGCATGCTTTCAAATACTGTAGGACTAAGGTAAAGAATAGGTAAAGGTAAAGGTTCCCCCCGCACATTTGTGCAGTTGTGTCCGACTCTAGGGGCCGGTGCTCATCTCCGTTTGTTAGCCGAAGAGCCAGCGTTGTCCGAAGATGCTTCCACGGTCATGTGGCCAGCATGACGCACGCGGAACGCTGTTACCATCCCACCGAAGTGGTACCTATTCATCTACTTGCATTTGCATGCTTTCAAATTGCTAGGTTGGCAAGAGCTGGGGCGAGTGCGGGAGCTCACTCCGCACGCAGGGCTAGGGATTCGAACCGCCGAACTTGCGATCTTCCGATCGACAAGCCTGGTGTCTTACCGGCTGAGCCACCACGCCCCAAGGTAAAGAATGCTGTGTGATAAATACACTTTGGCCAGCAGGAGCCAAGTGAGCAGTTGGGATGGGGGGCGGGAAGTTTTTTTTTTTAAATTTTTAATTTTCTGTGCAGGCTGAAACATAGTAGGTGCCCACATTTCTTAAGTCTGCTCTAGATATATATAATTTTAAAAAAAAAACTGCAAGAGCTTG
This sequence comes from Charina bottae, assembly GCA_023362775.1. Lineage (NCBI taxonomy): Eukaryota > Metazoa > Chordata > Lepidosauria > Squamata > Charinaidae > Charina > Charina bottae. The sequence continues at coordinate 188,857,022 of JALMGJ010000002.1, read as the reverse complement.
ATCTTTACTTATGGAAAGGAAAATTCCATTTGGGTTTAGTTGAGGGTTATAATAACTTTTATGAATATTAAGAGCTGAACAAATAAACTCCAGTTCAGACCTCTACATGAACAAGTGACAGTTACCTAATTTTGCATAACAGGAAAAATGATATATAGCTTTTTTAAATAATAATTTTATTAAAGATTACAATTGAAATGATAAAAACTAATACAAACTAAAATATGTATAAGAGTAAAAAGAAAAATTAGAACGTGCAGAAAAAAGAATAGAAAGAAAAAAGAAAAAAGAAATATATAAAAAAGTAACTTCCCCATTCATCACAACAAGTATAAACAATTTTAGTAACTTATCACCTTCTCTTAAAATACAACAAATGCTCTCTTCTTCCCATATCTCCTCTCTTAACTATAAACAACATCCTAAAACCTTGTCATTCATTCCTGGTCAGTGAAAATCCATTAAGTGTTACCAGAGATAACTACATATCTACAGTATTTTAACCTTGATCAAATAAACCAATGTTATATTCCTTCCCTGTACTTTTAACGATCTTAGTTTTTAATCCCTTCAAATAATGTCCTTGAACTTGATTTCTTTTCATTTTTTCTTTGTCTCTTCTCAAAAAATCCTTCAAAACTTTAACAGATCTCTTTTGTAAATCCAGTATAGAAGAGTTATCCAAATCATTCTTCTGGTTTGTTATTCGTATGTCCCTTTTAATAATTAAAATATCAACCAGTTTTATTTGTATATCCAGTATATAATCTTTTTCCATATCATTCTTATTGCTTGTCATTTTTAAATCCATGTTCAAATCAATTTCAGCCTTGCCCAGTAGAGCTTGTTCCTCTTCCATAACATCATTTACACACAATTTATCTATAATAGCAGAAATTCTTAAAATTAACTTATGAGTCCATTTTTCACAAATATCCTTCAAAACATCCAATATTAAAGTGTACTGCTCCATTCTGTGTTAACAACTTTATTCTTCTTTAATTGTAATCTTTAGTTTCTTCTAGTTCCCTCTACTGTCCAACCTTCAAAGTCCTATCCTATCATGTCTTTTTCCTAAAGAATCCAAACAACAGCAATTTCCCATGGGAAGGATTCTTATAATTAATTTCAAAGTCTTATTTCAAACATCTGGACCTTAAATTTATACTTAAAACTTCTTTCACTAAGGAGAAGGAGACATCCTGTGAATGCAATAAAAAGTTGCCGTTCTGAAGGTTCTTAATATTTGAAAAGTAGTAAAAAAGTAATTTAAAAAGTGATTAATTAATGAGGCTCGGTCGAGCTTTATGTCCATATAGGCTACATTACAACTGTGAGCTTTGATGGAATCCCTTGGCTCCCAGCTGCTCGATTCATAAGCCGACTGCAAAAACCTCAGTTTCTGCAGTCTACTCACGAGGAGCAGCTGTCTGGAGTACATGTGGGCAATCTCATAATCTCTCCTTTCTCCAGAGAGATTTCACCAGCCACAGTCCAGCATCCAGCCACCGATCTCCGCTGTAAATGCTGTCCCCTCTCCTTCAGGGATGTCTAGCTCACCATGTCCTCACCAGAAGTCCCAAAAAATGATGTATAGCTATACAGTACCTCAAGTTCAAAGTGTGTTGAACTGCTGGAATGATTTGTTCTCTTGCTCTTTTTTAAATTTAATAAATAGAACACAGAATCAAAAAGATCAAGTCTTCTCAGAAGTGATTACTAATGAACTCAATGGAGCTAAATCCCATGTAAGTGGGTATAGAAATGTAATACAGGCCTTTCTCCTTTTCCATTAGTGGAAATGTTGATAAGGATTTTTTTAAGACCATCTTTCTAAGAAAAGAAACAGTTATGTCTACAAAAGAAAGAAAAGGGGTGATGTAATATAGGGCTCTTTGTTGCAGAAGTGGCCCAGAACAAAACTGGAAATGCTTAATGGACTGAAAAAAGGTGTCCTAAGGGCTTTTGAAACATGAGCTTCTTTAATGCATGAAATGTTAAATGTTCTCTGTTTTCTTGAAAGCAGAAAACTTGCTGTGATATTTGACAGTAAAGTAAGCATAATCATAGTCATACTTTGTCCAAGCACGTCCTTCCTGACATTTATATATACAAAAGATTTAAGAAAACAATTCTACTGTTCCTAAGATCCAGAAGCAGGAATGATGGAGTGGAAGAATGAAAAATAATAATGTGAACCTGAAGAACCTAACTTAGGGATCGACAGCATGAGACCCACAGGTGCCAAGGCATCTGATTATGCTAGGACTGTACCTACAGACTTTCTCTAACCCTAATGTAAAGAAAACAAAATGTTTCAAATAAATTAATACATAGCAAAATTTTCCAAGATCACAAACCTTCTGAGCTTTCAGTGCTCTTATGCATATACTGTACTTGAGGAGAATTTATGGGGAAAAATGGCAATTTTGTGAGATTTCAAGTGATTTTATGGGGAGGGGCATCATGTAAGGTTTCATGATGATACCTGGGATCTGAAAAGGTTGTTGATGCCTGGTCTAAAGCACATATTTGTTTTTTACAAACAATGTCAAAACCAACTACCATCTATTAGTCATTGGCTGTTTTCACTTATCCAGTGAATTTGTAATATTGGTAACCTGAGTTTGTGATATGAAATAGGGATTTGTGCTATTTTTGTCCTCATTAGGATTATTCTCTCTGATATGAATTAGGCCTGGAGGTAGTGATATTCCAGCCTCCAAGCCTAATATATATTATAAACCTATCTCAATTTAATTTAATTTAATTTAATTTAATTTAATTTAATTTAATTTAATTTAATTTAATTTAATTTACACCGCCCGACTCCAGACAACTCTGGGCAGTTCACAATATAACAACAATAAAATACAACATAAGTAAACAGAGACAAAATAAAGAATGAGAAAAATAAGAACAAAAATAAAGAGCAGGAATGTTCTTTACAGGTGACTCTGCCTTCAGATCTTACACTCTCTAGAAGAGGAGAGGGTTACAGAGAGAAGGGGAAACTGAGTTTGCACTTATTTCAGCTGTATATAATAAATGAAGTGTGAATTATCACATCATATGGCTAAAAAATAGGTTTGTGCCAATTCGTCAGTGTTCTTTGGTAGCTTCTCCAAAGTAGATATGAGACATAGAAGAGAGAAAAGCAAATGGAAGTCTTGTGCAACTTCGAATTCTCTGGTATGCCACTGGATGTAGCTATGTGAGTGCAAAGGTTGTGCAAAACATTTTAAAATCAAAATGTTTCAAACTGAAAACATCCCGTTTCAAGTTTATAACAGCTATTTTGACCTCAAGCTTAAAAAGTGGCCTGATGTTTTGATGAAGGTTGGAAGTCACTTCTTTATATATTTATTTTCTCTTTCTTTACTATATTCTTCCAGTACTTTTCTTTCTTTTTTTCTTCTATTTTCTACATATTTTTTCTTTGCACTTTTTCCTTCCTTCCTTCCTTCCTTCCTTCCTTCCTTCCTTCCTTCCTTCCTTCCTTCCTTCCTTCCTTCCTTCCTTTTTCTTTTAGTTTGTATTAGATTTTACTATTGTCATTAACATCCTTAATAAAATTATATACATAAAAAAGTGTCCTGGTGCTGTTTCTGACTATTTCAGGAGCATTCATTCCAAGCTCCAAACTGCTCCATTTTCAAATTGGAACCATTTTCAACCTTGAGACTTCTCTGGAATGGTTGGAACAGCATCAAAGTCACTTCTCAAAATGGGAGTGTTTCAAACGTGAAATGTTTTGAATTCAATATTTATTGCAATTGTCTAATTGTGTACACTGGTGGGGGAGGTTAAGTTCATTTTTGCATGTTATTTTGCTCATATATTCATAATTTGCAAGCAATGTTTTTTTTAAAAAGAATGGAAGTTCATGTGTTATTTTCAAAAATATATGCACAACTGCGTGCATTATTTAAAAATATACACATTTTAGTTTATATCTTTTTGAAGGACAACTGCATTGCCAAATCCATGGAAGTAAAATATGGAAGTCTAGCAGGGGTTTGGCTCACAAGTGGATCCATATCATCCTTACTAGTAATTGTATGGTTGCAACAGGTAAGGGCAGCCTGCATTAATTGGCATGATAATTGAACACAGGCAACATGTCAGTGTTATATTGGAAATTTTAGAATTTTTTTTTAATTCCATAGAAGCACAGCTTTCCAAACTGTGTGTCGCGACACAAATGTGTGTCGCCTGCGGAACCCAGGTGTGTTGCGTCAAAACCCGGAAGTGCTGATGGTGCGCCACCGCCCCGCATGGCCATGCGCACAGTGGCGGCGGGCCATCAGCGCTTCCGGGTTTTCGCACAGCACACAAGGACACTGCTGCCACCACCGCTGCGGTGCGCGAAAATCCGAAAGCGCCGCAGTGGTGGCGGTGTGCAAAAATTGAAAGCGGCGGCAGCGCTTCCGGGTTTTCTCACACGCCGCCGATGGTGTGTCGCCGCGGGAAAGTTTGGAAAGCCCTGCATAGAAGCATCTAATTCAATTACTTACATTCATCTTGAGGCACTAAACCAGAAGTGACACACTTTTTAGACATGCATCATTTTGTGACACACTCTTACAGCAGGGCACAAGGCAGGCACTAGGACCTGGGCAGAATCACAGCAGGTTTGGAGGCAGCAGGGCACAAGGCAGACACTAGGACCTGCATGGAATCCTGGCAGGGTTCGGAGGCAGCAGCAGCTGCGACACACCCAGACACTGCAGCCAACACACTAACGTGTTCCGACACACAGATTGGAAAGCTCTGCACTAAACACTGGTGGCAGCTCAAGGGAATTGCCTGCATTGGTCCTGCTGTGATTTCATAAGCATTATTTCAACTTTTTTGTTTTTGTTGTCCAGTTGCTTCGAACACTTTGTCATCTAATGGACATCATTTCACTGGGACTATCAGTAACTGCTTCTTTGAATTCTTATTTTTTTTAGTTAACATTTAAAAATATCCCCAACCAAGAGGAAAAGCTGAAAAAGAGTAACAAAATACGAAAGAGATTTCCAAGCTGTATAAAATTGAATAAAAAGGTCAGGATAATGTTTGATTAGTGCTGCATATTAACGTAACTTATATTAGTTTAAGACTTCAGAACCATTATGAGAAAGTCAATATTTAGTAATTAACAAAAGTGATCAGTATGATATGAATCATAAATCAGAATGAGCAATAAATTAATGAAAATTTCTATCTAATTTTAAAATTATATCCTTATTTAATGAATCAAGCAAAAGTTAATATGTTGCAGCTGCATTTTACTAAAAACCAAAACTTCAGATGGGGTACAAGCTCATATGTAGAATTATAATCTACAAATGGTTTCCAATTTGAATTAAAGCCTGTATCAGACTTGGGTTTTTTTTTCCAAATAAAAGGTTATTTTTGACATTGATGCATACTCCCAGCACCTAGTCTGCCATTCTTCTAAGAGGGTATTTTATGTGAATAAAAGGCATGAAGTGTCTTGGCAGCAGTTATCATATACATAGCCACCTCAGTATACTTTGTAGGGTTATAAGATCTGATGATGTTTAACAGAAAAAAGCTGGCAGGCGTGAGATTAAATCCATATTAATTCCATGCAGTTTCATACAGACAGAAGTTTGCATGCATTTTCTGTGCATCCCATCAGTCTGCATATTTTAAAGTGCTTCTTCCTAATGCAAGGCTCAGCAATCTTCTCTAACATATTCTTTTGTTTTTTTTTCCAATCAGATAACTTGTACCTCCACATTTTTTAAGTTCTTATAAGCTCATGCTTTGTCATCAGCGATGATATCTAGCTACCTTTTCTTCTGTTGGCCATTATCAAGGTCTTCTCCAATGACTTTTGTCTTTGCATGATGTGTGTCCAAAACTGCTATTATTAGTGCTTCCACTGAGCAATCTCACTTGGTTCTTAATTGGTCAAGTGGCTTTCTTCTACCATCCCATGAAATATAGGCAAGGCTATATATACGTTCAAAGGGGCGTGGTGGCTCAGCGGGTAAGATGTCAGGCTTGTCGATCGGAAGATCGCAAGTTCGGAGGTTCGAATCCCTACCCTGTGTGCGGAGTGAGCTCCCGCACTAGCCCCAGCTCTTGCCCACCTAGCAATTCGAAAGCATGCAAATGCAAGTAGATGAATAGGTACCACTTCGGTGGGTAGGTAACAGCGTTCTGTGCGTGTCATGCCGGCCACATGACCGCGGAAGCGTCTTCGGACAGTGCTGGCTCTTCGGCTAACAAATGGAGATGAGCACCGCCCCCTAGAGTCGGACACGAGTGCACAAATGTGCGGGGGGAACCTTTACCTTTTTTTATATATATACTTTCTGAGAAATACATGGTGATCTCTCTTGTGAAAATTGTATGATACCGGAGCTACCTGCAGGAGGTGGGAGGAGTTGCTTGGCTCTTTACTTGTCCACTCAATCTCTCCTCTTGGTGTGCCACCCAAGGTTGTTTGAAATGTTTCTTCCATTCAGTGACGTTTCCATACAGAAATACCCATGCCTCCAGAACAATAGTTATCTATTTGCAATTTTCCCCCTACCCTCACATCAGTATAGCTTTGCCAATTGTGGGTTTGGGAAAACCTACTTCCTGACGTACTATATTTTCATTTCATGCTAAGAGAGAAATAGCACCTTCCTTTCTCATAGCTCTTTTTCCCCCCCATCATTATCTACAAAAGCTTTTTATGCTTAAACAAAACACTTCATCTTCCTAACTGAACAACCTTATGTAATTTATTTCAACTATTCTTGTTTTATGATAGGCCAAACTTTGCTTTTCCTTAATAGTACTGTGGCAGCTGCAGGTCAAGCCCAACCTTAGTTTTAGTGCTTGAATAAATGGTTTTGGTGGAAATGTCTTAAATAAATAAAATTACTCTTGGCAAGGGTAATCGGTTGGGCACGCCTGTACCCATTAGCCTGTCAGTGACCCAGTGCTGCTGAAAGCTTGGTAGATAATTAGGCTCAGGAAGAGACCTAAATTGTTCTAATTGGATAGCAAAATATTCTGCAGTGCAGATTCAGGATCTCTGTTACGAAAACAAACTCATTGTAGTTTTCTTTGCAGAACAATAAAATGGCCAAAATGCAAGGTGATGGTCTATGGAGGAAAGGATGGGAGATCCAAAAAAGATCAGAAATATAGTCCTAACCTTGAGCTCATGAACTGGCAATACTCAACTCTATCATTTCAGTTGGGTCACTCAGTAAGAAAACAATGTCAGATCATGGATCCATCTAGCTCATATCGACTAAAGGATGGGCAGACAGGGGTCTTGTCAGCTCTATATGAAGTGACTGAGGATTGAATCTCAGACCTTCTACATGGGAAGCAATTATTCTACCCTTGAGCTATGCCTCTTTTCTATCCTGTCCCTTCTCTGATGCATCTAGTTCCCACCCATTCCTGTGGTAACTTCTCAATTATCCTTCTCCAGGTTCTGCTGGGAGAATATCAGAGGTAGGACTTTAAGGAAAGTGAATGGTATGGTATTGTATTGACTTTAAGGCATGAGAAAGCTTCATGCCTTTAGAAGCAGCTAAATGGGACAATGAAGTCTCAGTTCCCTAGCAATGGAGAATCTGTTTTACTTTCCATAATGTTTGTTTTGCACAAGTTTGGTTTATCATTGATTGAGGTGGCATACAGGGAAATAAATAAATAAATAGGGAGGCAAGTAGAAAGATAGACAGCCAGTTTCCACATAAGTTTGAGGTTTATATTTTAATTTTTTTGTATCAAAATCCATATTAATTTCACGCAGTTCCATACAAACCAAAGCTTTGCATGCATTTTCTGTGCATCCCACCAGTTTGCATATTTTAAAGTGCTTCTTCCTAATGCAAGGCTCGGCAATCTTCTCTAACACACTCTTTTTTTTTTCCAATCAGATAACTTGTACCTCGGCTTCCGGGTGAGCTGTGATGGCGAGCAGACGCAGAGAAGGAGAGCTCTGCTAAAAAAGGAAAGGGGGAGAAACTGCACCGTTGTTTTTGCTGATTTTGTGTCTGGAAGAGAGACGAAATAGCACAGAGGAGAGAAGTAAATCTTCTCTGAGGAGAAACCCTGCTGTCACGAAGGGGAGCGAGTTAGTAATTGTTTGTCTGGTCTGCTGTGGATGTGAGTCAGCGTTGGTGATTAATGGAGACTCGTGGATCCGAGTGACAAGGGAGGAAAAACAGACAACGGGCGGAGTTGGGCAAAAGATCCCAAAGAAAGGTTTGCCATCCTAGCCACAAACAATAGTGAATAAAGTAAAAAGAAAAAGCGGAAATTTCTTAATGAAGGACAATATAAGGATTGTAAAAACTGATATGCTTTCGGAATTCTAAAGACTTAATTAATTATTAAATAACTGTGGCCATTTTGAAGATACCTTGCAACAGTACAACTTTTGGAGGAACTGAAAACTATATAACTATAATTATAAGTTTATATTTGTAAGCTATAAACCCAAAATAGTATTAAGTATTAAATATATGTATTAAATATATATATATATATATTATTGGAAAAAGTTTAGATATAATAGAAAAGAGATCTTTGAAACAGATTTTGTGGGGGGGGGAAATATTGCATGTATATTTGCTCTTGATACCTGTTAAAATATGGCTGTTAAAAGAACACTAAGAAAATTGCAACAAAAACTGGACATTATAGAGGAAAAACTAAAGACTGAAATACAAGGTGTTAAGCTACAGACTGAAGAATGTGAAAAAAGAAGAGAAGAGGATGAAGAGCGCATAATATTATTAGAGATAAAGGAAAAAGAACACTATATTAGAATAAGAGCTGTGGAGGAAGACAAAGAAGAGAATATAAGGGAAACATTAATACAAATGATTGCTGACTTGATTGAATGGGAGGGTGAAAAAGTAGAGGAAGAAATTGAAAAAATTTATAGGGTAAATTCTCAATATGCAAAGGTGAACAAGAAACCAAGGGACATATTAATAGAATTTTCAAAAAAAATATATAGAGATGCGGTAATACAAGCTGCATTTAATAAAAAAATTGAGGTGGAAGGTAAAACTGTGACTATATTCAAAGAGGTACCAGGGAGAATCTTAAAAAAAAGAAAAGAATATAAATTTCTCACAGACTTATTAAAGAAAAATGAAATAAATTTCAGGTGGGAGGCAGTGGAAGGGGTAAATCTCCAGTACAAGGGACAAAGATACCGGTTAACCTCTGTACTTAAGGCAAAAGAATTTCACAAGAAACTAGAAAAAGAATTGGGAAGTAAGAAAGAACAAGTAAAAGAACAGGAGTAAGACGTTAAAGACCATAAGGTGTGAAAAATAGCTAGAAGTGGGCTTGTATAAAAATGAATAAATTAAACATTATAACATGGAATATTAATGGATTCAATTCACCTGTTAAAAGACATAGAATATTTCAACTGTTAAAGAAACAAGAACTGGATATTATATGCTTGCAAGAGACACATATTAAAAATAAAGATGAAAAATATTTGGAAAATAAAAGATTGGGAATAGCCTTTGTAACATCAAATGAAAAAAAGAAAAATGGGATTGTAATATATATTAAGCCAGCGTTAAAACCTCAACTAGTAGAAAAAGATCAAGAAGGTAGATTTATATTAGTAGAAATAGAATGTCAAAATATAAAAATGATGATAATAGGAATCTACGCTCCAAATAACGAGCAAAAAAATTTCTTTAAAAAAATTTCAGAAATAATTTCAGAAAAGAGGATTGAAAATTGTATATTAATGGGTGATTTAAACGGGGTAGTAGAACCAGAGATTGATAGAAAATCAGAAAACCATATTAATAAAAATCAAGGGAAACTACCCAAGGAATTTTTTAATATGGCAAAAAACCTAATGCTAATAGATGGATGGAGATACAAAAATGGAAACAAGAAAGAATATACCTATTATTCAAATAGATTTAATTCCTTTTCCAGAATAGACATGATTTGGGTTACAAAAAATTTGGAAAATAAAATTAGAGCTATGACAATTAATGCAAAAACGCTGTCTGACCATAATCCTGTTTGTATGACCTTAAACATAAATAAAAAAATATATAGATGGAAAATGAATGAAAATATACTCAAAGATAATAAAAATGTAGAAGACCTAGAGAAGAAATTACAAGAATTTCTAAAATGGAACATGAATAATGAAGTAAGTATAGAAAAGGTTTGGGAAACAAGCAAAGCATTCATGAGAGGCAACTTGATTTTGAAAAACAAATATATTAAAAATAGATTTAAAAAAAAATTAGAAACATTAATGAATCAGATAAAAGAAAAAGAACTAGAATTGCAAAAAAATAAAAAAAGAAAGAAAGAAAAGGAAGAGATTATGAACCAGATAAAATGGCTACAATCTCACCTTAAGATTGAGTTAACAGAAGAATTAGATAAAAAATTAAAATTTATAAAACAAAGAAACTTTGAGCAGGCAAATAAACCAGGAAAATGGTTAATGTACAAACTGAGAAAAGAAAAAGAGAAAAGAATTATAAATAAAATAAAAAATAAAAATATGGAGTTCACATATAATGAAGACATTAAGAGAGTTTTTTTTGATTATTATACAAATCTATATCAGGAGCAGAAAACCCCAGCAGATAAAGTAGAAGAATATATTAAAAATTGTAACATTGAAAAATTAACAGAAGAAGATAAGGAACTTACAAACCACAATATTACAACCCAAGAAATCAGAGAAGCAATTAAAAAATTGAAAGTAAATAAGGCACCAGGGACAGACGGACTCACAGCAGATTATTATAAAAAACTACAAGAACAATTAATTAAACCATTAGAAGAAATGTTTAATTCAATACTTCAAGGGTCAGAAATACCTGAATCATGGAAAGAGGCTAACATTACACTAATCCCAAAGGAAAATCAGGATCCAACAGATTGTAAAAATTATAGGCCAATTTCATTATTAAATAACGATTATAAAATTTTTACTATTATTCTTGCGGAAAGACTCAAAAAAATTTTACAGAAAACTATTAAGCAAGATCAAAATGGATTTCTGCCGACTAGACAAATAAAAGATAATATTAGAAATGTAATTGATTTAATAGAATATGCTAAAGTACATAATGAAAAACAAATAACACTACTATTTTTAGACGCAGAAAAAGCTTTTGACAACGTAAATTGGAATTTTATGTTCAAAGTATTAGAAAAAAAAGATTTTGGAAATAAATTCATAAATGCAATAAAAGCAATATATAGGATACAAAAAGCAAGAATAATAGTAAACGATGAACTAACACAGGAATGCAAAATAATGAAAGGTACTAGGCAAGGATGCCCTATTTCCCCATTATTATTTATACTGGTACTAGAGGTTTTATTAGATGAAATAAGGAAAGATCAAGAAATAGAGGGGATTAAGATCAAGAAAGAGGAATACAAATTAAAGGCGTTCGCTGATGATCTAGTAATAACATTACAAAATCCAATAAACTCAATAACAAAATTGATCTCTAAACTACAAGAATATGGTGAAGTATCAGGATTTAAAATAAATAAGGAAAAAACCAAAATGATAAATTTAAATATGCCTAAAGTAGAAATAGACAAAATAGAACAAATATCAGGTTTCCAAAATGTTAAAAAAATTAAGTACTTAGGAATTCAAATAACAAATAATAACTTGGATTTATATAAAAATAATTATGAAAGCTTATGGAAAGAAATCAAAAAGGATTTGGAGAAATGGGCAAACTTGCAAATATCCCTATTAGGCAGAATTGCCACAATAAAAATGAATATTTTACCAAGATTTCTATACCTGTTTCAAACAATCCCAATTACAATAAAAGATCAAATTTTTACAAAATGGCAAAGAGAAATAACAAAATTTATTTGGCAAAAAAAAAAACCTAGAATTAAACTTAAATACCTACAAGATACTAAAAATAGAGGGGGTTTAGCAATGCCTGATTTAAAATTGTATTATGAAACATGCGGGCTAATTTGGATTAGAGACTGGATTAAATTAGAAGATGGAAAAACAATAAACTTGGAAGGACACGACAACAGGTATGGTTGGCATGGCTATATGTGGCATAATAGATGCAAAGTACATAAGTTATTTAACAATCATATAATTAGGAAGTCACTATTAAAAATTTGGAACAAATATAAAAAAACATTACTACCTGGCTTGCCATTATGGGTATCGCCACAGGAGGCAGGCGCCAGAATGGGGAATCAAACAGATAAGGATTTTATAAAATATCAAAACTTGTTAAAAATGGAAGGAAATAATTATAGACTAAAAACACGGGAGGAACTAGAAAACGAAAATATAATGTGCCACTGGTTTACGTACTTTCAACTAAAAGAACAATATAAAATCGACAATAAAAATTTTCAATTCATAAAAGATCAAAATAATTGGGATAATATATTAGAACGAGATAATGACCACTTGATATCAAAAATTTACAAGATATTATTGGAAATGAAAACTAAAGATATAAAAATTAAAAATTATATGAAGAAATGGGAAGAAGATTTAGGTATAGAAATTACATATGAGCAGTGGCAAAAAATTTGGTCAAAAAATATAAAATTCACCCTAAGTAATAGTTTAAGGGAAAACATATATAAAATGATATATAGATGGTACCTATCACCTGAGGTGCTATTTAAATCAAAAATTAGAAATACGAATGTCTGTTGGAAATGCAAAAAAAAAAGAGGATCTTTTTACCACATTTGGTGGCAATGTGACAAAGCAAGAAAATATTGGACTAAAATAAATACATATATAAAAGAAATGCTAGGTAAAGACATACAAATGAAACCAGAAATCTATTTACTAGGCAAAACTGATGATATCATGAATAAAAGACAAAAGACATTATTTTTATATTTAAGTACAGCAGCAAGAGTAAAATATGCGCAATTATGGAAGGAAGAAAATATACCAACAAAAGAAGATTGGATTATGAAATTAATGGAATTAATGCAAGCAGACAGATTAACTAACCTAATAAAAGGGAAAGAAATAGGGAAGCATAAAGAGATATGGGACCCTTTTACAGAGTATCTTAAAAAGGAATACAATATTAAATAGATATATATGTAATTATACAACTATAAGTAAAAATATAGTAAGGGGGGGGGAAATAAGGAAATATAGAAAGTAAGAGAGAAAATGTATACAAATTAGTTACATTTAATGTTCTGAGTTAAGAAAGCCGGAAGTAATTTTAAATGTGTATGAATATGTAGTATGTATGTGTAGGTAGAAGAGGTTAAGTCTTTAAAAATTAAGAAAGGAAAAATGCATAAGAGAATAATAGAATATATATATATATATATAGAAACATAAAAATGAAAGAAAGGAACTAATGAACTAAAAATAGATAAAAAAGCTAAGGGAGGGATTTTGTGGATTAAGAGATATGTAGTAGTGGGAGAGGAGTATGGGAGGTAAGAAGGTAGGAAGGAAAAAGAAAGTAGAAATAGATAAATGGAATTGAAAGATCGGATTATACAAAAGACTAGAAAATAAAAATTTATAAGTTATAAGACTATGAAAATATGCAATTGATGAAATGCCTAAGTGTAAATGGGATATGTTTTATGTAAAATGTAAATGTCTGTGTTATATGTTAAATGTAAATAAAGTTTATTTTTTAATATTTAAAAAAAAAAAAAAGATAACTTGTACCTCCACATTCAGAGAAATATGAAAACTGAAGTAGATGTTCTCATTCAAGTGTTCTAGCTCAGCTGGTTATAGATAGGTATACTAAGTCAGTTCTTTGTAAAATGAAAACCAAATAAATGTTTGCCCCATTGATAGTGACAACATTCTTGGAGGAAAAGCAGAGAATGGAAAAAAATGGGGGGGGGGGGAAGAACGGAAAAAATGAAAAAAATGGTCTCTGGGAAGCTGCTTCCCAAACTTCTCCAGAATAAGGTCTTTATATCATCCAAGTTTAGGAGAGCCGGGTTGGAAAGCAGACTTTCTCAGTTGTGGTGTACAATCTGTGCTTCTTTAGAAATCTAAACGTCTACCAAGCTTTACGGCCAGCATAAAGAATCGTTCTTTCTTTTCAATGCAGATTTCTGCATGCTTTCGAACTGAGTTTAGATTTATGGCATTGCACTGATGGATTATGCTAGTTTTATGGCTAGTGTTCCTGTGCTTTTATCTTTTGAAATATGTTTATATTAGAAGTTTATTATTGATTGCATGCATGCCTGATAGTTTTAAATTGGAGGGAAGCCTAACAATTATATAAAGGTTTCCAAAGCTGATGTGTTTTGTGAGGCATTAGAGGAAAGCCTGTTATTTAAAATGAACACATACACACAAAAACACACACCTTGATAGTTAAATCATCTAATAGCCAAACTGAATTTACCCTGTTTGATAGGCTAATTGTCATCTGAGGGAAGTCTCGACAATTTTGGGATGACACAGATAGATGAGAGGGAATTTAAGTTCTTTCGTTCAGTGCCATGGGGCTGAAAAATAGTCTCATCATTTGTATTTCAAGGGAAATGGGCACATGGGCATTTTGACAGGAAGCTTATTTTTCACCCTATTTTATAATGGATAGGTGTCTTTGGTAGTATGTCAGAGGACAGCCCTCCTTTGAAAAGGCAGATCATTTAGAGCAGTGTTTTTCAAACTTGGCAACTTTAAGATGTATGGACTTCAACTCCCAGAATTCCCCAGCCAACATGGCTGGAGAATTCTGGGAGTTGAAGTCCACACATCCTAAAGTTGCCAAGTTTGAAAAACAGTGATTTGGAGTTAAAGTACAACAGAAGAGAGGACAATGGCTTTGAAGTACCCAACATAACACCTGAACCAGCAGACGGAGCAGATCAAGGGATCACACTTCTCCCCACTATGTGGATTTGTTCCTTAATTTGCACCTAAATTAACATATGCAAATGTAAATGCCTATCCTCCTTGGGGGACTTCTTCTTTCCTTCTAATTCTGAAGAAAACAGATGTTCAAAGAATTAATAGAGTTTTAGAAAGAGGAATAGTTCTTCACAGTTGATACCAGCCTTCTTAACTGGCATCTTCAAATGGTTTAGAGATTATAACTCCCAGAATTCCTTTCCATTGGAGATGCTGGCTGGAAGTTGAGAGAGTCATAATGTCCTAATTGAATTGGAAGAGGTGGTTGTATGCATTCATCCTTGTTTCCCTTTAGTAAACCATTGCTATTGGTTACTGTATCTTGAGAATGGTGAGGACTTCCAATCCTGCTGACCAGCTTTGTGGACACCAAGCATGGGGATCAAAGTCTTTCTCATTTTAAAAGAGTTAACGGTCTTTTTTTTCCCTCTGCAAGCACTGGCCAAATTAGATAATTTGTGACAATGATTTTAGCTATCTGCTCATTCCCTGTTTCATGCATAAATGCACAAATGCACACACACATACACACATCCATAAAGAAAACTGGCAATCTCTTAAGGGAGGAATAAAAAAAATTAAAGGAAAACTCCAGACAGTTTTTTCTTGGCAGTTTTAGGAGACAGAAGCAATACCTGTATACTTCTAAACTGTTTTTTTCTGAAGAAGAAATTATTACTAGAAAACCACTGAACAGACCTTGCAAGATCTTCTTGACTCCAAATAAAATAGCATGAATCAGAAATGGCCTTATATCCTTAAAGAGTTCTATTGCTCAAGGCACTGGCGAAGTATAGAGTCTTAGATGACAAAAAATTCCTCTGTGTTGATAATCTGAAGGCCTTAAACATGCAGGAACTGAAATGGGACAACTGCAAGTCCTACACTAAAGAACATGAATTTATTGGGAAGGCAAACAGATGTACATAGTATTTTTCCAAGTGCTAACAGAATAATTCTCTGTACTATTGGGACATGTGTGCGCTAAAATGATATTAGTTCATCTCTAGGCAGTGTGTTATCTGTCTGTCTGTCAGTCTCTATCTATCATCTATCTATCATGATATCTGTATATTTATATCAGTGTTTTTCAACCTCAGCAGCTCCCAGTTGTGTAATCATCAAATTGCAGGAAAAGCTGGAAGTTAGTTTTATGAGATTCTTTACCCTGATCAAAAGAAAGGAGATGATAAGAACCCAACACATTTATAGGGTCCAGAAAGAGCCCAATTCATGAGAAATGATAGCAGGATTGAGGATGTCACCCCATTTTCTTTCAGTGAGTGGACAAACTGGGGCTTCTTTTGCTTAAAGAAAGCTGATGCTTTCTCTACATTTTGTGTACTTCTTCAATCATATATTATCATATACCTGTATATCATTCTTTATATTTAAGGAATATTTTTAAAAAATGTTTAACAAGTTACTGCCATCTGTTTCCCCAATGGGCATTTCAATTTTACATTAGATATTCCCCACTCCCACCCCCTAACTCAAAGTACCTGCTGCCTTGTAATGCCAGGGCAATAACTTTGCCCGTTAGTACAGCACCTGTGTTTCAAAAAAGGTAAAGGTTCCCCCCGCACATTTGTGCAGTCGTGTCCGACTCTAGGGGCCGGTGCTCATCTCCGTTTGTTAGCCGAAGGGCCAGCGTTGTCCAAAGACGCTTCCACGGTCATGTGGCCGGCATGAGCATGCGGAATGCTGTTACCATCCCACCGAAGTGGTACCTATTCATCTACTTCCATTTGCAAGCTTTTGAATTGCTAGGTTGGCAAGAGCTGGAGCGAGTGCGGGAGCTCACTCCGTCACTTGGGGCTAGGGATTCGAACATCCAAACTTGCGATCTTCTGATCGACAAGCCTGGCGTCTTACCCGCTGAGCCACCATGCCCCTGTGTTTCAAAACCAGTTCACAAATATTGAACAGAGATAAATGGTATGTTTGGAGTAGCAGTGGAAGAAAAGCACCTTCCTTATTTGCAGCTGAACATAAAATAGCTGTATTACCAGGGTCACATATATGCTCCTCAGGCTTAAAGGGAGTTCTCAAGGCCCTTTTATTAGTTCAACCAAATTTATAACTTTTGATGTGACCGGGGCGGGGGTGGGGGATATTAAAGAAATAGGAATCATCTTATGGGCTAATTTCATTTAGCTTTAAGAACATGTAACTAACATCACATTTAGTTTTGTCTTGACCCAGCCTGCTTCTTTATCTTGCTCCTGCCTGCTTATTGTTCTTTGGGCATCACGGTGATTAGTAACAGCCAAAGGCATCGGTTACAATGCTGGCCTAATCACAATGATGGCCAAAGGACCATACATGCCTCCTGATGTCACAACACAATTCCTTTCATACTTGCATTGCAACAATGTGCACAAGGGTATGAGGGATAGAATTTGCATTTTTTTAAAAAAATTATCCCACCTTTATTATTCTTATAAATAACTCAAGGTGGCAAATTACCTAATACTCCTTCCTTCTCCTCCTCTTTTCCCTACAACAGCAACCCTGCGAGGTGAGTTGGGCTGAGAGAGAGTGACTGGTCCAAGGTCACCCAGCCGGCTTTCATGCCTAAGGCAGGACTAGAACTCTCAGGCTCCTGGTTTCTAGCCCAGCACCTTAACCACTAGACCAAACTGGCTTTGCATTGCAATGTTGCCTTGCCTCCCTTTGGATGGCTAGGAGTGAGTCCCATGCAAACTCTTTGAAGGCCAAGTTCATCCTGAAAAAGGTTGTGTGCCTGATCTAAAGCATTTGGACTGCTTATGAAAAATGCCTCTAATTGATTGGTTAATAGTGTTTAACTTTCCTTTAAAACTCATTGTGATGATGATCAGTCCTAATCCCAAAACAGACTTGACTATCTGCAGAATCAAAAGCCAGTATAGCTAGGCTGCTTTAGGAGCTGGTGGTCCAAATTTTCCTATGCCCAGGCATACTGTTGCCTAGAATAATATCCATGGTACTTGGTTGAAAGATAGAGAGCCAGTTCAGTGTAGTGGTTAAGGCACCAGGGTAGAAACTGGGAGACCAGGAGTTCTAGTCCCACTTAGGCACAAAGCCAGCAGGGTGACCTTGGGCCAGTCATCCCCTCTCAGCCCTAGGAAGGAGGCAATGGCAAACCACTTACGAAATCTTGCCAAGAAAACTTCAGGGATATGTCCAGGCAGTTGTCAGATGTCAGCACTGACTCGAAGACACACACACACAAACACAGTTGAAAAGAGCAAGATGTAGAGAGGGAGCACACTGAATGTAAGCAGCAGAAAAAGTGCTCAGAAGTACACATGAAAAGAAAGCAGTTATGTTTAAAATGTGCCCCCACATCATTAAAAATGATGCAGGAATTCTATCAAGTCTTGTGAACAAACATGAAAAAAAGCAATTCATTTTGGTTCAGGCTTAGTTCATTCCCCTCCCACTACTTTCTTTTGAAGCTGGGGGATGAAGATAGGAGACTCTGTAAAGAAAGATCAGTATTGTGGTTTCCTATAAAATTAACAACTGGAAATTCAGAAAGCATCAGAAAGGCAAAATCTTGAAGTACCGTAAGATGATGGAACTTTAGTCCTCCAGATAGAATTGAAATGGATGATCCATCATGTCCCACCATTGGCCATGCTGGGTAGGGCTGTTAAAAGCTGGTTCAACAACATCTAGGCCTGCATTGAGAAGCTGGCTTTGCAGAGGCCATGCTATACAAGGGCAGGGAATCTAATCATTAAAATGTTTTATTTTAAATGAAACATATAATGATCAACACGCTGCACAGTTTTAAAAAGCCCATCTTTAATTAAGAGATAGTTGAAGACTCTGGTGAAAAATTCACATAGAATTCACATAGCAGCAATGATAGTTTCCACATTCTTAAATAACAGTGGTCCAGTGACAGATCTAGTAAATCTGGCAACTAACAATGAATATAGAATTAATTTCTGGGTTGCCCCATTTTATGTATCTTGAGAAAAATAAATAATAAAACTAGTATTAATTATTAACAAATATTGTGCAATTTTTCCAATTTCCTTAAAAATGTTTAATAAATTCTGTAAAATAGGTTGACACATCAAGAATCTGGAGCACAACTTTGTCCTCACCAAGAGGGTGGAGGTTGTTTGTTTGTTTGTTTGTTTGGTTATCTATCTATCTATCTATCTATCTATCTATCTATCTATCTATCATCTATCTATCATCTATTTATCTATCTATTATCTATCTATCTATCTATCTATCTATCATCTATCTATCATCTATCTATCTATCTATCTATCTATCTATATCTATCTATCTATCTATCTATCTATCTATCTCTATCTATCTATCTATCTATCTATCTATCTATCTATCTATCTAATCTATCTATATCTATCTCTATCTATCTATCTATCTATCTATCTATCTATCTATCTATCTATATCTATATCTATATCTATATCTATATCTATATCTATATCTATATCTATATCATCTATATCTATCTATCTATCTATCTATCTATCTATCTATCTATCATCTATCTATCTATCTATCTATCTATCTATCTATCTATATCTATCTATCTATCTATCTATCTATCTATCTCTATCTATCTCTATCTATCTATCTATCTATCTATCTATCTATCTATCTAATCTATCTATATCTATCTCTATCTCTATCTATCTATCTATCTATCTATCTATCTATCTATCTATATCTATATCTATATCTATATCTATATCTATATCTATATCATCTATATCTATCTATCTATCTATCTATCTATCTATCTATCTATCTATCTATCTATCTATCCCTCCTCAGTCACCAGATTTGTTTGTAACTCCAAGACTGAAAGTAAGCACAATCTTATCTAGATTGCAAATAAAACTGTGTATGCATTGGGACAAGGGAGTGTAATATGTACAGTATGTCCCTAGAGAGCCGATGTCTAAGTGCTAACGTCCAAAAGAGGGCAATGGAAGATTGTAAAACCTGCCCCCCTCCCACACATCTATGATAGCCAGTTGGGTGTCCTGGTGAAGGCATCAGACTAGAAAGCAGGCGGCTGTGAGTTCTAGTCCTGTTTTAGGCATGCAGCCAGCTGAGTGACTTTGGGCCAGTCCCCTTCTCTCAGCCTTAGGAAGAAGGCAATGGCAAACCATTTCCAAAAATGTTGCCAAGAAAACTGCATGGAATTGTCCATGTAGTCATCAGGAGTCAAAACTGACTCAAAGGCAAAATGCCACCCACCCCACACATATTGTTCTCTGTGCATCTGCTTATCATGTTGCCAACAGCAGCCAAAAACCCTTACAAAGCCCCTACGGAAGTTAATGGTAAATGCAAGCGGCTTTTAGGGAACCTAGGCTTATGGAGAAAAGGGGGTGGAGAGGGTAGTGTAATGGTCTGTGTGGATCACCTTTGGAGAGAGAAGGAAGAGCTGCAACCTAGACAACCATCATGCAAAAGGTATCTCAGCCCACAGAAGGAAAGGGGGCATGGGAAGCATCTCAGAAGGGGCTTCCGGTAGGATTGGCAGACTGAACGGCTGTGCCCGCTGATTCAGCGGGTGGAGCTGACAATGCGGTAATTTTTTTCGGGCTCAGGCAGGTTTTCCTGAAGCCCAGAAATGTTCTCCGGATCAAGGAGAATACCTGGAATCATCCCATCTGTCCTCCGGATGGCTGCTTGCAGCCAGAAGATCGCAAACAGCGTTTTGCTTTTGACTGGTAAGAGCCAGCTGGGAGGTGGGGATTTCATCACTTTCCAAGCCACGCTGTAGCCTTAAAGGGACACTAATACCAGCCACCCCATTTCTAAATAACCAATTTGTATTTTTTTTTAAGTATATGTACCCCAAGAAAGGCTTTCTACAGTGAGGAGAAGCTGGTTCTCTTGGTGCTTAACATTATTTTTGGGATTACTTTCTTTTTTTAAAAAAAAAATCCTTTAAGTTTTGGATTTCATTTTCCTTCCAAAGGAAATTCCAAAGATTGAGAGTAAACAATTGAGTTGGAGAAATCTAAGGGAGAGAGTGATCTGCAAGCCATAAGTAAAATCAATCTCCTGTTGGAATGCCATGAAAAGAACCTGGAATTTTTGAGGGGGGCAGTTGGGCTGTTTGATTCTTTCAAGAGGAAAGCTCTGTGCACATTGTGGGAATATGTAACTGCTTTGGTTTATTTTGAAGTGGGACAAGGGTTGAAGAATGTTCATCTGGTTTGCTTCAAGGATTTGATTGATGCTATTTGCCTTTAAAGATTTGGATTTACTGTTTTGAATTGTCTGTAGCTTGAATCATGTCAACTGGATTTCTATTTTCTCAGTGGAAACGTTTCGCTCCTTATCCAAGGAGCTTCTTCAGTCTGAGCAAAGTTAGTAAGGGAATCCTAAATATGTTTCTAGGTAGCTGTGTGACCTTACACCTGGGGCTAGGTCATGGTTATATTGAGATGTTATTTTAAGTCCTTTTATCATCTAAAGGAGGATCGTTAAGATCACCATGCTGCTGTTGAGCTTGTGAAATGGTCTTAATCTTCCTAGGCACAGAAGACAAAGCAGGGAGGAAGATGGGGGAAAGATTGTGCCTGAGGCCCCCACCTCTATTCAAGGAAGGATTTTCCAAGTTGGCATAAATGGATTCCTTGACCCCTCTCTCAAACCACCTATCTTCTCTGTCTAAAATGTGAACATTAATGTCCTCAAATGAGTGTCCTTTTTCCTTTAGATGAAGATAAACTGCTGACTCTGGTCCTGTGGTGTTACTTCTCCTGTGTTGGGCCATCCTCCTGTACAAAAGTTGTTTGGTTTCTCCAATGTAGAGTTCAGAGCACTCCTCACTGCACTGGATTGCATAAACTACATTGCTTTTCTTGTGTTTTGGAGTTTGATCTTTGGGGTGTACAAGCCTCTGTCTCAGTGTGTTGGTGGGTTTGAAATATACAGGTATGTGGTGTTTGCCAAATATCCGTTTGTCTGAAAAGATAAAAAAAGTATTCCATACAACCTTCCAAAGCCAGTTAATTAACCCTCGTAATGTGAATAGCTAAAGTCCCAAACAGTCCTAGGGTTAGGGTTACAATTAAGGTAAGATTAAATCCCTACCCCTCAACTGTGTTATCCAAAATGCACCCCCCCCCCACTTCCCAAAATCTACCACCACAGGATTTTTCTGGTCTGATATCAAAATCCAGCAAACTAGGCAGCTGCGGTCTCTGGTGGTAACTAGGACTCAGAAAATGGCCCTTCTCAAGTCACTGAACAGTCAATTGCCTGGGAGATCAGATAACATGGTCAGTGAACGTGGCCTAACTGTCAACTGGTTACAGCAAAACAGTGGTACTTTGAATTGTTCACATAGCAGAAACAATATTTAATATAGGCTGATCACTCTTACTCTGAGTGAGATATATAGTAAGTGAAGTACGTCATCAGCCTGGACATCAGCAGCTCTTGCAGGATAGCCGCTGATGCTCTGCCTAACCCAGCAGTTTTAGTAAAAGAGAAGCTCACGAGAGCTATCTCCTTAGATTATATACAGGATATATAAAAAATCTGCTAGTGAAGCAGAAATGTCTTTCCTTGACCACCCATTTGATTTATAGCACTAATAAAATCAAAGCCATTCAGGTACAGATCCTTCCAAAGAGATGAAAACCAAGTACCGTCAGGTCAGCTGAAAATCTAACTCACAGCATAAATAAAGAGATCAGAATATGATTAAACATCTTTAACAAGATAGCCTCTAACCTACACACAAAGAGTACCTTGTTTGCAGCCCATTGTTGTTGTTCTTTATTTATTATATTTCATTGATGATAGGAAATATACATCTCTAAGTGAATTCTTAACACATTAATAAGTCCTTGAGAGGCCTCACTTCGATGTGGCAGTGCAGTTAATTTTGCACACACGCACATGTCTGACTTCAAAACAAGCATGAGCTATTGAGCTTGTCTTCAGATCTGAAATGTAGGATGTTGCCCTGAATGTGCTGCTTTTATGCTTTTGATTGCGAAGGTACAGGAGCAGGCCAACCCAACGTGTTTCCACTAGCTGCAGACCACGCTAAACGGTTTGAGTGGGTGCAAGAAGTTTAGTGGGTGGAGCTATGACTGAAAGTGGGCAGGGCTCACCAGCATTTTCCATTTGTCCTGGGTTGGAGAGAGCATTTTTTTTTTTTGATGGGGAGAGAAATTAACAGAGTTAAGCCTATTTAAGTAATTTCTGCCTCAAACAGCAAAGTCCGTCAGCACCAATTTTCACCACTAAGTTTTGGCAATTTTGGAGGCCAAAGGGGCTCCAGGTCCACCAGAAGTGACTGCAGACAGGTTAAAAAACAGTAAAGATGGTGGGCACAGCTATGCAATCAAACCTGTCTCTTTTTACATGTGTTACATGTGTCCACAAAAAGATTCAAGGACTCAGGCCTACAGATTGCTCATCATCATACTAGAACCTTTTTTTAAGTGCTTAAAATATAAGGTTTGAGTACAGGTATTGTTGAAAACGGGCACAATGGCTCAGTGGTTAAGATGCCAGGCTTGTCGATCGAAAGGTCGGCGGTTTGAGACCCGGGTGCTGCGTGACGGAGTGAGCTCCCGAACTTGCCCCAGCTCTTGCCAACCTAGCAATTCGAAGGCATGCAAATGTAAGTAGATAAATAGGTACCACTTCGGTGGGATGGTAACAGCGTTCCGCGCGCGTCATGCCAGCCACATGACTACGGAAGCGTCTTTGGACAGCGCTGGCTCTTCGGCTAACAAACGGAGATGAGCACCAGCCCCTAGAGTCGGACACAACTGTGCAGGGGAAAACCTTAACCTAACAGGTATTGTTGATTGATTGATTGATTGATTGATTGATTATGTGCCATCAAGTCATTTTTGACTCCTAGCAACCACATAGATATGTCTATGAAGGTTCTCAGTCATCCAGGTGGAACAGTCTGTGGCTTGAATCATGTCAACTGGATTTCTATTTTCTTAGTGGAAACGTT
Organism: Charina bottae; assembly: GCA_023362775.1. Classification (NCBI taxonomy): domain Eukaryota; kingdom Metazoa; phylum Chordata; class Lepidosauria; order Squamata; family Charinaidae; genus Charina; species Charina bottae. The sequence continues at coordinate 188,833,122 of JALMGJ010000002.1, read as the reverse complement.
TCACTCCTTATCCAAGGAGCTTCTTCAGTCTGAGTAAAGTTAGTAAGGGAATCCTTAAATATGTTTCTAGGCTGGCTGTGTGACCTTGCACCTGGGGCTAGGTCATGGTTATTTTTGAGATGTTTGTTTCTAAGTCCCTTTATCATCTAAAGGAGGATCGTTAAGATTACCCTGCTGCTGTTGAGCTTGTGAAATGGTCTTAATCTTCCTAGGCACAGAAGACAAAGCAGGAAGGAAGATAGGGGAAAGGTTATGCCTGAGGCCCCCACCTCTATTCAAGGAAGGATTTTCCAAGTTGGCATGAATGGATTCCTTGACCCCTCTCTCAAACCACCTATCTTCTCTGTCTAAAATGTGAACATTAATGTCCTCAAATGAGTGTCCTTTTTCCTTTAGATGAAGATAAACTGCTGACTCTGGTCCTGTGGTGTTACTTCTCCTGTGTTGGGCCATCCTCCTGTACAAAGGTTGTTTGGTTTCTCCAATGTAGAGTTCAGAGCACTCCTCACTGCACTGGATTGCATACACTACATTGCTTTCCTTGTGTTTTGGAGTTTGATCTTTGGGGTGTACAAGCCTCTGTCTCAGTGTGTTGGTGGGTTTGAAATATACAGGTATGTGGTGTTTGCCAAATATCCGTTTGATCTTTTCAGACACGCCAGCCATGTAAGGAATGACCAGGTTCTTCCGTTTACTCTGAGTCTCAGCCCTATCTGACCCATAGTCAGCAGCATCAATTCGGTAACATACAACATTGCCAAACACCTCTCTACCATACTAGCACCTCTAGTTGGACACTCTGAACACCACATCCATAATTCGGAAGAATTTGTTTCCAAAGCAAAGATCCTGAAACTGGATACAGATGAAACTATGGTCTCCTTTGATGTGTCCTCCCTTTTCACCAGCATCCCCACCACTCATGCTCTATCCGCTGTCAGGAAGAGACTAGAAGAGGACAGCACCCTGGAAAGGAGAAGCCATCTCAACCCAAACCAGATCTGCCATCTTCTGGACCTGTGTCTTAACACCACTTATTTCACATACAGAGGTGACTTTTACAGACAAAAACACGGCTGTGCCATGGGTTCTCCTGTGTCACCCATTGTGGCCAATTTATACATGGAAGAAGTGGAGAAGAAAGCACTCAACACATTCCAGGGAACGGTGCCCACCCACTGGTTTAGGTATGTGGATGACACCTGGGTCAAAATCAAGGCCCAGGAAGTACAGGCCTTCACGGACCATATAAACACTATAGATGCCAACATTAGCTTCACCAGAGAAGACACCAAGGACAACAGACTGGCATTCCTAGACTGTGAAGTCCTCATTGGGACCGGTGGCAAGCTAGAAATAGGGATCTACAGGAAACCCACACACACAGATCAATACCTGATGTTTGACTCCCACCATCCACTGCAGCACAAACTAGGAGTCATCAGGACATTGTCACACAGAGCAGAAACCATCCCCACCTCCATGGATTCCAAAAAGAATGAAAAGCAGCATCTGAGAACAGCTCTGCAGGCCTGTGGATATCCAAATTGGGCCTTCACCAAATCTAAGTCTACCAGACCTAAAACAGCGACAGATAGGGCTGAGACTCAGAGTAAACGGAAGAACCTGGTCATTCCTTACATGGCTGGCGTGTCTGAAAAGATCAAACGGATATTTGGCAAACACCACATACCTGTATATTTCAAACCCACCAACACACTGAGACAGAGGCTTGTACACCCCAAAGATCAAACTCCAAAACACAAGGAAAGCAATGTAGTGTATGCAATCCAGTGCAGTGAGGAGTGCTCTGAACTCTACATTGGAGAAACCAAACAACCTTTGTACAGGAGGATGGCCCAACACAGGAGAAGTAACACCACAGGACCAGAGTCAGCAGTTTATCTTCATCTAAAGGAAAAAGGACACTCATTTGAGGACATTAATGTTCACATTTTAGACAGAGAAGATAGGTGGTTTGAGAGAGGGGTCAAGGAATCCATTCATGCCAACTTGGAAAATCCTTCCTTGAATAGAGGTGGGGGCCTCAGGCATAACCTTTCCCCTATCTTCCTTCCTGCTTTGTCTTCTCTGCCTAGGAAGATTAAGACCATTTCACAAGCTCAACAGCAGCAGGGTAATCTTAACGATCCTCCTTTAGATGATAAAGGGACTTAGAAACAAACATCTCAAAAATAACCATGACCTAGCCCCAGGTGCAAGGTCACACAGCCAGCCTAGAAACATATTTAAGGATTCCCTTACTAACTTTACTCAGACTGAAGAAGCTCCTTGGATAAGGAGTGAAACGTTTCCACTAAGAAAATAGAAATCCAGTTGACATGATTCAAGCCACAAACCACATAGATAGTTTTTCTCCAAGATGATCTATCCCTATTCTGTTATTTCATGTCTCCCAAGGTGCACTCATCACCTCTGTAACTGAGTCTATCAAGTTTTCTCCCGGTTGTCCTCTTCTTCTCTCTCCTTCCACCTTTCCCAGCATTAGAGCCTTTTCCAGAGAACTAGGTCTTCGCATAATGTGTCTAAAGTAGGATAATTTCAGCCTGATCATTTGTGCCTTGAGTGAGAACACAGGTATTTATTCAGATTTCTCAAGAACAGAATACAGCCTAGCTCTATGTAGTTGCCATTGTAAGGGTATGAGATCCGTGTACATCTTCCAGGTCTCCACATGAATAGAAAGATACTCATTTTCTAGAGTATATGCAGTTTAGGTAAGCTAGAGTGTATGCAGTGAAGTATAAAATGTAAGCATATATTTCCCATTCTTTGCAATGGCCTTTAAGAGGCCCATATTTGCATATAAATACCTCACAAGTGAAATAGGATGGTATTAAATCTTGTGGGAATGCAGACTCGATTGAACCACATGGAATAGTATTATGATTTTCATGCTGTTGTCTATTATTTCAGCATTTTCAGATACTTTATTGTTCATAGCTGACTTTTTTGAGATTTGCTTTCAAGTCTTGAATATAAAATCATAAACGTAAAATAAGATGGGGTAATAAAACATGAATTAAAAATAAAAGCAGGATGCTATGGAAAGTTCAGAATGCTCCCAACTCTCAATTTGATGTATGTGTGAGTACCTCATGATTGTGCCCTATAGGGCCAATGAAAGTCCAAGCTCTTAATTCCACATCAGTAAGTCTTGTCTACATCATTGCACATGGATTGTTTGGTAGATCGGATAATACCAGATTTGGTCTGTTACAATGCCAGCTGTTACATCTGGTTTAGTTTGAACACAAGCAGCTAAAGGATAAAGGTAAAATTGACATGTGGCTTCCCTTGAAATTCCTCAATTCACTTTAGATGGAATTTAACAATGGTGGAACTTTTGCTCATATTTCAGAAACTCTGTTAATTTCTCTTGATTTTATTTTAGGGATTTGGTCCAGGCAAGAACCTTCAGATGTTGTTGATTTTCCTTTACATCATATTCAGTAGGAAGCTGAAAATGTGAATAAGTGCAAATCTCAATACAACCAGATAACAGACAATCATTACTGAACACTAATCAATTCGGAACAACTGTTCATATTTATTATATAAGAAATAGCCTTGTTAAAAAAATACTACCAGTATATAATTATGCACTTCAAAACTTGTTTAATATATTTAAGTCTTATTTATTTGCTGCTTTTGCATTGAAGCAGAAAGCTCAAAGCAGATTACTTTTAATTGCCATGTGCAGAAATAGACTCAGAACCAATGAGTCAACATCATTTACTTAGTATTGAGAGAGATAGTTACATAAATGTTGAATCTTACTTACTTCAATATGCACTGAGTGTGGCAGTTACATAATATTTGATAATGGATATAGGTTTTAGTTGGCCTTGTTCTTTGTCCCATTCTGTCCCTTTCTGAAAACGTATTTATTCAAAACATTCATACCTTGCATTCTTCCTTTTTTAGCATTTCTGAGAAATACATAGTGATTGTTTTGTTTCAATACAATAATACAGCAACAGGTTCATTTGAAAGAAACCCTTTAAAATGTACAATAGGTCAAGAAGACGGTAACTGGGCTGCCATAAAGATCCTCTTTTGGGGGGGAAGGGTTGCATAACTCATCTGGTAAAAAAAATGGAGGGCTTTAGTGAAAGTCTTGATTCAGGATTGAGATAGGAGAGGAATTTCTGTTCAAATTTGGTGATCCAAGTGGTTTTAGGGCTTTAAAAGAAAGAGATGGCACCTTGAATTGAGTATGGGGAGCCATTGTTTATGCACAAACCCACTGCATCATTCATCGTTCATCTACCATCTGGCAGTTATATTTTGTACCACTTCATCTTATAAGTAATATTCAAAGAAAGCCAATGTATGATGTATTGTAGTAATCTAGCAGGGGGACTGATAAAGCATGGATGATATGGCCAAGAGGATAGGTGAAAGGCAATCAATGCCACCTAGGCTATTAACAAAATTGGATCAAAGTGTACTTATTGATTGTAAACTTCTATTTCAGGAAGAGAACAGCCCTTTCAGAAACAGGATAACTATCTATCCCCCAGATCCAAATGCCATGTACCAAAAACATTTCCAACTTTCTGGGATTCTACTTTTTGGTCAACATTTAGGTTATAACTGGACTCAAGTTCCTGTTCTGTACCTATTAGGATCATGTGACTCAGATGATGAGGAAAAACAGAGTGGACATCATCAGCATAACAATGGCAGTTCACTGCAAATCTCCAGGTGACTTATTCAGCTGCTTCATATAACTATCCTGAATAACATGGTGGTAAGGTAGAACCTTGTGGAATCCCATAATACAATTGTCTCACGGTCAAGCAGACATAAATTCTACATTATTACTAGGGACGCGGTGGGTCAGCGGGTTAAACCGCTGAGCTGTAGACTGCCGATCAGAAGGTCGGCAGTTCGAATCCCCGCGCAACGAGGTGAGCTCTCGTTGCTAGTCCCAGCTCTTGTCAATCCAACAGTTCGAAAGCTTAGCAAGTAGATAAATGGGTACCACCTTAAGTGGGTAAATTTGCTGGTGTCCTGTCAGGGGTCACCCACTGAACGGAAGATCTCTGGAATGGCGGCGGCTAAGACGGATCCCGGAAAAAGCAGCTTCATCTACAGGACGTCGGCAGCCGGCTCCGATGCAAGTTTGTAGTCCAAGTAGCCACGGAAGAGTCGGTTCCCTTACCCCTTCCCTTAGCGCGCGGTTAAAATTGAATTGTATATGTATGAAATGTATAACGAAATATATATATGATGTATGTAAGCCGCCTAGAGTCCTCCGTTAGGGAGGGGATAGGCGGGGTATAAATATAAGTAATAAGTAATAAATAAATAAATAAATAAAATTATGGAATCCTGTCATCAGATAACGTAGAACCATCATATTGCCATGTTCCTGAACCCAAATCCACAGATCCATCTAAGAGTGGGATCATCAGTGGCATCATCAATGGGATCAAAACTTGCTATGACATCAAGGAAAATGAATAGATCACATTACATATGTTTGAGGTGATCCATGAGAATAATTAAGTCTTTTTCTACAACAAAACCAGGCCCAAATCAGTATTCAAGACCAGAATTGGAGATTCTTCAGATAGTCTCTAATGCATATCATCCTTCAAGTAAAAGGTATAATTTGCCAGTAGGAGCATATTTCATGGGACTTAATCGGTGTCTTGGGAAATTTAATTCTTTGCAAATATAACATTTTACTAAGGGATTGCCAATAATGCATGCCACACTTCTAAATATCTACACATTGTAGAAGAAAACAAATAATTGTCACTGAGTCCTTAACATTCCAAATAGGTCACAAGGGGAAAAAAACCTAAAAGAAAATATACAGCTAGTTTAAAGACAAGCAATTTGATTTATTTTAGTACTTACAAAGTGATCCAAAAATGTATTTTTATTTATTCATTTTGGTATGCTGACACTGACAAAGTGGACATGCTGCTCACTAGCATGCATTCCACCATCTGTGATTTAGATCCATGCTCTTCCTGGCTCCTTCAGTGCTGGGAGGGGGGTGCTGAGTGGCTAAATCCAGGAAGTCAGCACCTCTTTGGGGAGGAAGTTCTGCCAGATGTGTTCAAGGAGGCATGGGGCAATTTTATCCTGCGTTCCATAGCTATCTAAGGTTCGAAATGAAAAGTTCCTACTGGGCCCTGTAAGAATTAGTATTTACCCACACAGGCTCAGAGGAAGTAGGTGGGCAGGTGCCAAAAGGCTGAGCAAAAGAATGCAGACATAGATGGAGATGGGGGGGAAAGCTGAATCCCTGGTGCCTACTCTGGCTAGAAGGAATCCAGTATCTGCACCAATGTGCTCTTGTATCCATTTCCCAGGGTACATGTGTCATAGGATGGGATCAATGCCAGGCAGGAGAAGTGACCGTTTCTACAAATGGAGCGTTTTATTGGCAGATTGATAGTGTGATCCTACCCAGGTTGCCTTTTTAAGGGTTTAGGCCTACCAAGCCAAAATGATCTGTATATTCCTGGCATAAGCAGTAAGACTTATTAGCCTTTGCTCAGGCTACCTGAGTCTGCAGGTCCCAGTGAAGATCTATCCTGGAGGCTCCTATCATCTCATATTGCCCTAACCAGCCTGAGCCTGTTCTGCAGCTAGCATCCCCTGTCTGCAACCCAATATGCCACATCGCCTCTTCAGTGGGTCAACACCACGGTGTCTGCCTGGCGACCTTTGCTGCTGAGCCTCTTCTCGCTTTGCTGTCAAGTTTGATGAAAATGTTTACGTCAGAGGCCTGCTGCAACTGGTGCCCTCCAAGCCTTTCCGCCCTCTCACCTCTGGGCCTCTCCCTGACCTTGACCCTGTCCTTGTTCCATAGTTTCAGCTACAGCAGCTTCAAGCAAGCTCAGCTGGGCTGTTGTTTTCCTCTGGCTCTTTAAACCTAGGCTCTTCAGCCGAAAGCCAGAATGTTTGGTTCATTTCAGGCTTCCACAGAATTTTGCTCAATTCAGCTCCAGCTGCAAGCAAAACTTCTCTCTGCTGGACTGAAATTCCTCCTTTTACAGTATCTTGACTATGCTGTCAGCATCTGCAGGTGGGATCATTTAAAAGCCTTTTTTTTTCACTCATGCAGGCCCATCCTGCAATGCTACCTCCAATTAAACTTACCTGTACTGGGCTAACAAATGTTGAAGTCGATAGTGTCATGGATCAATCGAGAGAAATAGTGAAAAAGTAGTGCTGATATGATAGATTAAGCCGTCTTAATTTAAGCACAAATTGAGAAAAGAACTCCCAAAGTATCTTTGCTAAAATGATGCTGATGATTCCATAGTGTGGTGGATCTATGTTTGGTTGACCAATTGTACCCACCACAATAGATTTATGACAATCTAAAGTGCCAAAACATTTTGCCCCATGGTGTGCATTGTTCAGAATTGGAGCAGAGAGGAGATGCTATAAAGCTAAAGAACATACAAAGGTTAATCGGAGGCAGAATTGGGATTCAGTGTAACCTTAATGGGCCAAATGCTGAGTTTCCATTGAATTTCACCAAGGCAATGAAATTAAATAGAAATAAATTCAATAGAAATAAATGCAAAGGCAGGAGTGCATATGAGAAAAGTATAAGTATTTTAGTAAAGAAACTGAATGTGAGCCAGCAGGTTGATGTGGCTGTAGAGCAATCTTCAATTGTATTAACAGATGCTTATTGTTTAGATCTAGAAAATAATAATTCTGATCTATTCTTTGCTTTGTAAACTCTACTTTTTGTGAAGAATGTGTGGACACACTGTGCACACAGCACCGTCATCGGCCGGGGAACAAGGGGCGGGGATGGAGGGGATGGAGGCCCACCACTGCCCCATCCCCCTCGGGCTTGGCCGAGGTAGGGAGGAGAGTCGCTGCTGCTGCCACCGCCGCGGAGCAGGAGAAGCAGGAGGAGCCGGCTGCGCTCGGCTGCTTCAGCCACACCACTCCGCTCCTTGCTGCCCGCTGAAGCTCCCCAGGGTGGCCGGCTCCTGCTTCTCCTGCTCGGCGGCCCGACAACTCTCCTCCCTTGGCCAAGCCCGATCAGATGCACATACACACATTTTTCTTCTTATATCTCTTTTTTTCCCTGCCCCCCCCCTATGTTTGTATTTTTATTTTTATAGTTTATTAATCTCTACTTAATATTATATTCTTTTTGAATATATATAGAAGAAAGAAGAAAAATGTAAATCAAGTATTTACACAATTTTTTGTTAAGAAAATTGGAGGTATTTTAATGAAATGTACGTATGTATTGTATGGTAAAGATGTATAAGTCAAAAATTGAATTTGAAATAAATACCTAATAAATCAGTAATATAACATGAGAGAAGAAAAAGAAAATAGTGATAAGGTTAGAAATAGATATATATAAATAAAGTAGTTAGAAAGGGTTAGAGGAAGAAGAAGGGAAGAGGGAAACAGAGGGAAAATAATTTAGAATAAAGATATGTTATATGAAATATATTAGATAATGAATATTATAAATCAAATGTAAATATGTATACATAAATGTAGTTATTGTTATGTGTTATATGTTTTGTTTATGTTGAATGTAAATAAAATTAAAATTTTATATTAAAAAAAAGATGCACATACACACACTCACACACTCACAGGACAGACTGCCCTTGGCAGGATCCAGCTGCGCTGGGAGGCTTCAGCCACACCACTCCGCCCCTTGCCACCCGCTGAAGCCCCCCAGCATGGCTAGCTCCTGCCAGGGCAGTCTGTCCTGTGAGTGTGTGTGTGTGCGTGCATCTGATCGGGCTTGGCTGAGGCAGGAGAGTTGTTGGGCCGCCGAGCAGGAGAAGCAGGAGCCGGCCACCCTGGGGAGCTTCAGCGGGCAGCAAGGGGCGGAGTGGTGTGGCTGAAGCAGCCGAGCGCAGCTGGCTTCTCCTCCTCGGCGGCCCAACAACTCTCCTCCCTCGGCCAAGCCCAATCAGATGCGCACACATACACACACACGCACCCCACACCCTCTTTCTCCAGCCTCCGCATGACCAAATGCACCCGCACCTGTTGCAGGGAGGCTGGAGAAAGAGGGTGTGGGGTGCGTGTTTGTGTGTGTGTGTGCGCGCGATTACACTGAGCAAGTAATCTGCACGCGCATGCACACACACACACACACACACACACACACGCACACACCCTCTTTCCACAACCTTCCTGTGCCTGCTTTCCCTGGCCTCACCACTGCTGGGCAAACAATCTCAGGATCAGGTAAGGAAGCAGGAACCTGGACTGTGGTGCTGCTTCTGCTGCTGGGCTCGCACGTGGCAACTGGGCTTCCAGTTGCCGCGCTAATAGGGCCTCTTCCGGGCTGCCTCCAATGGCAAGTCTGGCTCCAGTCCTCCTTCCTGTCTTCCTGTCCTCCTTCCCGCCGGGTTTAAAAAAGGGACAAAATTGAGATTTTGATCAAAACGACGGGACGGTTGAAAAATGCTAAAATAACGAGACTGTCCCATTCAAAACGGGACGTATAGTCACCCTAGTTTTAGAGCAAATGTAGCACCTGCCTGTCACTCCTTAAAGCACCTGCATCATTCCCCAGGAATGCCTGGAGTCATGTAATTCCCATGTAGTTTTCTTGGCAACCGTGCAGAAATGGTTTGCTATTGCTTTATTCCAGGATATTTTTCAACTTCCCAGTCTAATCTCCAGCCCTGAAATTTCCTGGTGGCCTTCCATGCTAGCACTAGCTAAGACAAAAGCAACCAAGGTTGGTTAGGTTAGACACTAATGATCTGATGGACTGTCCTTCAGATGGTTAAATTTGCTCCAGGAAACAAGGCTAAAACGTTATTGCTACAGAGTTTTCAGCTAAACACTGGGGGATGCTAATAGTAAGAGCTGTTTGATGGTGGGACAGGCTGCTTCAGGTGGTCATAAACGTTCCTTTGCTGGAGTCATCCATCAGATGTACAGTAGTTGCATTCTACACAGCAGACCATGCACTGAGTAAGAGTTTAGGGTTTCAGCTTAATATCTGAAACACCACATCTACCCACAGGTACTTATCTCAAATGTTGAGATAAGCTTTTCCCTGCAAGGATTATAAATTGTGCTTTTCCCTGTTGCACCAGTATTGCAGTATTGATGCTTTCTGAACCACAAGGAAAATATGTGACTGTACTCCTCTTCCTTGCTGTGCAACTTTAAACACTGCCTTCATCCTGCTGATGTATAATGGCCTGTCTTCAATCACTAGCTGTGGCATCCTTCAGTCTAGACACTTGTATTTTAAATGCTGCTCTTCTCCATAGCCCTCTGTTCACTCATCTTCTAGTCATCACTGTTGCTTCCTTTTTCTTTTTTTCAAGTTGACATTGCTAATGTTGCGTTGGCTTAACATGTCATCTGCCAGGGAGGATTTCTCCAAGTAAGTTGGGGTTCAGTTTTGGTGTTTTTTTTTTTTTTTTTGCTATTCATTATTCTTTTGTTTGTACCTTTAAAAATAATCCACTGATGCCAATTCCTGGCCCATCCTTCACGATGCATGCACATTGGAATAAATCTATGTTATTCTTAAAACCATCCTGTAGGATAGGTTAGCAAGAGTTATCATTTTCTCAGAGTAGCTTTATGGTGCTTGGAAATTATCAGACAACAACATCTACCACCATAGATTATTAAATTGGTGTAGGATATGGTTCACATTGTGAATGGATCGGTGGAGAATTTGATTCATATTGTACTAAGCCATGTTTATTGAGTTGTGGTTTATTGTATAAATCACAACTGGCTCAGGTCATACAACATGCTTAAGCCAAAGTCATACAAATCACATTCTATTTGGTATGATTCACTCAATGTGTTGTAGTTCTTATTTGCCAGTTACCAGGCCTTGTCTAGGCTGGTTGACCCCAAAGTTTACTTGAAAGGATATCTGAAACAAAGATTTACCAATTTCAGGGAAGCAAAGACATTTCAACAAACCAAGAGGAAGTTTCTTACAGGTCTTCTTTACATTGCCATCAGTTCCCTTGTACACATATTTAAAAGAAGAAAAAAAGGCACTGAAGATGTTGCCTAGCCTGGCAATGAAACATCTGCAAGAAAACAACAAGGCTCAGAGAGCACGAAGGACTCCACAGTTCAACCCTGAGCTACAAATATTCTCTTCGATTAGAAGAAGAAAAGTGGTATTGTAAATATTTTTCACATTTGCCTTTCATTTCTTGTAGATGTATCATGCCACATATATGAGCCATCACCAAACCTTTGTTGAAATCAGCAGCATTTGGGGGGAGCATAAAGAACCCAAGATGGTGGTCCCATGATGGTGGTATAATCAGAGCCCTGCCCTTTTTTGTATGTTGCTTCAATATCATACACATGTACAAAAGGGCATGCCATCTTGACTTTTTTCACACTCACACACCCTGTGGACACTCCTGGTTGAAAGTTTGCCTAATCTCACCCAAGGCTCATTTTTAATAGAGCTGATTCACACATTCTGTTGCAAAACATCAACCAGTATAATTGAGGGATGAAAGATATTAGCTAAGATGCATGCATTGTTGAATAAAATCCACTACAAAATTCGTTTCATGGGTCATTTAGGAATCTTAGTAGAATTATTACAGTGAAAAATATGACTACTAATGGGAACATTCAACTTTCTGGAAACACACATGCACATACAGACATCTGGACATATTTCACTGTATTAGTATTGAAGCTAAGAAAGTTAAGGTTGAAGACAGTTTCTATTAACTAGCTCTACCACCTTGTCCAGTTCCTCAAGGAAACTCATTCTACCCTGCTGACGTACTTTCCCCTTAGATTGAAGATTTGTTCCAAAAGCTTGAGAATATCTCACATTTTACATTACTGTGGTTTCACATTTCCAAAGTTGGTCTCACCAATTACTTTCTGTTCAGAAATCAAGTGGATCTTGTGTACACATTTCTGATTGGATTTTCTTTTGTTGATAGTGATATGAGAGAGAGAGAGAGAGAGAGAGAGAGAGAGAGAGAGAGAGAGAGAGAGAGAGAGAGAAGAAACAGCAGTTTGGGAGAATCCAAAAAAAAAAACCCCTAAATGGGACCCCAATTTATCATCTCTACTGAAATAATTTAACTCGGATACTGTCAGATGTCAGGGACTGAGACTATTTGTATGCAAAACAGATGCTCTACTACTGGGTGAAGCTATTCTTTTTTTTCCCTTCAGCACATACTTGCTATGTGCTGAACAGTCATGTTTGCTCAAACTGTATGAGTGACTAGTTGCAGGCTTTGATCACATGGGGAGTTATGTCTTCACAAAATCCCATAACTGCATGGTAAGGTCTATTCATCATTTTTTGGAAGCTTTAGAGGATGAGCTTCTTAAATGAGGAGATGGTTTGTAATAACGGCTTATTATATGGTTTACCACTTTACCCCAATGTTTGAAAGGATTTACAACTTGAAGAAATAGTCTGAGAGCATCTCTAATACTTAAGAATTCCAGATATTCCAATGAAGAGAGGTTTGGCAGTGAGGAATATATCTGTCTCCTCTTGTGCCCTTAGAAAAACTAAGGCACCTAAAGCTGAACAATTCTAGAAAGCATATACAGTAGCTTCTTATCCTTTTTGTTGTTTAATCATTCAGTCGCTTCCAACTCTTTGTGACTTCATGGACCAGCCCACGCCAGAGCTTCCTGTCAGCCATCGCCACCCCCAGCTCCCCCAAGGTCGAGAATATCATCCATCCATCTTGCCCTTGGTCGGCCCCTCTTCCTTTTGCCTTCCACTTTCCCTAGCATCAGCTTCTTCTCCAGGGTATCCTGTCTTCTCAATATGTGGCCAAAGTACTTCAGTTTTGCCTTTAATATCATTCCCTCAAGTGAGCAGTCTGGCTTTATTTCCTGGAGTATGGACTGGTTTGATCTTCTTGCAGTCCAAGGCACTCTCAGAATTTTCCTCCAACACCACAGTTCAAAAGCATCTATCTTCCTTCGCTCAGCCTTCCTTATGGTCCAGCTCTTGCAGCCATAGGTTACTATTCTTTATTAATTTCATTAACTCAATTTTGAGGCTGCCTGACTCCATAGCAACTTTGGGTGGCATACAATTAAAAAAGAAAGAAGCAATGCCTATAGTCATAGCCGGCCAGAAGACTAACCCAGTACCAGAAGACTAACCCAATACCTATAACAAACTTATAGGGACTCTACAACCACACTGTCCGAAGACCTGGGAGAACAACCAAGTTTTTAATGGTTTTATGAATGTCATTAAGGTGGGAACTGTCAGATTACCCATATGAGAAGTGTTTTGGCAAATTGCATCCTTTACCAGCAAAGCGTTCTCATGATGACGTGAACGCCAGGTGGCTAGGAACTACTCTATATGGATCTCTGGGGAAATGTCATTCCAGGAGGCAGGCAATGCCATTGAGAAGCATATTTCCTGGGTCCCATAAGATGACACTGCTTAATCAACAGGACCCAGAATACATACCCACTCTACCTCATCTCAATGGATGGGTAGAAATAATAGGGGCTAAGCAGTCCCTCAGATAAACAGGCCCTATGCCATGGAGGGCTTTACAGGTGACAACTAGTACTTTGAATTGCACCCAGAAGCCAAGTTGTAGTCAGTGCAGCTCTCAAAGTAGTGGTGACATGTGAGAATATCATGACACGGCCATTACTGCCCACGCCACTGCATTCTGGATTAGCTGTAGCTTCTGGATGGTCTTCAAGGGCAGCCTCTTGTAGAGTGCATCACAGTAATCCTATTGTGAGGTGACCAGGGTGTGAGCGACTGTCTGAAGGGCCTCCTGGTCCAGGAACAGACACAACTGGAACACTAGATGAACCTGTGCAAAGGCCCTCTTGGCCACAGCTGTCACCTACTCTTTGAGAAGGAGCTGTGAGTCTAGAATGACCCCGAGATTGCACACAAGTCTTGAATTGGAAAGTGCAACCTCACTCAAGACTAAAGATGGTATATCCCTAGAACCAGGAGGTCCAAACAAACACAACCACTCAATCTTGTCAGGACTGAGCCTGAATCTGTTCTTTCCCATCCAGACCCACACAGCCTCCAAAAACTGGGCCAAGGCTTTGAAGCATTGCTTGGCTGGCCCTGGGTTCCAGACGTAACCCGTTGGCTGGCAATGGGTTCCAGTTGGGTATCATCAGCATATTGATGATACCTGACCCCATACCAATGGATGACCTCACCCAGCAGTTTCATTTTGATGTTTTTGTCCACATGTCTTAAAGTTTTGTTTAACTATTATCTAAAGGTTTCTTCATGCCATTTCAATGGTGGATGAAACTTAAAACAAGGAGAAAATAAATTGTAACACTGCTCCCTGATACCAAAACTCTATATTCATTGGAAAAGGTAAAAACAGTACCTTTTCTGCATCATTAACAGTACTGGAAAATCTCAGTTTCTAGATGCAATGCACTTATTTTTCTTCCCATTTTCCCTCATATCTTCAGTCAGTACTGCTTTTAGATATAGTACTTATATGCGTTCAAAGTTAAAATTAAATGAAATAGAACCTACAGTGCTTATAAAAAGAAAACAAATAATTTAACATGGGATAGGGTTAAGCATGTCGATACAGTCCTTATAGTTTTTCAATTGTTTAGTCTACTGTTCCAGAGATAATTTCTCTGCCCTTATTTGACTGGCTCAGTCTATGAATGAAATGAATGAAATGTTATGACTGAACAGACTCATCAATATTTCAGATATTTTAAAAGTTTCTTAATGGGCTCTCCCCTGTAGTGTTAGGATGAAATCAGGCACAATAATTCATCATAATAAATTAATTATTGAAGCTCCCTGGCAACTTTGCTAATGTTACAAATTCTTGTGAGGAATGGGTGATGATCTTTCTGTTTATCCCCAGAATGTTTTTAATATTTGTAAGGAACGGCAGATATCTTCCTTAGATGCTCAATGAACAATGTAAATGTCAGTGGTAGTGTATCTAAATTAGGTTGCCATAGAAATAAAAAGCCTCTGTGGTTCTAAATACATCTGCTAGCATTCTAAACCTTGCGGTGCCCAATCCCCCTTGGAGAGGGATTTGTAAGAAGAGAAGATGGGTATACTTACAGACTAACATTTAGTTCCATAGGCAAGCTTCCTTTCCACTTTTGGCAGTAGTTTTTCTGGGAGAACTTGTGGCTTGCAGGTATGTACCACCACCAGCAGCAGCAGCTTCTAGAATAAGGGCAGGAATCACTGCCTGCATTCTGATTGGCTCAACCATGACAAGACTTCGTGCTGATTTGTTATATCAGGACAAAATCAAAGTGAAAGCAATGGTTCCTGTCCTTCCTGTAGGACCTCCTGGGGGAAAACTGGCACATGCCATTTCCTGAGACTCCTGGATGCCTCATCAGCTCTAACTGGCCATGGACAATATGACAACAAAGGAACCATAGAGAATCAGGCAACACATTTTTTACAACCTTTCAATCCAGTAACATTTTTTCCCCTTTTTTAACCAAAAAAAGTTCTTTAGAGCAATGCTCTGGTTAAAACTATACCCCTTATAGTTAGGGTTGGTATAATCCCTGCTTATAACTATGATTTAAGTGAGAGGGGAAAAGGGGCCAGTTGAAAACAACATGGAAACCAACAGATTTGCTTTTGTCAGAGTTTGGAGAGACAAGAATGTTTGGAATCTTGCTTTGTAATATAAAATTGGAGAGTCCATAGTCAGATATCCCTGACCACAGCTACTTTGATTTAATTAATTATAGACTGATACTCTTTTCCACAATCTGCTTGGCAAGTAATTACCCTCTAGCACTCCCTTTCTCAACCACAGCAATGTGGCTGGGAAATTCTGGGAGTTGAAGTCCACATGTCTTAAAGTTGTTGAGGTAGAGAAACACTGCTCTAGTGGATCATTAGACTGCACAATAAGTTGCTACTAAGGTTGCACAACTAAGCTTCCCTTTGGTATAGTAGGTAAGAAGAGGAAATCAAGACTGATCCAATGTGTTTTTCCAAATGCAACCAATCTGAATTTATTTTAAACAGAACATGTATTGCAGAAATTGTAATGACCTAGTGATTGTTGAAGGCAAAGGCATGCTCTCCAATCTCTCTGGTTTTTTTAATCCCTTGTGTAGACTGAAGGTCACAAGGTCTGATCCAATTCAGATCTTTCAGTTTAGAGCAGTTTTTCTCAACTCTTTTTGCCCTGAAGGAACCCTTGAAATAATTTCCAGGTCTTAGGGAACCCATACATAAAAATTACAACAAAATATGAAAACTCCACATTGCCGTTCATTTCTAACCCACACAAGCCATGTTTTACAACGTTTGCAACAACAGCAAAGCAGCAGCTGGCAGCTGAGTCATTGTGCATTAAAATTCCCATCACTGCAAGTGCCACCATTGTGTGGTGCGTGAAGTTAAAAAAAAACCTGTTTATTTTTTTCAATCACGATCTCTCAGGGAACCCCAGTTGAGAAAGGCTGGTTTAGAGAGATACAAGAGCTGATCTTGCATCTGCATACAGAAGGCGAGACCAGCAGCTCATAGCCCCGATAAGGAATATATACATATATTTGTAAGCTCTCTTTCTTTTTTTCAAGGGCAGCATTCCCTGAAACCTAATCTGTTGAGGTCCCCATGATGGACAGTGATGAAGCAAACAGTGGGCAAGACCAGGCCCTAAAGTGGGACACATATTTTTCTTCTTCTTCTCTTCTGCCCCACCCCCCCATCCCCCAAGAGGGAACCTCTTATTGGAAGTCTGAATTAATATGTTCCACAAGGGTTTTGAAATTACTTCATGTAATCATGAAATGTAGCCTACCCTACATATGTATTAACTGATAACAGCCAGCTCCGACACAAGGACTTGTAGTCCGGAAGCCAGGAAGAGTCGGTTCCCTTACCTCCCCTTGCGCGCAGATTAGAAAAACATTGTATAATTGAATTGAAATGTATAAACGATGTATGTAAGCCGCCCAGAGTCCTCCGCTAATGGGCGGGGTATAAATACAAGTATAAATAAATAAATAAAATAAATAAATTACAGAGAATATACAGTATAAATGTATAAATGGCAAGTCAGAAAACAGTTCTTCACACAGCACATAATTAATCAGTGGAATTCATTATAGCAAGTATGGTTATCATTATTATTATTATTATTATTATTAATTTTGTATGCTGCCAATTTCTCCTGGACTCCAAGCAGCTCACAATACAAAATATAACTATAAATATAAAATTTATAACAAATAAAATATCCATGGTACATTATTTGTATAAAAATAAAAACAAATAAAATGGCAATATATGTAATAAAACAATAAAAAATAGAACAATCAACCAGTGGCAACCATTTCCCAAAGGCTGTCCAGAAGATTTTGGTTTTCAGTACTTTCTGGGAGGCTGTTACTGAAGATGCCAGTCTAACTTCAAGTCAGACTGGAGAAATAACAGATAGAAGTCATATCCTCTCCTAGGATTTTTTTTTCAGGATAGGATGAATAAAAGTTATCTGGGATTCAGTGCAGAGAAAACAATGGAAGAGCCTGTAACTCAAAAATTCCACTAAGTCCTCCCCACAAGGACATATATGTTGATGAAAGAAAATATGCTTATAGTGTCCCAACAAGGAGGCAACGTCACCAAACTTGAAGGTCCAACGGAATTTCAGGACTGTGATAGGCGAGGGGGAGGAGGCTGGCATATATCCTTTTGAAAAGATCCCACATGCTGCAAGGTTGGGAACCAGACATAGGTTGATTTGAAGATCAATGTCCCCAAAACGGGGATACTTTAAGGATACTTCTGGTGTTATCAAAATCTACCAAAGGGCAAAGGCTGCCCAGAGAAAATGCTAGGGGGTGAAGCTTGCTAATCACTTTTTTAAAATCAGCTTGACTTAAAATGGTCTCTGGGACCTACTGGGGCCAGACCCACTGAGGAAAAAGGTAACTTTAGCCGAAGGTTCAAAAAATGATCCCAAACTCTAGCATCAACAGAGACTAAGCCTATCTTTTGCAGTGTTTTAAATACATTTGGGGACTGCAACTTAGGCAGGATCTGAAGGTTCTTAAAAATACAGACCTGGACTCCATAGAGGAGCCGGGAGATGACCTTGTCTACAAAGACCTTGCAAGGTGCAGGGATGAAATAGATTCCTTTGAAATGGAAAAAAAAATCTCAGGAAAGCTGAGGAACAATGCCGGATGTAGAAAATGTTCTCTTCAGGATAATGAGGCCTGGAACAGCATTCCAATGCTATAAGCGTACACCTGCTCAATAGCATCCTCATTAATTTACTAAGGATGAATGTTATAATTATTTTGTGCAAATGTTGGATCTTTACTTTTCCGATAATTTATTACTAGCACTTCCTTTGAGCACAAAGAGGCTGAAGCCCTCAATGTCCCTTTTCCCACCTTGGAGATGGATGTGTTCACAGTGTCATCTGCGTATAAATGTAAATTAGACCAAAATTGGGGTTGGTCCTGAAAAGCAGTTAACAAGCACACCAAGAAACATATTCCAGCTGCTTTTGGAGTCTGTTCCCACAGTATATCACTCAAAGGCCAAGCTTGATCTTCAGCCCCCAAATGTTGGGCACCCCTATTTCAGATCTAACCTTTGCTCTCCTTGGCTTCAAAAGGGCTACATATGAAATATTGTATATTGCATAGTTGGGGGCCAATTATACTTTAGCTTCCAGATCTGTACTTTTCCTTCTCAAATTCCTGATTTTTCCATTTATTGGCTATTCTGCATATGAAGCTTTTATCCCAGCCAACCTGACAATTACTCTTTTCTTCATAGAAGCTGGAAAGCAGACATTCCAAGTTCTTATCCCAGGTCGGCCAAACTGTAGGATTAGATTTCACCATCCCATGGCTATAAAAAGTAGTTGCAGGAGATTAAATGGCAAGTGAACGCATCATGTAACACTTCAGAACTGAAAGTATTTAAGATGTTGCAATCACCTTTTAAGACATTATAGTATTTTTTCCTCAAATCACTATATACTGTAACTTGCAGAGGTGTGATTTGACTTGAGGAGTTTTTTGGTACACAGCACAGTCTCTTAGCCACTGCAGTCCTTCAGAAGAGTATTTCTTCCATCTTTGTCAGAACCACTATACTTACTGATAGCAGTGCAATGTACTGTACCAGCATAAAGGTCTAAGTCCTTGGAAAGCCATAGTATGTGACATTCACATCACCTTTCTGATCTCTGGTTTTTGAGAACAGATACGCTTAACCTGTCAATCAGATGCGGAGTTCATAAACAGCTAAACATTTGGCTCCAGCTCCCTCTTCAGACAGCCTCTCAAGTGTCAATTTGCTGAACTGTGAAAGAATTTGGCCAGCACTAAACTCATCCAGTTCTAATGAATCTTGCCTTCCGGCTGCTATAGTGCAATTACGCATTTTCAAGAGCTCAATATTAGACAAGAAAAGATCTTGGTGTAAGGGAATCATTGGCCCATAGGAGCAACCTCAGGATAAAATATTTGTGGCTGTGATCTTAAATACCCTTACACAGCTTTCATTCCTATTGGACAGAATTACATTTTAGTTTGAGCAAACATGGTTAGGATTATGCTATTAAGTCGGTAACATCTGAACAGCCATGGAAGCGAAGCCTATTAAGGGCATTGGTTCCATCTTCTTTCTACCAAGATGGTCTGAAAATCAGAAAGGATTCTTTGTTCCACAAGTGCCTGAACGGTCCATACATTACATTAAGCCATGGTTTGTTGAACAAACCATAATTAGCTGTGATCACACAGTGAGCAAAGTCATAAACTAAGGTTTACAAAGCACTGTGCTGAGCCTGCACAACATGCTAAGCCAAATGATATTTTACATAACGTGTAAGCTCTGCCACTGCCCAATCCTAGTGTGGAATACATTAGCCAGCCATGAAATGGTCTTAGTAGCCTAGTATTGTCCATACCAGTGAGGCAGCTTTCCCAAGCTTTCTTCCCCCACAATTACTACTTTATTCCTTCAAAACTGGGAGATACTAAGCATTCGATCTGGGATTGCATGTATGCAGTGCAGGTGCCTGACCCCTAATCTGTGAGAGTTCAGATAGCTACTAGAGCTTTGGTGTCTCAAAAGAAGGAAATCTGATGACTTGGCTCATCACATCATGGCTCTACCAACCACTGCCCAAATTTTACCTGAAACAAAATGGGAAGTGCCCTGAGGTGAAAAGATAGGAAGTGAAGAACAAGCCATCTCTCTATCCCTCTATCTATCTATCATCATCTATCTATCATCTCAGAAGGATTTTCCCAAATTCTAGGTTGTCACTCGATTTCACAAAAATGAAATGTGAAGTAAATACAGAGCTTCTGCTTCAGGCAAAATGTCTGAGAAACCTCTAAGAAAGACAAATATTTCTTACTGTCAGTAGTTACATGACTATATACGGTACTTCCTCTGATAAACCTTTTTTCTTAAAGCAACTTTGCACCAAGTTTTAGGCTTAAGAGTTGCCTAGGGTGATCTTCTTTTGAATTTGATTGGATTTGGCCAAAAAACCCCACCCAGTCAGGTAAGAGAATTCTTTCAGCAAAAACCAGTCTGAAGGAATAAAACAGGAAGGATTGGAATCACATTTTGAACTGGCTCCCCCAAAGCTATTTTACATGCAAAATCAAAGCAGCCAAGTCAAATATGCAGATTTTAAACAAATGATGATTAGTATAATATCTTTTGCCATTGTGTTAGAGTCCTAATAAGTCATAGAAAGAAGACAGAAATTTACAAAGCTGCTTTATACTTATTTGGACTACAAGTCCATCCAGCTGTGTCTTACTGCTTGAAGGTGCTGAGTGATGGTCTTTCCAGCACTCCAAGTAGGTGCTTCCACCTTAGGGCACAGGAGAAAAGTGATGTAGCAGTGCTTCAAATACACGGGATGAGCAGGGATGCTCTGTGTTGGGAGTTCTCTTGAGTCAAATGCAAGCCGGTGCAGAATCTGGAAGATACACTGGACCAGTAAGATTCCATCTTCAGTTGGTAAAATACATGGCTGCCTATCTTACACAACATAATCCTAGGTAGCTCACAACAGCCCGTAAAAACAGAAAAATAACCCACGATCATGCACCTTACATAAAAAAAAATCACACATCCCATTAGCTGGGTAATAAAATGTCTGCAAGCAAACAAGCCGGCTCAGAGAGCACCAAGAACTCCACAGTTCAACCCTGAGCTTCAGATATTCTCTTCTATTGGATTCCACATTTGCTGGGCTCACTCCCATCCTAGCCAAGGGCTTGGGGGAATGATCAGTCTTCAAGGCCTTCTGGAAGGCTAAGGGGGTAGTGGCCCTCTAGATCTCCAGGGGGAGGCTGTTCCAAAGGGCCAGGGCAGCTACAGGGAAGGCCCAATTCCAAGGTCCCACCAGATGACAACAGTCAAGAGAATGGGCCTGGAGGGCAGTCACCCTATCCAACCTGGTGGGACAGGCAGATACTCTCAGGGAGAGAGGATCCTGCAAATAACCTGGCCCTGTGCCATTCAGGGCTTTAAAGGTGATAACCAGCACTTTGAATTGTATCTGGGAAGAAACTGGGAGCCAGTGCAGCACATGCAACAGCAGTGTAACATGGCCAACCTTGGGGTGCCCAGAACTGTGTGCACCACTGCATCCTGAACCCATTATAACTTCCGGGTGTTCTTCAAGGGCAGTCCCATTTAGATCACATTGCAATAATCCAGTCTGGAAGTGACTAAGAGGTGAGTGACATTAAGCAAGACCTCCTGGACCAAAGACCATGTATCCTCTTTGTGCTCCCACTGAATAAAAAAGAACTTATTAGTATTGTACAGGAGAACCAGTTGCAAAAGACTATAGCAACAGCAGTATTCTACTCCATGAAGCTACGGCTAGGACATTTTGTACATTTCACACTGTCAGTGTAATAAAAATCAGGCAAGAGAGCCCAAGAGATAAGCCAGATGTTTATTTGTCTTTGAAGCATTGAGAACAGATTTGCTGTCTGTTTTTTGTTTAGTTATTAAACTCAGACACCTTAAGGTACTGAAAGGAGGGTTTTGGAGGGACACTGAATCATTGTTCAGACACAGACGTCTTTAGAGATCTTCTTGATGGTTTCACCTATATTTGTAGTTACTGTACATGGCTACCTTGAGGTAAACACTGGATTTTGATACCAATCAGGTAGCTCCTCTGCCTTTATTTATTTATTTGATTTATGGCCCAGCTTTCTACTCCAGAGAATACTCAAGATGGTTAAACTACAAAAGGAGGTCAGTGAATTTGAGCCAAGATGAAAACAAAGTAGAACAGAGAAACAAACTGCATGCAGCTAATTAAATTTAAAAAAAAATCAAAGCCAGCCTAGTGAAGCTAAGAGATATGACCTTTACAAAGAAATTACCCATATTTTTCTCCTTGTGGATGGAAAGGCAGCCAGGGTTATGTGGTGTTTTAGTACAGAAAAATAGCCAGAGGGGAGAAAATTAAGTGCTCCCCCCTTTCCCTTATTCTTTCATTTAAATTGGTAGCTTCTCATGATACTTAAAACAAATGAAAGAGAAGATAGGTATAACAGCATATCATATCCCCTCAAGGGACTGGAGGAAGAATCTGTTCAGTTCCCATTTTAATGCAAACCTCTAATTCATTCTTCTCAAATTAATGCTCAAACAAAATTACAGTCTCCATCTCTTCTGAATTTTGCAATGGAAAATATACCCCAAAATGTGTATATTAACAGAAGCAACATTAAAAATGCATGGATTGGGAAAATTGCTTATGAATATGTATGTATGTTTTTTACATTTCAAAATTGGAAATGTAAAAAAAAAGAGGGGTCATTTTATCATATGTGGTGGACTTGTGAGATTGCTAAGAAATTTTGGTCTCAGATACATTCATTGATGCAAAATATTTTACAAATTCAAGTTCCATATAAACCAGAATTATTTTTATTGGGAATAACAGAAGAACAAATAGGAAAGAAATTTACAAGAATTATACAATATATGGTTACAGCAGCAAGACTTATATATGCACAAAATTGGAAAAACCAGACTATACCTACAATACAGGACTGGATGTTAAAAGTAATGGAAATGGCAGAAAACGATAAATTGACATGTTTATTAAAAGAAAATACAAATTATTATTTTATTAAAGAGTGGAAACCATTAATGGACTATTTACAAAATGCAGGAGGGGTAAAGCTTATATGGGGTTTTGAAGATTAAAATATATATAAATTGATATATTAGACAGGAAATGCTCTACAATGTTATATATAGACCTAGCATGTAAGAGACTATTTTTTAAATTACTATGACCAGAGATAAATCGGAAGTTCTAATTTCTATGTTTCATCTTTCTCTTTTTCTAGTTACTTTACTACACTTTTTTCTTTCTTTCTTTGATTTGTATTTCTATTTCTTTTTCCTTTTCAACCTTTTATCTATGTATATTTAAAATTCAATAAAATATATTAAAAAAAAAAGAATATGTATGTATGTATGTATATATGTATGTATGTATACAAAATAATGGCCATTGGGTGAAAGTAAAAAGAAATATATACAGATATTCATGCAGGTTTAAAAAAAATACAAATGAGACGAAATGAATTTAATACCAGGAAAATAAGAATGAAAGAAGCCTAAACAAATAAATGTATTCATCCCAAATCATTTTTCCCTCTTTACTAATGTATCTTTTCACTATGCCATCTAATTATAACGGATATGCAACCAGGCCAAATATGTGTCATTTGATTCTTATTCTCCTTGAAACATATTCATTCAACCTATTAAAATTGTTATAAAAAACCTGAAAAGCTGATCCTTCAGTCTGCCTTCTCTCCATTTTGGCTTTCCCTTTCATGTTGCATTGAGTCATTTAGACTGTAAATCTAACTGCATTGTCCTATATGAGTTAAAATAAGTCCTGCGGTGTCAAAAGGACCTTTCTCCTTAGCATGCACCAAGCTAAAGCTTAAGTAAATTAAGCAAAGCAAAATTAGTCAACAGAATATTACCAAATAAAGTGATTAAGCAAAGGTTTAAAGACTCAGCTCTCTCTGAATTGAAAGTCTGATCTTGGATGTTATCAAAGAGGAACTGCTGGGGTTCAGCCGACCAGTTTTCAGTGGGTGGAAAAGAAAACTCTTCTATCTGGAAAGAAATTTGTTACCCTTGGAGTCATTCTGGGTAAGTGGCAGAGGGTGCCATGTTGTTTCTTAGATGAGGAGGGCAGGTTCTATCTTGGCTGGAGCAGCTGCTGTGTCTCATGTTTCCCAGATGAGCTGAACTAACTGCCATATGAAATTGGCTGCTTCCATCTCTCTTTCTTCCCCATTCACCTGCTGATATGGATGCTGGCTTGGCTTCAATCCAAAAGTCGTCCCAGTACCCACAAGTGAGGAGCAGGAGAAGGACATGCCTAGCAGTTGCAGGAATGCATGGTGGAATGAAGTGGCAGCTGTGGTGGGCAGAGGTCCAAGGCAAGATGAACCATTCTTAGCTGCCCAAATAAGGTTTGGAAAGGCACTGGATAGGCTGGAGCTAAATGAAGATGCCAGCCAAAAAAAAAAAAAAAGCCTCTTTGTGAAAATGGTGCAAAAACCCAGTTATACTTGTTTAAAAACAACAAAACCCCTAATTAATTTGTTAAAAAAAACCTTGCTTTATTTTTGTTACAACTCAAATGTTTTCTTTTTCTTTGTTTTGGTTTCTGATGATTAATACTATAGGATACGTGACCTTGTTGCTGTTGAACTATTTTCATGTACGGTGTGCAATATTTTAGCAACCCATCTTTCCTATTACTGTTTTTGTTGTTTATAATTATTTAATGATTTCTTGTAATCATCAGGAAGTATTTGCTGGACTGTTAATTTTTGATTATATTACTCAGTAATATTTCATATGTGGAGTATTGAATATTATTTGCTTGACTGACAAATGATACTGTTAATCATGATTTATTTTCCCTGGACTAAATTATTATAGGATGTGACTTTTGCTTCGTATTGCAACTTTTATGAGTCATAGTTTAGCTTTAAGGTAAGGTAAGTTTTCCACTTCCAGTTGTATACGGCTCTAGGGCGCGGCGCTCATCTCCAATTCTCGGCCAAGGGAGCCAGCGTTGTCCATAGATGCTTCCGTGGTCATGTGGCCAGCATGACTAAATGCCAAGGCGCATGGAACGCTGTTACCTTCCCACCTGAGTGGTACCTATTTATCTACTTGCATTTTTATGTGCTTTCGAACTGCTAGGTTGGCAGGAGCTGGGCGAGAACGGGAGCTCACCCTGTTATGCGGTGCTTCCGGGACTCGAACTGCTGACCTGCCATCCTTTCATTTGACAGTTGGTAGTCTTAACCGTATGCTACCGCACCACCCAGTTTAGCTTTAGTATAGCAATATATACATTTGTCTGTGTGTGTGTTTATATATATATTTGACACTCTGGTGAGTGTCAAAGCCACTGTCCTGGACAGAGCATCCAGGAGTACATCAGTAAGATGGCACCTAAAGATGAGCTGCTGAGCAGCAGACAAGGAAGAAAGATCAAGCAGAGGAAGTGCCATGGCAAGACAAGACCCTGCATGGGATGTACCATCGACAAATAGCTGAGGTGGCTGACCTTGGGAAATCCTACCAGTGGCTAGAAAGGGCTAGACTAAAAGACAGCACTGAGGCACTGATCATAGCAGCACAAGAACAGGCACTAAGCACCTGATCCATAGAAGCAGGGGTCTACCACACTAGACAGGACTCAAGGTGCAGACTGTGCAGAGAGGCCTCAGAGACAGTTCAACACATAGTGGCAGGGTGTAAGATGCAGGCAGGAACAGCATACACTGAACGGCACAACCAAGTAGCTGGCATTGTGTACAGGAACATCTGCACAGCATATGGGCTAGACCCTCCCAAGTCCAGATGGGAGATTCCACAGAAGGTCATGGAGAATGACAGGGCTAAGATCCTGCGGGACTTCCAGATCCAGACAGACAGGCAGGTACTGGCCAATCAACCAGACATTGTGGTAGTAGACAAGGACCAGAAGACGGCGGTGGTGATAGATGTAGCGGTGCCAAGTGACAGCAACATCAGGAAGAAGGAGTATGAGAAGCTGGAGAAGTACCAACACCTGAAGGAGGAACCAAAGAAGATGTGGGAAGTGAAGGCCAAAGTGGTCCCAGTGGTGGTAGGGGCACTTGGGGCTGTGACTCCCAAGCTGGGAGAGTGGCTCCAACAGATCCCAGGAGCAACATCAGAGCTCTCTGTCCTGAAGAGTGCAGTGTTAGGAACAGCTAAGATACTGTGCAGAACCCTCAAACTCCCAGGCCTCTGGTAGAGGACCGGAGGTTGAGGAAGACACATACCACCCATAGGGGTGAGAAGGGAATTTTTTATATAAACATAAATAAAAGGAGAGCCAGTTTGGTCTAGTGGTTAAGGCAACAGGCTAGAAACCAGGAGACTGTGAGTTCTAGTGCTGCCTTAGGCATGAAAGCCAGCTGGGTGACCTTGGGCCAGTCTCTCTCTCTCAGCCCAACTCACCTCACAGGGCTGCTGTTGTGGGGAAAATAGGAGGAGGAAGGAGTATTAGGTATGTTTGCCACCTTGAGTTATTTAAAAAAATAATAAAGGCGGGAAAAAATTATACATATAATTTACTTGTATGTGTATATATATATTTGTGTGTGTATACACACACACACTGCATATATATACACACATACAAGTATATGTGTGTGCATACACCAACACACACATACTGTATATGCAGTATATACATTTTTGAAAAAGATATGAAAAATAAAAATATAGGGAGATTTGGCATATAATACGGTAGCTGATAACTTCTTAAACTTCTTTGCAAGAAAGCTTCATTTCAAAGATTATCAAGTATTTTGCAGTGTCCATAGGATTGGAGACCTTGGTCAAATTAATGAAAGCAGCATCATGCCATTGTGACACAGGCTCCTTTTTTGTTCATATGTCATGATACACCTACAAAAGGAGTGGAACTTGCTTCACAGTGCTGTGATGCTGCTTTTGTCATTTGTCCCTTGGATACCGTACATCTGGCAGACATACAATAGTTCTCTGTTATGCAAAGAAAACATCACCTTGCAATCTGAATTCTATATGTGCAGTAGCTCTCAAACTAAGAACGACTTCCTGGGTTATTCAAGGTATCTATATATTTCATAGGTTGACTCCTGACAACAGCTTGGACACGTCCATGCAATTTGACAACATTTTCCATTTCCAGTAGGGAGGATGGTCACTCTCTCTCAGTCCTAGAAAGAAGGCAAGGGCAAACCACTTCCAAAAATATTGTTAATAAAACAGTCGGGACTAGTCCAGGCAGTTGCCAGGAGTCAACACTGACTTGAAGGCACAAAAAACAATCTCATACCATCTGTATAATGAGAACCAGTTTAGTGTAGTGGTTAAAGCACCATAGTAGAAACTGGGAGTCTGTGGGTTCTCGCCCTGCTTTAGGCACAAAGCCAGCTGGGTGACTTTGGGGTAGTCACTTTCTGTCAGTCCTAGCAAACCACTTCTGAAAACGTTGCCAAACTTCATAGACTTGTCCAAGTTGTTGTCAGGAGTCAAGGCACACACACACACACACTCCCGTCTGTATAATATGAATGATAGTCGATTGACTCGTTCAGCTGCTGCTACTCTGAGCATGTACAAAGAAAGTATAAGACTTGCAAGCTCCAAGATCTATGGCGCAGCGAATATGCATTTGGTAGTCACTGGAAAATGTGTGCTCGCTTGGTTCCCTTGCCTTGATTTATGATCAATTTAAAGCTTAGGTAGAAGATCAAGGAAATAAAGATTGCATGATAGGCTGACAAATTAATTAAACAATGAGCATGCTCAGAAAAGCATGGTGAAAGAATTGAAAGAATCATTGCTAGTAATTTCTGCCCTAAGAGGGAAAGTGGGTTACTGGCTAATAATCAGCTAGGATACCTTTCCAAAAGTATGTCTTTTTTGGAGAATGCGTCTAACTACATCTAGGTCATTCTTCTCCAACTTTCACTGAGTCATTAATGATCTTCATTTAATATGAAACTAGTCATGCATCATGCTATAATTTCAGGTGTAAATTATTAAGAAAAGTAATTGCTGTCTGTAAAGCTACCTAGAGCTCTGAAATGGGATACAACAAATACTTTAAAAAATAAATCCTTTAGAAAACCTAGACTTTAAATACATTAACTTGGTTGTCCTGAAGTCTATAAAGGAAATAGGGGTAAGCTAACACACCCACAAAAATGTGCACTCATAAATTTTGGAAGTAGGCCTGGCTACTTTCCTGAGTCTAGAAGAAAAGGGTTGGAGCTGTGTGCCAATTTCCATTAAAAATTAAAAGTAATAGGATGACAACATGGGCAGAAGGCTTTGTCATCATTTTCTTTTGCTTTAAGATGACACATATTTCTAAATCTCATCGGTTCTGTTGAACAGTCCAGCAGCATCTGCAGGCGATCAAAATCTGAGACATGGCAGGTCGAGCATCACAATGGAAGCCTACCCCTTATGTATGTGCCTGTGACACTCAACCATGTAAAAGGGGCAGGGCTTGGGTGGCAGCACTGTGCCCACCATCTTGCAGATTCTGACCTTCCCCCTGTGGATGCCACTGGAGCAGCAGACCAAAGTCCTGATGGAGTCTTGAAGGTTAATAAAAGAACTCCAAGCAGCTAACAACAATCTTGCAGAGTAGAAGCGTGAACCAGAAGGGAACTTGCACTTTAAGCTTAATTATATTCAGAAATAAATTCAGTCTCCACACATTAGTTAGATGAAAAAGAAATAGAGATAGCTTACATTTATTCAGTAGATCTGGATACGAGTAGATTCATTGTAGATCTGCGTGCAAGCAAGATGGAATGGACAAGAGCTGCATGGTACAGCCCTCCTGCTTGCAGGTGTGCGTGAAGTGTAATGGAGAATGAGAATCCCCAAACCAAGAAGAAGGAGGAAGAGGAAATCAGGTGACCCAGGTAACATCTCACAAGCACAGTAGAGATGCGTTTGCTAGAAAGATCCCCCATTATGCTTATGAGACAATGCTGAGTTGACTCCTGATAATCCCAACAAGTCCTGCAGACCACAAAGCTCAGTCAGCGAAAAGGCAAAGTTTTACTTGACCTTCTTGAGGGTTATAAAAAAAGAATAGGGAGAACAAATAACAGCATACAGCAGTAACATCAGTATATGACCACCATCATGATCAAAACACTAACAGAAAAACAAAATGGTGGGTTGCTGATGGAGGGGTATTGTTATAGTCATCTCTCCCATGTTTATTTGATAAAGTTCACAGGGACTTTCACTTGGGCCTAATTAGACAAAATTAGGCATTTTGACAAAACATGAATTTGACAAAACAAAAGCAAACAAATAGAAGCACCCTTCTTCCTCAAATGTTAATCATGCTTTTGAATGGCACCAAGTAGAAAATGGATAGGCTGCACAAAACCATGTCTGTTCTGCCTATAAGGAAAAGGTCACAGACATTACCCAAAGGGCTCTGGAGGAGTCTGGTTAATTCTTCAGCCTCTGAGCACCTGATATGCAAATTTGGTTGGGCCCCTGCAACCACGCCTCAGAAACACTCCAGAAGCAGCCACATAAAGTCTCCTGAGATTCCCCTCTGAAGGAATAAAAGTTAGAGATGGCTTTTCCTTTGTGCAGGTAGCAAACAAGCAATCATAGAAGAAAAACCTTATTATCCAAGTGCAAAAATGGCTATGCTTTCATTACCTAAGTTAAAGTTATGGTGACAGTCATGTACTTGTGGGAAAAGTAATCTGAAAGGGAAAAGAGGAAAGATTGTTATTTATTTATTTATTGTTCAAATTTCTCTCACCGCCCATCTCCCCCAATGGGGGACTCTGGGCGGTTTACAATAAAATCAATAAAATCAACAATTAAAAACATACAATATAAAATCAGTTATAATAATACAATTAAATAGATATGAATATAAATATAAAATCCATGTGGCGATATGATGTCATATAGTAGGGAGGATACTACAGCGCTAGCCACCCCCAGGAGGAGCTGTTACCTTTCCCATCTCAAGCAAGGCGGCAGAACCAGGTCTTCAGATTTTTCTGGAAGGCCGGGAGTGTGGGAGCCTGCCTCACCTCTGGGGGCAGAATATTCCAAAGGGCGGGCGCCACTGCAGAGAAGGCCCGCCTCCTGGACCCCGCTAGATGAAATTGCCTTGTTGATGGGGTCCGTAGCATGCCCTCTCTGCACGACCAGGTGGGGCAGGTCGATGTTATTCCACAGGAAGGAAGATGAAAAATAGAAACAGCTCTAACTCAGTCTTCCAACTGATATAATAAATATACACAGGCAAGGACAATTTAAAACAAATGCTTAAAAATGTACCCAACTATTCATAAAATTATATCAATCATATTATATTCCAGCCATAAGGTACACTAATTCAATCATATACATTTTGAGTTCCAAAGTTCCTAAACCATGGCCCCCCAAAAGCATTGAGACCCTAACCTACCCCCTTTTTCTATGATCCTGGGAACTCCTAACCATAACTATCCCAAATCATCAGCATTTTTACCAGCCATTTTGAGGAAGGAACCGTAATCTTAACATTGGCCCTAAAACATGCTTCACCAAAATCCCAAACTGGGAAAACAATGGAAAATCCTGGCCACTTCCATGTTTGAAGCCAGACTACCTATAATCATCAAATGGTGGTGATTATGATGTTAGAAAATTACTGTGGGTAATTTCCAGTTTAGTTTGTACCCAGCATGCTTACAGTCAGCCCCTATATCCAGATTAGAGCAAGCAAACATGCCATTCAGTTCAGCTAGCAAAAATTAACGACTGATGTGAAGTTATTAAACATCATTTGTATGGAGAATCACCAAGGGAGACACCTTCGGTTGTTCCAGCTTTAATCCTTTTATATCCTAATAGCAGCAGAATAGGGATGCAAAGTAGGACACCAGGTGATACCTCCTCTGTTCTGCACAAATTAAAAAAACATGGATGGATGAGGATGATGTATCCAACACATCCCATGCAAAACAGCGTTCAAAAAAATCAAGATGGTGGCCATCATTGTGGGATCAAGCCCCACCCTTTTTTAATATGCATTGTGATGAACATAAAACAGGGATGGCTCTTTGAATGCATGGTTGTGGCTGCCCCCACTCCCCTGCTCTAGACTCAAACAATTGTGCATACCTGCCAGATTCAGTTCCAGGCAGCAAGGGCAACAAATAGTAAAGTATATTCACAGCAATGTTTGGTAGATTATATGTTCCTACTCCAGACATATAGGGCTGCAATCTTCACTGGTAGGGCATAATAAAAAGGGACACTAGCTACTATTCCCATTTAACTAACAACTACAAAACTGAGTAACTTCTTGCTCCAGGGAGGATGAAAAGGTAGCTGAAAGCCACTTAGAAAATTAAAATCCAGGTCACATAATCTTGGAAGGCAATTTTACTGGTAGCATTTCCCAGCTGCCATTTTATAGAACATCCATGCTGTTGTTTTTACTTACCTGATAGCTGCTAATGTCTGGACTACAGGATAGCAATCCATTAGTTGTTGACTAAGGTGGGTACATTTCAGACTTGTGGGCCAGATGGAGTATTTTATTAGAATCCTAGGCAGTGCCTAGTAAATATCCATCCATTTAATATCAGAAATTCTGAGCCTAATAATTTATTTAGAGTCCCAGAACTGAAAAAAGAGGTAATACAGGTAGTGCTCATTTACTGACTGCTCGTTCAGTGACTGTTCAAAGTTACGACAGTGCTGAAAGAGGAGATTTACGACTGGTCCTCAAAGTTGTGGCCATTGCAGCATCCCCGCGGTCACATGATCTCGATTCAGGTGTTTGGCACCAGTGTGCATTTATGATGGTTGCAGCGTCCCACTGTCATGTGGTCCTTGTGAGGGAGATGGGCAGGATATAAATATGATTAATAAAATAAATAAATAAATCACCATTTGAAACCTTCACAGCCAGCTTCCAACAAGCAAAGTCAATGGGGAAGCCAGCAGGAAGTCACAAGTCGTGGTCACATGATATCACGCTTAATGACCACAGATGATTCGTTTAATGAGTGCAGCCAGAACTGACATCATAAGCCAGCGTGGTCACGTGACATTTCATACAACCGTGTCACTTAGTGATAGAGTTGCTAGTCTCAATTGCAGTCGGTAAGTGAGGACTATCTGAAGTTTTTCTGCCCCAAATTCCACTCCTGCTCACCCAAAATGTGATCAATATAGCAATATAATTTAGATCAGGGGTGAGGAAAAGCCGTTTTTGTACTTTCTAGCCACTGTAGCCCTATAGGGTAGGCTGACTGAATAAGGTAGAAGCTCTAAACAGTATCTACCACCTCACTTATAATTCAAGGGGAGATGCCATTTTTAATGCTCCTGTTGGATAAAAATCCAAACTAAAAGCAAAGAGAAAAATAGCACACTTGATTAAAACCTCTATAGGTAGCCTGTTTTTTTTGCAGTATGACTTTGTGGCTTTCAGAGAGGTCGTTTTTTCTTTTATTAAATAAGGTGGAGTTTTTACAATGGCATTTTCCACCTAAAATCCAAAATGGCACTTTTGATTCTATCACCGGAGGTCTGCTGTATGGCAGGATGGGTCTAGAGTGGTATGGGGGCAAAGGTTTTGAGCAATGACTTGGGAGGCCCAGCTTCAAGTCCACCACCAGCCATGGAAGATCAGCTGAGTGAATTTATTACCTACCTTAGAGGGTTATTTTTTTGTTTTGTTTATTCGTTTAGTCGCTTCCGACTCTTTGTGACTTCATGGACCAGCCCACGCCAGAGCTTCCTCTCAGCTGTCACCATCCCCAGCTCCCACATGGTTGAGTCCGTCACCTCCAGAATATCATCTATCCATCTTGCCCTTGGTTGGCCCCTCTTCCTCCTGCCTTCCACTTTCCCTAGCATCAGCTTCTTCTCCAGGATATCCTGTCTTCTCATTATGTGGCCAAAGTACTTCAATTTTGCCTTTAATATCATTCCCTCAAGTGAGCAGTCTGGCTTTATTTCTTGGAGTATGGACTGGTTTGATCTTCTTGCAGTCCAAGGCACTCTCAGAATTTTCCTCCAACATCACAGTTCAAAAGCATCTATCTTCCTTTGCTCAGCCTTCCTTATGGTCCAGCTCTCACAGCCATAGGTTACTACAGGGAATACCATTGCTTTAACTATGCGGATCTTTGTTGCCAATGTGATGTCTCTGCTCTTAACTATTTTATGAAGATTTGCCATTGCTCTCCTCCCAAGAAGTAGATGTCTTCTGATTTCCTGGCTGCAGTCAGCATCTGCGGTAATCTTTGCGCCTAGAAATACAAAGTCTGTCACTGCCTCCACTTTTTCTCCCTCTATTTGCCAGTTATCAATCAAGCTGGTTGCCATAATCTTGGTTTTTTTGAGGTTTAACTGCAACCCAGCTTTCTTCTTTCACCTTCGTCATAAGGCTCCTCAACTCCTTCTCGCTTTCAGCCATCAAAGTGGTATCATCTGCATATCTGAGATTGTTAATGTTTCTTCCAGCGATTTTAACTCCAGCCTTGGATTCCTCAAGCCCAGCATGTCGCATGATGTGTTCTGCGTACAGGTTGAATAGGTAGGGTGAGAGTATACAACCCTGCCGTATTCCTTTCCCAATCTTAAACTAGTCTGTTGTTCCGTGCTCTGTTCTTACCGTTGCTACTTGGTCGTTATACAGATTCCTCAGGAGGCAGAAAAGATGACTTGGTATCCCCATACCACCAAGAACTTGCCACAATTTGTTATGATCCACACAGTCAAAGGCTTTAGAATAGTCAATAAAACAGAAATAGATGTTTTTCTGAAACTCCCTGGCTTTCTCCATTATCCAGCGG
Organism: Charina bottae; assembly: GCA_023362775.1. NCBI lineage: Eukaryota > Metazoa > Chordata > Lepidosauria > Squamata > Charinaidae > Charina > Charina bottae. The sequence continues at coordinate 188,799,174 of JALMGJ010000002.1, read as the reverse complement.
ATATTGGCAATTTGGTCTCTAGTTCCTCTGCCTTTTCTAAACCCAGCTTGTACATCTGGCAATTCTCGCTCCATGAATTGCTGGAGTCTACCTTGCAAGATCTTGAGCATTACCTTACTGGCATGTGAAATAAGTGCCACTGTTCGATAGTTTGAACATTCTTTAGTGCTTCCCTTTTTTGGTATGGGGATATAAGTTGATTTTTTCCAATCTGATGGCCATTCTTGTGTTTTCCAAATTTGCTGGCATATGGCATGCCTCACCTTGACAGCATCATCTTGCAAGATTTTGAACAGTTCAGCTGGGATACCGTTGTCTCCTGCTGCCTTGTTATTAGCAATGCTTCTTAAGGCCCATTCAACCTCACTCTTCAGGATGTCTGGCTCTAACTCACTGACCACACCGTCAAAGCTATCTCCAATATTATTATCCTTCCTATACAGATCTTCCGTATATTCTTGCCACCTTTTCTTGATCTCTTCTGCTTCTGTTAGGCCCTTACCATCTTTGTTTTTGATCATACCCATTTTTGCCGGGAATTTACCTCTGATGTTTCTAATTTTCTGGAAGAGGTCTCTTGTCCTTCCTATTCTATTGTCTTCTTCCACTTCCGCACATTGCTTGTTTAAAAATAATTCCTTATCTCTTCTGGCTAACCTCTGGAATTTTGCATTTAATTGGGCATATCTCCCCCTATCACTGTTGCCTTTTGCTTTCCTTCTTTCTTGGGATACTTCCAGTGTCTCAGCAGACAGCCATCTTGCCTTCTTGGTTTTCTTTTTCTTTGGGACGTTTTTTGTTGCCGACTCCTGAACAATGTTGCGAACTTCTGTCCATAGTTCTTCTGGGACCCTATCTACTAAATCTAGTCCCTTAAATCTATTCTTCACCTCCACTTCATATTCCTTAGGAATATTAGTGAGATCATATCTAACTGATCTGTGGGTCTTCCCTATTCTCTTTAGTCTGATTCTAAATTTTGCAATAAGAAGTTCGTGATCTGAACTACAGTCAGCTCCAGGTCTTGTTTTTACCGACTGTATAGATGTCCGCCACCTTTGGCTGCAAAGGATGTAGTCAATCAGATTTCGGTGTTGACCATCTGGTGAAGTCCATGTATAAAGTCGTCTTTTAGGTTGTTGGAAGAGAGTGTTTGTTATGCACAGTGGGTTGTCTTGGCAAAATTCTATCAGCCTATGTCCTGCTTCATTTTGTTCTCCCAGACCATGCTTGCCTGTAATTCCAGGTGTCGTTTGACTACCCACCTTTGCATTCCAGTCTCCTGTAATGAAAATAACATCTCTTTTTGGTGTATTATCCAGTAGGTGCTGCAGATCCTCATAGAACTGATCTACTTCTGCTTCTTCAGCATCTGTGGTTGGGGCGTATATTTGGATCACTGTGATGTTAAATGGCTTACCCTGAATTTGAATTGAGATCATTCTATCGTTTTTTGGATTGTATCCAAAATCACTGCTTTAGCCACTTTATTATTAATTATGAAGGCTACTCCATTTCTTCTGTGGTCCTCTTGTCCACAGTAGTAGATCTGGTGGTCATCTGATGTGAAGTGGCCCATTCCAGTCCATTTCAGTTCACTGACACCTAAAATGTCTATATTTAATCTTGACATATCACCAATAACCACATCCAATTTGCCCTGGCTCATAGATCTTAGATTCCAGGTTCCTATGGTGTGTTGATCTTTAGAACATCGGATTCGTCGTTCACCACCAGCACCGTCGGCCGCTAGCCATCCTTTCGGCTTTGAGCTAGCTGCGTCATCACATCTGGGGCTAGTTGAACGTATCCTCTGTTCCTCCCCAGTAGCATTTTGACCATCTTCCGACCTGGGAGTCCCATCTTCCGATGGTATACCGACATATCTCTGGTTGTACTGATCCATTTAGTTTTCACGGCAAGAATACTGGGGTGGGTTGCCATTACCTTCGCCAGGGATCGTATTTAGTCAGACCTCTCTGCCACGACCTTCCCGTCTTGGGTGTCCCTTCACAGTTTAGCTCATGGTTTCATTGAGGTGCTCAAGCTCCAGCACCACGACAAGGTAACGATCTCCTTTGCTGGAGTACAGGGTTATTACCTGGGAAAAAGAGAAGGAGGAAATGCTATTGAACTTCAGGAGGAAAGGCATGATAGAAATAAAAAAAATTGGCTCTTTTGGAGTCTTTTTTTTTTAAATAAACTTCTGGAATTTTTGTAGAGACTTTGGTGGTGATAATGGGACCTATGCTGGCCTTGCTCCACCTCTGAAATGAAGAAGAATGATGAGTCAGCAGTAGAGGCAACCGCAAGGGGACCAAAAAGGGCAAGATGCTGGATGCAGTGTCACAATCCAGGCTCTGTCTCTTTTCATATGTGTCAAACACATGTACAAAAGAGGTGGGGCTTCAGTCATGTTACCACATCTGTCTTCTTGCCTGAAAACCAGCTGGGTGACCTTGGGCCAGTCACTCTCTCTCAGCCCAACTCACCTCACAGGGTTGTTGTTGTGGGGAAAAGAAGAGGCAGGAGTATTGGGCATGTTTACCGCCTTGAGTTATATATAAAAAAGGTGGGATAATAATAATAATAATAATAATAATAATAATAATAATAATTTGACACCCACCCAACCCTGGATGCTACTGGCCAGCACAACTGAGATGGGTGGTGACTAAATTTAAAGTATAAACAAACAAACAAACAAACGAGTTGCTATACATTGGGACAAATATACAAATATATTTTAGAATGTGCCACCAAGAATTCATGCTTCATTTCTTAACACAAGGATGCTTGCTTATGCATATTTTGTTATTGATCTTATTATTTTTGTTCTTTTATTGTTATGTTGTGTTTTTTATCCTCTATGCCATCTCAAGTCATGTGTTGATCTGGCAGCCTAAGTAAACAAACGAACAATCATGTCAATACATATTCTGTGCCCATGACACACTTCTGGGACATGCCTGTGGGCTGTGTGGGAAATGTTGTCATTTCCTCCATTTTTATTTCAGAATTGTTAGGTGATGTCCTCCCTGCAGACATTCAACTGAATCTTCCAATTTTTCAAACAGGCTTTAAATTCAAAAACACACTTGTATATTAATAAATTGCATATTCACTTTTTATTGCTATATTGGTTGACATGAGGATTATGTCATTTGCAATATAATCTCATACAAGTTTTTCTAGCAGTAAGGATACTGAAGAAATCCATCATGAAGTTCTTTTCAAAGAAAATTGTTGGAGCTGCCAAAAAGAAATCTGTTATTGTATAAACAAGTAACTTAATTCACAAACATTACAAAAATGCTTTTATTTGGGGAAGTTCCCTACATAAATGTGCATATTTGGGGATTTTTCATACACTATATACAACATTTTTGTATTAGGAACAGTTTACTAATGAATATATAAATAATCAGATGTATATCTATTTTTGGACTATACTTGTAATCAATTGTGGATATATATTTATTATATGGATTAAATATATGGCCACCCAATCAGGGTGGTTAACAATAAAGTAAATGCCATAATTAAAAACAATTAAAACACTTCATGCACAGAGCAAAATCTAGAAAATAGGGAACACATGTTGTTCACCTTGCCCTTTTGATGCTGTGGAGAACTGAGCTATCCATAACCGGTGAGGTCAAAAGATTAACCCTTTATGACTTGTGCTTGATGCTGTCTTCATTACAGTTCTTTGGATAGTCACAATTTTCAGAATGTTTGCACTGGAAAATACAATACATATTAATAGCGCATTGCTCAAACCCCATTTTCAGGTAGTTCAACTTCCCATTATTATGTATGCTGCATTTGGTATTCAAATCAGGCATGTCTGTCCCTCACAATAAAAACAGAACTGCATAGATCTCAAGCTCCATAAAGCTGGACATCACTGTAACTAGCAAATTGTCAGGAAAGATGGATCAACCTGAATTCCAGTGGCCTTGTTTTTTAATGCATTGCAGGGAAAATAATAGAAATGAATATGAATCAGCAAAAGATAATAGCAGTGGAGGCAAGAGTTCTGTCTTTAGATTTGTAACAGATGGGGAGAACCAGCTCGTGCAGTTTTAAATGTCACACAGTACCCAAGTCCAACGGGTTTAGTTTATTCATAGAACTGGATGGCTTCCAGCTTCCTATCTAAAATCAAGTTACATATCTAAGTATTCATGGGAAGAACATCAAGCATTAGGGAAAGAGATCTCTAGGTCTCTAGAGGACCTGAAGTCAACAATTATGAACTAAGCAGGAAGCTACAAGCTCAGAATTTTCATCTTATCTCCATACAGTACTGATTATATGCAGAATTTGTTTCTGAAAACATTCCACAATATAGCATATCAGTCATTTCTACCTTGTCTAAGGCCTTTGACACAAGATGTGAATCAAAGATTTCCTTTCTCACAATTAAAGCTTTTAGCTTTATGCTACACCAGCTTTGATTTACTAATTTTGTTACTTTTAAAGGAGACATCAGGATTGGATAGTTTATAAGCATAGTCCAAAAACTGAGATAATGCTCCACTGACACATTGGAATAAGTGGCAGTTTGCTTTAACTATGACTTCTTAACCCATCAGGTTTAGTTCTTACATAATGCTAACCCATAAACCATGATTAATAAATCATGATAACTAAGCTTTACACAAGCTAAGCAAAACAAGCAACCCACATTAAGGTTGCTTGTAGTATATGAACACAGCTATTAAACCTCATATATAGTTCCTTTAGAGTTGTATTACCTATGTGGGAATTAACCATGAATTGTAAGTCTCTTTGGTATTCTTTTTCTCACATGAAAGCAACCATGGCAGGTGTATCCAGCAAATTATGTGCAGGTTGATGAAGAATCAGACATAACTTGGATTTGAGGAAAGACAGGACCATGAAGCTGGAACCATACCCTCTCAAAACTACTAAAAATGAGAGGCAAATCAATCAATTTTGGTCAAGAGATTTGCCACATTCTGGAGTGATGAAATCTTTGGACCCAGTACAAAGAGCAGCTGTATTAGAAGATGCTGCCCAAATGGATCCAAGGAGAAAGTGCCATTCTCTGGAGAGGACTGGCTGGCTTCTTGCATAACATCTCCTTTCAAGAACCTTCGTATTCTTTCATGGTTTCCTTCTCAGTTGAGAATGAGCCTAAGGGAATTGCCTTTTTTGCCATAGGGAATAAAAGCAGCATCTGTTTCTTTCTGGAAATGGGAGGCCGCCTCCCCTCTTCTTTGATGGTGTACAATCAACCACCCTTCCTAACTGAGTTATTGGAATTCTTAGGCTAATCTGAGAGACCGAAGCCTTTGCATAATTTACGTGGCATTACAATCCCCTTCAACATGTTTTGAACTTTTCTTCCTCCTTTCTTGTATTTTTTCTTCTTCTTCAGCTCCCTGTCTCTTTTAGTTCTCTTATTGCCTATCCCTGGACCAGTCCACCCCTCCTCCAGTTTACACCCAGCGTTTTTCATTGGTCTGCTGCAAACCTTACAGTGATTGGCCAGTGTTCATGTAGTCTTAATGTCCATTGACATCAGTATGTCATGGTGCCCCATAGCTATTCAATATCTGATCCATGAAAATAGAGAGGTGATGTCAGTCTTTCAAGGTAGACCAGACTAGGAAACCAATGCCATGTAGGTCAATACTACTTTTATTTTAAAACTATAGTAATAGAATCTTATAAGTCTGAATGTGCTTTCCCCCCTCCCCTCTTTATCTTCATGTGAACTAGGGAGGGGCTTGTCTGGGAAGTTTACTCACATTATTTTCTTGGCCCAGAATCAGGCTCCTTTTATCTGACCATTGCCTTGGTAGCAGCTCTTCCTCCTGTCCTTCAAGGCCATTCCCTCTTCCCTCTACATCTGGTTACCAGATAGCTCCCACTTAAATAGCTACATATTTATGTTCCCTTCTAGAAGTTCTTATCAATAAAATGCTGCAGTATCAAATGCCCTCGACTTTATGGGCTAATGCTGGAACTGGCTACTTTGTAATAGCCAGAGATTTTACTAATGTATCATTAAACTCTAATATTGGAGCAAGGGGTAAGAGGAAGTAGTAGTTCCAACATTTACAATTTTTACAGGAAGTTAAAAGTTGCTTGGATCAGCTTTGGAGTTGCACTTAGGGTCCAGGCTTAGAATTTTCAAAATAGATACCTATAATCTCCAGGAAATGAGTCCAACTCTTAGCGATAATGGGAATACAATGTGAGCCTATTGATCGGGGTGTATAGATTCCATTAAAATATTGATTGAGATAGCAAGAGCTAAATCTTCCAGAAGGGAACAAGGTAATTGAGCATATAGGACAGCAGCAGCAAGGGCAACCATGCACACTGTAACGTTTTCTCAACCAGCAGGGACACCAAATGCTCACTGTACCTAAGGATGCAAATGAGCTTATGAAATGACCACAAGGAATGTAAGCAGGAGCCTTAAACTTTTGTGGTGGGACATCATCATCTCCAATGAATTAAATATGAGTAGCATTTGGTCAAGCTACATTCTCCCTTCCTAGGAAGGTCTCTCATTTGGGGAGGAACATATATTAAGCTAGAAACATCCTTTAGAGAAGTCTTACACCATGCACTTCAAACTTTTGATCTTCCATTTGTTTATTTGTTTGCCTCTTAAAAAGAATCAGTTTTGTAAAGAAGGTCTAACAGAACTGAACACAGATCAAGTTATGCAGCCCAAGAGCAGACAATGTAATAACTTCCCAGATAGAAATTTGATTTCTCTATCCAAGTACAAGTCATGGAAAAAAACAGCTAACATTTTCAATATATATTACAGCTCTCATATTTTTGTCTAACAATCTTATGACATGCTAAATCTGTTCAGGCTGTTTCAACTTTTACTTCACTTTATAAATATTCCTGGGGACTTTCATACAGCTATATACCTTAAGGGTGCTTGGGGATGGATATATTTCTGCTGGGTGCATATTACAAAGATGGTGTCATTAAAATGAGTCATTCTCTTGTATTAATGAAGCTGGCTGCAAATAGTGTCTCCACTTATTGCTGATGCTGCTTCTTTAATGGTAGGAAATGAATGGAAAGTTTACGTAGCCTTTTGTGTCTTACAATTCAGGGATGCTATGGTATACCCTATTGCTTCCACATCCTCTCCCCTCCTCCAGCACAGCACTGACTTTCCTTTTCAATAAACCATATTTCAGTGTTATGTCCAAACTCAGAAGAGAATAAGATCAGTCTTTGTTTTAATGAAAACTTGCCAACTTCAAACCTTGTCTTATGAAGCTGCCTTCATAAAGATAGCCAAGTTTGCCCTGTATTTGTTTTGGTTTTGTTTTTAGTTTACAGGCAGGCATAATAACTTAGTTAAAACTCAGAGATACAAGGTCTCCAAGAGCCCATAATTCCTAGGCTAATAATATGAAATGTTAGCAGAAAAACAAACAAGCAAACAAACCCTGGCATAAGATCTGCTCTGCTCCAAGAAATGTTGTTTAATAATCATTTGTCTTCAGCTGGAAAATGCAAGTCAAACTCAAGATGAACTGAACAGAAATGTAAGAAAACTCCAGAATAGATTCTGCTAGGCGAATCCATAGCAGGAGAAATGCTAGTAAGAATAAAGTTCAGGCAGCATTCATTTCCCTCTACAAATTAGTTAAGTAAGTAGTTAAGTAAATAAATGCAAACAAATGAATAAGCTAATAAATAAATAAACAAACAAACAAACAGCTCCTCTTCAGGACATGGATTGGCACATCTAAGTTTGTTGTTGTTCAGTCGTTTAGTCGTGTCCGACTCTTCGTGACCTCATGGACCATAGCACGCCAGGCCTTCCTGTCCTCCACTGTCTCTCGGAGTTTACTCAAATTCATGTTCATTACATCGGTGATGCTATCTAACCATCTCATCCTCTGCCGTCCCCTTCTCTTTTTGTCTTCAGTCTTTCCCAGCATCAGGGTCTTTTCCAGTGAGTCCTCTCTTCGCATTAGGTAGCCAAAGTATTTGAGCTTCAGCTTCAGCATCTGTCCTTCCAATGAGCAGTCAGGGTTGATTTCCTTTAGGATTGACTGGTTTGACCTCCTTGCAGTCCAAGGGACTCTCAAGAGTCTTCTCCAACACCACAGTTCGAAAGCATCAATTCTTCGGCGCTCAGCCTTCCTTATGGTCCAACTCTGGTCCAACTCAGCCATACATTACTACTGGAAAAACCATAGTTTTAACTATACGGACCTTTGTCGGCAAGGTGATGTCTCTGCTTTTTAATATGCTGTCTAGGTTTGCCATAGCTTTCCTCCCAAGGAGCAAGCGTCTTTTAATTTCATGGCTGCAGTCACCGTCTGCGGTGATCTTGGAGCCCAAGAAAATAAAATCTGTCACTGCTTCCATTTCTTCCCCTTCTATTTGCCAGGAAGTGATGGGACCAGATGCCATGATCTGGGTTTTTTTAATGTTGAGTTTCAAGCCAGCTTTTGCACTCTCCTCTTTCACCCTCATCAAGAGGCTCTTTAGTTCCTCTTCACTTTCTGCCATTAGGGTGGTATCGTCTGCATATCTGAGGTTGTTGATATTTCTCCCGGCAATCTTAACTCCGGCTTGTGATTCATCGAGCCCGGCATTTCTCATGAGGTACTCTGCATATAAGTTAAATAAGCAGGGTGATAATATACAGCCTTGTCGTACTCCTTTACCAATTTTGAACCAGTCGGTTGTTCCATGTCCGGTTCTAACTGTTGCTTCTTGACCCGCATACAGGTTTCTCAGGAGACAGGTAAGGTGGTCTGGTACTCCCATCTCTTTAAGACTTTGCCACAGTTTGTTGTGATCCACACAATCAAAGGCTTTAGCATAGTCAATGAAGCAGAAGTAGATGTTTTTCTGGAACTCTCTTGCTTTTTCCATGATCCAGCGAATGTTGGCAATCTGATCTCTAGTTCCTCTGCCTCTTCGAAACCCAGCTTGCACTTCTGGTAGTTCTCAGTTCACATACTTCACATACCGCGTGGGGCGCGGTAGCTCAGCGGGTTAAACCGCTGAGCTGGTAGTCTGCCGATCATAAGGTCGGCAGTTCGAACCCGCGTGGCGAGGTGAGCTCTCGTCACTAGCCCCAGCTCTCTGCCAACCCAGCGATTCGAAAGCTAAATAAGCAAGTAGATAAATGGGTACCACTCTCGTGGGGCAATATGCTGGCATCCTGTCGGGGAGTCGCCTCGTAGCCGAAGACGGAGACGGAGATCTGGAGAAGCCGGAATGGCGGCTGAGGACGGCGGCAGAGGACGACGGATCCCAGCTCAACTTCCGGGATGTCAGCAGCCGGCTCCGAAAGCGAAGAATTCTGGGACCTGTAGTTCCGATGCCTGGAAAGAAGAGCCGGTTCCCTCACCCCCTCCCTAATCGCGCGGGTATAATATGATTGTATAAATGAAAGTACATGATTGTAAGCCGCCTAGAGCCCTCCATTAGGGAGGGGATAGGCGGGGTATAAATAAGATAAATAAAATAAATAAAATAAATAAATACTGCTGAAGCCTAGCTTGTAGGATTTTGAGCATAACCTTGCTAGCATGTGAAATGAGCGCAATTGTACGGTAGTTTGAACATTCTTTGGCATTGCCCTTCTTTGGAATTGGAACGTAAACTGACCTTTTCCAATCCTGTGGCCACTGTTGAGTTTTTCAAATTTGTTGGCATACTGAGTGCAGCACTTTAACAGCATCATCTTTTAGGATTTTAAATAGCTCAGCTGGGATACTGTCTTCTCCGCTAGCTTTGTTGTTAGTAATGCTTCCTAAGGCCCACTTGACTTCACTCTCTAGGATGTCCGGCTCAAGGTCAGTGACCACACCATCGTATTTATCAGGGATATTAAGATCTTTCTTGTATAGTTCTTCTGTGTATTCTTGCCACCTCTTCTTAATCTCTTCTGCTTCTGTTAGGTCCCTGCCTTTTTTGTCCTTTATCATGCCCATCTTTGCACAAAAGGTTCCCTTGATATCTCCGATTTTCTTGAAGAGATCTCTAGTCTTCCCCATTCTATTGTTTTCCTCGATTTCTTTGCATTGTTCATTTAAGAAGGCCTTCTTATCTCTCCTTGCTATTCTCTGGAAATCTGCATTCAGTTGGTTATATCTTTCCCTTTCTCCCTTGCCTTTTGCTTCCCTTCTTTCCTCAGCTATTTGTAAAGCTTCATCAGTCAGCCACTTTGCTTTCTTGCATTTCTTTTTCTTTGGGATGGTTTTAGTTGCTGCCTCCTGTACAATGTTACGAACCTCCATCCATAGTTCTTCAGGCACTCTGTCTACCAGATCTAATCCTTTAAATCTATTCCTCACCTCCACTGTATATTCATAAGGGATATGATTTAGGTCATACCTGATTGGTCTAGTGGTTTTCTCTACGTTCTTCAATTTAAGCCTAAATTTTGCGATAAGAAGCTCATGATCTGAGCCACAGTCAGCTCCAGGTCTTGTTTTTGCTGATTGTATAGAGCTTCTCCATCTTTGGCTGCAAAGTATATAATCCATCTGATTTCGGTATTGACCATCTGGTGATGTCCATGTGTAGAGTTGTCTCTTGTGTTGTTGGAAAAGAGTGTTTGCTATGACCAGTGTGTTCTCTTGACAAAACTGTATTAGCCTTTGCCCTGCTTCATTTTGTACTCCGAGGCCGAACTTGCCTGTTATTCCAGTTATTTTTTGACTTCCTACTTTAGCATTCCAGTCCCCTATGATGAAAAGGACATCTTTTTTTGGTGTTAGTTCAAGAAGGTGTTGTAGGTCTTCATAGAAGCGGTCAACATCAGCTTCTTCGGCATCAGTGGTTGGGGCATAGACTTGGATCACTGTGATGTTGATTGGTCATCTAAGAATACATCTAAGTATTCTGTCCTAATTATAGGAAAAATACAGAGTGAATAGAGTTTACCCAATATGGAGCACAACAGAGCAAAGGGAATGGATAATAAATAGAGAGGGGGAAAAAAGGAAACAGAGGATCAGTGGTTTATATTTCTCAGCAAAGTGGAGATCACACTTCAGTTCTGGGTGGTTGATGCCAAATTAAACAATATATTGTGCATAAGCTACCCTCTAGAAAATCTGTAGGTGGATCTAAATTAAATTGAGGTCAAATGCTTCAGGCTGTTAGAGCACAACCTAGAACTATTTTATTAAGAAAGAGCCAATAGAGAAAAGAAAACCACTTTTCTGAAAGGCTGTAGCAGCAGTAAATGGAAGAGGCTGTGCTGGTCGAAGGACAGCACGGGTCCCAGCTAAGCCCCATACACTTGGGTCCTCCTGATGCTGCGAAACTGGTGGACATCTTCATCCACTGAACCGTTGCCTCAGCTGCTGCTCTCAAGGAACATTATCAAGATAGTTTTACAGCGTTCTTCTGAAATGATGAGGGTGGGTAGTTCCCCATTCCACCCTGCCTCCTCAGCGTTCCCTCCTCAGACTCTGAGGCCAGGCTGCCATGCTGTGTGACCACTGTTTTCTGTTGTTTCTTGCTACTCTGATGGGGGGGGGCTTTTTCACTTTGGAGCATAATGGCTGTTTGTATGCTTCCTTTACCATGAACAGCAAATATGGGGAGAGGAGGATAGGAGCGGGGCTGCCACCCACCTCCCCATTTGGATATGTGAAGAGATCAAAGAGAGCACCGATGATAATGGGGACAGCAGTGGTCATATGGTGGCACAGAAACATTGCTGAGGATTTGGGTGCAAGGCTGGTGGCTGTGTGAGATGGTCCTAAGTCACTTTTAGGGATCACACCAGCTAATAACAATCTCAGGTTACTTGAGATCTTACAGTAGATAGCAGTCTTCCACACACTCTAAGTTCCTTGCTTGATCTCAAACCTCAAACCTAATATGAAGAATGTGGGCTTCTGTCTCTGATGCAGTGGGTGATTTTTCAGGACACAAAGTATTCTCAAGCCAAATGAATCCCTCAGGATTAATGACAAGGGGAACATATGGGGCACGGAAATGAGTGGCTCTGGATGCAGCAGGTGGCCAGTCTGTCTCCTTATCTAGCACTAGACATAGTGCTAGATCAGGAGCAAGGGGAGCATTTTGGAGACAGAATGAATCCTGGGTTGATTTCTTCAGCCCACTCAGTGTACAATTCTAGATTAACAGCAAATAGAATCAAGAGCAGTGATAGGGTTTCAGGATGGTTCTTAAGTTTCAGAAAAAGACGGAAAGTCATTTTATCAGTTCTAGGATTGTGCTTATGATGGATCAGAACAAAGAAAGCAGAGTATTTTGAATACTGAAAATCCACCTCAGAGTGCTTTGGTGATTTTTCTCAGAAGATGGAGGCTGATAAAAACAACTGTCTGTCTGTGCGAGAACAGGGCTCTGATCACTTGGGCAGTGCTGTGTCCTTCTTAATCTTGTAAACTTCAGGACTAGGCCATTTCCCACTGGGGCTCTGGATTGATATGGTGGTGGTTTTCATCCAACTGGCTGTTTTCAGGTACTGTTATCTCTCTGGAAAATTCCATTCAGTGTCATGTCTTCACGGGGGAAGACATACATCTCTCCTTCATTCAGTGAGTAACCAAAGCACATGAACAATCATAGCTGTTCATTTCCCTGGCAAGTCCACCAAGTTCCATCTGGGAGCCTTTTTCAAAATAAAATAGAAACTTTGGGCCAAGGTTTCTGGTTAGTGTATAAACAAAATCTGAGGCATGAAAATATACACAGGGAACCAACATATCTGAACAACAATGTTAGCATGTTTAACTAAGACTATGTTGTCTGTCCTATTAGGGTTAATTTTTTTTTTGCACAATTCACCGCTTAAAACCAAGCTATTTTTGTTTTGTGCTAAGTTATTGCTTACATCTTAGTTGAAAATAGAAGCAGGTTTGCTTTGCTTTGTTTTGTTTTGTTTTTATCTCCAGGTCCAGATGATTCATTATCAGCTGAAATTTCAGAACCCACAACCATCTGTGTCCCTGCATAATGAAAAAAAGGTGAAGTTTTCCTTGTTTATTTGAATTTTTGTGGCTTCTAACATTGAACTGAGGAAACAGTCTGCTATGCTATAAAGAGAAATTTGCCCCTACCAAAAATCTGAATAGACAAAATAGTGAGTGGTCAGGAAAAAAGTCCAAGTGGGTAGCCAGTGTAAGGTAGAAGGAATATTAAAATAAAGAATAATCTCTTTCAAATCCTGGCTTGAGTCTGGTGACTTCATGGACCTATTCATGCAATACTGTATAGTAAAGGCTTTGATAAAGATGAAGTTACATATTGCCCGTTGCATTAAGCCATGATGTTCTTAATTATGGATTACTGAGTAAACACAGTCCACAGAATCTGGACCACATGCTAAGCCAGTGTTTCTTAAACTTTTTTCTCTCAGGACCCCTTCCCACTTTTAAAAATTATGGAGGACCCCAAAAGAGATTTTGTTGGTATGGGTTATATTTATCAATATTTACTGTATTAAAAATTAAAACTGATGCATTTGCTGTCGCTACTGCTTCTCATGATTGTTTCATGGGTTTTTAATATAGTATTATTTTCAACATAGGTTGGCAAATAATTTTGATTTTGAGAACCCCTGAGAGGGACTTGGGGGACTCCCAGGGGTCCTAAGACCACATTTTAAGAAACACAGGGCTAAACCAAAACCCAAAACAGCACCTTGTTTTGTGACTTACTGCAAAGGTCGAACCTCATCAACATATGACAAATATAGAGTCAGGAATGCTAATGCAAAGTGGGGAACTATGCAGGGGAGAATTCTGAGACAGACTTGAGATAGTTAGCCTTTCTTAGTTTCTGTTTCCCCCATGCAAATACCCCGGCCAAAGCAGATTCTGGGGGAATAAGGTATCTTGTTAGGGAGGGAAAAAAATCCCTGCAGAGGAGGCCCCTGCAAATGGAAAAATGTTGAGCATGGAAGGTTTTAACCTCCCAAGTCCCCTCCTTCCATTGTTTGGGAGATCTATAATTTCCAATGTTTATTAGCCTCAGTTTCCCCATAGCTTTGTATTTCAAATACGTATTCCAAGCAGATGCCAAATAAATGATGTTCTCATCATAATTGATGAGTAAAATATCACCAAGTATTTTATTAATTTTCCTTCCAAAGGGGAGATATATAAAGGACATTATATAGTTTGAAATGAATTTTCTTTTGGTTAGAAACACTTAAATGATAGCAGGTACAAAGAGTGGGAAGAAATATGATTTAGTTTCAGGAAATTAAGTTGCACAAGGATAGATTGAGGGAACTGGCCATGTTTAGCCTTGAGAAAATATGCAGGAGGATACAGAAACACAAGTATCACTCAGAAGGCTGAGACGTATGCTCTGTTGCTCCAGACTGCAGGACACTGAATTATGAATTTAAAGGACAGGAAGGCAGAATCTGATTTATTGTTAGGAAAACCTATTCCTAACAGTAATAGTGGTTTGTGTAGAGGACTACAGTGATGACCTTGGAGACAATTGGAGACAGTGACCATTAGTAAAACATGAGCTTAGCCCTGGAAACAGGAAAGCATGAGAAAGAAACTCAAGGTTGCCTCACCTTGATCCTCTTTGTGTAAGAGGGGGGAAGGGGAAACATTGTCAGGCACTGAAGATGCTGTTATTATAGCCCATGTCAATAAAGTTTTACTATTTCTTGTGGTGTTGTTTCCTGACCTGGCCTACCTTGAAGGGCTGACAGTTTGGCAGTGTAACCAATTACCTAGGGAAACTCCTCTTCACTGGACCTTATCAAGTGGTGTTGGCACAGAGCCAGGGTTGATATACGTTTCCTCTTCCAGCTCTGTGATTCAAAGATTGAATGAATTTTGGGCTACTTCCCTCTGAGTATCTTGAAAGTATCTTTGGAATCTCAGAAGAGTTAAAGCTTTCTTTGAAGGATGCAGAGAAACTCAAGCAAATAATCAGGATTGTAGTCAAGAAAACAATATTTTCTGAATGCATGCCACATTTATTTGACCTTATTGTTAATACATGACTACATTTAGAACAAATGAGAGCCAGTTTGGTGTAGTGGTGAAGGTGCTGGCCTAGAAAGCAGGAGACTGTGAGTTCTAGGCCTCCCTTTTGGCCAGTCACTCTCTCTCAGCCCAACACACCTCACAGGTTTGTTGTTGTGGGGAAAATAACACACACACACCATATATACTTGCATATAAGCCCATCCGTGGATAAGCTGACCTTAGAATTTTTTTACCAAAATACCATGAAAAATTCACCACCTGTGGATAAGTTGACCTACATTTTTCATGGTATTTTGGTCATCTTATCCACGGATGGGCTAATACATGAGTATATATGGGAAATACAGGTACTTTTAAAAAGTATTACCATATATACTCATGGATAAGCCCACTCACTGATAAGCCAAGTTTTGGGGGTGTATTCTGGCACGTAAAATGCTTATCTGCAAATATATATGGTATATAAAGGCAGAATAAAATAATAATAATAATAATAATAATAATAATAATAATAATAATAAGGCTTTCAGAACATTTTCCAGCCTGTTCTATTCTGATCAAAATTTTTGCCAATTTTTTTGGCAAAAATTAAACCAAGAGTTAAGATATAACATGTCCATTTGTTCTATTACTGGCAAGATTCACAACAGATACCTTCAAACTTAGAAATGCTTGGTCTTGTGAATGCTTGACCGTACTTTTAATGAATTATCCAGATGTAAGTGTTTGCAGTGAGAGGTTTTCTTCTCTGAATGGTTACCAGTCAACCATATTTGAAATCTGTTTCTCTTAATTGGGATAATGGCCGAAATAAAGGAAATAATGGGCCCATTAGCTTAATATAATAGAAAGTATTGCATTCATTTCCAATAATAACCTGTGAACTACAGTTAATGCAAATAAGTTTGCAGCCAAAGCTTATAAACTGCTTCACTGAAGTGTCTGAGGACACTTTTTAATCTTTGGAGATCAACCTATGGATAATCCTTTTGTAAGGATTAGGCTGTAAGATAATGGATTGCCAATGTTTGCCCTAGCAGAACCAGATGTGCAGGTGACCGGAACAAGTCAGGTGAGGGTTTGCCTAAGACCCATCCAGATGTTTGATCAAGCTCCCAAATGGTGATTCCCTAGCTCAGAATTAACATTCTTAGTTACAGCAAGATCTCTGTTATTATAAAATGTTTGGGCTTATATTCCATATTCCCCACTCTTCTCTTCCTGTGATACACCATCTAATCCTCAAAGTCTTCCTTCTTCAATGTTCTTTAGTTTAGTTTGAAAAAGAAGGCATTTTTTTAAAAAAATAGATGAAGTTTCTCTTTATTAAAACAGAATTTAATCATGTAGCAACCAGCTATCTGAGCACAACTAAGCATGCCAGCAAATGGCACTTCAAAGAAAAAAACATCAGGAATAAACTGTTACTCCTCTAGCAGATCTTTGAACAAAGGGAAGTAAAAGCTGAAAGCAGTGGGGAGACCAGCAGAGAGATCACTTAGCATAGCAAGAGGGAAACAGAAGGCAGACAGGGCACAGAAAAGGTGCCAGAAAAAACCCAGCTGGGAGAGAATAAAAAAACTAGAGAGAATGCATAAAGGAACAACAAAGGCATCTTTCAAAGCCCAACACAAGTGTACCCACAGCTAAAGAGACAGATCTTCTAGCTTTTCTTTTCTGGAATGTTAAAAGAAATCCATTAAATACTACTTTTTCCATGGGATGGTTCAATTCTTATCTATCATCTATCATCTATCATCTATCATCTATCATCTATCATCTGTCATCTGCCATCTGTCATCTGTCATCTGTCATCTGTCATCCATCCATCCATCCATCCATCCATCCATCATCTATCCTTCCACACAGAGAGACACATTTATTGGGTCTGTTTTACTTGACTGTGGTATCTTAAGTCACTGGGATATGTTAATTATAGAGCCCTAATGTATAAAGATACAGTCTGTTATATCCATTGTACTGAGTGCTTAGTTTACCTTGTTTATTCCAAGAACAGTGATTTTTTTTCCAGTACGGTATTCTAATCCCCTATCTTCCTGTCTGATACCTCAGATATCCCATGGGCAATTTAAATAAAGGAGAAATCCTATTTTCAATAAAACATTGATTGGACATCAGATATACAAGCCATTGAATCTGATAATCTTCTTAATACTGTAATTCATTCATATAGTAATTTAATTTTTGATTTGTGCTGGTAGCAATGAAACCTCTGGCAGTGTTTTTTTTTTAAATTAGGTATGAATTGCTAGATACATAGGCTTTTCTAACACTAAAAATACGCATTGTGATTACCATATTTTTATAAACTAATGTTGGGCAGGTGCCCAATTGCCAGATTAAAAAATAAGTTTCTTCTTATTTTTTCTTCCCCCTCTCCCTTCTCCTCCTTTTTTTTTTTTTTTTTTACAAAATCTGCATAAGCTTAAAAGTAAGTGATCAAAATAAGAGGAAATGAGAGAAGCAAGCCTGCAACAGCCTCCCTTATTAAAAAGAACTCCAGAGGGGAAAAAGCAGCTAAATTAATTGAACAGATAACTAACTATGTTTCTCAGTTCTGCCTTATTTTTAAAATCTCCACTGTAGCCCCTGTTGACTCCTTCTATATACCAGAGATTGTACTGAGGAATCCCACAAGCGTAAGCTTGAAGTTTGAATGGGTCTAATAAGGCACAAACTGTAATTTTCTCTATTTCTGTGCCTGACAGACAGAGCACAAAATATTGTTTAATCAGTTCCCATAACCAAACATTTATTCATTTGGTTTCGACTGAGCTAACCCACTAAGTGCAGAGCTTATTCCCCCCCTCCCATATACTTCAACAGACAGACTACAAGCAAAGAGTCAGAAATAGCTCTCTGTACAGCCTTAGCCAATAAATTATGCAGTGATATATGCATTAAGAGAGGCAGAGTTTGCCATTACAGCTACCTTGGTGAGCTTATCTTCATACTGCTTTTTTATTTTATTTTTTAGCATTCTGTGCTATGGCAGTGACAATATGGGAACCTGTTCAGATGGTTTTCTACTATTAGCTTTCCTTTGAGAGAAACTGGATTGGAAAGCTTTCAATAAGAGCAAATCACTCCCACACAGGCTACAATAAGCCTATTGTAGGCTTCAATTGCTTCAAAGGATACGGTGAGGCCTCAGTAGTCTTACATCTCTTACATCTCCACCTGATCTTTAGAGGTCAACTGGGAATATTCTCACAGGATTAACCATTTTTGTGCACCTAATTTGTACATCAAGAGTGCATCAGAACATGCTGCTGGGATGGCCTGCTCGCATTTCAGAAGGAGGTGAAGGGGGACATGTTTGAAGGTATTCCCACAAGAAGGAACCTGCATCTTCCCATCTGCATGTGAAGAACAGGGCTCATGGAACTCATCCAACAAGCTTCCCATGCACGTGCCTTAAGAGAGTTCTGCTTTCCCCCCATCTCTGATTATTTTTAACCATCTCACCACTGCATCCTCTTGTGTTGTGAGCGTGATTACATTCTTAAAAAAATTAACAATACCCCAACTAAACAAAATCCTACCCACGGCCAGATGCACAGTGAACTCTCAGCATGGAGAGGACTGTGTTAGATCCTTCCTACCTATTAAAGATGAGGAGACTGTCAGGGGAAAAATGGGTGGGGACCCTAATTTACCACCACAAAGGTGGCTGAATAGCTAAGGCTTCAATTCAGATTTTTAAAAGTGCAGTGCTCAAAGCCCTCAGCCTGACTGGATGACTGTCAGGGTAACAGTATAATTTTTTTTCAAATGTTATTCTTTTACCTGTCAACTTCTTTCTTCCTATTTAGAAGGATGTAAAATGTTTGTGTGTGTTCTTGTTATAGTGGCAACTATAGTAGCTTTAGTCTGGCAAGATTCTGTCTGTATGGTGTTTGGCTGAACTGATTGGTAAGCTGGAAGTCATTCTATAGTACAGGTACCTCACATGTCATTGGAATACACTTAACCTGAGCTGAGTTTTATTTCTAAAGCAGTTTCCACGAAAGGAAGGAAAGGAAAACAAAGGTATGCAGCTGTATTAGAATCTTTCCTATCTTTTGAAGCACTGGATCCATTACCCCCACAGAATGGAGCATCTGTTCGTAGATGAAAATTATTTCAGTTGGTTGCTCCATTGTGAAGCCATCTCTCTTGCTAACAACAACAAATGCCTCAGCCCCAGAAGAATAAAACAAGACCACAGAGAATGGGATGAGAAGAAAGGGGAGAAGCCCTAGCATACCTGTGCAATTATATACAAGACTTTATTGGTGTTCTGCTATAGCAGTAATTCCCCAAGATCATGCTTCTCAAGCATATATTCAGTAAAGCCTGTAAGGTAAAGGTTCCCCCCGCACATTTGTGCAGTCGTGTCTGACTCTAGGGGCCGGTGCTCATCCCCGTTTGTTAGTCAAAGAGCCAGCGTTGTCTGAAGACGCTTCCATGGTCATGTGGCCGCATGACGCGCGCGGAACGCTGTTACCATCCCACCGAAGTGGTACCTATTCATCTACTTGCATTTGCATGCTTTCGTATTGCTAGGTTGGCAAGAGCTGGAGCTAGTGCGGGAGCTCACTCCGTCACGCAGGGCTAGGGATTCGAACCTCCGAACTTGCAATCTTCCGATCGACAAGCCTGGCGTCTTACCCACTGAGCCACCACGCCCCTTATTAAAGCTGTATCTATGCTTTAATTAAGCAGAAAGTATGAATACTCATTTTAACCACTGACTGAGCTGAAGTATTTTTGTTTAGTTCTCGGCATTATAGCACCTGTGCTGTCTCTGTGAAAAATAAAGTACATCTAAGCTTCTGCTTGATGATTCATAATTATTTCTCGGATGTGCTTAAGTCTCTGGACAACACTTCATTGTTACAATTAAATGGCCCTATACTCTAGCTACTTATGTCAAAGACATCAATATTAAGAGGTATGAAAATGCAAAGACAGTTATTCAAATATATGCTCTTTGCAATTGAATCTTACATCCACAATTATTAAAAATCAGACATTCAAGATTAAAATTGGGCTCCAACCCAGATTTAAAATAGCCTTAAACACCAGCCCCTTACACTAGGCCGGTGTTTCTCAAGTTCAGCAATTTTAAGGTGTGTGGATTTCAACTCCCAGTTTTCCCCAGCCAGCATGGGGAGGCTTGTCATATATCCTAGTTTGAAGGGAATGTCCCAGTTGGGCATCCTGGCCAGTTTACAAACCTTCCAGAAAGTAGGGCTGCAACAGACCCTCAACGGGGAAGTATGGATTTAGCCAGAGTTTACAACTTGCTTCCCTTTTGCTGGGTTAGACAATTTATTATTATTCACCCGTTCCTTGGTCCAGCCTCATCCTTGTTTGCTAGCTGTGAGCCTGCTAGTATGTTTGGGCCCTAATTCTACAGCTGTTTCATCTCCTCCTGAACTGAAGATATTTCTGAAGTGAGCATGGAACTCCTGTTCACTTATTAGGATCCCAATTCCCTACACTCTGTAGGGATCTAATTTAAGATCACCTTCAACTTTTTACTGATGGAGCCTTTTCCTTGATTCCGTTTTTCTGTGGCACTAAACAGAGGCTCACATAAACATTGCTGATGCACAATTGTATGGAAGCTCTTGATTGCACCAGGCCTTCCCAGGGCTGAGAGAGAGGGACTGGCTCAAGGTCATCCAGCTGGCTTCGTGCCTAAGGCGGGATTAGAACTCCCAGTCTCCTGGTCTCTAGCCTGATGCCTTAACCACTGCACCAAACTGGCAGATACAGATCATAATATTGTTATTGCTATTATTATGTCTACATATTATTTACATGAACAAATACACACACACATATATCTCAATCATAATACATCTATGTTTAATTACCAAAACTATGATATGTTTTCGGGGAGATAGGCGGGGATAAATTAAATAAATAAATAAATAAATAAATAAAACAAAACAAACAAACAAACAAACAAATAAATATGTTTTGAAAAATAGCAGAGACCATCTTGTCCTGGTGATGTGAATTTGAAGTTTTCAAACTTGCAAATTGAATTGTCCCTTTGAGTTGCAGCCAACACCTGGTCACTCTATGGAGAAAACCTCTCCAAGAAAACTGGGTACTGCAATTAGTTTGGCTTTTGGGATGATGGTACAGTCATCCTTTATCCTGAAACAGCATTTTTCCCCAGAGAAAAATGGATGACATTCTGGAGGCTCTTTGATAGGCAAAATGATAGAGGAAGCTCACATTTTTTCCTTTCAGGTTTCTGATAGTATTCCCCTGTATTGCTCTGGAGAATAAGACTTGGGGAAACTTGCTACTTGAAGATATCTGGGCTATTACTACAGAGAGTAAACCATGCAGAAACTTTGATTAAATGTCAGATCACATTGCTATTTGCACAGATACAGAGATATTTCCCTGACCTCTTACCTCATTGCACATCAGGAACTAATAGTGCTGTTCTGATTAATAAAGCTTATTGTTCCCAGACCTTGAGATAAACAGTCTCTTCCATCTTTCTTTTCACTGGCAAGAACAAAGGTCAAATATATTTTAGCTGCACGCGATAACACTATGAATGCTTTATTCTCGGTGATCCTTCTATGATCCTGAAGCGTGATCTGTTAGCTACTATGTCCCTATGCTTCATTCTTAATGTAGTGTGAGAGAAATGGCAGACTATGTCTCATAAAACATTATTCTTTGCATCATCTGCATATACTCATGGATTTCTAACTTCCCTGCTCAGAAAGGTAAAGTTGGTTGGCATGAAGAATAATTCTGAATGTGGCTCAATTCTCTTAAATAATTACTAGGAGAATATATTTCAGACAGAATACGAAATATAAGGGAAAGTTTGCAAGTACAATACTGTGGTCTTGACAGGGACGAAATGCACATAGATGATCCCTTGTATACGGTTTTGGGGATTAGTGGGAGGACCAGATAAAATTAGCTTGAGGGCCAAATGTTCACTCTTGGCCTGAACAGATGAATAATGTGTTCATAAATTGGGGCAGTTTGAAATGTGCTGTTCTTGGATACAGTCCAATAACTTGATTTATTTATTTATTGATTGATTGATTCTGTACCATCAAGTTGTTTTATTTATTTATTTATTTATTTATTTTATTTATTAATCAAACATATATCACCGCCCATCTCATTCCACCCGAGGGACTCTGGGCGGTTTACAACAAAATAATAAAACAAGAGACATAAAATATACATACAATATAAAAATACTAAGTTATAAAACAAGATTAAAATCCAAGAATAGTAAAAAGATCTAACTCAATCCAATGTAGGAGAGGGGCTCTCTAAGGTATTAGCCATCCCCAAGAGTGGCTACTTCTTCCTTGGCCCCAAGCAAGGTGGCAGAACCAAGTTTTCAGGTTCCTCCTGAAGGTCAGGAGCGAAGGGGCTAATCTCACCTCCGGGGGCAAGTTGTTCCACAGGGCGGGAGCTACTGCAGAGAAGGCACGCCTCCCGGACCCCGCTAGATGGAACTCTCTTATAGATGGGGTCCGTAGCATGCCCTCTCTGCATGATCGGGTGGGATGGCCCCTACAGCTCCCAGGCACTGAGAAAGGGCAGTCACAGCATCACTTATCTCACCCAGGACAGAGATGTATAACTGAGTATCATCAGCATATTGATGATATCTTATCCCATGGTGGTGGATGATCTTGCCCAGCGGTTTCAAGTAGATGTTAAACAGGAGTGGGGAAAGAACCGAACCCTGCGGCACCCCACAAAGGAGGGGTCGAGGGTCGGATCTCCCATTCCCTATCACCACCGATTGGGACCGGCCCTGGAGGAAGGAGGTGAACCAGCGTAAAACCACGCTGCCCACCCCCAACTCCCTGAGCTGACCCAAAAGGATACCATGGTTGATGGTATCGAAAGCCGCAGAGAGGTCAAGAAGAGCTAGGATGGATGCACTGCCTCCATCCCGCTCCCACCAGAGATCATCCATAAGTGCGACCAATGTTGTTTCTGTCCCATGTCCGGGCCTGAAACCTGACTGAAAGGGGTCTAGATAATCCGTTTCATCCAGAATCCTCTGGAGCTGCAATGCCACCACTTTCTCAACCACCTTCCCCATAAAGGGAAGGTGGGAGACTGGACGAAAGTTATCCAGTACCATAGGGTCCAGCGATGGCTTCTTGAGGAGGGGGTGCACCAATGCCTCCTTAAAGGCAGTTGTAAACACCCCCTCTCTCAAAGATGCATTAACCATCGCCTGGACCCAGCCACATGTCACACCCCTAGCTGCTTTCACCAGCCAGGAGGGGCATGGATCTAGATGACAAGTGGTGGCATTTGCTGTCCGAAGGATCCTGTCCACTTCCTCAGGTAGTTTTTGACTCCTAGCGACCACATAGATAGATTTTCTCCATGATGATCTATCTTTAACCTATTCTTTCAGGTCTCCCAATGGTGTACTCATCACCAATGTAACATCCACCTTGCTGCTGATCTTTGTAGGTATAGACACATCACAGCATTTGAGTATCTTTTCCAAGGTCTTCATGGCTCCTATACATATTTCTTGACTGCATGTTCCTTTCCTGTAGATGGTTGATCCTAAAAGGCAGAAGCTATCCACCACTTTGAAATATTCATTGTCAATTCTAAGACTGGTTGTTCTACCTGTTGTCATTAGTTTGGTCTTCTTTATATTCAATTTTAGTCCTGTTTTTTCACTGAGTCCAATAACTAGTGAAAGATATATGGAACTCTTCTCCCTTGAAATAAATACTCCAAATCATACTATAGAGCTGGGAACAGATGACTGAATAAATGCTTCCTCCCTATTGCAAGAGTTGATCAGCAGACATTTCATCTATTAGAAAGGGTTTGGATCACCTACATGTCAGGTTGGATCAGAGACTAATAGCAGCCATACTTGGAAATCCTGCTGAAATCAATTAGGCCTCAGCCTGCTTTGCAAGCCTTATCGTGTCTCTTTGCTTTGATCATGTTTATTTATTCTTAAAATAAAGTATTTGTTTACTTACTTATTAAAAGCTTTTTTTATACTACTTCTCTTTACCAAGAATCCCAAAGTAGCAAATGCCCTGCATAAGTCACCACCACACAGTTCTAGCAGGAGCAGAAAAAAAAATGTCTACAACTGAGGCAGAAGAACAATTTTGGGAGAGGTTAAGGCAGTACTAATGTAAATGCTTGTGATGATTTAACTTATCCTCAGCTCTAAGTCAGGGCTAGCCCTACCATTACACAACATGTGGGAAACACTTTACGTAGCAGATGTTGGGGGGACCAGCAATGAGTGTTGGAGCACTAAGCAGTGGACGCTATACAGCCTGCTTTGCATTCTCTAAATTATTGTGTTGTCTTTGGGTGGACCACAAAATATTGTCCCATTCTACTGCCAGAATTGAAGATTCAGTTACTACCATGGATGACTTCTGAATATGGAATGATTTTGATTGGTTGGTTTTGCTATTTTTCCATTTGACCCAAGCAGCGAATGTCTCAAGCTGTTCCACTATTCATAGTTGAAGGATATTAGGAATGGTACCTCTTCCCCTCCCCCCCCCTTTTTTTTTGCCAGATGTCCATGTTACTGATGTACATAGTAGTCTCTTGGAGGTTATCTGACAGGGGTATTTGCATTCTGGCTACGCTGAGAGCCAGATCTCATTAGCTGCTTGTAAACCTGAAAATGTGGAAAACATTGGGATTTTGGAACTGGAGTATATAATCATTGGTCTTCTGGGAACCAGATCAAAACATTTTACAGTGTGAAAATATGTGTTCTAAAGGCCAGTTTGAACTGCCAGAATCTATGCCACTGCACAGAGAGATGTTTAGACTAGAAGCTACAAATGGAGGTCGAACAGCAGCATCAACATAACTAGTCTCCTTCTCTGAAGGGGGCCTGAGCCCCTCAATCCAGAGTCTAAAAATAAAATTGATTGTACTATTTAAGTTGCCCAGCAAGATCTCTATGATCCTCAGCAGCACTAATTCAAAATGTATTGGACAACTTTCCATTCTGAGCAGAAGTTCATGATCTAGATTTTGTCAAAGTCAGCTCCCAGTTCTGTATATAGAATTGGAAAGATACGTATAAATTGAAATTATAAAAATATAATGGTTCTGGGTTTTTTTCAGTAGACGCTGTCACGACTTCTGTAGTTCAAAGCCCTGTATATAGTGGGGTTTTCCCCCTTCTTTCTCCAGAAAATTTCCTCATATACAATGAGATTAAGGAATCCTGCAGTCTACTCAAGCTCTGTGAATTGTAAGATAAATTGGTATGTGTGTGTGTATTTTAACACTCTTTCATTAAAGAAGGAGTCCATAGCCAGATTCCCTTCAACTGTTGCCACCAAAGTGTTGTTGTTGTTGTTATTATTATTATTATTTAATACTAATTTAAAATTTTAAACTGCCCAATAGCCAGATTTCTCTGGGTGGTTTACAATAAATCATACCAAAAATGCAATTTAAATAAAAACATGTACAATAAAATGCAAAATAAAAACACACTGTGTAAACAAGACAGCTGCAAGGTGGGCATTTGAAAATTAAAACAATATGAATTTAAAATAAAATTAAAATACAATTAACAGCCTGTTGAAAAACCTGGGAAAATAGAAATGTCTTCAATTGAAGAGAATATTTGTAGCTCAGGGTTGAACTGTGGAGTCCTTGATGCTCTCTGAGCCTTGTTTCCTTGCAGACGTTTCATTGCCAGACAAGGCAACATCTTCAGTGCGAAAAGGGAGTGGGGCTTGCTCTCTGTTTATATACCATGGCTTGTCCTGCTTGTGTTGGTGGGGGTGTTGTTCTCTCCTTGGTAGTTCCTTGATTGGGCTGTTGTTTGCTGCTTGGTTGATTAATAGTTCCTTGATTGGGGTATATTGTGCTGTTTGATTGTTCCTCTGGTGCTAATCCTGGTGTTAATCTTTGCATATCTGGGTGTTGATTGCTGGTAAGGAGGTGTTCTGGTCTTCTGGCTTTTCTATTGTCTCTTATGAATGGTATGTAAATGTTGTTTACTTCTATGTGTCTGTTGATGGCTGCTTTGTCTGAGTGCCAAGCTTCCAGGAATTCTCTAGCATTTTTGGATTTGGCTTGGTTTAAGATGCTCACAGTTTCCCAGTTGAAAGTATGGTTAAGTCTGTCCATGTGTTGTGAGATTAAGGAGTTTTCATAGTGTCTTCTGACTGCTAGTTGGTGTTCGTGGATGCGTTCTGCTAGTCTTCTGCTGGTCTGTCCTACATAGTGGCTGCTACAGTCCTTACACTGTATGTTGTAGATAACTCCTTTTTTTCTTCTTCTTGAGCTACTGGGTCTTTTGGGTTACTTACCCAAAAGGTCTTCACCTGGTGCCAATATGAGGTTAGTGTGGGCACCAGTCAAGCCTCTCTGGGGAATGATTTTCATAAATGAGGTGCTATCATAGAAGCCAGTTTGGAGTAATGGTTAAAGGCACCAGGCTAGCAACTGGGAGACTGTTTGTTCTAGTCCTGTGTTGGGCACAAAGCCAACTGGGTGACCTTGGGCCAGTCCCTCTGTCTCAGCCCTAAGAAGGAGGCCATGGAAAAACACCTCTGAAATCTTCCCAAGAAAACTGCAGGGACTTGATAGATATGCATATTTGGTAAAATGCAGATGAACAATGAAAATCATGATAAAATGACATCTTAAAAAAATACAATTGAGGGAAAAAAGATTTAATTAACTATCTATGGAGGTTACCATTGCACTAAGAGGTTTTAGCAATTCCAGAGATGTAGGATCAATTACCATCTTTTATTTATTTTTAATGAAAAATAGCAATCAATTTGACAAGTTAATTATTATAGCAATCCATATCCCTGCATGAAACAGTTATGATACCCTAATAAAAGTGTAACTTTTATTTACTTCTGTTTGGGAAAATCTCAGCCAGATGTAATTCTATTCTACCAAGTGAAGCAACTCTTCTACAAGTATAAGTAGCGTTCTCTGGGTCCCAAAGAAAACCTCTTAGATGGGACCCCCATTCCAAAGTTAATAATCAGCTAAAATCACATTTAATTACTTTTAATGGTTAGAATCTTAGAATCAGGAGATCAGGTGATTTCTGCTGGTGATGTGGTTTTTATGATTTAGGTTTAACTGTTTTAAGAGTTGGGCACCATGGGTTATATATCAATGCTGCTGTTTTAATCTTTGTACACTGTCCAGAGTCACTGTGGTCAGATGGGCAGCCATATAAATTATTTAATAAATAAATCTAATGAAAAGTATGGGTTAATCAGAAGGAAGTTGCTTTAGAATTGCCTGTTCTATAAGCAAAAATGTGGTGCCTTCAAAAGCAACTTAAGGAGTCGGATTGCTCTACACAGAGTTGCAAGAGACGAGTTGAACTCAGCTATGTTTTGGAGCACTGTTTTAGGACAACTGGCCAGGAAAATTTCTTAAGAGTTTAAGCCAGTGAAGGAGGAGAATATATTTCTTCTTTCTGCTTATATAAGCCGAGTCGGACAGTGGAATCCTACTTGAGATTTGAGATCTGAGTAGTATGTATTTCTATATCTATAAAGTGCAGACTTAGATAACTAGTTAGCCTGGGCCATATTTACCATATAGACAATTGCCCTCAATCTCAACCCATCCTTAGTACCAATCCACAGCTTTTCCAGTGGCATTTCAGTGGCCTCATTGGTTCTGTCCCATCTTATCTCTTTTATCCCTTTTCTTTCTCTCACTCTTTCTCCTTGTTCATTTTTCATAGCTATTTATTACCACTGGGAAGCTTTAACTATTCTGATCTTTGCTATCATAGGAATATCCTTTTCATGATCTTGTCTAAGTTTGTTACTGCCTCTCTCCCTAGAAATGATTTACTCGTTATTTCTTCAGCACTTTCTCATCACCCATTTTTGAGCCCAGGAAAATAAAACTGTCTACCACTTAACTTCTTTTGTATTAACTGTAAGTTTACTAAATATGCTGGCTGGCATTACCTTTGTCTTCTTAATATTAACTTTAAGCCTGATTTTTCACTTTTCACTTTTGCTTTCATAATGAAGTCTTCTGAGCTTTCTTTCCATCCAGCTAACAAAGCAGCATTGTCTGCATATTGGAAACTGTTGATGTTTCAGCCTCCAATTTTGATTTGAGCTGTCACTTCCTGCCATCATGCTATTTCTATATGTGGTTTATAAGTTAAACAAATATGGGGATAATATGCATCCATGTCTCACTCCCTTTCTTATTCTGCTTTTCCATATTCAGTTCTTACAGTTCTTGTTCATTGTAAAGATTCCTGAGAAGAATGATCAAGTGTTCTATCCTGCCCATTAACTTAGTAAGTTCCACATTGTGGCATGAACTACACAATCAAAAGGCCATGCTAAGTTAATAAAGCAAAGGAAAAAATCTGCCTTAATTTTTTTTGCTCTCTTCATTAACCATTTTGAATTACCTGATCTTGTGATCCTTCACCTTTTCTGAAATCTGCCAGTTATCAGATATTTCTTTTTCCATATGTGGCTTTATTCTTCTTTGTAAAATCTTAAGGAAAACATTGCTTGAGTGAAGAATTGGTGTAATGGTTCGGTAATCTGTACATTCTCTTGCATCTCCTTACTTTGGTGTAGGTATACAGCAATACTTTCTAATTTCTAGGCCATGTAGTCTTGTTCCATATTTGTTGACATGAAGAATATATTATATCTAAAAATATGGAACAAAATGCATTCTACACATTAACAATGTGTTAGTACATAAATAAAGTGTTGCATCAAAGATTACTTGTAATGTAAGTACACATTTGGACGTAAATCTGTGAATGCATACATTCTAATCCTTTAAGATCGAGCAGGGAGCTTATGCCTCTCTAGATATTGATAAACTACAACTGCTAGCATCCTAGCCAGCATGACCAACAATGAATGGTATTGGCAGTTGTAATTCAGCAACATCTGATGGACTACAGGTTACCTCTCTATAATACTGCCCCTGCTTTGAGGAAGTCAGTGATTTTAAAAAATGCTTAACTTCCTTTAAAGATGAGCTGATTATATTTACAATTACATTTTAAAACGGTATAGTAAATCAAATATGAATCAGTAGTAAATATTACAGTGAGTTTGCCAGGAAATGTCTAGCTTCTAAGAGGCACAAATTCCTCTGCATATGATTAAGCATCTCTCACTCTAGAATTACATTTGCCTATTTAATTACTTGATAGCTCTGTGTTGCAAGAAATCACTTTGCGGTGCACGCATTAAGTGATGAACATGTCTGAACCCAGACCATCCTTTCCAATTTCTAACATTCTCCTCGATTGTATTATTCTTACAAATCTTCTGGTAAGCAGTGCATTTTGTTCTTAACGTTTCTGAAAGTATTTTGGCTTCTGAAGCAAAGTGTGCTATGGTGCACATCAGGGGAAATAAAAGAAAATGTACAGTACTTAGTGAGAATTATAACCATGTCTCCTGAAATCTTTAAAACCACCCATCGTATTTGGACTGTATTTTAACACAAGTTTGCAAACGACGTTTTGTCATGTGGTCAAAGATGCATACCCCAGTAACTCTAAGCATAAGAAGGAAAAAACCTCATCAAACAAAGCTTGAGATGAATCTCAATGTTTCCCATTAGGTAAAATATGTAAATAATTTGTTGTCCAAATATCTAAATAGTCCTCCAAACAAGACTCCCAGTGAGGATCTGCTCATTCAAATATACAAACAAAAGTTAGTCCTTCAAACCATCAGACTACTGTACAATTGACAAAGAATGGGTATCCTTCCAGCTTTATAACATCAATTATACCTTTGTTTTTTGTCTTGTTTCTCACAGTGATCACCTGGCCACACAACAGACAGATAACCACACAACAGAGGGAAAAAAGTGGGATGAAAAGGGGTAAAGTGACTTTGTTCCCCCATTAATTCTTCAGAAAGTTATTTAATCCTTGCAAAAGAGGATGGGAAAAAACTTTCCTTGCCAGGAAATAATCATTTCCACAATGCAAAACTCACCATAAGGTCTTGCATTAGCTAATAGAGTGTCCACAACCAATCATGTAATTAATTGTGGCATTGGTGTAGGAAAGCTGAAAAACAGTTGCTGAGTCCCTAGATGGCCTGCTCTTATAGCGTGTATTATCCTGTTCTTGGTATTTTTGTTCTTCCCTTCTCTTTGCTTTTCATTAGTTGGATGGAAGGCAGATGTTGAGCCATTCTGTTTTATGTTCCATGCTAGCCAAACTTACTTCTTTTATCTATCTATCTATCTATCTATCTATCTATCTATCTATCTATCTATCTATCATCTATCTATCTATCTATCTATCTATCTATCTATCTATATCTATATACATATATACACACACACATACATACACATACATACATACACATACATACATACATACATACATACACATATATATTTATTTATTGTAAGAGGCATTCTTAAATGGCAGGAATAGTTTATTTATGTATTCAACACATTTAGATGGCCACCCATTTTAATCAATGTAACTCTGGGTGGAAAACCTACAGGTCTTCAAGGCCTTCTGGAAGGCCAGCAGGGTTGGGGCCATCCAAATCTCGGGAAGAAGGTTATTCCATGACGCAGGCACCACAACAGAGAAGACATGCTGCCTGGGTCCCACCAAGTGACTTTGCTTCACAGACGGAATTGAGATTGTAGTGGTGATGCCTATTGAGGATGTAGTGGAAGACTTTTTTCTTTTTGATGATTCTGAGCACTGGCTGAAGACCAATGGAATGCTGTTGGCTCTTTGTAGATGTTGTACCTTAAAGTGGACAACTGGGGGAGGGACGTGTACTCTGTATGGCAAACATTTTTGCTCAAATCAACACATGTTTCAATGCTTCTTATATAAAAAATAACTAAATGAGATCAGTTTGGTTTATTTTTCAGAGTCAAAGATCCATCAAACCGTAATATAATTAAAATCTATTGACAATCTACAACAGCCTTCTATAGCAACTGTGAGGTTTTAGGGTTCAGCTGAGCGTGCTGGCCAAGAATTCTGGGAGTTGTCTCTAAACATCAAAAGCACATAAGGTTGAGGAACTTTAGACTATAATAAGGTTGTTAATTTTATTTCTACATTTCGGCACATCAAGAAACAAAAACAAGGTTTTGCTAAACTACCTTGGTTGGAATATCAAAGCAAATTAAAAATACATTTCTACAAGGGCTGACTTTGTCAGCTATTAGTTTAAAAAGAAAAACAACACAAGCCAGCATAAGTTTCGGGAAATCATCTAAAGCTTCTCAAGTGTTGTCCTGTTAAATTCAGTGACATTTCTCCTGAGAACATGTTCTCATTACTTTCCTCTTAATGCTTGCCTGTGTTTCACTGACTATACTGAAATGAATCCGTGAACAGATGAGTATGATTGCCAATTACCACTCCTTTTCTGCTTAATCCATGGGAAAAAAATGAAATACAGTTCAAATGTTCATGCCAACAATCACTTATCAGACACTGATAATTCATATGAAAACTGTACTTTTATACATCATGGGGAGATTAAATTATTCATTCTCAGGCTATTTGGTGCTCTGCTCTGCTATACAGTAGCTTTCATATAACTCTTACTTTAATCTAAATCATTATGTTTCATTCAAGCTTCTCACGCTTTGGTTAAAACAGTTTTTACTCCACTGAAACAGTTTGATTGAAGAACAGTGAACTTCAGTCAGGTGAAAGCAAAAGACACCAAAAAGAAAGAAGGCATTGATTTTGTGGAGATTTTGTTTTCATGTAATCTGTTCTCTTTACAAGTGCTTCTGTGATACCACCTTTCCAAAAATGTTCTAAAGATCAAAAGGATATAGAGTTGCAGTAAATATTGGAGCAGAGGAGGAAATCTCATTCAAATGCGATGTGGCCAGAATGTTTTAGTATTTAGCATGTTTTGAGCAAACAAGTAATTCACAACAATGCCCTGTTAAGAAGAAATAAAAACACCCTGGCTGTAATCCTGCACAGTCCAGGAGTTTGAATGTAGCAGCATCTCTCAGGGGTGACCTGAGAAAAGGTATGGCTGCTTCCAGAGGTTGCAGGCAAGAACCCCCTTCATGCTCCCACATGTATGAAAGCACTTTTTGGAGGTCAGCCATACAGCTCAATCCAGGACAAACAACTGCTGTTGGAACTGTCAGTGTATGTAAAGAAAAATATATTATTCTTGGGATTCTACTGGTCTGACAAGGACGTGCAAATGAGATAATGGCTAGCAGCTGAGACTAATTAACTCAGGTGTTGGCTGAGCTCACCAACCTTGAGAGGTAATTGAGGTAATTGACTGCTGCTAATTAACTGCACCTGTATCTGGGTATGAGTAAGCAGAACTATGTGCATATATACCGTGGATGTGAAACATGGTGTATGTGTAGTTTTTGTATGGAGTTGGTTGAGGAGTGTACTTGTAAATATTGTGTGCTGTATAGTAAAGGTCTGTATATATTTGAAACAACAGACTCTGTAGTTTATTACAGCAGCAGACAAGCAGATTTCTTTCACAGCAGCAGTGGATGGTGCAATGCTCTACACACTCTGACAGGAATGTGATAATGAGTACAAGCATGCTATGCAGTATGCAACATATTGGGAGAAGCATGAAGCACTGCATTGTTAGTCTGGATCCAACCCAAAGTAATTGGCCCACCTGAGTGGAGGCCAGAACAAGGGCATGGATGAGCTTTATGAGCATGACCTTTAAAGCAGGGAAATGAATTTTTGAGCCAAATCTGAGAAATAAGAAACGTCATTTCACCATCAACAAATGTGTAATTTCCCCCTTCTGTCTATGAAGGTTCTCAGTCATCCAGGTGGAATTGTCTGTAGCTTGAATCATGTCAACTGGATTTCTATTTTCTCAGTGGAAACGTTTCGCTCCTTATCCAAGGAGCTCCTTGGATAAGGAGCGAAACGTTTCCACTGAGAAAATAGAAATCCAGTTGACATGATTCAAGCTACAGAGAATTTCCCCCTTCCTTTGATTTTTCAATTGATGCCATTTAAACCAATTTGAATGTTTTAGAGCAGCAGGATTGAGCGCATATTTTGAAGATGCACTTTACACAAATTTGAGCATCACAAAACTGTGGTCTCGTTATACAGCATATTATGTGTTCATTTAAAAAAAAGCCTCAAGTTAAGCTTGATTTCTATTGATGTTTTGGACACATCAATGTTGACATGATTCAAGCTACAGACACATCAATGTAGTTTTCTTGGCAGCAATACCAAAGTGATTTGACATTGTCTTCTGGGATTTTATTTTTCTTTTTTACTTCCTAGTCTACCCTGTATCTCTGAGATGTCCTGGTGCTCTCCCATCCAAATACTAACAACCCGATTAATGTTTGAGCCCAGAAAAAGGCGATCATGAGCTGCTGAAACTTTGGTCATGACAAGCTCCAATTATGAGGGTAGAGATTTGGATATATGTATATGGATTCTGCTCTTATCATATGACATCCTTGGCCAGAGTTATTTTAATCTGACTCTTCCTTACCTACTGTTGAAGTACTGAAGTGTGACTTTGTCAATAATCCCAGAGAAAGTCTCATCTGTGGATGCACAGGGACATTCTGATAATGAGGAAGCTTTCAAAGCTTCCACAGGAGATGTGGAAGGGCACTTTGTAAAGTCCCTTTCTGAATAGTGTTGTAAACGCACATGTGCACGCACACACACACACACACACACACACGCACTCTTTACAGTGGTGTAGGGTGATAATTCAGCATTTGGTTACTCTGTGTGTGCAGCTTGAATCATGTCAACTGGATTTCTATTTTCTTAGTGGAAACGTTTCGCTCCTTATCCAAGGAGCTTCTTCAGTCTGAGCAAAGTTGGTAAGGGAATCCTAAATATGTTCCTAGGTAGCTGTGTGACCTTACACCTGGGGCTAGGTCATGGTTATATTGAGATGTAATTTTTTAAGTCCTTTTATCATCTAATGGAGGGTCGTTAAAATCACCATGCTGCTGTTGAGCTTCTGAAATGGTCTTAATCTTCCTAGGCACAGAAGACAACACGGGGAGGATGATGGGGGAGAGTTTGTGCCTGAGGCCCCCACCTCTATTCAAGGAAGGATTTTCCAAGTTGGCATAAATGGATTCCTTGACCCCTCTCTCAAACCACCTATCTTCTCTGTCTAAAATGTGAACATTAATGTCCTCAAATGAGTGTCCTTTTTCTTTTAGATGAAGATAAACTGCTGACTCTGGTCCTGTGGTGTTATTTCTCCTGTGTTGGGCCATCCTCCTGTACATAGGTTGTTTGGTTTCTCCAATGTAGATCCTTATCCTTATCCTTATCCTTGGATAAGGAGCGAAACGTTTCCACTAAGAAAATAGAAATCCAGTTGACATGATTCAAGCTACAGACAATTCCACCTGGATGACTGAGAACCTTCATAGACATGTTACTCTGTGTGAAATTTGTAAAATGGTGTAGTCTTGAGAAGAATCAAAGAGTTTATGAAGCAAGCTAGGATTTGTTGTTCCAGAGTGCTAGACACCAAGACCTAAGTTACAAGCAGGCAGGTTCCAAATGAATGTTAATGGGAAAATTCTAAGAGTAAGATCAGTTTGATAGTAGAACTAATTACCTAGAGAGATGGTGAGCTTCTTTTTGCTAATGGTCTCAAGCAGAGGCTAGCCCACAACTCTTGTGGATATTTCATCTGGATTCCAGTATTGAGCAGGCAGCTGGTCTCAATGGTGTGAAAGGCTCCTTTCAACACTATATTATGCCCTAGACTGAATTCCCAACAAAAGCTTTCAGTCTCATTTGAATCCAGCAGGTTTTACAAGTACATAAAGTCCAAATTATTGCTTTACCCTAATGGAAATACACCACTGGCACCAATGGGTGAGTGCTGCTGAACATGTTTTGTTATCCAATGTGGCAAAGTGCTGTATAAAGGGATGGTTCTTTTATTGTACATGCTATCAATGGGCTGAATGGGATTTAATGCATGAGTTGGGTGGAAGGATGGGAGGGAATTGGCACATTTCATTTTTTAAAAATATAATTTTATTAAAGATTTTAAAAAAGAATGATAAAAACTTATACGAACGAATATAAAGTAAGAAAAAGAAAAAAAAGAAATCAAAGAGAAAGCTAAAAGTGCAAGAAAGGGGGTAAAAAGTAAAAGAAAAATAGAAAAGAAAAAAGATACAAAAAAGTAACTTCTGATCTTCTTTACCGCAGTTATAAGTACAATTATAAATTTACCTCATGCTCTATGGTTACAACATAACTCTCTTCTTTCTATAATCTATCCTGTCTAATCATCAAAACCATAAATCATAAGTTGAAATCAAATCAAAGTTTATTGATTAGCCCTTAGGCCATATCAGAATACAAAATTAAACACTGAATATTAATAAAACTCTATGTGAAATTTAATATAAAAGACAAGTTGACTCCGAGCCGGACTGCAGCTCGACAAGTCAGAGTTTTTCAGAGTGTTGAAGACCTGGCTAGCTTTTCCCTGTTTGCGGGGGTCTACAGAAATTGTAAGACCACTGAAGCTTCTCCTTGAAGACGGGAGAACCAGAAGATTACTCACTGGGTCATTGGAATTGCCCCCTCCTGTTTTTTTTTGTAGTTTTCCACCACAGAGGGAACAGGGGGGTGAAAGCAGTGAAATGACCGGAGGAATATCAAGCTCTACAGGGAACGTAAGTCTCTTGAGAGATATCAGAGCGAGCAGCCGGCTTTTAGATCACTTTTATTTTTATTTTTTTTTTAGATTAGAATGTTTTATCATCTAAGGTCTTTCTTTGGACTTTGCTCAAAATGTTGGCTAATTTTGTGCTTTCTTTGCTATAATTAATCCTGGCGGAAGTATGATGGACTTTATATTTGAAGTATAGTGAAATGTTTGCATTTTTTTTCTACCTTTCTTTTGTATTAGAGAGGATTCTGTCTCAGATGGGAATATAAGATTTATTTCTCTCACTTTTTTATATTGGATGAAACTTTTCTCTTCAGCACAGTGAAACGTTTGCATTTTTTCTTTTTTATCTCTTTACTTTTCTTAGAGTGGATTCTGTCTCACTCAGAAGTATAAAAGTCTTTATTAAATATCTTTTGAATATATTTTGCTGGACTAACTATTGATAAATTTGTTTATTTTCCTTTCTTTTTTATAATGGTGGAAATTCATCTTTCCTTTTTCCTTTTATAAACTGTCTGAAATATTGCTTTTTCCTTTACTCTGGATTATTGGAATTTTTCTTCTTTTATTTTAAAAACTTTTTACTTGAGAAATAGCTGGTAATTTTCCACCCGAACAGATCAGCTGACCATCAATTCCCTGAGAAACTGTTTGTTTTGACTAGCTGTTGCAGCTTGAAGAACAAAGAGGGGGGTGGGGAAGAATGGCATTCTTAACAGCAATTCAAGAATTTAAAAAAGAATTAGTGAAACTCTTTTAGAAATTAAGAAATCATTGGAATCTTCAATGATAGTTTACCAAGGTCAGGAACAAAAGGAACAAAAGATAGAATTAGAAGCAGAAAAAAAAATTCGATATAGAGGAGAAACAGGAGAAAGGGATTTTAAACCCATTGGTCCAGAAAAACATTCTGACACTCTACATTAGACAGATAACAAAACAGGCTACACATTATAATTTTGGTATAAACACATTATGGCAGTTGAGACAGGGAAAAGATGGAAAGGTTAAGAAAAACATTCTGATATTCTACATGAGATACAGAACAAAACATGCTGCATATTGTGATTTTGGCATAACCTGAATAAGAGATTTAGTGTGATGTGGGTCATAAGGTGAATGGAACCATGGATTTTGATTGGATACTGAGTGTGTAAATGTATTAAATAAATCAAGTTTCAACTAGTAATATAATTGCTGGGAATATTAAATGCTAAAAATTGATATGAGAAACTGTTTGGATGTATAAAATGTGATACTTTAATTGTAAGATATAAGGTTATAAAATTAGTGAGATAAATATAAATTGATGTTATAGATTATATGAAAATTAGAAATTCATTTT
The DNA here is from genome assembly GCA_023362775.1 of Charina bottae. Classification (NCBI taxonomy): domain Eukaryota; kingdom Metazoa; phylum Chordata; class Lepidosauria; order Squamata; family Charinaidae; genus Charina; species Charina bottae. The sequence goes on along the minus strand of JALMGJ010000002.1, from coordinate 188,762,110 downwards.
TATGGAGATATATGAATGAGAAGATACATTATTAGGATGGGATGCTGAGTTGGAACTAGAATTAATGTTACTATAGGATGACTTATTTTTATAATTATTAGTATGAATATTATTGAGAATTGTTGTTAGGTCATGTGTTAGTAGAATAGGTAGCTATAAAAATGTTAATTAGGTAAATATGTAGGAAGATGTAGAATATGGTATAATTGTAGTCTAAACAAAGATTATGTTTAAACTAGTGTTATTTCTATGGATATACAGTATATGAACAGAATATATTTAATTTTATTAGAATTAAAATAAGGCCTTTCCTTGTTATATATATGATTTAAGATTAATTGGACTTTACCAAGGATATAAATATAGATGTAAAAATGGAAAGAGTGAATAAAAAATATTAAACTGATGCAGCCAAGAATAATTAAACTGACATTATTTCAAGCAGTGGAAACTACAGATGGACTATTAGAGTATTGCAAGAAAGGTGAAACCTACATGAAGATTGGATTATAGAAATTGAAGTGTATATGACAAAGAAAAGTTTCTGTGTATTGTATGAAAGACTAACATTTAAAGCAAATTATTGTATCTAAAGACCAAAGACAGATTGGAGGCCATCTAATTCCTATATTTCTTTTCTTTATTATTTTTCTTGACTTCACTTTTCTTTTACTTTTTTCTTACTTTGTATTTCTATTTTTATTTCTTGTTCTAACTTTTAATATGTATTTTAAAATTCAATAAAATTTTATATAAAAAAAAAGACAAGTTAAATAAGGGGTAGAAAAAAATACAAAAAAAAAATAGTTCATTTTTTTTTTGTTTTCCGCAAAAAGTCCATAAGGGGTTTCCAGTCAGCAATAAACATAGATAATGTCTTTTCCGTAATCAAAGAAGTCAATTTGTCATCTCGGCAAGTTGCATCATCTTCACCAACCATTCCTCCATTCTGGGTATTGCTGAGTCTTTCCTTCTTTGTGTGTACAATAATCTCGCTGCCGTTATGATATACAAAAACAAAGTTCCATGACATTTTTCCAACTGTTTGTCCATCAATCTCAAAAGAAAAACCTCTGGTCTCAATTGTATATTAATCTTTGAAATCCTCTGAATCAGTGAGTGTATTTGAATCCAAAATTTTCTAGCTTTTTTACATGTCCACCAAGCATGATAAAATGTCCCTTCTTGTTGTTCACATTTCCAACATACACTGAAATGCCTTTATACATTCTAGACAATTTCTCTGGTGATATATAGCGTGGGATTGGCACATGTCAGACAGAAGGATGAACTTTTGCCTCTGAAACCTACCATTTTACAAGATATATGAGGTCCTTTCCCAGGTACTAAGTTTCTGGGCTTTCCAACCATCCTTGGTTCAGCTGAAAATGACATTGTACAGGCATGAAATTTGCTGCCCCGTTGACAATCCCTATCCTGCCTCAACTGTTTCTATTCCCTGCCTTGCGGGGGGGAAAAGAAGAAGGCAAAGCTTTTCTGGAGTTTTTGGGCCTGATGCCATGTGTTGTGGCTGGGTTTTGATTGTCTTAAGTTCTTATATTGTTATTGTTTGAAAGTCTAACTTGGAACTGTTAGTTTAGCAAACAATTTTATCTTTGAAATAATTATTTTATTAGTAATATAGGATCAGCTAAGATGAATATAGTATTAACTGATTGCAACACTATTGTAAACTGGAATCAAGCTATAATTTGAATATAAGCAAAGCACTGCATAAAAAGAAAATCCAATCATAATTTGCATACAACAAATTTTGATTGGCCACCATAAATATGGCAAATATGGGTATCCAAAAATCCTAAAGCACAATGATGTGCAAAAAGGTTTTGTTGTTTATTTATTCAGTTGCTTCTGACTCTTCATGACTTCATGGACCAGCCCACGCCAGAGCTTCCTGTCGGCCATCGCCACACCCAGCTCCCCCAAGGTCAAGTCGATCACCTCCAGAATATCATCCATCCATCTTGCCCTTGGTCGTCCCCTCTTCCTTTTGCCTTCCACTTTCCCTAGCATCAGCATCTTCTCCAGGGTATCCTGTCTTCTCATTATGTGGCCAAAGTACTTCAGTTTTGCCTTTAATATCATTCTCTCACTTTCACTTCCGGGTTCTGGTCGGAGCACAGCGAAGAACTGGGGCTCCTTAGCCTCGATTCCACGGCTAAGCTGTTTGCAGCGATTTGGGAGAAGAAATCGCTGGAAAAATCACACTCGAAGAGAGTGTGATCGGAAGATTAACCACAAAGGGTCTCTGAAGTAAATGCCCTCCCCCGACTCCTGTAATTTCCACTGCGGGAGGAGGGAGATGGAGCAATGAAAGGAGACTGGGAAAAAAAACGGGGCTCTGCAGCAGCCGTGATTCTAACAGATAAGTAGCTGGCCCGACCAGGCTTTTAGTCACTTTTTTTTACTTTTAAACATTATTATTTTTTTATTAAGTGCTAAGATTTGTATCTGGACTTGATTTATATTTGCTGGTGCTATATTTTTTTCTTGTTAATGGAAGAATAAACGGTGGGAAGAGAAGCTAAGTGGCTTTGCTAGAAGTGAAAGTGACTTTTACTATTATTTCAGTTTGGTTTGAGTTTTTTACTTATGGACAACTATTGGTATTTCTATTTTTGCTCTCTGGAATACTATATTAAAGCTTGGATTTAAATGGAGTGATTAATACTTTATTTTTTAAGATTTTGATGTTGGGATTACTGAACCCTATTAAAAACTCTTTTATATATACAAGTTCCTCTTTTTCTTTTTGAACTTTGAACTCTGTTTGGATTTATTTTTCTGAAAAAGTCAAGTTATTTAACGTTTAATTTGGATTATTGGATTATTATATGGAAAGTAGAGGCTTTTTTACATGTCTCTAGCAACATTTTTTCTTTTTGACTTGTGGTTGGATTGAAGAATTACAAGTGGGAAGGTGAAACCCTGGGAATATTTACTATTCTTATCTTTGATTTTGACTACAGGAGAACAAAAAGTCCTAGGCTTTTATCCTTTGAAACACTGTGGACTTTTATATATAAGGGATTATAAATGACCTAAGAGGAAAAATTTTAAAGGAGCCTAGTTCTCTCTTTCTTTTTCCTTAACCTTTTGGATATTTGTTTTTTCACCTTTTCTTTTTTCTTTTTATTATTTGTAAAAGAATTTTTAATTTTTTTTTTAATTTTTTCCCCTTTTTTAAATAATTTTTGTTATATTGTTATATGGTGCTTTTTCCCCTTTTCTCCCTTTTTTCTTCTTTTTTGCAGGGCTATGGCGTCTTTGGGAACGAGACGGGCGGAGAAGGAGAAGAAGAAGGAGACTGGAGGACCACCTATTGATTCTGCTACACCTGCTACATCTGCCTCAGAAGCTTTATTACCAGAAATGAAAAAGATATTAGAAGCTGTTGCAACACTAAATAAGAAAATGGATGATTAGAATACAGCAATAAATAAGAAAATGGATGATCAGAATACAGCAATAAATAAGAAAATGGATGACCAGAATACAGCAATAAATAAGAAAATGGATGACTCCACGAAGCAGATGGAAGATCAGATTACAGCATTAGACAAAAAAATGGACGATATGAAGAAAGAAATAACCCGAGAGATTAAGCAAGATTTTAAAAAAGAAATTCAAACAGTTAAGGAAGTGGTCAATTCTCTGTCAGGAGAACTTAAAGATACGCAAAGCCAGATGCAAAAATTAGAAGATAAATCAGAATATGCTATTAAAGAGATTGAACATAATCTAGATATCACAGCTTTAGCAGAAATGAGAGAGAAGGAGCACATCTTGAGATTTAGAGCAATTCCAGAACAAGTAGATGAAAATGTGAGAGAAAGGATGACTTTTGAATTAGCTAAATTTTTGGAGACAAGAGAACAAGATTTAGATTTGGAGATAGACAAGATATTCAGAGTAAACTCACGTTATGCTAAGGAAAGAAAAGTCCCTAGAGACATATTGATATATTTTGTAAGAAAAGTGACAAAAGAGCAAATCTTAAGGAAGCATTATAATACTAGATTAAATATAGAAGGGAAGGAAATAATTGTATTAAAAGAAATTCCCTTGAGAATAATTAGGAAAAGAAAAGACTATTCTTTCCTTACAGACAAATTAAGGCAACATAGTATTTCATTCAGATGGGAAAAATTGGAAGGCGTATCGTTTGAGTTTAAAGGACAGAGATTCAAAATAACTTCCATTTTAAAAGCAAAAGCTTTTTTAGAGAAATACAAGAAAGAAATGGGTTTACCAGAAGGAGAATTGACAAAAGGAGGAGAAACATCGAAAGACAAAGAGAAGACTGAAGATCTATCTGAGAAAGGAGCTACAGGTGTGGACTTAACAAAGGGATTTTAAAGAATAAAACACCAATGGAACTTAAATATCTGACATGGAATATTAATGGAGCCAATGCTCCACAAAAAAGAAGAAAGATATTTCATTTTTTGAAAAAACAGAAATTGGACATAAGTTGTTTACAAGAGACTCATATTTGTAAAAAAGATACTAAATATTTGATTCAAAAACAGCTTGGAGAAGAATTTATTTCGGCTGGATATAAAAAAACTAAAGGGGTAGTCTTATATGTACAACCAAAGTTAAACCCAAAATTGATATTGGCTGATGAAGAGGGTCGATACATTGTAGTAGAAATTAACATACAAGGAACTAAAACACTGATAGTTGGACTTTATGCACCGAATATGGATAAAGGAGTATTTTATAAAAACCTGATGGATAAACTTTTGGACTTAACTTATGACAATTGGTGTTTCATGGGGGATTGGAATGGGGTAATTTACCCCAGATTGGATAGACAGTCACAAAAAGAAGTGAAGCAAACACAGGGAAAATTGCCACAAACATTTTTCGACTTGAAAGAGATGTTGGATTTACAAGACATTTGGAGATGTATGAATGGGACTTCCAGAGAATTTACATATTATTCAGAGAGATTTAAATCACATTCTAGAATAGATATGATTTTGATATCTAAAAATTTGATGATGGATATTAACAAAGTTGATATATTACCTAAGACTTTATCAGATCATAATCCAGTAATGTTGACTCTTAAAGGGAAACGGAATGTATTTAGATGGAGATTGAATGAGTCAATACTACGGAATAATGATGTAGTTGATGTATGCAAAAAAAAATTAAGAGAATATTTTCAATTTAATTTGAACAAAGGGACTAATATTCAAACTGTATGGGAAGCCAGTAAAGCATATATGAGGGGTTATTTTATTCAATACAATGCTCAAATGAGGAAGAAAAAACAAAAAAGAATTCAATTGATTTTAGATGAAATTAAAAGTAAAGAGTTAGATTTGAGAGATAAACCAATGGATGACACTTTGCTCACTCAAATTAAATTTCTACAAAAGCAAATATCAATGATATTAACTCAAGAGATAGAGACTCAAATGAAATTTACAAAACAAAAATATTTTGAATATGCAAATAAACCAGGTAGATGGCTGGCTTATAAATTGAGGAAACAAAGACAAAAGAATTTGATTACTAATATTCAACATGAAGGAAAAACTCTGGTGAATAATATGGACATTCAAAAAACCTTTCATGACTATTATTCTAAATTATATAAAAAACAAGATGTCAACTTGGATGAGATTGAAGAATATTTGAATAAACAAAAACTAACTGTTCTTAATGACCAACAAAGATTGATATTAAATAATGTTATAACAAAAGAAGAATTGATAAAAGCTTTTAAGAAAATTAGTAGTGGAAAAGCTCCTGGACCGGATGGATTGTCAGCAGCCTACTATAAATGTTTTGAAGAGGATTTATGTCTACCTTTGCAGAAGACTATGAATTCTATTTTGGAAACAGGAATTATGCCTGAAACTTGGAAAGAAGCACATATAACATTGATACCCAAAGAACAACAGGATTTAACATTAACTAAAAATTACAGACCAATATCTTTATTGAATAATGACTATAAGATATTTACAACGATATTAGCAGAAAGAATGAAGAATATACTTAAGGATTTTATTCATCAAGACCAAACTGGTTTTCTACCCAAAAGACAAATTCATGACAATGTCCGAAACATAGTAGACGTAATTGAATATTTGGATCAACACTATGATAAACAAGCTGCCTTGATATTTATTGATGCTGAAAAAGCCTTTGACAACTTAAATTGGCCTTTTATGTTCAAAGTTTTGGAAAATATGAATTTTGGAGGAAATTTTATAAAATGGATTAAATCAATATATACTCCACAATTTGCCAAAATAATTGTTAATGGAGAATTTAGTAAGCCATGTGAAATACAAAAAGGTACTAGACAAGGTTGTCCATCATCTCCACTTTTGTTTATATTGGTATTAGAGGTTTTACTTAGAGATATTAGACAAGATGATGGTATCCATGGTATTAAAGTTAAAAAAGAAGTTTATAAACTAAGAGCATTTGCTGACGACCTAGTCATTACTTTGGAGAATCCACTAGAAGGAATTGAAATATTAATACAGAAACTAAAAGACTTTGGGTCGCTAGCAGGGTTCAAAGTGAATTTACAGAAGACAAAAGTTTTGACCAAAAATATGGATTACCACCAACAAGAGAAATTGAAAGAAATAACAGGATATTCAATGGAAGAAAAAGTAAAATATTTGGGAGTATATTTAACAACTAAAAATGTTAAGTTGTTTAAGAATAATTATATTCCACTTTGGATGGATATTAAAAAAGATTTGGAACATTGGGAAAAACTGCAATTATCATTATTAGGTAGAATTTCAGCAATTAAAATGAATGTTTTGCCAAGAATTTTATATCTTTTTCAAACACTACCTATATTGGCATCAGAAGAACCTTTTAAACAATGGCAGCGAGATATTTCTAAGTTTATTTGGCAAGGGAAAAAACCAAGAGTAAAATATAAAGTATTGCAAGACTCTAAAGAAAGAGGAGGACTAGGTCTACCGGATTTGAAATTATATTATGCTGCTTGTTGCTTGGTTTGGATTAAAGAATGGATAGTTTTGAAAAATGAAAAATTATTGAATTTGGAAGGACATGAATTAAGATATGGATGGCATGGATATTTGTGGTACGATAAAGTTAAAGTTAATGTGGACTTTAAAAACCATTATATTAGAAGATCCTTGTTAAGAATCTGGAATAAATATAAATTAATCTTATGTTATAAAAGACCCTTATGGATTTCTACACAAGAAGCATTCTACAGAACAGAAGTAAGAAATAAAGATAAATGGTTAACCTAAAAAGACTTTTTAAAGAAAGAACAAGGACAATATATAATTAAATCAATAGAAGAATTGGTATCAGAGGGATACAGTTTTCAATGGCTTTCATATATGCAGCTCATAGAGAAATTTAAATTAGATAAGAAAGACCTTGAATTTGAACAAACCAAATCGGAATTTGAGATACAACTATGTGAGACAGATGATCATCTAATTGCAAAAATGTATAAATTATTGTTAAAAGGTGAAATGGTAGAGGAACAAGTTAAAGACTGTATGATTAAATGGGCTAAAAATATTGGCCATAATATTCAAATGCAACAATGGGAAGATATGTGGACCAAAGGGTTAAAATGTACTTTGTGTTATAATTTAAAAGAAAACTTTTATAAGATGATGTACAGATGGTATATGACCCCACAAAAACTTTCTAAAATGTATGGAAATGTCTCCAACTTATGTTGGAAATGTAAAAAAAAAGAGGGGTCTTTTTACCATATGTGGTGGACATGTGAGACTGCAAAGAAATTTTGGACTCAAATACATGCATTGATGCAAAATATATTACAAATTCGAGTTCCATTTAAACCGGAATTTTTCTTACTGGGAATAATTGATGGACAACCTGGGAAGCAATTTACAAGGATTATGCAATACATGATTACAGCAGCAAGACTTATTTTTGCACAAAATTGGAAAAACCAGATATCGCCTACAATACAAGATTAGATGTTAAAATTGATGGATATGGCAGAGAATGATAAACTGACATGTTTATTAAAAGAAAATCCAAATAATTATTTCCTTAAAGAGTGGAAACCATTAACTGACTATTTACAAGATACCTTCTTTTGGAAAGGACTGCCTGAACAAGAACGACGAATACATGGGGTAGGCTTTGCTATCAAAAACGACATTGTGAAGCTCTTGTCAGAAGTTCCCACTGGGATTAACGAACGACTCTCAACTCTGCGAATAAAACTCGCCAAAAACCAACAGGCAACTATCCTAAGTGCTTACGCACCAACACTAGATGCAGATGAGGATATCAAGGAAAAATTTTATACCCAGCTGGACACCATCTTATCAGAGATACCAAAGGAGGATAAAATTATCCTCCTGGGCGATTTCAATGCAAGAGTTGGGCGTGATTTTGATTTGTGGCCAGGGATCATTGGGAAAGAAGGAGTTGACAACAGCAACACGAATGGAATCTTACTTCTGACTAAATGTGCAGAGCATAACCTTGTCATTACTAACACACACTTTCGCCAGAAAAATAAATTTAAAACATCATGGAAGCACCCACGGTCGAAGCACTGGCATCTTTTAGATTATGTAATTGTCCGTGCTAGAGATCGCCGTGATGTACTTCTCACCAGAGCCATGACGAGCGCCGATGACTGCTGGACAGACCATCGATTAATTCGATCCACGATGGCCATAAAGATTGTCCCTCATCGTAGGCTCCAAGGAAGAAAACCAAGGCGTAAAATGAATACACTGGCCCTTCAAGATCCTATTAAACGAGCTTGCTTTCAATCAACTCTCAAGGAACATCTGCCTATGGAACTTCCTGAAAATGTTGAGGAACACTGGATTAAATTGAAGACTTCTATCATTTCAGCCTGTGAACAAACTATCGGATACCAGACTAAGAGACATCAGGACTGGTTTGATGAGAACGATAGTGAGATTGAACATATTATTGACAAGAAAAGGAAAGCCTTCCAGATATGGCAAAAAGATATTAACTGTGCCGTTAAGAAAAAAATCTACGCCAGTGCAAAGGCAGAAGTCCAAAGACGAACTAGAGAACTTAAGAACATATGGTGGATAAAAAAAGCCCAAGAAACCCAACATTTTGCAGATGCTCACGATGCACGGGGCTTTTTTAATGCCATAAAGGCCATCTATGGACCAACAAACCATGGCACAAATCCCTTACGCTCAGTAGATGGTGCTAAACTTCTAAAGGACAAAGAGTCTATTGCACTGCGCTGGAAAGAGCATTACTACAATCTCCTTAATCGTCACTCTACTGTGGCTGACGAAGTCTTCTTGCAAATCCCACAAAAACAAATAAGAAATGAGCTTGCAGTACCCCCTAGTTTGGAGGAAGTCAGTAAAGCCACTAAACAAATGAAAAATAACAAAGCTAGTGGACCTGATGGGATTCCTGCTGAAGTCTTTAAAGAAGGCGGGCCTGAACTTACACAACAACTTCATAAGCTCATCGAAAAAATCTGGATGAGGGAGGAGATTCCAGCAGACTTTAGGGATGCCATAATTATCACTCTCTTTAAAAAGGGTGATAGAACAGACTGTGGAAACTATCGAGGCATCTCCCTTCTAGTCACAGCAGGCAAAATCCTGGCAAAGATCATCGCAAACCGTCTCCTATCTATATCAGAAGACATCCTCCCTGAAACGCAAAATGGCTTCCGCCCTTCCAGGGGAACAGTGGATATGATCTTCACTGCATGACAGCTTCAAGAAAAATGCAAGGAGCAAAACCGCCCTCTGTACATGGCGTTTATTGATCTGACTAAAGCTTTTGATACTGTAAATCGTACTGCTCTCTGGACCATCCTTCTGAAAATCGGATGCCCTGATAAATTTGTGAGCATCTTGCGGTTACTCCATGACGACATGATGGCAACAATCCTGAATAACAATGGCTCTCAAAGCGATCCATTTAAAGTGGAATCCGGCGTTAAACAGGGATGTGTTATTGCTCCAACCTTATTCGCTATCTTCATCGCTATGATTATGCACCTTGTTGAAGAGAAACTTCCTACTGGTGTAGAAATTATATATCGAACAGATGGAAAGCTTTTTAATCTTAGTAGGCTGAAAGCAAAAAATAAGGTAATTGCAACTTCTGTTATAGAACTTCAATATGCTGATGATAACGTAGTCTGTGCACACTCCGAGGAAGATCTTCAAACTATCCTAAACATCTTTGCAGAAGCATATGAAAAGCTCGGCCTCTCGATTAACATTAAAAAAACCAAAGTGCTTTACCAGCAAGTTCGAACCAATCCCTCTGCAGCGCCATCAATCCAGCTTAAAGGTGTGTCACTAGAAAATGTCGACCACTTTTCTTATCTCGGCAGCCATCTATCAACAAAAGCCGACATCGACGCTGAAATTCAGCATCGCCTGAGCTCTGCGAGTGTAGCTTTCTCCCGAATGAAGCGTAGAGTGTTTGAGGATCGGGACATTCGCAGGGAGACCAAAATGCTTGTTTACAAAGCCATTGTACTACCAACCCTTCTGTACGCCTGTGAAACATGGACCCTCTACAAACGCCACCTCCAACTTCTTGAAAGATTCCATCAACGCTGCCTCCGAAAAATTCTGCAAATTACTTGGGAAGATAGGCGGACTAATGTTAGCGTATTAGAAGAAGCGAAAACCACCAGCATTGAAACAATGATCATCCAACATCAACTTCGCTGGACTGGTCATGTTGTTCGAATGCCTGACCATCGTCTTCCAAAGCAGCTACTTTACTCCCAACTTAAGAATGGAAAACGTAATATTGGTGGACAGCAAAAGAGATTCAAAGATACTCTCAAAGCTAATTTAAAAAAATGTAATATCAGCATTGAGAACTGGGAAGCCCTAACTCATGAGCGTTTCAATTGGAGGTCAGCCTTTATTAATGGCGCTATGGACTTTGAAGAAGCACGAGTACAGGGCGAAAAGGAGAAGAGAGCTAAAAGGAAGGCACGTCAGGCAAACCCTCATCATGACCGTCTCCCACCCGGAAACCTATGCCCTCATTGTGGGAGGTTGTGCGGATCCAGAATTGGCCTTTATAGCCACTTACGGATTCACCGTTAAAATTTTACCTTTGGAAGACAATCTTACTCGGCTACGAGTGATCGCCAATGATGATGACAAGATGCGGGAGGGGCAAAGCTTATATGGGGATTTGAAGATTAAAATATATATATATTGATGTAATAGACAAGAAATATTCTTTAATATTATATATAGACCTAGCATGTAAGATAAAATTTTTAAAATACCATGACCAGATACAAATCGGAAGTTGACCAAATTCTGTTTCAGCTTTATCTTTTTTTCTTTTTTCCTTTACTACACTTTTTTATCTTTTCTTTTTTCTTGATTTGTATTTCCATTTTCTTTTCTGTTTCAAACTTTTATCTATGTAAAATTAAAATCTAATAAAATTTGTTAAAAAAAAAAAAATATCATTCTCTCAAGTGAGCAGTCTGGCTTTATTTCCTGGAGTATGGACTGGTTTGATCTTCTTGCAGTCCAAGGCACTCTCAGAATTTTCCTCCAACACCACAGTTCAAAAGCATCTATCTTCCTTCGCTCAGCCTTCCTTATGGTCCAGCTCTCGCAGCCATAGGTTACTATGGGGAATACCATTGCTTTGACTATGCAGACCTTTGTTATCAGTGTGATGTCTCTGCTCTCAACTATTTTATCGAGACTTCTGATTTCCCGGCTGCAGTCAGCGTCTGTAGTAAACTTTGTGCCTAGAAGTACAAAGTCTGCCACTGCCTCCACGTTTTCTCCATCTATTTACCAGTTATCAATCAAGCTGGTTGCCATAATCTTGGTTTTTTTGAGGTTTAACTGCAACCCAGCTTTTGCACTTTCTTCTTTCACCTTCGTCATAAGGCTCCTCAGCTCCTCCTCACTTTCAGCCATCAAAGTGTCATCATCTGCATATCTGAGATTGTTAATGTTTCTTCCAGCAATTTTAACTCCAGCCTTGGATTCATCAAGTCCAGCATGTCGCATGATGTGTTCTGTGTACAGGTTGAATAGGTAGGGTGAGAGTATGCAACCCTGCCGTACTCCTTTCCCAATCTTAAACCAGACCGTTGTTCCGTGGTCTGTTCTTACCGTTGCTACTTGGTCATTATACAGATTCCTCAGGAGGCAGACAAGATGACTTGGTATCCCCATACCACCAAGAACTTGCCATAATTTGTTATGATCCACACAGTCAAAGGCTTTAGAATAGTCAATAAAACAGAAATAGATGTTTTTCTGAAACTCCCTGGCTTTCTCCGTTATCCAGCAGATATTGGCAATTTGGTCTCTAGTCCCTCTGCCTTTTCTAAACCCAGCTTGTACTTCTGGCAATTCTCGCTCCATGAATTGCTGGAGTGTACCTTGCAAGATCTTGAGCATTACCTTACTGGCATGTGAAATCAGTGCCACTGTTCGATAGTTTGAACATTTTTAGTGCTTCCCTTTTTTGGTATGGGGATATAAGTTGATTTTTTCCAATCTGATGGCCATTCTTGTGTTTTCCAAATTTGCTGGCATATGGCATGCATCACCTTGACAGCATCATCTTGCAAGATTTTAAACAGTTCAGCTGGGATACCGTCGTCTCCTGCTGCCTTGTTATTAGCAATGCTTCTTAAGTGCAAAAAGGTGTAAGCCATATTATGATTTTAAAAAAATCTACAAAAAAGTTGAACTTGGTCTGAAGTAGTGAAAGGAGAGAACTATTAACAAATGTGAATCAGGCAGTATACGCCATGATCTCCAAAAGAGTATTGCTATTATTTACAACAACATCCAAGTCACCTGAAGAGACAGCTGAGTGAGTCATGGCTAGCAAAAAGTATGACATGTTCAGATCCTGCGGAGGCCAATGTGTAGCTCTGGCCTGGGGTTTAAAAAAAAAAGAAAGAACATCAAGTCATTCTCCAAATATGATCTGAAAAAAGTACAGAATCACAGAAGGCCTCAGAAGGTGCAGAACCTGTGTTTGTCATTAAACACAGCTATAGCTTTTTCAGCTTCACTGGCTGCTAAGCCTAATTTAATCACTGCAGATACAATTATATGACTGCATGGGCAGTGGAAAGAGAGGTGAGGCGCCAGGGTCACAGACATATGTGTTGGCCTACAGTTTTCTCTTGCCAACCAGGAAAGGATACACAATTCAATAACATTAGTGAGATGATTTGCCAACAGACTAGAAATTTAACCTGAATCATTTACATTTCTGGCAGCAAACAAATACGCACACATGCACACACAGGGCCATGCATACAGGAGCACTTGACATTTTAAAATAATATATTACTGCCCAGACAAAGATGCTTTCAGATACGATCTGTTGTGCTCCTAGCAGAGAAGTCAGCAACATACCTAGTCAATAGGACTCTCAGGGAGGCAATCAATGTGTTTCCTCACCATCCTTGCTTAGAAATGTCACTTAGAATGGTGAACAAGATTCTGACCAGCTCCTTTAAAAAAACAAAAACACCCTTATTCCAACACTCCACAATCTGACTTTTGCACCTCTCCTGAGCAGGCTTTCAAAATGTTCAGTTAAAGTCTCTAGAATACACACACCTATTTGGGGCAAAAAATTGGAGGCCTTTCGGTACCACCGTTCAAGGAAACCTGCTAGGAAGGTGCTATGTCAGCATTTATATAATAAATAATAGACTTTTCTACCATGCCTCTTCTACACACACACACAAACCAATTCCTGTTGAAGAAACAACTATGGACCTCAAAAACGGTTTCAAAATACTTTAGAACCTGTACAGCATACATACAGAACACCATTGCTAAGGTGGTTCTTAGAAAATTCATTTAGACTACAAAGTATGTGTGTGTGTATAGAGAGAGAGGGGGGGGGAAAGGTACACACACGTATATATATAAACACAGAGTCGGGTTCTTAGGTTCTTTTTTGCTTGGTTTTGTTTTCTTTTGTTTTACCCTGGAAAATTACTCTGTGTTCCATAAAAAAATACTGTTTCACTTAAGTGGAGAGAATCTTTCCTTTCAAGCAGGATTTTGAATATTTACATTCTGGTCTCTTAGATGCTATTTTGTGGCCATGCACACTGACCCAGAGACAGTAAACAAAGCTTAGCTGTCTATGCAGTTGCTGCCTTGAAACTGCTACTCTTTTCATTATGTAAAATTGGGTTTAAAATTGAGGCTCCATCCATTCCTGCATTTCCTCAATAGTTTTTTCCCTTACAAATGTATTTTAATGCATCCTATTAGTCGTCTATGGTATGCCTCCTTCATTTCTCCCCTTGCTCACACGCACGTGGTATAGCAGGGGTCCCCAACATTTTTGGTGCCAGGGACCGGTTTCAAAAGACGATTTTTCCGCGGACCGGGGGCGGGGTTTCTGGGATTTCCGCAGACCAGGGGGCGGGGTTTGCAGGCGGGAGCCAATTGCATGCACCGGGGGCGGGGTTTGCGGGCGGGAGCCAATCACAAGCACCAGGGGTAGGGTTTGCGGGCGGGAGCCAATCGTGCGGAAGGGGGCGGGGTTTGCAGGCGGGAGTCCTGCAACCCAGGTCCTAACAGGCCACGGCCCACAGGTTGAGGACCCCTGGTATATGGGCTAAGGATCATTAAATCTTTGGTGATGAAACAAATGCTCACATTCTTCTCAGCCATGTGTGGGCAAGGCTGCACAATTTGTTTGATGCGTATAGGAGCTTTGAACGTACCAGGAACTGTTTTCCAAAAAGCTGGGGAGAGATCTGAACCCAAAATAAAAACATTTGCTTTAACGTAACTTAAATCCAGTTAATGATATTTCCTCCCATGCATTTAATAATTTTTTCTTTATTTTATATTAAAAATGAGTGGTGTAAGGGCTTGGACTAGGACTGGAGAAATCCAGGTTCAAGACCACCCACTTGACTAGGGTCATATTACCAAAGCAGGTTACAAGGCAACCGTAGAAACTGTCTGAAAGGTGAAAGCTCAGAATGAGTTGAGGCTTGGGAGAAGTGCCCAGAACAACAACAAAAGCTTTTGGGGGGTATGTCAGAAACAAAAGGGAAGGAGGTCTCTTGCAATGAGAAAGGGGATCATTGGTAATGGGTGATGATGAGATGGCAGAATGACTTCAGTTGTATATTAGATCTGTCTTTTCTCAGAAGGCGCATGAAGTCCTAGCTGGCCATTATAGTGCCAATAATGGAAGGCAGAAGTTGCACTCAGGATAAAAAAGGAGAGGGGAAAGGAAAAGAACATTTCACTAATTTAAATTAATTCAAGTCTCCAGGGCCAGATGAATCACACCCTGGTATATTGGAGGAACTAGTGCAGGTAATTGCAGAACTGCTACTAATAATCTCTAAGAATTCCTGGAAGTCTAGCGAGGTCCCAGAAGATTGGAGGAAAAGAAATGTCCCTATCTTGAAAAAAAGGGAAGAAAGAGGACCTGGGAAATTACAGACCTGTTAGCTTGACATCTATACCAGGCAAGGACCTCAAGTGGATGAAGATGATGATGATGATGATGATGATGATGATGATGATGATGATATATCCTGCCTTTATTTTGCACAACTCATAATGCTCCCCTCAGCAACCCTGTGAGGGGGCTTTGACTAAGAGAGAGTGACTGGCCCAAAATTACCTAGCCAACTTTCAAGTGTAAGGGAAACGAGAATTCATGGTCACCCAGTTTCTAGTCCAGCACTTTAACTGGGTAGGAATACAATTAACAAGAATCATCATTTTTTTTTGTTCCTTACTCAATAGATCAAGAGAATGCTGTGGACATAGGTATCTTGACTCCACAAAGGATCTGACAGTTTATCATGGCCTCATTAATAAAATGGTAAAATATGAGCAAGATGTTACAATGGTTAGATGGATTCACAATTAGCTGAATGATTGTACTTCAAGAGTACTCATAAATGACTCCACATCAAATTGGAGAGTAGCATCAAGTGCCACATTTGCTGTTCAACATTTTTATGAATGACCTGGATTTTTGGTAGTCTAGATCAGGAAACCAAAGTTATGAATGCTAAAACTACTTTCATTATAATGTTACAGTAACAGAATCTTGCAAGTCTGAATGTGCCTCTCCCCCTCTGCCTTTACGTTCAAGAGAACTAGGGAGGGTCAAGTCTGAGATATTTTCTCAAATTACATTACTGCTTTGGTGTCAGATTTCTCTTATCTGACTGTTGTTTTGCCTGTGGCTCTTCCTCCTGTCCCTCAAGGTTATTCTCACAGCCCATTACAGGATTAATGAAGGGGTTAAGGGATTGATTATCAAATCTACAGATAACACAAAACTGGGAGGAGCATCCAACTCTTTAAATGATAGATTCAGAAAGGTGGACCAACCAACAAAACCAGGATGGAATTTAACAAGGATGAATAAAAATGTCTGCATCTAGGGAGAAAAAATTGAAAAGCACAAGTATAAGATAGTAGAGACCTGGATTGGCTGTTGTTGTTGTTGTTTTTGTTCGGTCATTTAGTCATGTCCGACTCTTCGTGACCTCATGGACCATAGCACGCCAGGCCTTCCTGTCCTCCACTGTCTCCCGGAGTTTACTCAAATTCATGTTCATTACATTGGTGATGCTATCTAACCATCTCATCCTCTGCCGTCCCCTTCTCCTTTTGCCCTCAGTCAAAACAGCGTGATGCAACTGCTAAAAAGGTAGGTGTTATTTTTGGATGTAGTAACAGGAGAATAGAGTCTACATTACAGGAAGCAATTGTCCCATTCTACTCTGACTTACTCAGCCTCCACTTGGAATACTGTGTCCACTTTTGGGCACTTCAGTCTACAAAGGACACTGACAAAGTGAACCAAGTTCAGAAGAGGGCCACCAAGATGGTGAGGGGACTGGAAGCCAAATCCTATGAGGAATGATTAAAGGATCTAGAAATGTTTAACCGCAGAAGAGAATATTGAAGTTTAGCCTGAAGGGAGATATTTGTGTGGCTTTCAAATATCTAATTGGTTGTTAGGAGGGAGAGAACAAGTTTGTTATAGCTGCCCACTCTATTAGACTCTGGGCAGCTTAAAAAATCCAGAAACAGTAAAAACAATACAACACATACAAACACACATAAACAGGCAGCCCGGACTAAAATAACCAATACAATAAACTGTACAGCTACAACAGGATCCCTTCAAATACATCAATAAATACATTAACCCCAGGCCTGGGAACAGAGCCAGGTTTTAAGAGCTTTTCAGAAGCCCAGGAGAATGGGCACCATTTTTATCTCTGGGGGGGATGCTGTTCCAGAGGGCAGGGGCAGCAACAGCAAAGGCATGCTTCCTTGGTCCCACAAAATGGTAGGGTTTAATAGAGGGCACCTGGAACACACTCACTCTGTGTGAATGAACAAGACGAGCAGAGACAATTGGAGACAGGCGGTCCCACAGATAATGCTATGAAAGACTTTATAGTGACAATCAGCACTTGAATTGCACCCAGAAGCCTACTGACAACCAGTGCAGCTCACATAGCACAGATGACACATGGGCATACCATGAACTGCCCATTACTGCTCACACTGCTGTATTTTGTACCAGATATAACTTCTGGATGGTCTTCAAGGGCAGCCCCATGAAGAGTACATTGCAATAGGTGATCAAGGCATGAGTGACTGTCTGAAGGACCTTCCAGTTGAGGAAAGGGTGCAACTGGTACACAAGATGAACTTGTGCAAAGGCCCTCCTGCCCACAGCTGCTACATGCTCTTTGAGCAGGAACTGTGAATGAATATTAAAATTTCCTAGTGGTAACAGCTGTCGACCTGTCACATAATGATATGTTCCCCTTCATTGGGAGTCTTCAGAGGCTGGATTGCCATCTGTCCAAAATGCTTTAGCAGTCCTGCTACCAAGCAGAGGGTTGGAGTAGATGACCTCTGAGGTACAGTATGTTCCAATTTTATGATTCTGTGATTCAGTCTATATCACAAACGTTGATATATGGCTAACATTAAAGTTGGAAAAGTGCACTCTTGAAGGAGAAATGGGCTATATTTCCCATACATACATTAAAAAATGTATAATGCAGAGTTAACCTTTGGAACAGTTCTGAAGACCTCATACAAAGTGTTTGGGGGCCTCCATGTACCTCCCACTTTAAGGAGCCTCAAGTTGTGCACTCCCAATGTTAAGACATTGGGATGTTTCTATTGGTTGCATCATATCTATCATGACCTCTTCACACCTGCCAATTATTACTGAATGTTACACTCATCTAATGATGTACATTTGTGAAGTGGCCTTTGAGTGTCAATAGGTTGCAGGTAACTAGATCACAGGCCACTAGATCACAGCACAACCCAATTGTGAATTTTGTCAACAATTTTTCTACAGGGGCAACCTATGAAAGCTTTTGGCTATCACCAGAAGTGTTCAGCCCATTTCAGCAGATAGAGATTAGTGAAAAGCATTCTCGCTCAAAGAAGGTGCAGCATATTTATTTTATCTGGTAGAAATCTTCCTACAATGTATTACAAGAAATTTCATTTTGCATTGCCTTCCAAAACCAGTACTCCCTTTCAGAAATCCCCAGATGAGGTTGCTAAGTGACAACAGTATAATTACCTAGCCAGTTATTTACAAAACACAAACACTTAAAAGCAAGGGAAGAATAGTTAAGGGCATCAAGTATAAAATACACACTGAGGGGCATATTGCGCCGTCTGTTTTAAGAACAAAAATCAAGTCACTGGAAAAACTGCAGGGGAAAAACAACCTGTTGTTATAGCTATGGGCCAATATTCTGCATCAGATACATATAAATTTTTTTTAAATCTTTTAAAATTTTTAAAAAAGTTCATTTGTGGGTTAACTAAAATATGAAGAAAAGCATTGATATGTACACCCAGCCTAGGTTAACCTCAGATTTGGATTAACAAAATGCAATTCCTGTGTTCGCATAACCTGCTGTGCTGAAACATATGACAGATTACTGTGAAAACCCCATTCACACACCATGCTACAACGACAGCTGGATTCTCACAACGAGCTGATGTGAAAATAACCATTTTAACCCAGCCTAGTATGTTGTGCAAATTGAACCACACAAAAACAGGCATGTTGTAGATTAGCACAAAATCCAAATGTCCAGTTTCTCATCAAATGCTCCTTTGGCACCTTCTTTTATCTAATCATTTTTGTTACCAAAAAATCTAGACTTCTGTCACTCCATCATACATATGTAATTTATTGCCATGTTATTTTTTTTTTAAAAAAACTATTGCTTCTAATATACATGGGGAAAAACTAATAGATAATAGAAACAAAATAGAAACAAAAATAAGGAAAACAGGAAAAAGAAAAGAAAAATATATAAAATAAGATATAGACTGTATATAAGGTAAGTAAGTTTATATAAGGTAAGTAAGTATATAAGGTAAGTATATAAGGTAAGTAAGGAAATTTAAACTTGACTACATAAAAAAGTACTGGCTAGACTTCCCTCTACTTAGATATGAAGCAAAGTCTTAAGTAGAAAGTGAACAAATTTCATCAATCCAAGATTTAAAATTAAGAGTGGTAAAGACTTTCCATCAAAGTATAACAATTTCTTTAGTTTCAGTCCATGCATGATAAATCTGGAGTTCTTCATATGTTGTTACACTCCAAATTTTGGTATATAGTTGAACATTACATTAATATATTTGTACCTAATTTCTTGTCCCAGTACTTATTAACATACTCCTAATTATTAAACCAAAACAGGACAACCACAAAGCAGGCCCAAAACATATGTGTTGGTATTCCCTCTAGTATTTTATACTTCCAATATACTGAATTTGACATCCAAATCTTATAAAACATCCTCTGGGATGTCTAATACACACATATACACAACCACCACCACATTATTTTGTTGAATTAAATGCATCATAAGATCAAACAACATACATTTAACATTTTTTAAAATCGTAATCCATTTATGTTATAAGGGGTTATTCCAACTCCTCATTCTATTATTCTTGCAAAGTAACAATATGTATCATCCTAATAATCTTCATTCTATCACAAAATGGGTTTAGAATCCTCAAAACCCAATAATAATAATAGTAATAATAATAATAATAATAATAATAATAATAATAATATAGAACTTTTAATGTGGGAAAGGCAATTCTCCTAGGAGTAAAATCTGAGCCAATCCACTGCCCAGGTTGCCCAGAAGACAAATAGCAATTTTTCATTTCTGCCCATAAGTGCTTTTGAAAAGAATTGTAATTTAAATGAGAGAGAGAGAGAGGGAGGGAGGGGTCAAAATATAAACCAGTGCTTAAGCTAAAGATCTGGGAAAATGTTCTTTATAAGGAAGTTGTCATTTAATAAAGAAAACCCAATAAAAACTCTCCATAATGCTATTACCAATCTTAAAAAAACCCTTAAAATATATATCAATAATTGAGTGATATTTATTTTAACACTTTTGCTCCCCAAAGACTCAAAAATATTTTAAAAATCTCTTAATGTCAATATTAAAATCAGACAAATGATTAGAAATATTTACCTCTACAAACATGGAGATTTTTCTGGGAATAATTATTGCAAAATATTTAAAGAAATTCATACAATATGTCAGAGCCCAAACTTTATAGATTTCCATTGATACATCAATCTTATAGGAAATAAATTAGACTTACAGTATTCCAATAAATTGAATAACCTGAAAGCTAATTACCTAATCTGATAGAGAACACTGATAATCATCAATAAGGCATAAAACAGCATCAGCATAATAACAAGTTGGGTACAACACCAGCTACTATAATATGCAAAATATACTTTGATTATCAGATCAAATAAATCAAAGGTTCCAAAATCAAATTAAATATAAGTAGAAGTAATGACTGTACTTGATGAGTTCTATGAAACAACTTGATGGATAAAAAATTAATTCCATTTGTAATAACCCTGGCTGATGGATTCAATTTTATTAAGACTTTTCATCATTTATTTAATATATTCATGATTCACCATTGCTTGAATGCATTATTGCCTACTGTTCTTTGCTTCCCAACTTGAAATTCATCTATAATGATAATAGTACGTATTATAAAAGAAAGAAAAGAGATATCAATAAAATAAGAACGTTGGAAACTTCAATAGTGTGTGTTGATAGATGTTATACATACTGTAGGTATAGATATACAAACCCTGCTTGGCTTTAGAAAGGGTATTAAACCTGGCTTTTCCAACAGGCCTTGGAGATTAACTAGTCATCAGAATTGCTCCTTGTAGTTGGGTTTTTATCCATATGGAGTTCTTGAATTGTTCCTCAGCAGGGAAATGTAATTTAATGTGTGTTGCATGTAATTTTTAACCTTATTTACAGAATGAGGTATGTAAGCCACTCAGGGCTGGCATGATTGGAAGAGTATATAAGCTCAATAAATGAACAAAATCCTTTGGGTAGTATAAAATAATCATTGAGTTTCTGACATACATTATAATGTGATATATTTCAAACAGGAGGGGGGGAAACCTGCAATTCATATACAATATCCAATACAATGAAACCAGTCAGGAATGCATGAAAATGTATTGATATGAACCAATGTGTTTATTGAGGATACTTTATTCAAGGCACACAATTTTCTGAAAGTATGACATGCATAATTTGTGAATGATACCCCTCTGGGTTTCCTTGGCTGCAAGATTTGTAGAGTTTAGACGTGTAGGAAATCAAAATACACCCAGCTCAGGACTCAGGTTTTATTCTGGTATAGAAAGTTGTCACCGATTTTAGTAATGTGGAACATTCTGATTTATTTTTATTTTTCTTCAGGCATGAGTTCTGCATTTGGAGGCTGTCTTTCTTCTTGGGAAGAGAAGCCATGCTTTTGAATAAACAAATAAAGAAAGATCATTGGAGACACTTGCTTGAAGTGATAACCTAATTATGCCACTTTTCTATTATGGTTTCTCACGTGCCTGTAGAAAACTTCAGAAACATCTGCCCTGCTAGGGACACCCTGCAGATATGCTTCCATCTGCTCACACTGGTTTTTTTCTCAGCTGCCAAAAAAAACTCCCAAGAAGCGCTCCATCAACGTTGCTGCGCAGAAGAACACTACAGCGTATATCATGATTGTCATGTGGCGGCATGTACTTTATTCCAGGAATGAGGGAACATGCCAAGATAGAGTTTGTTCCATTTCTCAGCTTTTAGACCTTAAGCTTATTCCACCTTTTTTCCTCATCAGTTTATGAATTTGCTTTCTAAAGATCTGCACAAACATTCATATAGATTTTGTGCATATTTCTCTTATTCTAAAAGCAAGAGAGAGGAATAGAATGCTTTTGTTTCAGTTGGAATTAGAAGGGTATCTTTTGTATATGTTGCTTCTCTGAAACTCAGAAACCAAAATTCCGAATGCCATCTCTCTATAATTTAACCATTTTTCATGTGACACCTGTCAATTTATGTACACAACTAAGGATGCCTGTTTAATATTGAAGTTGTAGTTTCCACAAATTATTGCAAAAATAATTTGAGACTTACAACAAAAGTCAAGATGCAGCCCTGAATTTTAGATCATGTCCTTCCTTCTTTCTATATCCTTGATAAACTGATTTATTATTTCGGGCCAAAACAGAGGACTCCAATCCATCACTGGTAAGTGCCACTGATGGCATATGTGTCATAACTGTGCTTTTATATTAAACAGATGCAATAGCACTGAGATCATCAGCATAAACAGAAGGAGGTGAGGGCAGAGGTGAGCAAATAACTCACAGATAATTATTTACTCTGTGTTCTCACCATATTTTTCTGCACATAATGTGACCCACAGGAGCTACAGTAGTTCCTTCCTTCTTCCTTACACAATCCACGACCAGGTTCAGTCAGTGAAAGAACAAATAGATTATTACAATGTATCTTTTCCCCCCATGTAGGGAAAGCAAGTATCCTACAAGCAAGATATTCTTATTTCAATGGGAATTCACCATTGTGAATTATCAAAGAGTGCATTTTGAATGTATCCCAACAAGATGCCAAGAGTGTTGACAGCAGGGGAATTAAATGCATTAGAGATGCAACTGTACAATTAAATGGGAGACTGCTGGCAAGCCTCTTTCACACAGTGTGGTGGTCTTATCATGTAGAAAGAACTTATCCTCAGTCATTCATGTTTCTTCTGTAATGGCTACCTCAGATTGTGGCCCATGGGCCAAGACATGGGGGTGGGGGTGGGGGAGTAGAAGAAAAATAATTTATCACAGGGACTTATAAATATGATATTTTTGCATAAACACCAATATAGGAGCCTCCTGTTGCCCACATATCATTTAATGGAGGCATTGGGATTTGCTGCATTTGATGTAAGGTAAAAGTAAAGGTAAAGGTTTCCCTCGCACATTTGTGCAGTCGTGTCTGACTCTAGGGGCCGGTGCTCATCTCCATTTGTTAGCCGAAGAGCCAGCGTTGTCCAAAGATGCTTCCACGGTCATGTGGCTGGCATGACGCATGCGGAACGCTGTTACCTTCCCACCAAAGTGGTACCTATTAATCTACTTGCATTTGCATGCTTTCAAATTGCTAGGTTCGCAAGAGCTGGGGCGAGTGCGGGAGCTCACTCCGTCACCCAGGGCTAGGGATTCGAACCTCCGAACTTGCGATCTTCCGATCGACAAGCCTGGCGTCTTACCCGCTGAGCCACCACACCCACGCATTTGATGAGAAGATACTAAATCTCTTCTGAAACAAGGATTTAATTAATATCTGGGTTCATTCTAGCAGTTGCACAAAATAATAATAGCAACAGTAGAACAACAGAGAAACACTTCCAGAATCAGAAGGACAAAGATATATGCGCATTAAGAGATGGAAGATAACCCACTCTAAAGGAAGAAATTTACTATAGAATGTATTTATGTAATTAAAAAGAAAGGCTCTTGAAATGTCTCTTTTTGGAGATTATATCCTCTGTTGGCACCCTTGTGCCTCTTTTGATTACTAGGAGAAATGGCAAGAGACTAATAATGGGGAAGGTCGTCACATGCTGTCCCAATGTCTTTGTAGACATTGTAGGAGGAGAGCTGCATTAGCCTATGGGCATGAAAAATGAAAAGGAGCACTTTTCTGACTAATACATTTTATTAAAAGTTGCATCTTTCAGCAAAGACTCCTGCTGAATTCAAATGTACCTTTTAATAAAAATTGTTAGTTGGAAAAGGTGCTCCCAGACTCCTAATTTTTTGTCCCTCTGTCTGTTTCTCACCGATTAATGGAGTCTCTGTGTTTAAGAGTCATTGGGAATTTTCGGTTTCTCTCCCTTCTACTTCCCTCTCTTCAGGATGTAGTTTAGAAAAAAGTGGGGCTTTTCTATATTCTTTTTTAAATCTACCTTTGACTTCCAATATAATGAATGTGTGTTAGCATTCATTGATACTGGACTAAGCCCATACTCAGCATCCAAGACAACTAATTATCATCTGCACTCCACTTTTACAGTGGGATGCTCTGCTGCTTAATTACTCAGTATTTTTTCAGCTTACATTCAGGAGCACATCTTCTAAGAAGGGACCCTGCAGAATTCAAATCTATACACACATGTCATAAATTCAGTTTTATAACAAAAAAGGAAGAGATGCTTGGAAAGAAAATCATGTGGGGTTTTTTTTTTTTTTTGTGTGTGTGTATGTGAGTGTTGGGCATGTTTATATTATGGTCTTAAGTTACAGCATATTCCAAACACAAATCACAAACTGGTGCACCTGCAGGTCTAGATAGACACAACTTTGTGATCAACAACAGTAAATATTAAGTAGTTAGGGGCTGAGGAAAAAAATATTACTTGGATGCTTCAAAGCCTTGAATCAGTTCTTGTTTCACATTCAAAATAAGAACAAGGCTGTTATGAAGTAAGAAAGAAAATAAATAAATAAATAAATAAATAAATAAATAAATAAACAAACAAACAAACAAACAGGTCCTTGCTAAGGTAGATCCTAATTGCAATTGAGAAATATAAATTGCATCCATTCCCCAACCTCTTCTTCTTCCATCATACAGAGATTCAAGTGAGTAGGATCCTATGGCTTTTTCAGACAGCAGTACAATAGCCCATGGTAGTATTTTATTATGTGATTGATTGACAGATAGGTTGATTTAAGGGTTAAGCAATATTTTTCCATCAGAGAATACATTTGACTCTTTGGGAGTCTGTGATGTTTTCTCTCACAAAATAGTTTCAATGAAGTATTTGCCTATCTCAAAATAGTAATGATAGCAGATGTGGCCAATCACAAGCATTCATTTACCTAGGGGCATCTGGGGGAGTCAAAAAAATCAAGATGGTAGCTACAGCCATGTGATCAAAGTCCTGCCCCTGTTTTACATGCAGGTGACGCATCTCATGCACACATAAAAAGAGACATGGCTTTGATTGTGTGATTATGGATGACATCTTGACTTTTTGGATCCCCCCCACTGCAGAGGGCCCTGCATTTACTAGAAGGCAAACTGATGAGGTTGCTGCCCACCCCTGTATGCCTTCTAGCAGTCTAGTTGACTTTTATATTGGTCTATAAGAGTGTTTCTAAGAGTGGCAATGGAGCCTAGACACATTCTTGTAAATGAACATCATGCCAGAGATTGGTGCTTTGCTTCACAGTGTGACAGCTTCTCACTTATTTTTTAAATTAAAACAATTGTACATGTATATCCATGGAAGCAGGCAAAGGAAATGCCCCTGAGCACTGTGCGGCCAATCACTGATATATTTTATACCCCAGCTCAACAATAACAGAAAAATAAGAATGGGAAGGAGAACAAGGAGACCATTTTGTGAAAAGGTAGGTTATAAATCTGTCAGGCCTAGTCCAAGAACGACGAGGAATCAGTCCATCCAAACTTCAGTTCTTTATTTTACCACACCATATAGACAGAATCTTGCCAGACTAATTCTACTCTACAATAACCTAAAGGGAAATAACCTGGGAGACTCTAGGGCGGGGCTACTCTGAATCTCTTTGTCTTCCCATGTTCCATCTCTGGGCTATGTTGTCTCGTGTCCTGGCCCCCTCCTTGGAATGTGCTCCCTCTTTCTTGAGAAACAGCTGCATTACTGTAGTCCATCATAAAATCTAAGATACAAGAAATATCTACAAGGATCATGATAATCAAAGATTAAAATAGAACTAGCAGCATTGCTACACTGCATAAGACAAATTTCAAATAGAAGTGAAAATATTAAAATGACTAGGTGGGAAAACAATGGGGGATTGCCCGCAAACCACTTCAAGTATCAAATACTCTTTCCCAGGGAGATTGCTCCATTATAGAAGCATCACAACTGAGAACTGTCACATGATCAAATATTCTTATACATATGTAAGTGGAATGTTAAAAGATATGAATCTTTAGCACTGTTGGGTGATCTTTATGATCATCCAGAGTTACTCACAAAAACAGTAACTATGGCAACATGGCATCATTCATGGTCATTTGTTTCTTGCTTTCATCTGAGGACAAATGCACCTTGACTCTAATGGTAGGTCTGGCATTTTCCAGTCTGTATATATATATACACCCCAATATGTGGTGATATAAAGAAAGTGCTGAAATTAATGTAGGTTGAACTTATCTTCTGCCTCTCCCCAAATTGAGGGGGTGGGGGGTGGGGAATAGCAATTTTATATATTTTTAAATGAGGTCTCCAAATTCCTAAAATTTATTGGCCAACAGTAATGTATTTACTTATTCAGTTCAACTAATATGATTCCCAAAGTAGCTTATATAACAATCACAGCCCATGCCCCAGGCTCATTATAATTTAAAAGACCTGACACGAAAGGAAAATAGAATGGGAAGCAAAGAGGGAAAAATGGTCTGCACCCATTCTTAATGCTAAATAATAATGCCTATAAAGACTAGTTGGATAGAGGAACCTGATGGAGTTGATCTTTCAATTGGATGGATGGAAGAGTTCAGAGGTCTGATTGGGCTACATAGTAAAGTTTAACGGTATCTGGTCTGCTGCTCAGTTTCTCATCCAGTAAGTTTGAGTACCTAATGCAACCAGAGACTCAGCAATCTCTGATGATGACGATGTGCCATCAAGATGGTGTCAACCACATAGATTTTCTTCAGGATGACATGTCCCAACCTGGCCCTTCAAGTCCTTCAACAGTACATCCATCATTTCTGTAATTGAGTCCATCCACCTTGCTGCTAGTTGTCCTCTTTTTGTCTTTCCCCTTTCCCAGCATTATAGACTTCTTAAGAGAGCTAGGTCTTTACACAATGTGTCCAAAATATGATAATTTGAGCTTGCTCATTTGTGCCTCATATGAAAACTCTGGATTTATTATTGTATGTATTTTAGATGATGTTTTTGTATAGTTTTTAAACTTACAATTGTTGTAACCCGCCCAGAGTCCCTTGCAAGGGAGATGGGCGGGGAATAAATTGAAATAATAAATAATAAATAAATTTGTTCTATGATCTATTTGTTGATTTTCTGGATATTCTCAGGAGTTTTCTCTAACATCAAAGTTTAAAAGCATCAATACTCTTTCTATCCTGCTTCTTCGAAGTCCAACTTGCGCTTCCATAGAGTGTCATATGGCCTGCAGGATTCAGATCTTTGTAAATATAGACCCGTCATGGCACCTGAGTAATTTTTCCAAAGCCTTCACAGCTGACACCCAAGTGTTAGTCTGCAGCTTATTTCTTGCCTGCTGGTTCCTTTATTGCTGATAGTTGATCCTAAAAAGCAGAAGCTATCCACCACTTCAATATCTTAATTGTCTGCAGTCCCTGAGAAGCTAGGTATTTGGCAATGACTTTTTTCTTCACATGCAGAACTGCCAAGAATGTCTATTAATTTGCTAGTAGACTAATGCATATTAATCCTGAACTGTATACACATGAGCATCATTTTGTTGGAAAGCCTACTAGGGAAGATATTTCATTGCATCTCAGGCATACTGTATATGCAGTCTCTTGCCTTGGATTTTGTTCAGAGAAATTGTTCCAGTTTGCTACAGGAGAAGGTGTACATGCTGCTGACTGGTGCAACTGCCAGCCAAGCATGCACAGGGAAAACACTGAGATAACCCTGGGGGCCATATTTAGTACAGCATACATGTGTCAGAAGAAACACACCTGTTAAGGGTATCTACAGATAGATTTTTGTTGTTTATTCGTTCAGTCGCTTCCGACTCTTTGTGACTTCGTGGACCAGCCCACGCCAGAGCTTCCTGTCAGCCGTCGCCATCCCCAGCTCCCCCAAGGTCGAGTCCATCACCTCCAGAATATCATCCATCCATCTTGCCCTTGGTCAGCCCCTCTTCCTTTTGCCTTCCACTTTCCCTAGCATCAGCTTCTTCTCCAGGGTATCCTGTCTTCTCATGATGTGGCCAAAGTACTTCAGTTTTGCCTTTAATATCATTCCCTCAAGTGAGCAGTCTGGCTTTATTTCCTGGAGTATGGACTGGTTTGATCTTCTTGCAGTCCAAGGCACTCTCAGAATTTTCCTCCACCACAGTTCAAAAGCATCTATCTTCCTTCGCTCAGCCTTCCTTATGGTCCAGCTCTCACAGCCATAGGTTACTACAGGGAATACCATTGCTTTGACTATGTGGATCTTTGTTGTCAGTGTGATGTCTCTGCTCTTAACTATTTTATCCAGATTTGTCATTGCTCTCCTCCCAAGAAGTTGATGTCTTCTGATTTCCTGGCTGCAGAGATGCTTAACATCAAAAAGGCAAGTAAAATGTATGAAGAAAATGACTTGATGTGACAGGAGGCCTACCTCTCTGAGTTTTTGGTCTTCATCATGGGAAAAAGGACAGAAGGAAATACTTTTCCAGTAGGAAGCAGACTGAAGGAGAGAGCCTAAGAATCTTCTAATCTGAGGAAAGTGGACATAAAGAGAGAAAAAAGAGGAGAGTCTCTTGCTTTCTATTGCTATCCTGAATGCCCCTAGTGGTCAACACAATAAAAGCTGAAAAGAATCAATGCCTGGAGTTGCATGATGTGGACCCTCTAATTATTTTCTTAAATGAGAGCAAAAACGGTGCTCCTTCTCAGCAGAACCTTTGCTAACATCTGTTTCAGGAGGCCTGATGTTTTGGGACTGGTTTGTAATCAAAGACATCCCTTGATAGAAAGAGTAAACGTACCATTAAGCAAAGTGAGACTGCTGGCTGAGAAATCAGATGCTGAAGGGGGTGGAAAACATGGCCAGGTGGTGGTGGCATGAGTTGTGTGCACCAGAGAAATTGCTCTTTTCCTTCAGGTAGGTGGAAACCACTGTTCCACCCTGAATTCTGAAACCAAATGCAATTAGCAGATTGGTCTGCTTCTAGATATGGAATGACAGGAGGAGACACCATCTTCTCCTTCAGCTTACAGGCCAAGATATATTGCACTGTACCTGTTGATGTGGTCTCTGTGTTATGCTGCTAGATACATTCTCTTGTACTTTAGAGCTGATTCATTGTGCTCCTGCCAAACAGTTGGCCATCAAGGACAAAAACCTCATTTTTCTCTTTCTTTTTGTGTCTCTCATTCTATGATTTTATGGAATTTACATGACATCAACATTCCAGGAAAGGAGGCGGAGGCGGCGGCGGCTATTCTGCAAGTTCACTCATTTGGCATAAATTTTAATCTAACCAGATGTATTGTTTCCAGTGATACAGGCTATTGTGGAATATGAATACAGATTTACAGGATTGGCTAGGGCTTATTTGCTAGGAGAATTTTGAATTAA
This sequence comes from Charina bottae, assembly GCA_023362775.1. Taxonomy (NCBI): domain Eukaryota; kingdom Metazoa; phylum Chordata; class Lepidosauria; order Squamata; family Charinaidae; genus Charina; species Charina bottae. The sequence continues at coordinate 188,732,312 of JALMGJ010000002.1, read as the reverse complement.
GACATTCATTGAAGCTTTGAAGAAAAGCCAAATCAATCTCTAATTTCTAGGATGAAGTGTGAAATTGTGGTACCTGGCATCGATTTATAGAATGGTTGGTTTTTGTATCCTTTCAGGCTGTTATTGATTTTCCATTTAAAATACCAAGTTAATTCAGTTTTTCTACAGGGGGGGGGGGGTCATTTATTTCAAAGTTAGTTTTGCTTCTTTCAGTGAAAGACAACCATAAACTCTATAAACGAGGAGAAGACGAGATGAGGAGAACAGGAATAATGAAAATATAATGTTCTAGTCAAACATCTGAGATTATCATAAACCAAAACAAAGGATATATCATGCAGAGAGGGCATGCTATGGTCATGCAGAGAGGGCATGCTACGGACCCCGTCGGTAAAGGAGTTTCACTTGACGGGGTCCAGGAGGCGGGCCTTCTCTGCAGTGGCGCCCGCCCTCTGGAACATTCTGAACCTGGAGGTGAGGCAGGCCCCCACACTCCTGACCTTCTGGAAACAATTGAAGACCTGGCTCTGCTGCCTCACCTGGAATGAGAAGGGTAATAGCTCCTCTTGGGGTTGGCTTGCGCCGTAGAGCTCTTTTAAATATAACCTCATAGCCTCTTGGATTTTATATTTATATCTAATTTATTTTTTAGAGTTGTTATATTGTATTTTATATGTTTTAATTACTGACTTTGTTGTAAACCGCCCAGAGTCCCCCTTTTGGGGGGAGATGGGCAGTGATAGAAGTTGGATAAATAAATAAAATAAATAAATATTATAGATGCTGATTTAGGTTCTTATCTCTCTTGGCTCATCTCTCATCTGATTTGGATTTTATTCTATTCAGAATGCTGCTTGGAGGAGATATGGAAGTAGAGCCACCATTAACTGGTATCACAGAAGTCCTATAGAGGTAAGTCTTGCCAAATGAACCATGGAACAATCCTTCTTAAGATGTACAAAACATTTCTGAGAAATTTCATCCTATTTACCTAAGCTATTCAAGTTCCCCCAAAACCCCTTGAATATTTCACTGAAAGAGGAATCTTCAGCATTATTTAAAATTTGCTTAAGGTAAAATGTTAATGAGAACTGTAACTATATGTCCCTCTACATCAGAGCCAAGGACCTATGTTAATCTTCCATTAAACACATAGCAGTCATATCTTTTTCTTTTATTCAATAAAAGAGGACAGTTTCTGCTACCTCCTACTCCATGTACAACCCCCTGCACCATATTCTGTCTTCTACCAGTCAGGCCCAGCCCAAGAACGACCAAGAATCAGTCCAGTCAAACTTCAGTTCTTTATTTGCTCACACCGTATAGACAGAATCTTGCCAGACTAAAGCAACTCTACCTAACCTCAGGGGAAATAACCTGGGAAGGCTCTAGGGCAGGGCTATTCTGAACCTCTTAGCTTTCCCACATTCACTTTCTGGAATGTGTCTCCTCTTATCTTGTCCTCCCCCTTGGAATGTGCTCCCTCCTTCCTGAGAACCAGCAGCATTGCCAAAATCCACCACATCGCCAATCTCCTGGAGCAGATTTGAAGACATTTGCAGAGCTATAGCAGCAGCAGCAAGGCAGGATAGTTGCGTGCCACGAACTTGTTACATTCCCCAACTTAATCTAAGTAGGCCGACCATATTTCAGGATGGCAAAATGGGACGGGGTCTTATGTAATATTCCGTATTCATGAAAAAGACAGGGGTCCCCGCCCACTGGTCCATGCGATTGGCTCCTGCCTGCAAACCCCGCCCCCCAGTCTGCGCAATTGGATCCCACCTGCAACCCCCACCCCCAGTCCGCGCAATTGGCTCCTGCCTGCAAACCCCGCCCCCTGGTCCATGCGATTGGCTCCCGCCTGCCAACCCTGCCCCCGGTCCATGCTCCGGCTTGGATCCTCCTTCCGCGCCATTCCCGCTGGGTTTGAAAAACAGGACAAAATTGAGATTTTTATGAAAATGACAGGACGGTTGAAAAATGCTTTAAAAATGGGACTGTCCTGTTCAAAATGGAATGTATGGTCAGCCTAAATCTAAGCCATTAAATTTAAAATATTCAAATTTTAATTTAATTAATTAGCCCATCCAACACATACTTTTTTTTAAAAAAAAAATCACATATACACTACTACTTATATTTAACAGAAATATTAAATATTAAATAGTATAGTTATCTACGTATTTATATATCATGTCTAGTATGCATTCCATGGCACTGTATGCTTAAACTATAACACATTTTTGTTGTGCTTTATTTCTGGAGAGCAGGCATTTCAGAAAGTGGGAATCCTAATAGAAATGTGCCTTTTGGTATTTGATAGCAAGTGAATACTTTTACGAAGTGGCAAAGCCAGGAGGTGATCATAGTGATCAGTGAGATCTACAGTATACTATATGAAAAACCATTCTCTCAAGTAAACTTGGTCTCAAGTTATTTAACAATGGTGTTACCTAGCAGCAGCTAGGCCCACCCATACAACCATCTTGCTACTACTTTTGTACTAATTCTATTTCTGGATCATGCATAAATGTTTGTCTCCACATAGAGCACATTACAATAATCAAGATCTGAGGTTCCTTATGTGTGGATCACAGAGGCTAAGCTACTCCTGTCCCAAAACAACTGTATTGCAGCTGTACGAATCAAAGATGGTAAAAGGTTATCTCTGGCTAGTGATATTTCTATGAATACCCCCATGATGTACCTGCTTTTTCAAGAAGAGCATAATCTCTTCCAGACAAGCTATCTCTTTCCCTTTCAAGTACCACCTACTGCAGGACCTCCATTTTATCAGGATTCAGTCTCAGTTTGCTACATCTCACATCAGTTAACTGTTGCATCTAGACAATGAACTAAGACTTGCACAGCCTCTCCTGATTCAGATGAAACAGAGGGATCTCTGGGTGACTTTTCTAGGAGATAAAATGATGTGTTTAACTGCCAGCTGATCACCAGTGCTACTTGCTTTGATTAACCCTGCAAGAGTTGCTGGGAGCCAGGCGGCATATACATTTCATCATCATCATCATCATCATCATCATCATCATCATCATCATCATCATCATGTCTAGTGTAGAATAATGTCCCTTCTAACTCATACAGCTTCTTTAAGATACCATAATCAGTTGTAACAAAAGTCAGAGAATTTGACTTAGAGCTGTACTTGGCCTCTCTTGATAGGCTGTTTCAATCCCAAAGCCAGATCTGGAACCAGACTGAAATGGGACTAGAAATCACTTTTCTTTGAGAATTACTGGAGCCTAACCAGTACCACCACCACCACCCTCCTCTCAAATATCTTCTTAGGCTGTTTTAATCTAGCTTTCCAACAGCACAGTATGATATAAATTTTAATAAATCAAATTGCTGTCTTTCTTTTCCAGGTCTCACTGAATTGGCATGTGTATTCATTTTGTTGTCTCTATTTTTAAACTTTATTTCATGATAAAATAAAATTTTATGGATAAATGTAATTTGCTTCATTCACAGTATGCATTTCAAAGAAGTCACATTTTAACTTGGAATAATGAATGTATCCCAACCCATGCTTAACCATCAATCTAAAGAAATGATCCAGGAGGCAGAGAAAGTAGAACATTACTACTGAAGCTGTACTTACATTTGCTGTTTTAACAACAGAAATTTCATTGAAGAGAAAAGTCAAAGTTCTTACTTAACACCAATTTTTCATTTGTAAAATGAGCCAGTTTGGTGTAGTGCTTTTTAAGGCACCAAGCTAGAAACTGGGAGAGTGTGAATTCTAGTCCTGCCTTAGGCCAGTCACTCTCTCTCAGCCCTGGGAAGAAGACAATGGCAAACCACTTCTAAAAAACCTTGTCAAGAAAACTGCAGGGACTAGTTCAGGTAGTCACCAGGAGTCAAACTGACTCAAAGGCACAAAAAAAGATAGATTAATATTGGCAGGTATCTTCATTAGGAAGTTAAAAAATGTAAACCAATTCTGCATCATGGTATTATATATATTTTTAAACAATAGTAAGTTCTTCTGAATACAGTATGACATGTCTGAAAAAATATGGCTTCATTCATGGAGAGCTGCTTTAAAGCTGTAGATAGACTTTCTTAAAATTAACAATAATTATTTTCTTCGTATTAGTCCTTGCAATTCAGCCCTGGTTTGTTCTAAAACAAACATGATTTAGTTTGAGACTGTGATTTGAGGAACTTCTAATTCAACTTTGGCTGCTTCAATATTCAGTTCAAAAAATATTTGTCCCTAGGCTATAATAGGGAAATTTCAAAATGCCTCAAGCTATTTCATATTTTTCCCTGAATGGGATAAAAATAGCAGGGACGGTAGACCATTTAGAATACTTTAACCTTGCCATATATCAGTTGCATGCCTTCAAAGGGTTTACCATAATTAATATTCAGAATATCTCCCCTGGACCTCTTTTAGGACAGAGAAAACAGGGAGGAGGGAAATCAGCTTCCAAATTGCCTAGAAAGAGCCTACAGAGAAATTGGCTGAACCAATTTAGAAAGAGGCTATTTTAAACTTATAATACACATTTTCAAAAACTGTTTTTTAAAATACAAGTAGACTTCGCTTAACAACTGAGTTAACTGAGTTAGAGCCAGTTTGGTCTAGTGGTTAAGGTGCTGGGCTAGAAACCAGGAGACTGAGAGTTATAGTGCCGCCTGAGGCATGAAAGCTGGCTGGGTGACCTTGGGCCAGTCCCTGTCTCTCAGCCCTGGGAAGGAGCCAATAGCAAACCAGGAGCCTGAGAGTTCTAGTCCCGCCTTAGGCATGAAAGCCGGCTGGGTGACCCTGGACCAGTCACACACACTCAGCCCAACTCATCTCACAGGGTTGCTGTTGTGGGGAAAATAGGAAGAGGAGGGAGTATTAGGTATGTTCACTGCCTTGAGTTATTTATAAAAAATAATAAAGGCAGGATAGAAAATAAATAAATAAATAAATAAAAACTGCCCTGTTTAGCGACAGTTCGAGGTTACGACAGCACTGAAAAGTAACTTTACGACCAGTCCTTGCATTTATGATTGTCACAGTGTCCCCGTGGTCACGTGATCGCCATTTGCATGCGTCAAAGCCAGCTTCTGACAAGCAGAGTTAATGGAGAAGCCAGCAATAAAATCGCAAGTCATGGTCACATCATGTCTTGCTTAACAACCCATGGTGACTTGCTTAATGACCAAAAGGGAAGTGACATCGTAAGTCCATCTTGGTTATGTAATATTTCGCTTCGCAACTGCATCGGTTAGCAACCGTATCACTTAGCGACAGAGTTGCCAGCCCCAATTGTGGTCGCTAAGTGAGGACTACCTGTAAACTCTTTCCGTTCTTTATTTAATTTAATTATTTATTTATTTAATTAAATTTATATAACCGCCCATCTCCCCCAACGGGGAACTCGTTCTTCTTGCTTTTTCAGGCTGCCGAGGTTGGCATGACACTGAAGAATGACCACTGACTTTCCTTCTTGACTGAGGTGTTTTGCTGTCTCTGTTTTCTAGGCTGCCAAGAAGGCAGGCATGGCAAGCTTGATCTTTTCTGGAAAGGACCTGTCTTCACTGTCAGGATTTGGTTATATCAAGGCTGTGGCTCCTAAAAATGTTCTATTTTTTTTAGTTAGCCAGCAGAAGCATCAGCAGCAGCAGAAAAATGGCACTGAGATATAATGCCACAGAGAGAAGCAATCCACAGAGAAAGAGGCTGGCAAAGAATGCGGCTGGTATTTGTAGCCTTACCACCTCAGCCTTATTTTTAAAGCTGTAAAAGTTTGAGCCAGCACCTGTATATGTTAGCATGGCACCCACTCATTCATTGTCAAGAGACTTTAACTTGCTGAACCGTTGTGCTGATTTTAAAAGTGAGGTTTGACTCAAGGGTGTAGGTCAGCCTTGAGTTCCTATTCAAAATGCTCAGAGCTTACTTGAACTCCCAGCTGTGTCAGCAGGACCAACACCGAAGTCTAATTTTCCATTAGCAGAAGAGAGAGCAAAGCTAAGACTTTTGTCTGCCTACATTAAAGAAGTGAGAGAGCTGAGGAAGCAAATGGTGTTAGCCGTGCCATGCCATGCCAAAGAGCTCTAAGAGCAGACAGCTTTATGGGTCACTAGACTGATTGGCTGGCTATCACCCTACTCATATGCCTCATATTGAAAAACGAACCAAAGTTGCAACATTGGACATTATCAGTAACAATCCCAGAAACAGAGGGAAATCCAATAAATCTGAAAAGCACCTTGAAAGGGACCAAGTACATGGAAGCCACCTGATTTGATTCACTGCTTCAAAGGAGGAAGTTTCCCTTTGGTTTGAAAATCTGCTTCAGTGGGGTGGCTTGACCTCCACCCAACAGAAGCACTCTTTCAATGCTTTACGCAACCCTAACCCTGTATAAAATGCCTATATGCAATGACCTATACTGAATAAATCATCTGAAAGGAGGAACTATCGTGTCCAGATTATTGGATATTAAAAAATAGTTGGCTACTTTAACTCTATGGACACTTTTTCCTACAACCCCAACTTTTGTTTGCTTGAATGAAATAATACCCATCGAAATGGGGACATGACCCTAATTATAGCATATCAGAAATATATGTACACATGGCTTTATATTTATTTATTTATTTATTTTATCTTATTTATACCCCGCCTATCCCCTCCCTAATGGAGGGCTCTAGGCGGCTTACATACATGTAAATTCATATATATTATACAATCATATATATTACACACAATGTTACCGCGCGATAGGAAGGAGCTGAGGGAACCGACTCTTCAGCTGCAGGCATCGGACTACATGCCCCAGAATGCCTCGCTCGAGCCAGCTGCTGATGTCCAGGAAGTTGTTGTTTCAGGATCCGTCGTCCTCCGCTGCCATTGTCGGGATTCACCAGGTCTTCTTGGTTCAAGGACGACCCTCCGAAAGGACGCCAGCAAATTGACCCACGTAAGTGATGGGGTATATGCTGGCTTAAAGGGGAAAAACCGAGGCTTGAGAATAAACAGACAAGAATGCAGCTTGTTAGGGCCAACAGTGTTTACTGTTTAGCATAAGGCAATAATGCAGATACAATCACATTATCGCAAAAATGAAAAAGATGAATATACAGGAGACATCATTGTAAAAGGAAAAACAAAACAAACTTATAAGCAGAGTTCCGTGTATTGATCCCAGGGCCAGAGTTCCTGCCATGGCCTATACCCAAAGCCAGGCATAGCTCACTCTGCCCAGTCCACGGGAAGTGAACACGTGAAGAACTACATGGCTAAGACACTAGAAATCAAGAAGACATAGAACACCATTTTGCATGGTTGTATATTCAGTTCTTCTAGCATTCTGATTGGCTGGAAGTTAGCTGTGACACACACTAGGCCTCAAAGCACACAGCATGACCTGCTATTGGTTAGCAGTGCTGCATCTACGCACTGAGTTCCCCCCTTCCTTGCTCAGGGGGGCCAGAGCAAGGCTTCCCACGGAAGGATATCAGGAGACCTTGTTCCCATGCAATCTAGTCAAAACAATACACACGTGACCGTTGCTATCTTGCACCTGCACTTCACGTCACCATGAGAAGGCTGTGCTTTGTTTTGTATAGGAATAATTCGCCAGGGCAACACAAAAACTCTAACAGTAAGTGGTACCCAATTTATCTACTTGCTTTCGCTTTCAAACTTTTGGGTGGACAGAAGCCGGGGCTAGTGACGAGAGCTCACCTCGCCACGTGGTTTCGAACTGCCAACCTTATGGTCGGCAGTCTAACGGCTCAGCAGTTTACCCGCTGAGCTACCGCGCCCCTTTATATCCTTTCTGAATGGAAGGAGTTTAATTAACACTCTACTATAAAATCAAATCTTTATTACAGTAATAGACCAGCATGAGGAGGGTGGGGTACAGTCAATAAAAAAGCATAGAAGATCTTTTAAAAAATATGAAAAGCTGACTCCAGGCTTGGCTGCCAGCTCGACCAGTCAGATTTCTCAGAGAAGCTGACTGAATTTCCCTTGCTTGCGTGGATTGCAGAAGTTGTGGTCCACTGAAGTTTTTTTTTCCCCTGGAGAAGGGGAGACCAGAAGATTACTCGTGGGGCCATTGGGATTGCCTACCCTTGTTTTTTCTGTAGTTTTCCACCGCGGAAGGAACAGGGTAAGTGCAAGGCAATGGCCGAGATATATCAGGCTCTCGCAGGGGAAACAAGTCTCTTTGAAGAGACACAAGAGCACCCAGCCGCTTTTAGATCACTTTAGGAATGTTTTTTTTTAGATTAAAATATTTTTGAAATCTAAGATCGATTTTTTGGACTTTGTTGAAAATGTTGGCTAACTTTGTGCTTTCTTTGCTATAACTGATTCTGGTGGAAGTTTGATGGACTCTATATTTGCAACATAATGAAACGTCTGCTTTTTTTTTTTTTTACTTCTCTTTTGTATTAGAGGGATTTAAGAGACTCTGTTTGTAATTCTTCGCTTGATAAACTAAATGACTATTCATTTTTTGAGAAACTCTTTGTTTGGATTAAGCAGCTTGCAGCTTGAAGAACGAAAGCTCGCAGTTTGAAGAATAAAAACACAGGGTAACGTGTTTTTTTCCTTGTCGTCTTTTTCTACATCCTCCCTGGTTGGATTTTGCTTCATTTGGAATATATTTTTTATTTCTCCTTCTATAAACTGTTTAAAATATTATTCTCTCCTGTATTTTGGATTATTGGAACTTTCTTTTTTCTTTTGACTTTAAAAAACAAAAACAAAACAACAACGACGCTCTGCTTAATAGATTCTGCTGGTAGTATTCCATGGACAGATTACATTATTATTGTTTTGACTAGAAGGGTTGTTGTTTTAATTTGAAGGACACAGGAAAGATGGCTTTCCAACTTGTACCTGAGGAGCTCAGAAGAGAGATTACTGAGACTTTTTCAAATATTCAAAGGTCGTTGGAATTACTGTTCGTAACTCTGCAAAACAGAGAGAAAGAACAGAGAACAGAAACGGAGACAGAAAGGAAAAATGTTTTTCAAGTGGAGGAGAAACAGAAGGAGGAAATTTTGAGTATATTAGTTCAGAAGAACATTCTGAAGGCTTTACACTACAATCTTGGTATAGATATGTTGTGGCAGTGGAGACAGAGTGAAAATATGGGTGCACAGTTGGATGGATGTTGTGAAATATGTGGAAAGGGAGAGAAGGTTGCTCTGATATTCTATATGAGATATAGAAAAGAGCAGGCTGTATATTGCGAATCTCCCACAGTGTATTGTGATTTTGGCATAACCTAAACAGAAGATATGAGAAACTGTATGGATATAAAGGTTAATGAAAAAATATGGACTTGAATTGTTATGAGAAATTGTATGGATATATAAAAAGTGATATTCTAAATGTAAGATGCTAAATACAAACACAAGTTGATATTATAGAATATTGTTTTCCTTAGAGATATATTTATGAGAAGATAATGATATGATGGAATTAGAATGATGGTTACTACAGGATGATATATATCAATATGTATTGTATGAATATTATAAGAATTGATATATTAGCTATTAGTTTAAGTGATATGATAGATTATGCATTTAGTTTAAATGGACACTACTACAAGGAATGGAAATTACAGATGGATAATTGAGATTCAAGAATTCCTTTTTTATGGAGATATATATATATATTAGAATTAAATTATAGAAATATATATGTATGAACACTATAAGAATTGCTAAACTATGTATTAAGTTACATAACATGTTAGGTTATGAGTCATAATATGAATAGAATATATTGTAGTTTATTAGAAGTAAATAAGGCTTTTATTTGTTATACTAATTGGTCTTTATTGAAGATATAAATATGTAGTAATGAACATTCAACATTTAACTACTACTTCAAGGAGTGGAAGCCAAAGATGGATTATTGGGAGACAGTAAGATGAAGGTTAGAAGATTGGATTAAAGAAATCAAAAGGCATATGACAAAGAAAAGTTCCTGTATACTGTATGAAGGACTAACATTTAAAATCAATTGTTGTACTTTAAGTTCAAAGATAGATTGGAGGACATCTATTTTCTATATTTTCTTTGCTTATTATTTCTTGACTTCACTTTTTCTTTATCTTTTTCTTATTTTGTATTTCTGTTTCTATTTCTTTTTCTACTTTAAATTTTATTATGTATTGTAAAACTTAATAAAATTTAATTAAAAAAAAAGAGAAACACTGCACTAAAAAAAAAAATAAAAAAAAAATATGAAAAGCTAAAAATATAAAACAGAAAGTATAAATAAAAAACAGGAGTCTAAAAGAATCTAAAAGGAGGAGTAGGAGCATTAAATGGGTGTAGGGGAGCATAAAGGTTAGTATGTGGAAGACTATCACATTACAGAGCACTCTAGTATGACAAACTAGATGCTCATTACCAGCAGATTCTGTGCATGCTCTTGGAAAATAAAATTATCTCTGTTCAAGCAATAGCCTAAGAACTTTCATTCCTGGCTCAGAAAGGACCTGCAATAATAGCCCAGCCAGATGGCAGTACGTAGCTGAGTCTGACCAATCTTGAAAACCTAACCAGGATCAGAAATGGCTAGTACATGGATGGAAGACCATCAGGAAACCCCCAAATGGTTAGCCTCTACTCTAGCCTGTGAACCTGGATGTATCAACAGGAAGTATCAGAAATAGTTCTTATTGCAGAGGGAACAGATGATAGACTTACACAGTACTGTCTGGTCATGAACGACCTTCCTACAAAGCTGGCAACCCTGGAATTTGCCAATTGGGTCTTTGATTTTCGCACTGAAGATGTTGCCTAGCCTGGCAATGAAATGTCTGCAAGAAAACAACAAGGCTCAGAGAGCACCAAGGACTCCACAGATGCTCATTAAGTATAGTTTATGGCAGAGGCCATCATCCGATGAATTTTAAGCATTGCTGCGCAGAACCTAGCGACATTGTATGTTGTAGCAGGGTTGGTATCTGAAAGCAGCAGGGAGGTATAGAATTGTCCTGTGCGCCCTGGGTATTTATGCAGTAAAGGTGAGATGAGGCTAGTATGAATGTCTCTGTAGTACAGGCACTGGACAAGCACATGCTCTGTTGTTTCTGTGTGTCCAGAGTCACAGGGGCATTGTCTCTCCGGGTAAGGAATCTTCCTGTATCGGCCTTCAAGGACAGTTGAGGGGAGGGCATGACATTGTGCCAGAGTAAAGGCCCTCCGGTGTTTAGGTACTTCGAGTTTAGTTAAGTATGCCAAAGGCAGAGTACCTGTTGGATTCATTGGCAATAAAGGTTGGGGTCCTGGCTAGATCCGATTGGCGCTCTGTGTCTGCTACACACTGTTTAATGAGTGGTTTGACCTGATTATATCTCATGCTGAGTAGAAGACCTGGAAAGAAGCCCAAGGATGAGATTTTAGTTGCCACTGCCTATTTCCATGTGGATTGAAAATCATCACTCATGGTTAATGAGGCAAGACCAAGAGGAAAAAAGGAAAAACTCTGAGCCAGTCATTGAGTATGGTCAGCCACACTCTAGCCTCCACTTTCATGAGATCTGTCTCTAGTCTTAAGGTGGCATTAGAGATACACTTTGGGACTTGAAGGGCTGATCTTAGAAATTTGAATTGTATAAGTTCTAATGGTGCAAAATTGGAGAAGGGGCCCAGCTGGGCACCATAAACAAGTTGTGTTATTGGCTTGGCTTCGAATAATGTGAGTGCTGCAGGTATATAGAGGCCACCTCTTGATTTAAAGAATTTAAGGATGGCAGATGAGCTCTTCTGCACATTTTCAGCAACGTAGTCCCCATGGGCTTTCCTGCTGCCAGCAGAATGCAGGACTACCCCTGGGTATTTGAAACAGGAGATCTGCTCAGTCTTGTGGCCATCTATGCTCCAGGAGTGGCTCTTGGGCCTTTTGGCAAATGCCATGATTTTAGTTTTCTGATCATTGAGTTCTCTCTGATTTCCTTGTGGTACTCTACCATATATACTTGTAATCTGGTCCTCAGCTTCCTATCAGCTAATGAAGAGCAACAGAGGGGTGGGTGGGGAAATTTGCTTTGAGAGACATTTTTGGAGCCCAAATCCCCTCTTTCTTTCTCTTTCTCTCCCCATTTTCATTAAAGGGTTATCAGTTCATGTAATCTTCTTTACCGGTTCTCGGGCCATTTCAAGCACGGTTTCTTCCCTCAAATAAGATTTTACATTTCTTTTAACAAGTAAAATTATTTGAATGAAATGGCCACTCAAGTATTCATTTCCAAAATATACTCTGGGAAATAAGTTTACCTTTTTACTATAATTTAAGTTTTAAATAATAAATGGACCTATTCCTTTGAAATGGAATAAACAGACTTAATTGTTTCACTGTGGCGTATGAGGTTACAAAAAACATTTTTTTTCTCCTCAGTGTAGCTCTGAAGCACATTTACTCACAGTATAAGGACTGGGAATCTCAACTGCACACTATTGTTATAGTTTATGTAGTAGGCCTGCACATGTTGTAATTTACCTTTGAATAGCCCTTTCAGTCGTGTCTCTGGAAATGCGTTCTGTGCATTTCCTAAATTGGTGGTCTTCCACCCACTGGCATATTTAGTGGCAGTGAAAAGTGGCAATCAGTTACCATCTTACATTTCCCACAATATAGCATCACTCCAGAGCACTGTAGAAAATATATAATGGATGCTTACAAACCCAGTCATCCAACAAAGAGACCAAGGCAGGCATCACCATAACCTTTTTGGGATATTTGGATTTCACCCCGCTACTGAATATTCATTCAGCTATGGAGTCAAGACTAAATGTGGTAGATACTCATTTTTAGATAGACTTTTAGAACTAAAAAAGGATTTAATAGTTAATATAGCTCCAGCTGAGGGGTATATAGTTTTCTTCTTAGGGGAGACAAATGCATTAGACAGAAATTTAATATTTTCCCCTAAAAAGAATAGGAAAAAAATCAGTTATGTTTAGAAATTCAAAGTTCACTAAATTTTGTTATATAGCTTTTTTCACCAGATTTTATAAAGTTTGCATTATGCTTTTCTGTGTGTGTACATGGGCTTATGTGTATGTGTACTGTAAATACATATATTCATAAATATATGTATTTATGTATATATATATATATACATATATGTACATGAATATATATATATATATATATATATATATATATATATATTCTTTAGATTTTTGGAATCCATGGATTCCAAAAAGAATGAAAATCAGCACCTGAGAACAGCTCTGAAGGCCTATGGATATCCAAATTGGGCCTTCACTAAATCTAAGTCTACCAGACCTAAAACAGCGACAGATAGGGCTGAGACTCAGAGCAAACGGAAGAACCTGGTCATTCCTTACATGGCTGGCGTGTCTGAAAAGATAAAATGGATATTTGGCAAACACCACATACCTGTATATTTCAAACCCACCAACACACTGAGACAGAGGCTTGTGCACCCCAAAGATCAAACTCCAAAACACAAGAAAAGCAATGTAGTGTATGCAATCCAGTGCAGTGAGGAGTGCTCTGAGCTCTACATTGGAGAAACCAAGCAACCTTTGTACAGGAGGATGGCCCAACACAGGAGAAGTAACACCACAGGACCAGAGTCAGCAGTTTCTCTTCATCTAAAGGAAAAAGGACACTCATTTGAGGACATTAATGTTCACATTTTAGACAGAGAAGATAGGTGGTTTGAGAGAGGAGTCAAGGAATCCATTTATGCCAACTTGGAAAATCCTTCCTTGAATAGAGGTGGGGGCCTCAGGCACAATCTTTCCCCTATCTTCCTTCCTGCTTTGTCTTCTGTGCCTAGGAAGATTAAGACCATTTCGCAATCTGAACAGCAGCATGGTAATCTTAACGATCCTCCTTTAGATGATAAAGGGACTTAGAAATAAACATCTCAAAATAACCATGACCTAGCCCCAGGTGCAAGGTCACACAGCCACCCTAGAAACATATTTAAGGATTCCCTTACTAACTTTGCTCAGACTGAAGAAGCTCCTTGGATAAGGAGCGAAACGTTTCCACTGAGAAAATAGAAATCCAGTTGACATGATTCAAGCTACAGAATAGGCATACACAGTTTCCTGAACAAATGTATACATACATGAACAGGTGTCTGCTTGTAGGTTAGGAACATTAGTGTACTAAAATATGTAGTTTAATACAAATCTTTTTTAAAAATAATCTCCAAATGATATGGAGATAGGGTAAACCAAATTTGAGAATGGAAAACTCAGAAACTAGGATAATTTGAAAGTGACATATTAATCCAGGGTTTCTCAGCCAGGGCTATGTGGAACCCTAGGATGCCACAAGAGGTCACTAGGGGTTCCCTGGGAGATCACATTTTATTTAAAACATTATTTCAAATTCAGGCAACTTCACATTAAAGATATAAATTTCATTCTTTATTTTTAGCTTAAGAACACTGTTAATGCATATATACAGGCCTACACATGAAATGAATAGAATAATTTTGTAACTTCTGCCCTATATTTGAGCCTGAATGTGCAGGGATTCCCTGAGGCCTGAAAAATATTTCAAGGGTTCCTCCAGGGTCAAAAAGTTGAGAAAGGCTGTATTAATCTATCCCTGTTTATTAACATGTCTGCCTTTTAACTGAAACTGTTTCATAAGTTACTGCAAAGCTGGAAATCATTGTGTTTGTAAAACTGTAAGAACTAAATATTGTTTGCTTTTCAGATTCTCCTTTCTTTTCCTTTGTAGTGCTTGAAATATACTTTCAAGCAGTGTTTCAAACTGTTACATCAACCTTGGCTAAAGGAAGTAAAGTCCAGTAATATCTCGGAGTACTCTCAGTACCTGTTTGAGATACAGAACCGAGTGTTTAGTTTCAAATTATGTTTATTGCTCTAGAGCAGGGTTCTTCTCTTACAGAACAACTTTTCTTTCTGAAATCTTAAGGTTGTACTGCCGAATGCCTAAATGAAAATCCAAGCAAAAACTTTGTGAAACTATGATTGGTCACTCGTACATACACAGGGTGGGGATTTTGAATGCTGACCAGAAAAGAAAAGCAGTATGTCTTTTGTATAGCAAGTGCCTGTGCCTTCTCAGTATCTCATGTGGGATTCATGATGTAAAAGACATTCGCGGTTAAGCAGAGGACAAGGGTGGAAAGTCCACTCAGTTTAAAACGGGTGAGCTCTATGTCATGTCCACATAACCCAGTGTCAAACTGAACAGTGAATGCAGAATTCCTTTCTCTGCAGCATACTTTGTCATTTTTATTTATTTATTTATTTAATTTATTTATTTGTTTAATTTATCCCCTGCCCATCTCCCATACAAGGGACTCTGGGTGGGTTACATTCATTTGCAGTGAATGACATTTTCAGGCAGGCAGTTAGTTTTCAGGCATTATGAGGATGCAGTTCTTGATTTTGTTTCTTAGGAAGATTCTCACACTGTCAAATCCTGATTCAGCCCTAGTTGCTAATGTCTTGGTTTGTTGGATCCATCCCTTTATGAATTCAGAAGCAGAATGCACATGGCGGGGGATGGACCATAAATAACAAACTTTTGCTTTGAATGAGCGAATAATGCAGCTATTTTTCATCCTTGCATGTTGGTAGCAGGGCCGCAACTAGTGGGCGGTAAGCGGGGCATGTGCCCCGGGTGCCGCGCTGAGGGGGGGCACCAAAATGGCAAAATAGTATTTGTATACTGACTGTTTCCTGGCACAGTCACCGATAGGGCGCAGCATGCAACGACGGGAGTAAGCCAATCTGCGTCTGCCGAGCACTGCCCTCAATTCCATCCTGCCTCTGCGCAGACATGCCCCGGCAGCTGAGCCGAGCACTTCTGCAGAGGCGCCTCTTCCCGCCCGCCATGCTTGATTCACCGGCGCCCGCCGCGGAGGGAGGGAAGCCCAGGGTGGTCCCACTGCTCCGATGCTCCAGGGGGGCTGCTGCCGTTGCCCAGAGCACCCACTGAGCTGCTGGGCTGCATGGTGGGCCAGCGAGGGCATTTCTGGGGGGAAGGCAGTGTTTCTCAGCCGTGCCGGGGCTGCCCTGGCACCCTCCCCTGCCCCATCTGTGCCAGCCGGCGGGAGCCCCGGTGCCCCCAGGAATGGGGAGGGTCCCCTTCCTCCCCCACATCCCACTGTGCTGCTGTTCCCCGTGGGGGACGAGGGACGCAACCCTGCGGAGGGGCACAGAATCCATGGGGGGGGGCGCAGAATCCATGTTTGCCCTGGGTGACACAGACCCTAGTTGCGGGCCTGGTTGTTAGGCATGCTTTAAACTCTGACCGTGCTCTCTATTTGCTTCACTACTGAGTGCCCCTCTTCTAGCTTAATATACAAAGTCTCTTTTCTTCAAAAGGTATATATTCCAGCTCTAGCTAGCCAGCTTTATCCTACACTTTTAACTATCCCTCAAAGTCCCTCTTGAAATACGGCTCACTGAATTGAAGTCTAAACTCAGTTCTTTCTTGTGCTGAAATGTGTGTATTACCACCCATCAGTTTTTATCTCTGGAATAATACTTTTGTTATATTTATATAAAGAGTACCACCTAGCTTGGGTATTTGCTGAGATATGAAATAAAATGTTCCTATCTGTCATCTGGCTTATAGCATAATCACGCCTATAGAAAAATGTGCCTAAGATCAAATTCATTTATATTTATAGGGGGGAAATTCCAACAAGCACCATGCAGTCTTTTTTGTTTCTAGACAAATTCTCTAGGAATTAATACCTGTGGGACAAATATAGTAGAACCGCACTATGTTATTAACATTTTGACAACATCAAAATATGTTTCCCCTTTCCTGACTTCTAGTGATTTTTTTTTAGGATTGCATATTTGAAATATATTTATCCATGGAGCAGTTAGTTAGTTGAATAGTGAGAAAACAAGGGCAATAAACATGCTTCAAAAATGTAGTGGTAAACATTCACTAAGGCATGAAGATTTGGGTGAACTAAACCCATAATTCATAGTTGGCATCAGATACACTCTTATATGCTCTACCACATAGAGCACTGTTTCTCAGCCTTGGTGGCTTTAAGATGTATGGACTTCAACTTCCAGAATTCCCCAGGCAGCAAAGGCATGCACCTATAAGAGGGTTTCTGAGAGCATATAAAATGTTTTTTTTTTTTTTTTTCGTGCCTTCGAGTCAGTTTTTGACTCCTGGCGACTGCCTGGACTTGTCCCTGCAGTTTTCTTGGCAAGGTTTTTCAGAAGTGGTTTGCCATTGCCTGCTTCTTAGGGCTGAGAGAGAGCGACTGGCCCAAGGCCACCCAGCTGGCTTTGTGCCCAAGGCAGGACTAGAACTCACAGTCTCCTGGTTTCTAGCCTGATGCTTTAACCACTGCACCAAACTGGCTCTCCCTAGAACGATTATGCTGTGTATTCAGAAGAGGATGTTTTTAGCTGCAGCATCCATCCAGTTAGGACACATCTTTCCAATCACTCTAAACCTCCTACTGGAACTGATATGGAAATTAGGTTCTTCCTTCTTCTACTTCAGTTTAGCACTAACTGATTTGTTCAGTTGGGCTTTTAATGTGAATAGAATTTTCTAAAACAGAACGCCTCTCTGAAAGATAGTGTTTGCTTTTTGCTCCTGAGTTTTTGTTTGTATTTATTAATTTTTTTTTGGTCCTGTTGTTTATTTTTTAAAAATCACTTTAATCAGTATTTTCTTTCTGTATTGGCCCAAGTGCCTGGGAGGCAGGAAGTAGCTATGTTGAAATTAAAACAGCAATCAACTTGGGGTGGAATCAGAATATGGCATAAATGGTCAATTGGTACATCAGATAAATTAGGACTGCTTAGGCTATTCATTTTTTTTTAAAAAAAGAAGTAAATAAGTAACATACACAGTGTAGTCCTATACATGTCTATTTAGAAATAAGCCCTACTAAATTTAATGGGCTTAATCCTTTATAGGTAGTTATAGGCTTGTAACTACCTTATGCCATTCGTGATGAAAAGAAATATGTGCTTCCCCTTTTTAAAGATTCACTTTGATCTGCCCCACAGTTTCTCAGAGAAGATGCTGCTTTATACCTGAAACGTATTACAGAAAGGGAATTTTTAATTTTTAATTAGAGGGGTTATCAGATTTGAACAAATCCATAGCAGCCTCACATAGATACTGCTGACCTGTGATGGGAAGCAGCCCTCCTCCAAACAGCACTATCTAAATTGGGATGATTGTAATGCTATATTTATATCTAATTTATTTTTTAGGGTTGTTATATTGTATTTTATATGTTTTAATTACTGACTTTGTTGTAAACCGCCCAGAGTCCCCCTTTTGGGGGGAGATGGGCGGTGATAGAAGTTGGATGGATGGATGGATGGATGGATAAATAAATAAATAACTTGTATGTGGTTTAGCACTGTATCATCATCATCATCATCATCATCATCATCATCATCATCATCTTGTAAAGCCTTGTTTAGCGCAGAGTAGAATCATGTGATTGGTATGCAGTGATACTAACACTTTCTTATCACTTCAAGCTTTTGATCAGAAGTTCTCCAAGCTCGGTACTTTTAGAGACAGATGTTATACTGCCCTTTGCAAATGAATATGATCATAAGGATAAAGTATTTTTGAATCTGCTGTAAATGTCAGCTCACAAGAGTTCAATCCCCTGCATTCTTAGAAAAGAGCCTCATTGAATTCCACGAAAGATGTTCCTAAAAGTCGAGGAAAAAATACACGCAGAACTGCGGATGGTTTTATAGCATGAAGAGCTATCATGGCATTAGAATTTTATTCTAGGGCCTTCCCAAATTAAGGAAATCTTTTTTTAAAAGCCTATAAGCTAATAAAGTAGGCCCCATTGAAGCTGTAGATTTTAAATAGGGAATTTCTTGCTTTTCTCTTTGCTTCCCCCTCCAATGAAAATAAGCACGCTATTTTTTTCATCTTGGGAGATAATTACAAGACATGGCCACTCTGTCTAATTCTGGGGGTGTATATGTGTACACGCTATCAATTACAGTGTTCAGTGGAGTATTAAGAAGCCCTTTAAATTAAGATTTCAAATCATTTGAATTTCAAAAGGCAAGATAAGTGACTTGGAGATACTTTATAACAGAAATGCCATGAAGAAACTGTTGACCTGTTAATTCCTTTGATGCTATTCAGAGATCCTTTCTGAGGTTACTGTCTAACAATTTTATATATTTTTATTTCTGATAACAAACTGATATTCAATATTTTCTGACATTGGCAAATATATTCTGACAATATTTTTCTGACATTGACAAGCAAAGTCAATGGGGAAGCTGGCAGGGAAGGTCGCAAGTCGCTCTGGTAAGTCACGCCCACCCACAGCACACCTCCCCCACGAGCAGCCTCTGCCAGCCCTCCCAGGCCCTCCCCCGGCCTCCCCTGACTCATGTGTGGCCTGCACTGGCCCTCTCAGGGCCTCTCCCAGGCTCCACCCCCCCTGGCACCCCCCCCCCCCCCGGCTCTTTACCTGGGACTCCTGCTACTTCCTGCTTAACAACCTGCGTGTCTTGGGGTTATGATGGCAACCAGGACTTCGGGATTGCCGTCACTAAGCAATGCAGTCACGTGACATTGTGCTTTATGACCGCATCACTTAGTGATGGCAATCCTGGTCCCAATTGCTGTCATATCCCAGGGACTAGCTGTAGTCCTGCCTATGGTTAAGAAGGTGGTGGTCCATTCCCTGCTCAAGAAGCCGCCTCTGGACCAAACAATATCCAAGAATTTCGGTCCTGTGTCCAAACTTCCTTTTTGGAGGAAGGTTCTTGAGAAAGTGGTTGGGCTGTAACTTCAGAGGATGTGGTTTATCTGGACCCCTTTCAATCAGGGTTCAGATTTGGATATGTATTGAGATGGCATTGTTGCACTTGTACGGACCAAGATGAGAGGATGCAGCCATTCTGGCCCACCTCAATCTGTCAATGGCTTTCAATGACATGGATCATAGTATCCTTCTGGACAGACATGGGGGGTGGGAATGGAGGCACAGTGTTGCAGTGGCTCTCCTCCTTCTTCCAGGGTTAAGGTTAGGGTTAATTCTGAGGAATTTTGATCTGAATCCAGACTCGTGTGCAATTTGAGGATCCTCCTAGACTCTCGACTCCTGCTCACTGAGCAGGTGGCTGCCATGGCTAGGAGGGCCTTTGCCCCCATTCATCTTGTGCACCAACTGCACCTACTCCTAGACTGGGTGGTCCTACTCTCACTCACCTTTGCTTTGTCCACTTCCTGTTTGGATTATTGCAATCTGTTCTACATGGGGCTGCCCCTGAAGGCCACTCAGAAGCTAGAGCTAGTCCAGAATTCAGTGGTACAGGTAATTATGGCCATGCCTTGGTATGCCCATGTAACAACTCTGCTTCACAAGCTGCATTGGCTCCCAATGGGTTTCCAGATGCAATTTAAGGTGCTGGTTATCATTTGCAAAGCTGTTCATGGCACAGGGCCAGGTTATTTGGTTATTTGCCAGGTTATTTGTATCCATCTCCAGTTGTTTCTGCCCATTCCATGAGATCTAACAGAGTGAACATGCTTCAGGTCCCTTCTATTAAACAATATCATCTAATGGGACCTGGGAAGTATACCTTCTCTGTTGTGGTACATGCTGTAAGGTACACTTACAGCCAAAGAAATGAGTAGCTGGACAGGAGGGATGGTCCCACAGCAGACATGCTGGGCCAGTTGGAGCCCAGATTATCACTGACTTCCCAAGATTCCTTCTTTCATCTTAGAATGTCTCCATCTTATATTTCTTTTAACTTTAAAGGGCTTTAAAATAATAGATCTTGCCTGATTTGTGATAACAAGGACAGAATTTGTCAGATTAGATAGAAACTCCTATTAATTGTTCATTCTGATTGATGAATCTTATCATGTTGGCCGTCTTTGCTAATTACTGAATATTGATTTGATTTTGACAATGGTTTTAAAGTGTCAGACTGATATAAGATCATTTTTATATGCAGTACTAACCTAATGGTAGTTTGAAAATTCTTGGTTTTATGTACCTTGTAAATCTGTTTTCTATTTCTTTTTTGTTCCTTTGTTCCTTTCTCATTTTTCTTCATGGTGCTTTCAAATATTTGTTAAAATAAATAATTGCACAAAGATGGTTGGTCTTCAGTCACAATACAAGGGGAATCAATACTTTCATGCCAGAATGCCCTAGACCAGCCTGGCTTATATGTGGGCTGGCAATGAGATGGAGATTATGTTGTTGCTGTTGTTGTTTAGATGTATTGTGTCTATCCAGTCCCAAAGACTCTGGACAGCTTACAACATATCAAAATATACAATTACAACAGTTAAAATATAACCACAAAGCATAACAGCCTGGACAAAACAGCCATAACCGTAAAAAATAAAATAAGCACAACAGGGGCTTCACTAACACATTAACTACAGGCCCGGAACACAGCCAGGCCTTAAGGGCCTTCTGGAACCCCAGGAGAGTGGGTGCCATATATACCTCTGGGGGATGCTATTCCAGAGGGCATGGGCTACAACAGAGAAGGAACACTTCCTCGGTCCCACAAGGTGACAACGTTTAATTAAGGCAGGGATTTCCAAAGTTTTCCCGCAGCGACACACCAACACCGCCGTTGGTGTGTCACCGCAGGAAAACCTGGAAGTGCCGCCATTGCAGCAGCGCGCCGCCGTTGGTGTGTCGCCACAGGAAAACCCGGAAGCGCTAATGATGATCAGCGCTTCCGGGTTGTGTGGCGACACACCAGACTGTGTGTCGCGACACACTTTTGTGTGGCGACACACAGTTTGGAAAGCTCTGAATTAAGGAGATCTCATATACAATGCATGCATGAGGGTTATCATGATGTAGCACCAGTCAAATCTTGGATTACAACAAGACATGGCAGCCCAGTTTGTTTGTATGTGTGTATGTATGTATGTATGTATGTATGTATGCATGTTTGTTTGTTTATGTATAAAATTTATATAGCTGCCTATCTTAAGTACATAACTCTGGGTGATGAACATTCATAGAAAGACAACCGAGGCACCACATAACAATTCCAGAAGACACCCACACACACAGATATTGGACTACCCTAATATCCTGGCCCTAGGGAAAAGCCAAGTTTTAACAGCCTTCCGGAAGGCCAAGAGTGTTTTGGGTCAACCGAATCTCAGTGGGGTGGCTGTTCCACAGAGCAGAGCAGGGTCCCCGATAGGGGAGATGGGCGGTAATATAAATTTAATAAAATAAATTAATAAAATAAATGATAGAGAAGGCAGTGCAAGGTGGCACTGTTTGATAGAGGGGACCTGGAGTGTGGCTATTCTGTTGGATCTGGTAAAATGAGCAGAAACCCTCATAGATAGTCCTGCTAGTAACCAGGCCCTGGGCCATGTAGGGCTTTAAAAGTGTCAGCCTTTCCAGGTAAACCAGACAGGAAACAATACTAGATGAATCTGTAGCTTGAATCATGTCAACTGGATTTCTATTTTCTCAGTGGAAACGTTTCGCTCCTTATCCAAGGAGCTTCTTCAGTCTGAGCAAAGTTGGTAAGGGAATCCTAAATATGTTTCTAGGTAGCTGTGTGACCTTACACCTGGGGTCATGGTTATATTGAGATGTTATTTTAAGTCCTTTTATTATCTAAAGGAGGATTGTTAAGATCACCATGCTGCTGTTGAGCTTGTGAAATGGTCTTAATCTTCCTAGGCACAGAAGACAGAGCCGGGAGAAAGATGGGAGAAAGATTGTGCCTGAGGCCCCCACCTCTATTCAAGGAAGGATTTTCCAAGTTGGCATAAATGGATTCCTTGACCCCTCTCTCAAACCACCTATCTTCTCTGTCTAAAATGTGAACATTAATGTCCTCAAATGAGTGTCCTTTTTCCTTTAAATGAAGATAAACTGCTGACTCTGGTCCTGTGGTGTTACTTCTCCTGTGTTGGGCCATCCTCCTGTACAAAAGTTGTTTGGTTTCTCCAATGTAGAGTTCAGAGCACTCCAATGTTCAGATTGTTCAGTACATATTTAGGATTCCCTTACCAACTTTGCTCAGACTGAAGAAGCTCCTTGGATAAGGAGCGAAACATTTCCACTGAGAAAATAGAAATCCAGTTGACATGATTCAAGCTACAGACAATTCCACCTGGATGACTGAGAACCTTCATAGAAATACTAGATGAACTAATTCCACTTTATTGTAAGGCTACATTAACAGAATCTTGCAAGTCTGAAAGTACAAATCTCCCGCCCTCCCTATTTATTGCTTGAGTGGTTGGGGTGGGTCTTTCCTAGGTTTCTTCTTTAGACTGTCACCCGCTCTCGGACCCCCTTTCCTTTTATCTGATCGTTCCCTAGCCAGCATCTCTTCCCTCTGCTCCCCAAGGTTGCCCTCACATTCCATCACATCAAGTGATAACCTTTAATTGAATTGCACCCAGAAGCATATAGGCAGCCAACGTAGCATGCGTAGCAGTGGTTCTACATGGATGAACTTTCAAACGCCCAAGATTGTGTGTGCCATTGCATTCTACACCAGTTGAAGCTTCCAAGTTTTTCAAGGGCGGCCCCATGTAGAATGTGTTGCAGTAATCCAGCCAGGAAATAACTAATGTATGATTGACAGCTGGTCCAGAAACTGGCCCAGCTCGTGCATAAGATGAACCTGTACAAAGCCCCTCCTGGTCTCACAGCTCCTGCTTGAAGACCCCTAGACTGTACACCAACTCTGTCTGGGGGACTGCTATCCCATCAAGAGTTAAAGATGAAGAATCATTGGATACAGGAAGCCCAAAACCGCAAAGCCAGAGTTGACTGCATCCTGTCCTCCTCATCCAGACCCTCACGGTCTCCCATTAGGTAAGAGCCTTGACAGCATCATGGCCTATTGCTGCTGCCTCCCACTTGGAGCCACTTGGAAAATTAAGGCTTTACTTATTTCTTTTAAAACACAGTGTTTGCTGCCCCCAGCTTAATTAACATTCTTGCTTCCTCTGTTAGTATTTATTTTGCTGGTTCCTGCCCTCAAAATTATTTCCCCTTGTCTTCTAAAACTGGCTTCCTATTTTTTGGGGGGTTGGGGGATTAATGGGTAGTTAGTCCTCCTTTTCCTCTGCTTTCCCCATCTCATGGTACACAGAAACAAACAGGAAATTTGCATAGACTTCATTTTAAGGACTAAAACAAACAGCACTGATTTGACCAAAACATTTTATTTTTAGGGTAATATCAAGAGATCTCTTTTGCATCTTAGTTGATTCTTTTGCATCACAAAAGATGACATTTCCATGCCAAATGCAGCAGATTTCAGTGGAAATCAACGATGTATGAGTGTGGCCTGCCAACTTTGTCAGAATAAAGAAGTAGGGATGTGGAAAATGGCTGGAGCTCAGCACAACTGCTTTGAGTAACTTGCTCTGGAAACAAAACACTTGTAATGGGCTTCAGTTTGAGCCCAAGACAATAGCAGCTGTTTCAAATGGAACTGGTGCAAGTCTTCCGTATTATTTTAATGGGAAGTTGCCTTGCCTCTTGCAGCTGAAGTATGATCTTTTGAGTTTCCCTCTCTGGATGGTTAGGGCAAGAAATATGGCTCATCATTTCCCTCATACTATTGAATGAGGCCTGGAATTTTGGAGCAGAGCAGCCACCATCTTAAGTGAGAGAACCATTCTAGATGTAACTGGTGCCCTATTCATCTTACATGATTGCCTTGAAAATAAACCACTGCACTTTGTGTATTATTTCTGTAAACATTTCTGTGAGGAAGTTGGATTTCATGTTAGTCTGTAGCTTGAATCATGTCAACTGGATTTCTATTTTCTCAGTGGAAACGTTTCGCTCCTTATCCAAGGAGCTTCTTCAGTCTGAGCAAAGTTGGTAAGGGAATCCTAAATATGTTTCTAGGTAGCTGTGTGACCTTACACCTGGGGTCATGGTTATATTGAGATGTTATTTTAAGTCCTTTTATTATCTAAAGGAGGATTGTTAAGATCACCATGCTGCTGCTGAGCTTGTGAAATGGTCTTAATCTTCCTAGGCACAGAAGACAGAGCCGGGAGAAAGATGGGAGAAAGATTGTGCCTGAGGCCCCCACCTCTAATCAAGGAAGGATTTTCCAAGTTGGCATACCTAGGAAGATTAAGACCATTTCACAAGCTCAGCAGCAGCATGGTGATCTTAACGATCCTCCTTTAGATAATAAAAGGACTTAAAATAACATCTCAATATAACCATGACCCCAGGTGTAAGGTCACACAGCTACCTAGAAACATATTTAGGATTCCCTTACCAACTTTGCTCAGACTGAAGAAGCTCCTTGGATAAGGAGCGAAACGTTTCCACTGAGAAAATAGAAATCCAGTTGACATGATTCAAGCTACAGACAATTCCACCTGGATGACTGAGAACCTTCATAGACATATTTCATGTTAGTGTTTATGCATGTCTGTGTGACATTCAGAATTTTTTTTAAAAAGGTCCAATGTAAATGCCCAAAGGACTCATACAGTGTTGGTTTGATTGGCCTGAGGATATGTGTCTGCTTCTCTGCATGCTTTTGGGTTCTGCTGCTTTTGAAATGTGGGATGCCTTTTTCAAGGCAGTGAGGCTTTATCTTCAAAGTCACTCTGAAATCTTTACAACCAATAGTACAAAAGGGTATGTACTGAGTTAGCAAGACAATAAAATAGTATTCTCTCCCCTCCACTCTCTACCAGAAGTTTGCTATTCTCAGGGCTTGCTTTGATTTGGTTGAATATTGGCTCTTCTGGAATTTTTGACATTGGAAAAAGCAAAGCAAGAAATGTTGGTTGGCTGGCTTGCTGAATCTAGTGTTCAGCCCTGCACTCTCTGCATTCTCTTGGGCCTTTTTTTCCCCCTGGAGGCTTAAGACTGCATTTAAAAATGCAAAGATTCCATGCTGGTTCGCCTGGTAAGCTTAGGGACATGTATATGTGCACTCTGTTCATGCTCTTGTGCATTGTTGATGCAGTCCATAGTGCATCTTGACACAAGAGCTTGTTGGTTTGACCTGTTTGCCGCAGTGCTTCTGTACTTTAAGTGTTTAAAGTACTTTCAGCACTTTAAGTGTTAAAACATTTACTTTGCTGAGTGCATGATGAGTGCATGATTACTATTTTACTCTGCAGGCTACCAAGGACAAGGGTGGAAGATGGCAGTCTGTGTTCCTCATTGTCTGCAAGGTTAGGATTAGGCATACACAACTTTGATTACCACATGACTATTCTGGTCTGTGTGAGTTTATAGGGAGCCAGCCTATTAAATGCTCCTCACCTTCCTTTCAATTAGCATATCTTCAGGGCAAAGACAGAAGGATACTCTTGTACTTGAATTCAAGGAAGGCAGCATAGGAGGACAAGAATATAATTGCCTCCATTATAGGAGCTTTCAAAATATATGTTAAGATTTTTTTCCTCTGCCAATCATTTTGCAAGCTGGCTTGCTGGTAGCACGAACTGTTCCCTAATTATTTTTATGATTCTGAGGTGAAAAATGGGAACTACAGATATTTCCCATTGTTTTCTATGGCTGAAACACTCAAAACGCTTCAACTTTTGCTTGAATGAAGCATGGAGCTCTTAAACTGGTTTTAATTCTGTTACAACAAAATACAGTCAACTCAAAGTTTCTGATGAAGTTCCAGATGGGATTTTTTTTCCCCACACTCAGAACCAAACACATGCTCCATTTTGTGCACACACGTAAACACAAACAGGCATCTTGTTGAGGACTTAAAGTATATCTAAATTTGATGGACTGAAATCAGCTTGATTTGATTCCAGAAAGTATATACTTACCTACTATCTATCAATCTATCTATCGTCTGTCTGTCTGTCTGTCTAATGCAGGGCTTTCCAAAGTTTTCCCGTGGCGACACACCAACCGCCGTTGGTGTGTTGCCGCGGGAAAACCCGGAAGTGCCACCATTGCGGCAGCGCGCAAAAACCCAGAAGCGCTGCTGCCGCTTTCGGTTTTTGCGCGCCACCATTGGTGTGTCGCTGGGGGAAAACCTGGAAGCGCCGCTCTTGCGGCAGCACGCAAAAACCCGGAAGCGCTGCTGCTGCTTTCGGTTTTTGCGCACCGCTGTGGCTGTGACGCTTTCGGATTTTCGCGCGCCGCCGTTGGTGTGTTGCCACGGGAAAACCCAGAAGTGCTGATGGTGCGCCATCAGCGCTTCCGGGTTTTGATGCGACACATCTGGGCCCCGCAGGCGACACACTTTTGTGTCGCGACACACAGTTTGGAAAGCTCTGGTCTAATGTATCATTTCTATCTAAAACAAACTACTGCATCTGGTCTCTCTCTCTCTGACCTGTTGGAGGGGACACATCCTAGAAAATTCTGCTGAACATTTTGGATTGGCTGCAATTCAGCAGAAATAAATCCTTTCCTATACTGGAAAGCTGAAAAATATTCTGGAAGAGTGTAACGGCAGACCACTTGTGTGTTATTGTGAAGAAAACTACATAGCTTTGTCTATGAAGTCAACAAGTGATGACGTAATATAAAGAAGATGATCCTATGAATAAGGATCGGTCTAAATTCAGTCCATGACAAAAGGAGATGGGTACTTCCTAAATATTTTGTATGGCATTTTTGAGCTGAATACAATAGCTTAGTAGCTGAATACATACATTATTGCTGTTCATACTGTAACATAATCTGCATTATTGGATCATTCTATTTCACTCTAAAAGAGATCCTTGGTGAATTTCTTCTGCATCTCTACATCTAAGCATGCATCATTGCTTCTATTATTGTAGGGGAAAATAGATAACCCAGCCGGTTAAATATATTTCACATACTTATTTATGAGATTTACACCTGACACAAGAGGGTCTAGGCAATGTACAAATCAAACAATACAAACAACAACAATAACATCATAATAAAACTGTAAGCTGGCAGAAACAATAATGGCACAGATCTTCTTCTAGCTGCTGAATAGGTTTTAACTGTTATTTAGAAGGCTGTAAAAATGGGATCTATTATTTCCTCAAAGGTTAAGATGTTCCAAAGGAGGCAGCCATCCACCAAAAACACCTAACTTTATGTCCTCTCCCACTGTATCTTCTCATAGGTGGGGACCTTCAGGAAGCACTCCCTATTCACCTGGGTTGTGGGCAGATTTTACATGGCATAGGTGCTCTCTAAAATAACCAAGCCCCAAGTCATGTAAGTCTTTATAGGTGATAATAAGCACCTTGATTAAACCAGTAACAATGCAGCTCCTGTAGCAGCAGGGATGTATGATGGTGCCGTAATTGCCCAGTAAGCACACAGGCAGCTGCATTTTGCCTATCTGATCTTCAAGGGCAGACAGTCTTCAATGGCAGCCCCATGTAGAGTGAGTTGCAGTCATCCAGGTGCGAGGCAACAAGGATGTGAATAACTGTCCCCGGAATGTCCTGTTCTAGATAAGGCCACAACTAGCTTATTAGCTGAGACAGGCTAAGTTCTTTCCAGCCATGATTTTACTGCTCCTCTAGCAGGAGCTGGGTGTCCAAGAGGACTTCTAGATGGTGAGTCTGTTCCTTCAGAAGAAACACAATCCCATCAAAAGCTAAATTTGATATTACTCCAGAATCATTTGGCTTCTGAACCAACAGTCACTCCTCTTGTACTTGAAATTGGTTCACATATGAATATTCATTGCTTATGGGCTTCAACATAGTGAAGCCCAAGTTGTATAACTCAGTTATTGTATATGACCATCAGAGGCAGAAAATCTTTATGAAAAATTGAGAACTTGTTTGTATGTGTGTGCCTTCAAGTCAGTGTTGGGTTTTCTTGGCAAGATTTCAGAAGGGGTTTGCCCTTGTCTCCTTCCTAAGGCTGAGAGAGAGTGACTGACCCAAAGTCACCCGGCTGGGTTAATGCCTAAAGCAGGACTACAACTCATGGTCTCCTAGTTTTCTAGCCTAATGCCTTAACCACTACAATAAACTGGCTCTCTTACCCACAACATGTTTCAATGGAGACCATTCAGACATTCATCTGAAGGTAATTAAGCATCGTACGTTCGAATAAGCCCTAATCCTATGAGTTGAAGCACACACACCATTTTTACAAGTAACAGGCTTGCCAGATATGGAATGGAGATTTGAGAAATCTATTTCGCACAAAGTGTTGAATTTTAAAGTAGGCTATAACTTTTAAGAGATCATTAAAAGTCTCTGTAACATTGTTGTTTCATTTGTTTCAAGGCAAAACTTGAAAGTTTCAACTGTTCTGAATTTGATTTGAGGCTGTGTGCAAAGTCAGAACACAATTCTTAAAAAGTAAAGCACCTGTCATTAGGCATGAAAAAGCCAGTAAAAATACCTTTATTCCATTTTGTTTTACTTGCATATTTGCAGTTTGACGCAATGAGTGTTTTATAAGAAGCCAGAAAGTACAGGAAGAAAGTATTTTTACAAAATAAGATTGTCATTCTTCAAGAAGCAAAAAAGATTTCAGTGGGTGATTAACGGAAAAGAACAAATTTATTTAGTACAATAGCTTTAGAGTGATGGACTGGTAGTTAGCGACTGCAAATACATTAGAGATTCACTTCACAAATAGAGCAGCCTGTTCTTTCTCTGAACATTATCTTGCTGAAAAAGGTTCATTGCACACACAGACAATTAGACGTAACTAAAATAACACCTTGGCGAAACCTCTGCATGAAGGGTTTATGTTGTGACTTCTGCAGCTTGATAATGTTGTTTTTCCAGCATCCTCCCCTGAAGCGTTTTGAATGGGTCTTAATGGACTATCTCTAAAAAAACAAAAGGAGGCTTAAGTCAAAAGTTTTCCATCATGTGGATCGATGAACCCGGGAACCTCTGGTGAACGTAGTACCATCTCCCATTTGCAAAGCGCCGTGCAAGTTTTTTTATCTGGGGGGGCCAGTTGTTTTTCAGCAGTAACACAACCCGCTGCCCATATTCTCTGTCACATTGTTTGCTCTGCCTTCTGCAAATGGAGTTCCTCTTTTACAAGAGGCAAACTAACCCACATGCTTGTAAATCCAGAAACAACGGGATCCCATCCTTAAAGTGGGATGGGTGGAGGAGAACCAGAAGGGTCATGGAGGATGGGGGAAGAGCTGTTGCAGTCTCATGGTGCAGCCAAGAAAGCCCTGTGTTCTGGGCACGTTGCTTGTGAAATCATTGTCCATCAAGGAGGGTCATACAATGACATGGAATGTAAAACACTGTCATCTCCTCTCCAATGGGGGAGGATGCCATATCTGTGGCTTTTAGTAAATTCTTTAGCAGATAATTCTAGCCAAGTAAAGTGAACTCGGATGCAAAAAGAAAAGTAAGAAAGGAGAGAATCTCAGCAACAGTTAGGAAACAGAGTCTGATGGAGATGTGAAGCACCTCAAAATGCTGAATTCCTTTGCAAGGAGCAACTGAGATTAGACAACACTGGTACGAAAGGACTTTTCTCCATCTCATTGCTTCCTTTGACACTTTTGGCTTGCAGATGGCAAAAAAGAAACGGTATCCTGGGATATACGTAAGTGAACAAAAATGGGTGGCCCTTTAAAGAAGCATGTTTAATCTGACATGCCATTGTATTGTATGTTGCTACTTAACAGCCTATATCCCGGCAGCCTATATTTGCATATTATTTTGGAATTTGTTTTTGCATTTGTTGGTTTCTCCCTGGAAGTCTTACAAGCTTTTTTCTTGACAATAATTGTAAGACTAAATCATATGTGTAGGAAGAAGCTCAGGGGTATTAAGAGCTTTCAGAGTATAATAAAATAAACATGGCAGTGATGGTAATAACAAGAATTTCTTCAAAGGTTTGTTCAGGAATATTGTAAGATAATTATTGTACAGAATTTCCTTCTGCTGTTCCATCTCTTTTATCTGCTATAGTATAATCTGTGTGACTTGTTTGGAAGCCTCTTGTAATTCTGGTTTACTTGCCGTTAATAATTCTTCCTAGTGATAACAATGAATGGGTCTGTTGATTTGCAGGAATGAATTCAACTCTGAAGGTACTCAGACATGGCCTTTAGTGCCAATTCCAGAAACATTCATGGAATAATTGGAGAAATCTTTTTTTAAATAAAACTTTATTTTCAAAATATAGTTAAGTTACAAAAAAGACTATAGAGTAGATAGAAAACAGAACTAAAGAAAAGAGAACAAACTATAAAAGTGTCAATAGAAAGAAAAGAAACAGCAACTTCCGACTTTCTCCGATACAGATATAGGTAAATTTACAAATCTAATCTCTTACAATTAATTAACCCATAATAACATTATTTCTATTACAACAAACCATTTAATCTCTAAAACCCAAAATCAAAACCTCATTTTTTTCTATTACAAGCAAGTATTCCAAAAGTGGTTGACAAGTTACAATAAATGCAGAGATAGAATGCTCTCTTATTAAAGCTGTTAATTTAGCCATTTGAGCCAAGTCCATTAATTTAATAATCCAATCTTCAACCGTAGGTATTTGTGGATCTTTCCATCGTTGTGCATATAACAGTCTTGCAGCCGTAATCATATATAACATCAAAACTCCATGTTGTTTCTCTAATTCCTTTTCCATCAATCCCCCCCCAAAATGTTCTGGTTTTCTTTGTATAGTTACTTTAAGAATCTTTTGAATAATAATACATATTTGATCCCAGAACTTTTTAGCCTTCTCACAAGTCCACCAAAGATGGTAAAAGGTTCCTTCACCCTGTGAACATTTCCAACAAACATTAGTTACACCATTATACATTTTGGACAACTTATCAGGAGTTAAATACCAGCGATACATCATCTTATAGAAGTTTTCTTTCAAGTTATAATTCAGCGTAAATTTCAAACCTTTCGTCCACATATTCTCCCATTGGTCCAACATGATACTGTATCCAAAATTCTTAGCCCATTTAATCATAAAATCCTTGACATGTTCATCTTCCATATTCATCTGTAACAAAATCTTATACATATTAGTAATAACATGATCACCATTTATACAAAGATCCATTTCAAACTGAGTTATTTGATTAAGAAATTTATAATTCTTTTTATCTAATTTAAAACATTCCATCAACTGTATATAGGTGAACCAATGACATGTAAATTCATCCAATTCTAACATATGTCGATGAAGGTTCTCAGTCATCCAGGTGGAACAGTCTGTGGCTTGAATCATGTCAACTGGACATGATTCAAGCCACAGACAATCCAATTCTAACATTTCCCTTGTTTTAATGTTTGGTTCACCCTCCTCAAACTTTAACAAATCTTTATATTTTAACCAACTTATTCCTCCCACATTTTCTCTTCTAACAATTGCTTCTTGAGGTGACAACCATAATGGTACATTTGGAGACAGTCTTACCTTGTATTTATTCTAGATTCTCAATATGGCATTCCTAATAAAATGATTTTTAAAATCCTTGTTAACTTTATCATACCATAGATAGGCATGCCACCTGAATCTCAATTCATGTCCTTCAAGCTGTAATAATTTCTTGTTCTCCAAGTTAATCCATTCCTTCATCCAAAGCAAACAACAGGCATCAAAGTACAATTTCAAATTAGGCAGACCCAAACCTCTTCGTCATTTGGCATCTTGTAACAATTTATATTTAATTCTTGGTTTCTTGCCTTGCCAAATAAATTTGGAAATAACTCTCTGCCATTCTTTAAATGGTAAATCTGTTGACAAAATTGGTAGAGTCTGGAAAAGAAATAACATCCTAGGCAAAACCTTCATCTTAATCACAGATATTCTTCCCAAAAGAGACAATTGCAATTTCCCCCATCTTATCAAATCTTTTTTACATCATTCCAAATTTTAAAATAATTATTCTGAAATAACATACTATTTTTAGTTGACAGAATTACCCCCAGATATCTGACCTTTTTTTCAATCTGAAATCCCGTCTTACCCATCAGTAGATCTTGGTTGGGCAGGGTCGTGTTTTTAGTTAACATTTTAGTTTTTTGTTTATTTACTTTAAGACCCGACAATAACCCAAATTCTTTCAGTTTCTTCATCAGATGTTCTGCAGTTTCCAGGGGATCCTGTAGTATCAAGACTAAGTCGTCAGCAAAAGCCCTTAATTTAAATTCCTCTTGTTTAATTTTTAGTCCCTTTATTTGTTCATCACTTCTAATATCTCAATTTAAAACTTCCAATACTAAAATAAATAACAAGGGTGATAGGGGGCATCCTTGTCTTGTTCCTTTTTGTATCTGACATGGTTCAGTTAATTCGTCATTCACGATGTTTGCCTTTTGTGGTGTATAAATTGCCTTAATTCCTTGAATAAGATATTCTCCAAAGTCCATAATTTCCAAAACTTTAAACATAAAACTCCAGTTCAGATTATCAAAGGCTTTTTCTTCATCGAAAGAAATAAGAGCCGCTTGGCAGTCATTAAAAAGGTAAAGGTTCCCCTTGCACATTTGTGCAGTCGTGTCTGACTCTAGGGGGCGGTGCTCATCTCCGTTTGTTAGCCGAAGAGCCAGCGTTGTCCGAAGACGCTTCCACGGTCATGTGGCCGCATGACGTGCGCAGAACGCTGTTACCATCCCACCGAAGTGGTACCTATTAATCTACTTGCATTTGCATGCTTTCGAATTGCTAGGTTGGCAAGAGCTGGAGCTAGTGCGGGAGCTCACTCCGTCACACAGGGCTAGGGATTCGAACCTCCAAAATTGTGATCTTCCGATCGACAAGCCTGGCGTCTTACCCGCTGAGCCACCACGCCCCTGTCTGGCATTCATTATGATATTGTAAATATTCTATAACATCCAAGACCACTCTTACATTATCTTTTAATTGTCTTTTTGGTAAAAATCCACATTGATCATGATGAATAATTTGTTGTAAAACTTTTTTCATTCTTTCTGCCAACACTGGTGCAAATATTTTATAATCATTATTCAACAATGATATTGGTCTACAATTTTTAACTAAGCAAGGATCTTGTCCTTCCTTTGTCCTTCCATAAATCCGGCATTAAAGACCCTGTCAAAATAGAATTCATCAATGCTTTAAAAGGTAACAAAATCTGATCTTCAAAACATCTATAATATAATGCAGATAAACCGTCAGGTCCTGGTGCTTTTCCCAACTTTGTTTTCTTTATGGCAAATAATTGGAGAAGTCTTCGGGGCCCTCTGGTCCAACCTCCTATTCAGTGCAGGAAAGCCAGGACATTTCTAATCACTGGGAGGACCCCAGTCCCCAAAGTATCTGCATCCTAGATTTATAGTCTTTATGATACTGGCTGAAACATTTTCCATCCCTTCCTTTTTCATGAAGCAATCCAGGACTGCTTTCTTGGTTAATAATCACCAGTTTTTAGCCTATAGCATGCATGTGTGCATGCTTGACTCCTGGTGACTGCCTGGACAAGTCCCTGCAGTTTTCTTGGCAAGATTTTGGAAGGGGTTTGCCCTTGCCTGCTTCCTAGGGCTGAGAGAGAGGGACTGGCCCAAGGTCATCCTGCTGGCTTTCTGCCTAAGGCGGGCCTAGAACTAACCATCTCCCAGTTTCTAGCCTGGTGCCTTAACCACTACACCACATTGGCTGTCTGTGTATATACAAAGTTGAATTTTATTTTGCAGTAGTATGCATTGTGTTTAATCTTGTAAAGTAATCCTTTGCTTTGTTCAGAACATTCCAAGAAAGGAGCAGCCTGGTAACTCAAAAGGAATCAAACCACTGTTCGTTGGCCTTCTTAAGTCTTTCCCTTTCCAACGGAGATAGATACATTTTATTAGCTTTTGGTGGGATGGCAGAGAGTGAGGGGAATAGAACCTCTGTTCAATCTCTCCCCATCAATATCTTCTTTGGAAATGTGGTGGGTTTAGGAATTCCTCATTTTGGAAAGAACCAGTTTCGGATCTTATAACTACTAGAGAGTTCCTTACAGGTAGTCCTCACTTAACGACCACAATTGAGACCAGAATTTCAGTTGCTAAGCAAAGTGGTCATTAAGCAAATCTGACCCGATTTTACAACCTTTTTTGCGGTGGTCATTAAGCAAATCACAGTGGCTGTTAAGTGAAACATGTGATCTTTAAGTGAATCGCATGGTTCTCCATTGATTTTGCTTGCCAGAGGCCAGCCAGGATTGTTGAGAATGGCAATCACATGACCATGGGATGCTGCAATGGTCATAAATGTGAACCAGTTGCCAAGTGCTCAAATCATGATCATGTGACCATGGGGATGCTGCGATGGTCATAAGTGTGAGAAGCGGTTGTAAGTTTTTTTTTCAGCACCTTCGTAAGTCTGAACCATCACTAAACGAATGGTCATTAAGTGAGGACTACATGTAGTGTGAACTTTTGCTACTTCTTTGCCCAGACATTCAATTGGCAGAGATTCTTTTGAAAATCTTCACACTCCAGTTTCTATGTCGATGAAGGTTCTCAGTCATCCAGGTGGAATTGTCTGTAGCTTGAATCATGTCAACTGGATTTCTATTTTCTCAGTGGAAACGTTTCGCTCCAGAAATCCAGTTGACATGATTCAAGCTACAGACTCCAGTTTCTAATCTTCATGATATTGAATGATTGTTGAACTTGGTGAAATCAGACGGGGGTAGACAAATCCATCAATCTTGCTTTCCCCCCCCCCCATTCTCCCCCCTCCCCCAATCTCAACTTTTTTCCATTCTGCTCAAAAAGATCTATGAAAATTTTGCTAGGCTCTTAACAAGAATGAGTTAAATGAGGGCTGTAGACTGGAAAAGTATAAAAACATCCTTTTAAGAAGGCAATGGCAAACTGCCTCCATATTCTTACGAAAGAAGCAACATAAACATATTATGAAGTTACCAGGAGTTCAGCTTAACTCAAGAGAGAAGTGATGAATAAAAATCATAAGAAAATAATAATTATAAGAAAAGCACATTCAACAAAGTTCTCACTCAACCTTAGACCACCCCACTGTGTTAAATGATCAAAAGTAGAACAAAACTGAACTATGATAGAAAGGGAAAACAATACAACCTCAATATAAAATAATAGAATACAATACAATAGGAGTTGAGCAACCTAGATGACATTTCAGGCAATTTGAAAAGCAGTTTAGAACATAGCTCTTTGTCATTCATACAGCATCACTGTCTTTTCGCATGAATGTTTTGTGCAGGCCCCATTCAGGTGCTGGCAAGAGAATTACTCAAATATTGGATGTCAGTAAAAGAAAACAGAAGGTGGCAGAGAGAGATTTCAGAACCAAGCAAGAAGACAGCAGCTGAATCAGAATGGTACCTGCTTTGAGAGGTAGCCAGCTCATCTACGGCCCGCACACCAATGTCTATCCATGTTCAAGCTTCTTGTTATTCAATAGTATCTCTTTCACATAGAGAAAGTTCAAAATTAATCCCTGGCATCTTCAATTCTGGCTCAGAAAAACTGCCACAACCTCTCAGGTTTGTAGGCAACCTTTCAGCCAGACATGAGGAGGACCATACTGGCTGTTTTGAGCTCCTGGAAGAAAGACAAAAAAATTACACATAAATTTCAGCCACAAAGGCTGTAGTCTTTATATGGGAGCTATCGTCCAAGGCATCAGAAAGGTACCAAGTTACTTTCCCCTAAACTCTGTCCCCACAACATATTTAACTGAATCAATGAATGGGGTCACTGTGCTGTAGGAACATCCAAAAAAAAAAAGGCTCAGTGTATCCATTTCATTTCATTTCATTTCATTTCATTTCATTTCATTTCATTTCATTTCATTTTTCATTTCATCTTTGGTGCCACCCAACTCCAGACTGACTCTGGGCAGCTCACAATATAAAAAAACAAATACAAATGCAGTAAAATAAAAATAAATACAGGAAGGGAAATAAACAAAATGGTAAATCCAGACAACTAATATCAGAACATAGGAACATATGACAAACATGCCTAACAAGAGGTCTCATCCATCATTCATTCTGGGAGAACAGTTGGATCTTTAAGGCCTTCTGGAATGCCATCAGGGTGGAGGATATTGGGGGTCTATTGGGGGGAACCTTATTGCAGATGGCAGGTGCCATGACAGAGAAACTGGCTGCCCTTCTAAAGAGAAAAAAATAATCAACAGGGGAATCAATTTATCTCAAAATAGACCCAGTCATGGACTTCCAGAGGGGACATGGCAGACTGAGCAGCTGTGCCATCGGGCTTAGCAGGTGGCGCAGCAATTTTTTTGGGGCTCAGGCAGGTTTTCCTGAAGCCCAGAAACATTCTCCGGATAAAGAAGAACGACTGGAATCATCCCATCTGTCCTCCAGACGGCTGCTTGCAGCCAGAATATCGCAAACTGTGTTTCTGCTCGACTGGTAAGAGCCAGCTGGGAGGCGGGGCTGTCATCATTTTCCAAGCTGTGCTGTAGCTTTAAAGGGACCATAAAACCGGCCACCCCATTTCTAAATCACTAAATTTATGTGTTTTTTTTCAAGTATGCGTAACCTAAGAGAGCCTTTCTACAGTGAGGAGAAGCTGGCTCTCTTGGTGCTTATCATTATTTTTGGGATTACTTTTTAAAACATTCTTTTTTAAGTTTTGGACTTCGTTTTCCTTCAAAATATAAAGGAGGATTGAACAATTGTCTTCCTATTATATGCTTGTACTAAATTTGAAAATATTAGCATTTTCTTACATGTTGAATCGGCTGATTTGAACCTTCAGTTTTCTGCTTCTACTTTCCCTGGGGAACTGTCTGCCTATCTCACTCTTGCTTGTGTAAATACATTCCGGAACTTTTCCATATCTTCGACTTTCCCTGGTTAAGCTCCTAGGGGGCGTTATAATCTACTGCGTGAGACATGGAAGATTTTAAACAGATTTTTTTCTGACTTCTATCATGCTTTTATGCAAGCTATTCAGGACATCGTGGAAAATATGAGGTCTAAAATGTGCCATCAAGTTGGGGATGTGGTGGATGAAATTGAGGAATTCAACAGTGATAGAAATGTTTCTTCTAAGAGCGAGATTGGGATTTCTATTGAGATACTGGATGAAGATTGGATAGTGGAGTTGGAGAAATGGAGAGAGAGATCTGCAAGCAATAAGTGAAATTGACTTTCTGGTGGAATGCCATTAAAAAGAAGGAGTCATTATGTGTGGGAGGTTTTTTGAAGAGAAGCTGGAACTTTTGAGGGGGGCAATTGGGCTGTTTGATTTTTTCAAGAGAAAAGCTCTGTGCACATTGGTTTATTTTGGCTCTGGTTTATTTTGAAGTGAGATAAGGGTTAAAGAATGTTTATCTGGATTGCTTTAAGGGTTCGACTGATGTTATTTGCTTTTAAGGATTTGGATGGTTTTAAGGATTTTATTTAAGGCTACTGTTTTGAATTATTTTTGTTTTTTGGGTTTATTAAGATTATTAAAACTGTTGTAGCATTAAGTATGATGGCAGACAATTTATGTACTTTTTAGTTTGATTTTTATTATAGTAGACAGAAATGTATAAAATAGTAGTAGGAAGGGAATAATTAAATAAGTGTTATCTTTTAGGGGGAACTTGTTTAGGAGGTCTATATGAATTTTTTTTCTTTATTTTAATATAAGGTGGGGAGTAACTGTACTTAGAGATTTTTATAATGTGCTAAAGTGGAATGATTTATAGAAATAATGTGGTTTTGGTTCAATATAGAGTAAGAGATTGATTATAGAAATTTTTGTATATCCTTGCTGTTAAAAGTCGGAAGTCACTTCTTTCTGTAATTTTGGAAAAATCTTTTCTCTTGTGTTTTCACACCTTTTTACTTCTTTTTTCTTTTTTGTAGTTTTTTGTTTTTTCGTAGCTTTTATCCTTGTCTCAAAACTTAATAAAATTCTTTAAAAAACACAGACCCAGTCATGCTCTATTGTAATTACATATACATGTAGGCCTAATTACATTTTTTGCAGGTTTTTGCTGTAATTTTTGTCACAGATCCATAGAAAGCTAAACAGTTATTGGGACCCCCTTTTCCCCCATTTGTCCTCCATTCCAATTGTCTATGTCCTCCTTTGCCTGTTCAGATATCTAGTAACCCTAGTAATGGAGGGGGTTATTTTTCTCAGCTCCTCTTTCTCTCCATCCATTTTTCTTGGAGGAGACTAGATATGCAAAATGGCCAGTTGACTTGGTTGCAGAGGCCAAGCTGTACCTACTGTTGCCTGTCTGACTAATGGGGAAGGGCTTGGTGATGTCACAAAACCTTCATGGCCCATGTATTTATGAGATTCCAATCACTTTAAGGAGAAAATGGAAGGAGACTCTATATTCCTAAAAATTATTTTTAATCCAATTTGTGTAATGAAGTGCTTTCAGAACCACCCAAAGAAGATGGGCTTACTAAGCACGACTGTCTTTAACATTGTTGTTGAAACAGGACTCCTAGTGTGTATTAACACACTGAACTAGATGGACTCAGGGACAAGGCAATTTCGTAGGAAAGCCTTACATACTGTAGGTATACATAGGTTCTGGAACTGCTTCTCAATGAGGCTTGTTACCCGTTGACTTTATAGGGAAAACTTGTTTGTAAATGCCCTTGGATCATTCAATTCCCAAACATGGCTTAGTCTTAAACCATTCACTCATTATTTTGGAATGGATGTTTTTGCTGCAGTTTCTATGGGGCATGTTTTTAAAATTGGACTTAACACTTTGCTTCCCCTTGTGTTGTTATGACTTATCTTTAGGAAAGGAGAGATAAACATTAAAAAAAAAGGATTGCATAACTGATTCAATTACTACTCAGAGAGAAAACAGCCCCTGGGAATCTACTGTTAGTATTTGTAATCTTGTTTGTAATGTTGTTGTTTATTCGTTCAGTCGTTTCCGACTCTTCGTGACTTCATGGACCAGTCCACGCCAGAGCCCTCTGTCGGCCGTCACCATCCCCAGCTCCCCAATGGTTGAGTCCGTCACCTCCAGATTGTTTGTAATATGAGGCAGAAAATGGTTTGGTTCATATTGTGCTAAAATCTGAGCTAATTTGCACATCCTGAACTTGTACATGAAGCAAAAGGCAACTTTCCTTTGATTTTCACATCTCAACATTTTGTGATACAGCTCTCAAGTGAAGAAAATATGTACAGAAATGCACTCATTGGGAGAAATTGAATACCATAAGGCTTAGGTTAGGAACAATTGTTTGAGAAAAAGGTACATATTAGGGAGAAAAATCTGTACAAAATGAATCCATTAGGAGAAATACATATGAAAATGCATTCATTTTCCCAACCTCCAGGGGGAAAAAATTACATGTTTATGTGAAACAGGAGAGAATGTACTTATGCTTCAATACATTCTAAAGCTGTAGAAAGCAAAATAAATAAATCTGTCGATCTTGATTCTCTACTTTCTCAATATTCTCTTTTGGAATCTTGGAAGAATTAATATGGTAAGAAAAATGACAAAATTGCTACTGTGATTATTTATCCTGCAACAGCATTGTTGTTCTCTTTGCCATTCTTGTGTTCTGAACACAGCTTTGTTTTGCATAATGGAAACGGGGGCACAGATGAACATGATAGCAATGAAAAAAGCAGCAATTACCAATAGAAATTTTATACAAGGTAATTTCATGATTTCTCCACAAGAAAGAGAATGAAGGAATATTTAGGAGCACCAGAAGAGGACTGATAAACATTGATAAACGGATAAAATATTCTTGGGAGAAAAAGAGAGGCTTGAAAGATGAGACTCATCCCTAGAGCCTTGTTCATGCCTTATGAAAAAGTAATTTCCTCCACACACAAGTAATCTTTGGCCTCTACCCCCACCCCCAACATGAAGATATTGGATGTAGAGCTGCATAAGCATATAGCTGGATGTCTTTCAAACACCCACAGCTGCTGGTGTTCTGTGTGTTCCAGTGAAAATTTAGACTCCTGCTGCAAATGCAAACAGAGGCTGCTATTACATTAAAAAAAATGCTTGTATACCAACGTGATTGATGGCAGCAAGGAAGCCAGTCTCTGCCACTAGTTTGTGGGATCAGTGGTTATCGTTAAAAGGCCACTATAACCTTTAATTCATTGTTTCTTAACATGGAAGCATTTTATAGAGCATTTAAAGAATATTGTCACTGACCCTGAATGATGCAGTCAAGTTAAAATTAAGGATGGAATGGAATACTTGCATGCCCATGGCAAAAGACCTTGAGAACATTCTCTAGTCCAGCCTTTCTCAACTTTTTGACCCTGGAGGAACCCTTGAAATGTTTTTTCAGGCCTCAGGGAACCCTTGCACATTCAGACTCAAATGCAGGCCAGAAGTTACAAAATTATTCTATTTGTTTCATGTATAGGCCTGTATATATGCATGAAACTAAAAATAAAGAATGACACTTACCTCTTTAATGTGAAGTTGCCCAAATTTGAAATAATTTTTAAAATAAATCGTGATTTCCCAGGGAACCCCTAGTGACCTCTCATGGAACCCCAGGGTTCCATGGAACCCTGGTTGAGAAACCCTGCTCTAGTCTTACAGAAACTCTTGTATTTTGGCATCCCTTGACATTTGTCGGCTGTTGTGCCTAAGGAACAAAATATTGGAGGTTGCATCCTCTCTCTGTACCTAGGACTCTTTTTGACGACTAGGGCAAATGGCAAGAAATAGATGAGGGGAAGGTCTTCACACACTGTCCCTGTATCTGTTTTTCACCTGGCCTGTTGTTGATAGAATGAGTCTACTAATGATGGATGAGGGAACTTTTTCTCTCCTCATTTCTTGTGCTTCAGACTTCATCACAATCATCCCTCTTTTCAAGATGTACTTGAGATAGAAGGGAAGTTTTTCTATGCTCATATATTTCTTAATAAATTTTTTACTTCAAATATAATGAATGTCTATTAACATTCAGTGATAGCTGAGCTAAGTTCATACTTTGCCTCCAAGACAAATGCATTATGAACATCGAGATGTATTTAATGGGACATTCTGTTATTTAGTTATTCAGTATTCTTTTTGTTCAGCAGCCTGCTTATGTTCAGGACCATATCTTCTTACAAGGGCTCCTGCTCATTTCAAATCTCCAACAAAAGCTAGAATCTCCAGTGGTTGGAAAAGAGGCAGGTCTGAGAAGCTTCTCCTTCTATGATTGGCAGCTTCCTCCTCTAGTCAGAATGTTGCCAAGGATGCTGGTGTTCCTTCAACTCCTAACCTAAGCTAACAAGTCTCTTAGAAATGCTTGTGATGGTGATTTGTACTTTAGCTACTGATACCTTCTAAGGGAGAGAGATACCATTTTAAGCAGAGGCCTGAGTAGTAGTTTTGGTTTGTAGACACAGATATTTAACACATTATTCCCATTTTTTTCCCTGACTTGTAGAGACTGCCTTCTCAAACTTGCCATTGACGTAGGCTGACCATATGTCCCGTTTTGAATGGGACAGTCCCATTTTTTTAACATTTCCCGAATGTCCCGTCATTTTACTATAAATGCCAATTTTGTCCCGTTTTTTTAAAATCTGGAAGTTCCTGCGAACCTGTCAGGAGTGAGCCTGCCAGGAGCGGGTCAGCCCCTGCCGCCATGCCAGACTTGGAGTTGGAGGAAGATGAGTCAACCTCCGGTAGAAGCTGGCATGGAGGGAAAGGGGAATCCGAACCGGAGCTGCTGATTGGAGGCAGCCCGGAAGAAGAAGCCCCTCTCTGACTGGAGAGGTGCCTGGCCCTTGCGGTCATCGGGAGAGGCTTTTTCTATGGAGGGTTCAGAGGGGAGGATTTTTTGGGGGGTCCCCACTATCTGATTGCTCTGCAAAGCAGAGGAAAGCAACTCAGGGGTGATGGTCATTGGTGGACAGGGACCTCCAACAAGGGGGAGGAGGAGGAGGAAGGGAAGCATGAGCGAGAGCCCAGAGGGAACGCGCCCCCTCATGAAACCTGCCCCGGGTTACATGGCCTTCTGCCCCCAGCACCAGCACAGGGTGGCCACTGTCAGCAGAGGCCAGCAGGTGGGTCGGCAGGGCCAAGCGCAGATCCAGCCCATTCTCACTCCTTCAGTGGC
Organism: Charina bottae; assembly: GCA_023362775.1. Classification (NCBI taxonomy): domain Eukaryota; kingdom Metazoa; phylum Chordata; class Lepidosauria; order Squamata; family Charinaidae; genus Charina; species Charina bottae. The sequence goes on along the minus strand of JALMGJ010000002.1, from coordinate 188,689,343 downwards.
GCCTGCCTTCAGGGTGCTGCCTGCTTGGCGGAGCGGCCGGCGGCAGCTGCGACTCACCCCATGCCTGCGCGGAATGGCTGGCTGGCTGGCTGGCTGGCTGGCTGGGCACCCCTGCCCAGCTCTCCTCGTCTTCCCCAATACCACCCACCCGGTCCGCTTCTCCTGCGTGGCCGTCCAGTCGTCTTCCTCGCCGCCTCCCCAGGGCAAGCGGATCACCCGCAACAGAGGGGCAGGGGCCTTCACGGTCCCCCCTGTTTGAGGCGAGGGGCGTGGGCACGGCTTCGGCTAACGGGACGGGGAAAGGTGATGCGGTGGCGCTCGCCCTGGCCCGCTTGTTGGGGATCCCTTTTTGCTTTCTCGGGGTTCCTTTTTTATAGAGTTTACAGAGTCTTACAAGAAAGGGGGCAGAAGACCCCCTCCATAGCCCTTTCCTTCCTCCCCCTTCCCTCTTCTTTTCCTTTTCTTCCTCTATTTTTCTTCCTGTTTTCTTCTACTACTCCCTTTTCTTCCTTGTCTCCCTCTTTATCCCTTTCATTCTACTTTCCCCTTCCTCTTCCTCTTCCCCTTCCCCTTCCTTCCTTCCTTCCTTCCTTCCTTCCTTCCTTCCTTCCTTCCCTTTGTCCTTTTCTTCCTCTCTCCCTTCCCCTTTTCTTTTCATTTCCCTTCCTCCTTCCCTTCCTCCCTTTTTCTCCTTTTTCCACTTCCTTCCTTCCTCCCTCCTTCCCGTCCCTTCCCTTCCTCCTTCCTCCTTTCTCCTTCCTCCTTTTTCTTTTCCCCCTTCCTTCCCCCCCTCTTCCTTCCTTTCCTTTCTTCTCTGTCTTTTCGTCCTTCTCTTTTCCTTTTTCTCTTCCTTTCTTCCTTCTTCTCCCATGTACACTATTTTCTTGTTCAGCTGGCCACCTTAAAAGGAACAAGAGGGGGAAAAGTCCAGGATATATAAGATGTCCCTAATGTCTGAATTGTTTAATAGCACAAATAAACCAGAAGTTGACCAGAAGTTAGCTCAATATGTTCATGTAATAAAACTTTTTCATTTTAATGAAAACAAAAATATTTTTATATATACAGTAATCTGATTAAGGACCAGCAAAAGGATCTTAAAATCTCTTTAAAAGTTTTTTTATCGTCCTACTTTTTCATGAATACTGAATATTACATAAGTTTAACCCCATCCCATTTTTGTCTCAAGGAAATATGGTCAGCCTACATTGACTACGCTGTCAGAATGTGTGGATACAACATATCTGGGGTATGCTTGGCTGATGAAGACTAGATGACTGCTGCAGTGCCCATGCATTTCAACAATTATGTTTGATGAATAGGTATTACTTCTTCCTCAATTATTTTTACATTATATTTTCAACCTACTGTACCCCCATGATTTTAAAAAAATTTTTTATTAAGGCCTGAGAAATGATAAGACGACATATTACCAGTATTTGGCCTCAAATGAAATGAATGGAAGTTTCCAAAGTGTCTTTAAAACATTCCCAAATCAAGCACAGTGCAGTAAAGTTAATATCCTGTATATTTCCAGAGTTTGGAGTACTGTGATTAAACTGGTAAACCAGCCTCATCTGGTGGAAGATGCTTCATACTTTGTGACTTAAATATTCACTTGAGCTTACAGAACATCCCAAGGCCCCAAATCTGCTACTTTAGGGGGAGTATTCTAGTATTCCAATCTCATTTCAAGGATCTCCATCTTGTCTGTAGTTTATTAGTCCTCTTTCAGTCTAGATTTCAAGTTCTTGTTCCACAGCCCCGTTTGACTCAGATACTTTTGGAAGGAAGGGGGAGGGGGAGGAAGGAAGGAAGGAAGGAAGGAAGGAAGGAAGGAAGGAAGGAAGGAAGGAAGGAAGGAAGGAAGGAAAGACTGGGTGCCATTGACATGCAGACATACATTAAGGCAGGGAAATAATATGAAGAGAAATTGGACTTTGCCCAAGTTTGATATTTCAGGTTCAGCAAACCAAGTTAAGAAACTCCCAACCAAATGTTGAGAAAATAGTATGCTCCTTCATGGAAAAGCAATTTGAACAACTAGAAATAAATAATGTTTTCCATTATAAATTATCCAGAAAGATGTGCACAAAGCTATGTATCAATTTGGGCCTAGATGTATCATATGTAGCACAAAGGAAAATATGGGCTAGAAGCCAATCAGTTCCCTTCCCTTCATGAGCAATATTTATAATAAAAAGACAAATAAAAAGTATAGCTGTTTCTGTCAGATCTGGGAAGCCTTTTTGCACACAAAAGGAACATAACAATTTGTAATGCAAATTCCCACACACAGATTTCTTCCCCACAGAGATTCACAGAATCTTCACGGTGGCTCATCCCTGAAGTTCTTCCTATGATAAATGAGACTGGAATGAATGATTATGATCATCCCTGCTAATTAATTTGTGGCTGTGTTAAACATGCCTTTGAATTTGGATGTGGTTGTTACTCTACTAATGTGAGAATTTTATTTATGGGTGTGGGCAGACTGGGAGTGGGGGTACAGCTCTGTACAGACTGGATTTTCCGTAGCTTTAATGCCACAAGAGAAGAAAGGCAGTTCAGAGAGCTTCCTATTTCTCATTGGATCAAGATGTGAAGAAGCAGTGATGGGAATTCCAGCTCATTGGCATATGGAACACAAGCAAAACATGTTCTTTTTCTTCTGGTTCCCATATGCACAAAAGGAAATGGGCCCTTTTCAGTGACAACACAGGTCCTTGCTCTAATCCAAAAATGGGGAAAGCTGGAAAGGAAAAAAAAAGGAAAAAGATATCTGCCTAAACTTTACAGTTGAAAGCTGGATCCAATCTCCCAAGTACCTATATCTTCCCCCTGCCCCAAGTTGTACAAAATTTGAATGAAGGCATAAATGTTCCTCTCCACGGAAATCTTTAGTAAAAGGCGAAAGATTTATACGATCTGAAGAGAAACCAGAGTATCCTAGGAGGCAAGATATAGAGTATATGCAAATGTTACTTATAGATGAAGATCCAACTGTTACGGCGCAAGTAGCCAAATTCTGTGCAGCTGCTATAAAGATACGCCAGACTATGATAGGAAAAATGTAGTAATGTACTCCTTGTAATGATTTTAATAATTTTAAAAGGTTTATATATATATATATATATATATATATATATATATATATATCACACCATATTTTATATATGATATTTTATTTTATAAGCATTTACATCTGATAGAATATTAGTTATGACTAATATTAAGAGCATATTTAAATTTGATTAAGGGGCTCATCCACATTGTGGTCTGAATGTATTTTAATTTTTAATTGGAACAATGTAATTTAACTTATAATTTTAAAACTATTTTAAATCAGATGGTGCATATTGTAAGGTTCAATGAGTATACCTTGTAGAATCTTGTACTGGTCAGTGACCGTAATAAACCAGAATGAATGAATGAATGAATGAAGGCATGATAAAATTTAGTTGCCCAGATTTACATTTGTGCTTGATTTAGATTGGGCTTAAAATTAATGTTAAAACCATGTTCTTGTAATGGTTTCAAAAGACTTTCTATTTATAGTTTTCTCTGAACTCTTGGAAAGTATCTACCACTATCCTGAGGCAGTACATATTACCATTCATGAATAGCATGGATAATTTTGAATATATCCAGTTTTAACATGGTTGAAATCTGGGGGTAACTCTTAACAATAGTGATAGATAATGTATTGAGGAAACGCACACAGGTCAAACACCACTATTTTCTATGAATCAATTGCAAAGAATGCTGACAAAGTCCATCCAACAAGTACCTTTTCTGTTGATGGTTGATCCTAAAGGGCAGAAGCTATCCACCACTTCAATATCTTCATTGCCAATTCTAAGGCTGGTTGTTGTTGTTAGTTTGGTATTTTTTATATTTAATATTAATTCCATTTTTTCACTTTTCTCCTTGACTTTTATTACTAGAGCTTGCAGATCATTTGCATTTTCAACTATCAGCGCAGTATCATCAGCATAGCACAGGTTATTGATATTTCTTTCTCCAATTTTAAATGCTCTCTCCATGCTCATCTTCTTCCAATCCAGCTGCTCTTAATATATATTGAGCATATAGGTTGAATAAATAAGGAGGGCATATTCAGCCTTTCATAGCAAAACAGGAGCCAGACTCTTTTGCCATGTTCTGTCTGAACTGTGGCTTCCTGACCAGTATATAGGTTTTGCATGAAGACTATGAAATGTTCTGGGATTCCCATTTTTCTAAGCACATTCCACAGCTTGACACAATCAAAGGCCTTTCTGTAATCAATGAAGTACTTAGTCACTTCTTTTTCGTATTCTTTGGCTTTCTCAATTATCCAGTGTGCATCAGCAATAATGTCTTGTGTCCCTTGGCCTTTTCTAAAGCCAGCTGAAATGTCTGGCATCTCTTTTTCCATGTAGGGCTCTAATTTGCATTGGATGATCTTAAGCATTATTTTGCTAGCATGGGACATTAAAGATATTGTATGATGCCCTTACATATATTTGCACACTCTGTTAAGTCCCTGTTTTTTGGTATTGGAATGTAGACTGACCTCTTCCAATTGGTTGGCCACTGTGTCCTTCTTCAGATTTGCTGGCATAGCTTGATTAAAACCTTGACTGATTTTATTTCTGTTGCTTGCCATATTTCAGTGGGTATTCCATCCCTGTAGCCTTCCGACTTGGTAATGACTGGAATGCTGATCTAACTTCATCTCCTAATACTAGAGGTTCTTGTAAGTAAGGAATATCTTCTAAGGTATCTTGTATGTTGACATCTCTACTGTATAGTGTTTCAGTATACTCCTTCCATCTTCCTCTGGGCTCCTTTGAATTGGTTACTATCTGTCCTTTGGCATCCTTTAGCACAGGGGTCCCCAACCTTTTTGGCACCAGGGACCGGTTTCAAAAGAGGATTTTTCCGTAGACTGGGGGGCGGGGTTTCCAGGATTTCCACGGACCGGGAGGGTGGGGTTTCCAGGATTTCTGTGGACCGGGGGGCAGGGTTTGTGGGCGGGAGCCAATTTTGTGCACCAGGGGGCAAGGTTTGCGGGCGGGAGCCAATTGCATGCACCAGGGGGCGGGGTTTGTGGGCGGGAGCCAATCACAAGCACTTGGGGGTGGGTTTGCGGGCGGGAGCCCCGCGGCCCAGTTCCTAACAGTAGGAACACAGGTTGGGGACCCCTGCTTTAGCATACCAATTCGAGGTTGGAACCTCCTTCTGAGTTCAGAGATCTTTTCAAAGACTTTCCTTGTTTTTCCATGTCTGTTTCCAACTTCAGTGTTTTTACAAATATTGTTGTAATATTGCTTCTTGTCTCTTCTAACAGCTTTCTGAAATTTTTCATTAAGTTGTTCCTGTGATTTTTGTCTTCCTTGGCTTTGGCTTCTCTTTTATTTTTGGCAATTTCCACAGTTTGTTCTGACATCCAGTTTGATTTCATCTGTTTCTTCTTATTTGGCTGTCTCTTTCCATATTTATCTTCAATAACTTCTTTAAGTTCATTCCACAGTTCCTCTGGTTTTCTGTACACTGAACCTTATATGACACCAGTCCCACAATCTTCATGATAGTGAAGGAAATTCACTTGGCTCTGGACCAATAGCTCCTTGCAGAGACCTGTTCACTTAACATAAATAAGCAAAATGTAGGGATTTGTCAGCCCTTCAAGGTAGACCAGACTAGGAAACCAAAGTCATGCAAACCAAAATTACTTTTATTATAAAGATATAGTTACAGAATCTTACAAGTCTGAATGCGCTTCCCCCCCTCCCTCCCTTTTTCTTCGTGAGAACTAGGAAGGGTCTTGTCTGAGACATGTACTCAGGTTATAGTTTTGTCCTGTACTCAGGTTTCTTTCATCTGACCATTCTGTCTTGGTAGCGGCTCTTCCTCCTGTCCCTCAAGGCCATTCCATTTTTCCACTGCATCATTAAATGAGCAGTATCCAGGGCACATTCCTGTTTGCTTTGTAAACTGTCAGTTAGATCTGAATGGAGATGGTCAAAATAGGTTTATAGCCATAATCCCGTAAATAATGTGGCAGGACTGACTCCAGTTGTTGAGCTAGGAGTAACATATTGCACAAGCAGGAACCTAGCCAGTCATGTTGGCTATTCTCTTCCAACAGACCACTTCATTAAGTCATTGGTTGTTTGCATCATCCTTGGGGATGATTGGGTGCAGTGCTGCATACAAGATGATAATATTGAAAATGTAGACTTGGTATTCCCAAAAAAGGCTTGTGGTCAGTATAAATTTCAAAATCACATCACATAGATAGTTGATGAACTCTTTGTCTCCTATTATAATAGTAAGTTTTCAGCTTTGATTCAGACAAAAGCTTCAGTTGGAGTGCTTCATGATAAACCCCACATCTGAGGTGATCCTTCAGCATCTCTTTTGAAAAGTTCCCCAAATCGCAACATTCAGATATATTGTGCAGCTCTGTGATATCAGCAACAATGCCTTTACCAGGTTGTTGAACTTGCTTATGAAATTTAAATCTCTGTATAATGCCTGATGGTGCAGGCAGGACATGATCCTTCAGTAATTTCACAAGTTCATCAAATGTTTGAGACTATGATGAAGCAGCAGGAGCAGTGAGTGCTCTTATTATAGCAAATGTCTGGGTCCTACAGACAGTCAATAAAATAGCTTGTTTTTCTTCAGGGCGATGTATTTTGATTGCTTCAAGATAAAAAGAAAGCCTTTCTGCATTTGAATCCCAGGAGGCAGGATGACAAATACCAAACTCTTCAATATGTCCAAGAGCAGCCATTTTGTTTTATATATAGTAGCCAGATTCTGCTCAGGTTTTGAATTAGAGATTGCAAACCTGAGCATTTTAATACCAAATTATCTCCCTGCTGGTCTTCAGCTCACCGTATATTCCATCCCTGTCACTTAAAAGCTATGCTGTAGTGCAAATAACTAAAGCAATACACACAGGCCGAACATAACTAACTGTTATGAATGAACTGTAAAGAATGCTGACAAAACTCCATCTCTTTAATACAGCACTTCAAGCTACATGAGCTGCAATGGGTCAAAATGGTATTACTAACACGTCCACAGAATACAAAACAGTAGGAAGACAAAATTTCCCCACTTCCCTTATGAACTAGGGAGATTGATACTACTGAAAAACAAAAACTAACAAACCAGCTAAGGTATATAATCCTATATCTCAGCAGTAGGCAACATGTACTGTCCAGATGTTTGGAAAGTCACTTACCATCCAAAGGATATGGGAAGTAATTCATATACAGTACATCTGGAGAATGTTGATTGTATGCTTCCTATTATATCTGGAAAATGAGGCACAATTTGCTCTTCTACAAAGCAATGCTGTGGTGCAGAGGGTTTATTTATTTACTTATTATTGTGTTCCCACTTTTACTCCACATGGGACAGGAATCCTTTTTTCAAAACTTCCTAATATTTTTAAAGGTATATTAGACTAAAGATGACAATGTGGTCTCATGCCACTCAGTGAATCTCATGACAGTGGGACTTGACCACTCTATCTACTATGCCACATTAGCTGTTTCAGGATATTAAATACTTTCATCCCAAGAACAATGAAATGACAAATTTACAATAAAATCTTAATTATCCTCAAAGCATTCAAGTAAGAACTAGTGTATCAGTTATTTCATAGTTGGGAGTAGATACTGGCCATAAGATCTGAGCTGGATCCTTATTGGAAGGCAGAAAGTAATCTGATTTGGCTCAGAGTGCTTCAGAGACTAGCCTTATTAAATACGATTTAAAACTTCATTTCCAACAAATTCAAAGCTTTGTGACTCCCCGTAGAAAAAAGTGCCCAACTCAGATAAATATATGCTGAGTTTGGTATTAAAGTATCTCTTTAAACAGACAGCAACAAGGATGGGTATTTCCAGTTAGTGTTGGTAGCTCCTGAGCACATCTAGAAGCTCAGAGTCTCTTGGCTGCCAGAGACACACAGTTGACAAACATACAAGAGAGGCCTCCAACAATGTCTGTTTCCCCCCAAAATAAATTGAATGGAAATAAGAAAGAGAGCCCTGTTAAAGTTACTTCTTAGTTGTCAGCCAGAGCTGTCAGAAAAGTAGACTCCCTTCTCCTTTCAGATTCATTACATCCAACTCAGAATGATCCCCCCAGATCTTGTAGCCAGCATGTACTCCCCACTGTAACATAACTGATACACGAATTCCTACTTGAAAGCTTTGAGACTCATTTGTAGTGTGCTAGCTTTTGCACACATCATGTCTGAGTTTCTATATCCTGCCAGAACTCTAAATAACTCCCCAAACTTCAAATCTGCCCAACGTCACCTTGGGGTGATTTTGAGGACTCTAGTTTGTTCCTAATGACTACCTGAATCAGCCTGATTGAAATGGTGTTCAATGTCATGGTACAGACATGACATTTACAGTCATGGTTATTGTTACCAAATTAAGATGCTAAGCCCAATCCTGTGATTTGGGATCACGTTTTCTTTCAACTGCAGATAAATAAAGGAAAATAAAGGGTGATGAAGTAAAGTTATTTGTGATATATAATTAATTCCTCAGAGTTCCAAGTGGGGTCTCCTTAAACTGAAGACCAGGAACATCTGCAGAGGTGGTAAAAAAAAGATAAAATGGTATCAGTGGCCATGCAATTGAAGCCCTATTCCTTTTTTTTTTAATGCTGCCATTTTTACTTTTTTACCTCTGCAAGGAGGTTCCAGCTCGAAACATATTTTTATGTGCCTCCATGATGCAAACTACTGTATAATGGAGTGTCTTGCAATTTCCTCCTGCTAAGTATTTGCTTGGCTGAGGTTTTCACAGCTCAGGCTGAAGGCCCAGGCTATCAGCAGAGAGCCTTCCCCTGGCCAGCTGAAAAGACAGCTGGCATTTTTATGAACAGGTACAATGTCATTGAGGATACATGGGCTGTGTATAGAAAACAAAGAAGCCATCTTACTATTCTATCCAGTGCTGACAAGAGAATTTTTTTAGTTTCTTTTTTTTTTTAAAGAGAGGGTATTTTAATTAGTATTGTATTGGATCTAGCACTGTAATTCTGCTGGAAAGCTGATGGAAAGGCCTGCTCCAGATGGTTGGGGACCTTCCAGAGCACATTTGGGGCATGTGATGGGGCGGAGAGCAGAGGGAAAACCCAAGGTGACTTCAGCACATGAACGGACCACTTTCTGAAGTAAGATGACAGCAGGTGAAGACTGCGAGGACCAAGTTGACGCCTGGCTGTGCTTCCCAACTCCTGCTCTATAAGCAAAGAATCCCTTTTGTTACTTGGTTTCTGAAACACTAAGATTATTGACTGTAGCGCAGTTGATGTATGTTTTGCATATGAATCACCCTACCTCATCTATTCATACTCATTTTAGAAAGCACTAATTAACTACCTTGCTTATTGTCTTACAAATTAATGGGGGAAAGCACAGTACATTTTCATGCAAGGATTCATCTGATGCCAAGCTCACTGGGTTGAATATGGGACTCCAGAGCCAAGCTGTCAGGGTGGAAAATGCAGGAATACGTGAAAGAAAGGGTGATTCATAATAGCTGGCAACTCCAGGTTAACTCTCTGCTAACAGTGGAAAAAATGGCAGAGATGGGGATAGACACACAGTGTACCAGTTGACTCTCTCTACATCAGGGGTGGGCAACGTCAGGCCCGCGGGCCGTATAAGGCCCGTGGGGCTCCCGCCTAAGGCCCGCGGGGCTCCCACCCGCAAACCCCGCCCCTTCCACGCGATTGGCTCCCGCCCTCAAACCCCGCCCACCAGTGCTTGTGATTGGCTCCCGCCCGCAAACTCCGGCCCCCAGTCCGTGGAAATCCCAGAAACCCCCCCCCACCCCCCCCCCAGTCCCCGGTTATAAATATCCAAATGGCCCTTGGCATAAAAAAGGTTCCCCACCCCTGATCTACATGGAAAAGCAGTAACTGAATTGCTATAATCTCTCACTATTTGCCTGGTACTAGGAAAACCATCCCCATGTGTCTGTTGCTTCTTTGCCATTCTTGAAGGTCAGACCATAAGGATGATGAAAAGATTGGAGGATTTTTAACATCTCACACACCCAAATAGCCATTTAGTCTTCACCACATAGTAGAACAGATGGAGCAAACAGCCAGCACTGAGTGAGAAAGAAACCCACACCTTTTCATAAAAGAGATTCTCCTCCTTTCAACTTGTAGTATATAATAATAATTATGGAAAAGGGGTTCCATTATTTACTGGCCTTTGAGGGTCATCCCAAAACAATCAGCCGAGCCAGGACAAATACTAAATTTGATTTCATTTAGATTTTAATTATGACTAGCTTCCAGTCATATTTTGAATATTTCCCTCTCCTCCCCCGCTTTTGTCAAATTAATAGTTACAATTTGATAAGATTGTAACTAAGATTGGAAGCCTCTGGAAACTTCATGTGGCCCTGAGGCCTCAGGTTGTACATCCATTACTTCCTCCCTCCTTCCCCTTGACCTGGAATGAAGAGCAGTAAATCTAACAAAGGCTCAGAAGAAACCTCAGTTCCTCCTTCAATTTCAGGTCCTCTGCAAGTTTGTTATTTGCAGTTAAGGTTTTCTCTGTCTCTCGGAACTTTTCTTCCAAGGACATCATTTCTCCTATGGTGATCTCCATAACAGGATTTTCTAAAAGCTAGTGGACATGTCAGTGATGTCTCTCAAAGCTGTACAAAGATGACTTCTGCCAATGCACTTGCATAATTTTAAAAAAGAGGCTATTTATATAGTTGCAGGATAAGGGGAGTTCAATAAAGACTAGGTTGGGCCCAAAATGCTTATTGGAGAGTGTAAACTAGAGAATGGGAATGCTCTGGTGTTTCTTGGCCCAATGAATTTTCCTGCTTCTTCTCTAGATGAGGACTCTGGCACTTTGATCACTGGCTCCTTTCAATGCCTTTCCAACAGCTTTACCTTATCAATAACCATTTTCCACTTCTTACACTCATGTGTAATTGTGATGGTCCTGATCCTTCAGCTATTAATTCAGAGACTCTTATGACAAGCTGTCAAGGATATGAAAGAGTTCTTTATTAAAACAAGTGATCCTTTCCAATGCAAAGACTAGAATGAGAAACAGCCCGTGCCAAATGGCATTTACATTCTCCACCTTGTGCCAGCCCTCCCCCAATTCAGGGAGTCACTCTGTGACAGCCCCTCCATATGCTCTCACCAGTTCCATACTTCCCAGCCACAAATCCTTCACTAACAAGCTGACAGCCCATCTGGGCTGACTTTGGCTCCAGTCCGTTTGACTAAACAATTCTAATCAACATTCCTGGTGGCTCTGCAGTCATGCCAGACTACTACTACAAAACATTCCTAACGACCCTGCAGGAATGCCAGACTACTACTACCCGCGATAACTATGCTGTCAGGATGCTCCATCCTGACAGTAATCATACCTCACATTAACCAAAGATCAACACCTATATGTTTCAAAAGGCTAGGAGTCAAAGGTGAAGCCCTTCCCCATCCTGTGGTCCTAGCAGATTAGTCCTGAAGGAAAGTCTAATTCACAAGAAAAATATTACTTAGACCTGATTTAGGTAAAAATGCTAGGATATTTTTTGAAGAATGTCATGCTAGGCTAACCTTAATTAATTTTTTTGAGAAAGGTTTTTTTTTTTTATTTATTTATTTATTTATTTATTTATTTATTTATATGTTAACTTGTATTACCGCTCCATCTCCCCCGAGGGGGACTCTGGGCGGTTTACAGTACAGTATAGTTTGACTTCAGCAAGGATTTCCCAGTGTTCTCCCATGAGAACCTTGTAGGCAAGATGGTAATATGGAGAATAGATAAGCTATTGTTAGAGGGACTCGAAAAGAGTTTATTTTACCCACAGAATGCTCATCAATGGCAGATCATCCAGGGCCGTTAGCAGAGGGGGTTAAAAAGGTCAAATGCTGCATGATCAAAGCCCCACCCTTTTTAATGTGCATCACATGCATTAAAAAGGTAAAGGTTCCCCCTGCACATTTGTGCAGTCGTGTCCGACTCTAGGGGCCGGTGCTCATCTCCGTTTGTTAGCCGAAGAGCCAGCGTTGTCCGAAGATGCTTCCACAGTCATGTGGCCGCATGACACATGCGGAATGCTGTTACCTACCCACCGAAGTGGTACCTATTCATCTACTTGCATTTGCATGCTTTCGAATTGCTAGGTTGGCAAGAGCTGGAGCTAGTGCGGGAGCTCACTCCGTCACGCAGGGCTAGGGATTCGAACCTCCGAACTTGCCATCTTCCAATCAACAAGTGTCTTACCCGCTGAGCCACCATGCACCTTTCACATGCATTACACAAATGTAAAAAATAGCCAGGGCTTTGATTGCCCAGTTGTATTACCATGTTGAATTTTTTCACCCGCCCCTATTGATGCCTCTGTTCTCATCTACATTTATCCATATATTAAGCAATAACCAGGAAGCTGCATGGTTCACTTCCAGATCCAATGAGCAAGTTCATAGTGAATAATTTGGATGAAGGAGGATGTAACATGTTCATCTTTTCAAATACCAGTTAGATACCTTAGAAGACAGAACAGGATTCAAGGTGATCTTGAAGGGACAGGATGAAGAACTGAGCCAAAAAAGAGATAAATGTATAGGTCTTCATTTAGGTTGGAAGAATCTGGTGCACAAATACAAAATAGGTGACACCTTGAAAGACAAAACTATATATGAAAAGGTCTAGGGATTTAAATAGACAATGTATGAATCAGGAATGTAGTGTGATAGCTTAAAAAAAGAAAATGGAATTCTAATAATATAAATGGAAGTATAGTATACTGATCAAGAGACATAATGATACCACTCTATTTACTGGTCAGATCTCAGTTAAAGTAATATGTCTGCTTCTGAGCACAGTGCTTAAGAGGATATTGGCAAATTGATCTGGAACATGCCCAGAAGAATGTGATAAAGCTGGTTGTATAAAGAAAAGCTGAACAAGTTGGGTGTGTTTAATTTGAAGAAGGAACACTTTAGATATTATATAGTAGCTAGCTTCAAATATCTGAAGGACTATTGCATATACAGTGGAGTAAATTTGTTTTCGGTTGCTCCAAAAATAAGACCTGAACTACTGGATTGAAATAACAAAAAGGATTTCAATTAAACTTTAAGAGGAGCTTCCTGATGATATGAGATGTTCAAACAGTGGAACAGTTAAAGGCTGTATAAAGCTTGGCTTTAAGGAGATTCAAGGCACTGAATAAATTAGGTACCTTTGAATTTATTTAGAGAGATTAGATGGCATTCCTGGTCTTTCTGGCTTGGGTGAATCCCAAATTTTATTGCAGCTTTCTTCAGTTGAACTGCAGCTGGATTAAACTGAGAGGGGTAGGTTTAACGGTATGATGGGCCCTCTTATATTGACATGGGAAGCTGACCAATAAACATATCAGTTCCACAAAGTTATGTTAATGTCTTACCGTTTTTGGTAGAATTTATTTAGGCAGGTTAGATTGGAGGAGAGCAGCTGATTTATTCCACTGATTTATTTAAAAAATCTGGTTTGCTCTTTCCTTTCCCCAGACCCATATCTTTTTATGCTTCTCCTTCCTTAATTCTCTATTCACTTGGATTACTTGACTATTATTCCTGTTAATATTTGTGCCTAGTCGATCAGCATTTCTTCAACTCTTTCAGTTGAACAACCCCTTTATTTGCTTTCATTTTCCAACTTCTACCACCCAAACCCCAAAACCTATCTCCCCGCCCCCCGTTACTTGTCTCAGTCTTGTTCTGCACCGAGTAACTTAGTCTTCTTCATTGCATGATGGATCTGAGATGGATCTGCACTTGCAATTGTTGTTGTTATGGTCCACTGAATCAATCCTGACTCCTAATGATTAGAGGAGCAAGTTCCTGCATTTTTCTTGGCAACGTGGGGAATAAATTGAAATAATAAAATAATAAATAAATAAAACGTTTTTGGAAGGGGCTTGCCAGTACTTTCTTCTTAGGTTGAAAGAGAATGACTGGCCCAAGGTCACCCAGCTGGCTTCTGTGTCTAAGGCAGGACTGGAACTCCCAGCCTCCCACCTTCTAATCCAGGACCTTAATCACTAAGAGATAGAACTAATTCTTATAACATATTATAAAGACTATTCCTTTATGTCACTGTATGTTATATATGCAACAATGATAACACAGAGTTTTCAGATTTTTTTAAAATTGAGATAAAGCATCACATAATATGTCATTTCCAGAAGGGGCTAATCTTTCCAATGGGCTATTGAATAGTATGTGGGAATGACCCTGGGAGACAGGAGGAAGAGCTACAGACTAGACAATGGTCAGATAAGAGGCAGCTGAGTCCACAGAAGGAACGAGGGTATGGCAAACGTCTCAGAAGGGACCCTCCCTAGTTTCTTGGACTGTAAAGGAGCCGGGGGGGGGGGGGAGATGTACTTTCACACTTGCAAGATTCTGTTAATGTAACCTTACAATAAAGTAAGAGCTAGTACTTCTGGGTGTGCTTCTTGTCTGGAGTACCTCACAAGGCTGACAGCTATGCCAACAACCTTGCCAGCTAAGAAAAGTGAGGGGACAGAGGGCAGCGTACTCTTTGACTTCTATAGTCTTTTTGCTGGAGAAATAGATGGTTGCTGTGCTACCTTTTCCTATTCCAGCTATCACTACCCTGAAAGAGGTACAGGAGATTTTTTTCCCCAAAATTTCCCAGCAGTGTAAACTTAAATCTATCTGGCTGAAACTTTGAAAAGATGATGTTTTCAAAAGGATTTCTGATATTTTCATCCCATTCTGCCAGCAGCCACTGCAGGCATTCTGAGGCTTCAGGATTGTAGAATATGATCACATTTTTAATCAATTATTGAATTGGTTCAAATAAATTCTAATTGCCTTTGAATCTCAAAAGTGAATTGAATCTTGGATGATTGGAACACCTGTAGACAGGGTAGCTCGAAATATGCTGAATTCTTGTTTCTTTGAGGCATTTAAGCAAAGGTTGGATGGCTGCCTATAGTTGATGTCTTTGTATTAAGTTTTTTCAAAGGGCATAAACATTATTTCTTCAATTGCCATGCATCTATGATTGGTCTGGTCTCAGTACCAAGAAATATTTGTGAGACAGTCCTAAAATACAGGTAGGTATCATCTGGATTGCAACAAGTGAGTTTGAAACTGTGGAATATGCTGGATCATTTTTGGCCAACATAATCTGTAGTCAGTTTATTTACATAATGGGTTAGTACTTTTAGTTTCAGCTTTGATATTGTCATTTGCAGCACTCAAAACCTGTTGCGAATCTGGCACCTGCAAATGGAAAATGAATAATAGATTCTGTAGGCCCACAGGATGATTTCTGTGAAATTTTAATATTCCACTTATAGCAGTGCTTTGAAACCTGTTTACTATCTTGATTTAAGCTGCCTTTCTGTCATAGACAAGCAAATCGAGGAAATGCCCCAACTGGCCAACATTCTCAGTTTTGCCTTTCAAAACAGACGTTTCAAATTGGCAATTTAACTTGCATTTTACAAGCAGTATTTTCCTTTAGTCTAAACCAGGGTGTTCACTATTTGGCATCTTTTAAAAAAAAAAATTGGCAAGGCATAAACACAAAATTGTGCAAGCTGTAGCCCCACCTGAGGCAACAGCTATAAAGCTAGCAAGCTACAAAATATCAAGAGCAAAGCAATGTGTTGTCATGACAAATGTGTCTTTCCAAAGCAGCTGTCTGAGCTATTGCAAAAATGGGAAGTAGGTTTGTTGAGCAGAAAGGCAAACCTTTCTCTTAGAATGGCCATGTGTCTTACTTTGGAGAGGGCATTCCTCTCTTTAAAGGCACACTCAGTTTGAAGGACTGCTCAGACTGTTTTAAGAAATAAGAATCCTAAAAAGAAGAGGACTTTGAATAGTCCATCGGTAGCAACTGGGATTGTAGACACCAAACAAACTCAGCAGCCAACTGGTGATAGTCGCTCCAACTACAGTAGACCTTTTCTATTTCTTTTTAAATTATAGTAATTATTTCTAAATTTGCATTCATACTATAAATTAGTATATGCAAACATTATGCAGATGTTCCTATCCTTTTTTGGCTGTGTTGTTCTTTTTTTTTTTTTTTTTTGCATTGTGGAAGAGCCCTCATTCTAGAAGCACAATGAGGAAAAGATTTGGTTTTGTTTTTATTTAAGGCAAGGGCACACTTGCCAGAGGGAATTAGCTCCCGAAAACAGTGTGAAAGACAATTCCACACACACACCCCGACATTCAGCTTTAATATTGGGGGTAACGTTACAAACTATTGAAATTTCAAAGATGCGCACAACATCTCCATTAAAATGCTTAACTAGTAAGAGTTCAGGAATACCATATCCCTATTTTTATATACTATATCCCTATTTTAAAAGGATAATCAAAAAGTTATTTTCCATTTTTGCTATAAAATAGTGTGCCAGCTAAGAAAAGATCCAAGGACATTTAAAAAAAAATTCTTAAAAAGGCAAGCGTGAGTACAAATAATGCCAGTCTTTTTGTTTCAAATATGTTGGGATTTATTTATTTATTTATTTATTTATTTATTTATTTATTTATTTATTTTCTATCCCGCCTTTATCATTTTTACAAATAACTCAAGGCGGCGAACATACCTAATACTCTTTCCTCCTCCTATTTTCCCCACAACAACAACCCTGTGAGGTGAGTTGGGCTGAGAGAGAGTGACTGGCCCAAGGTCACCCAGCCGGCTTTCAGGCCTAAGGCGGGACTAGAACTCTCAGTCTCCTGGTTTCCTATTGGCTCCTTCCCAGGGCTGAGAGAGATTGACTGGCCCAAGGTCACCCAACTGGCTTTTGTGCCTAAGGCGGGACTAGAACTCTCAGTCTCCTGGTTTCTAGTCCGTTGCCTTAACCGCTAGACCAAACTGGCTATGCAATATATACCATCTGATGGACCATCTCTTGGCTTGGAAGCTAAGCAGAACTAGACCTGGTTATTTATTAGTTTATCTATTTATTTCAATATAAAGGCCACCTGACTCCATGACTCTAAGTGGCTTACATTTTTAAATTAAATTAATATAATATAAAATAATAATAATAATACACCCAACAGAGGCTCAGCAGCTACCTTATCCCAAGTTCTGGAACCCCATTGGGGTGGGAGCCACACAGATCTCTGCAAGGATGCTATTGCAGAGGGCAGGTGCCGCAACAGGGAAGGCATGCCTCCTGGGTCCTGATAGGTGGCATTATATAATTGGTGGGTCCCTGGAGTTCACCACTTCTGCCTGGTCTTACTGGTCAATATTTGGATGGGAGACAATAAGGTAATATCCTATTATAGATTAGATGTAAAAGGTAAAGGTTCGCCCCGCACATTTGTGCAGTCGTGTCTGACTCTAGGGGCCGGTGCTCATCTCCGTTTCTTAGCTGAAGAGCCAGCGTTGTCCAAAGACGCTTCCACGGCCATGTGGCCAGCATGACGCATGCGGAATGCTGTTACCTACCCACTGAAGTGGTACCTATTCATCTACTTGCATTTGCATGCTTTTGAATTACTAGGTTGGCAAGAGCTGGGGCGAGTGCAGGAGCTCACTCCGTCACACGGGGCTAGGGATTCAAACCTCTGAACTTGCGATCTTCCGATTGACAAGCCTGGTGTCTTACCCGCTGAGCCACCACGCCCCTTATAGATTAGATGGGGAAGCTGCAAAACATCTTGGAAGAAGATAATGGCCAACTATTTCCATACAATTGTCAAAAAATCCTATATGGATGAGTCCATGAAATCACCAGGAATCAACCTTAGCTCAGATGAGACTTTACCACTACTACTTTACTACCCCAAAAGAAAAGAAAATTCCCTTTCTTATTGAAAACTAGGCATTGTGTTTTTGAGGATATGGGATCTGAAGAGAGAAAATAGGTTTCCGTGTGAAGCTGGTCAATTACTCTAGGTTGATTAAGTGTTCATAGGCAATTGATTACTGAAATTAACTATAAGTGTCATAATAAAAAATTGCTCTTTTTGTTCAGCTGGGGAGAGTCTGAAAAATCACAAGAAAACACATACTTTATCCCTTCTTCCCCTGCTCAGCTATATAAAAAAGTGCTACTTCTTCATAATTGTGTGTATCAAACAAATTATGGATCTGGTTAATGGTACAGGTGGGCATGATATGGAAATTCTAAAATGCAGTATTCAATATCTTTTAGAGTTCTTCCTCTCACACAATGGAGAAGCTGATTCATTCTTCTGTCACATACTTAAGAGTCCAACTGCATGCAGGATCTCTGACAAAAAAGGAGAAATTATAAAAGCACTCCATCTGTTGGCATGAAGCACTTGATTCATATGGTGTAACCTATATATGGTGCAATCAAGGTGGGGGCCACATACCCCCTCCCCCAGGAGAAGTATTTAGTTTTGAATGAATTGGTAGGATTGATTTGATTGATTGATTATGTGCCATCAAGTCATTGTCTACACTTAACGACCGCATGGATAGATTTATCCATGACAAAAATGGCAGGATACAGTTGCCAAGTCATTGGACATAAACTAATAACAGCAGAGCTGTTGAGTCATTGGCCATAATCCAATCACCACATACAATCACAAACCAGGGAAAATGAGGTTGATATCTCAAACTGGCATGTTTTGAGTGACATGAAAGAGAAGAACAGAGGTTATTAAATCAGTAATAGAAAGAAGGATAAAGAAGGCAATTTATCTGCCTCCTGTTTAAAGAAAATAAGGTGAAGTAATGCTTATACCACTGAGAGAGAGAGAGAGAGAGAGAGAGAGAGAGAGAGAGAGAGAGAGAGAGAGAGAGAGAGAGAGAGAGAGAGAGATTAGAAAATTTAGGAGAGACCATTAAGTTGAAGTAAGAGCAGTAAGTTGGATTCAAAGAGTCCCGTGAAAATCCTGAATTACAGCTGCATGTCCTTCAGCTTATCTGGGTGTTTTGGTCTAAAACAAAGTGCAAAGTGCTTTAGAAATTCCACCTAATTCAAACATCTATAATAGAATAAAGTAAGTCCATCAGTTTTACTTTCTCCAACATGTGGATTTTTTAAATTTAAAATTTCAAGTTTATTTCCTCCTGTTAATGAGGAACATTATGACTTTGGATGATGATGATGATGATGATGATGATGATGATGATGATGATGATGATACCCTCCAGTCCCTGCAGGTTTCCTGGCAAGGTTTTTGGAAGTGGTTTGACACTGCCTTCTTCTTCCTAGGGCTGAGAGAGAGTGACTAGCCCAAAGTCACCCAGTTGGTTTTGTGCCTAAGGCAGGACTAGAACTCAGGTCTCCTTGCTCCTAGTCCAGAACTTTAACCACTAGATCAAGCTGACTTTAATTAAAAAAAATTAATTCAGTGTAATCCTCATATATCAAAGCCAAACACAATTCCAGCATGGAGAAAACCACATTATACTATCTGTTAAAGATGAGAGGTGGTCACTTTAATTTAATGATTGAATATACAGAGAATCACAGCTGGGCTTTTAAGAACTAAGCACTCAAAGCTCTTTGCTTGGATGAAAAGCTCTTTAAGTGTTCTACTGTTTGAATTATATACATCTCCCATTCTTGAATTATGTAAATCTCAGTTCGAAAGGGGTTCTAGTTCAGCTAGAGCATCTGTTTAAAATTTGGTGCAAAATGAAGAAGAATTATTCTTTCAGAAATGGAGAGACATAAGTTACTAGGACAACAAAAGGCACCCAAACGGGGGGGTGTCAAAATCAGCAAGATGGCAGACAGAGCATTGCAAAACAAGCCTTTTTGAATAAGCCCTTTTGAACAGACATGCTGCACACTCCAAAGAGCCAGGGTTTGCGCTGTGATGTTCCATTCACCATCTTGCTGTTTTTAACATCCCTTATGGCATTAATTGAGGATGTTGTAGATAATAATATAAATGTTTACATAGCTAAGTAGAGGTCTATGTACTTAGATGCAAAAATCCCAGGCAAGGTTAGAGAAGAGTTTTAAAACCTCAGAAGAGCTTCTGGTGTTCTGTTTAAAAATAGGGAACTAACAATCAGAATCATGCAGGCAATGGTTTTCCCAGTGGCACTCTATGGAAGTGAAAGTTGGATTTTGAAAAAGCAGGATAGAAAAAGTATTGATGCTTTTGAACTTGGTATTAGACGAGACTCCTGAGAATACCATGGATACCCAAGAAAACAAACAAATAAACAAATCAATCCAGAGTTCTCACTCAAGCCACAAATGACCAGACTCAGATTATCATGGTTTGCACACATTATGCAAAGACTTAGCTCTCTTATGATGCCTATAATGCTGGGAAATGTGGAAGGAAAAAGAAAAAGAGAGCCAGTTGGCTAGAAACCAGTGGCTAGAAACCAGGAGTCTGTAAGTTCTAGTCCCACTTTAGGCATGAAAGCCGTCTGGGTGACCTTGGGCCAGTCACTCTCTCTCAGCCCAACTCACCTCACAGGGTGGTTGTTGTGGGGAAAATAGGAGGAGGAAGGAGTATTAGGTATGTTCGCCGCCTTGAGTTATTTATAAAAATAATAAAGGCGGGATAAACATTAAATAAATAAATAAATAAAATAACCAACAGCAAGATGGATTAATTCAATTACAGAGGCCATAGGTGCACCATTAGAAGATCTGAGGGACTAGGTTGGATACAGGTTGGAGAAAATCTATTGATATGATAGCTAAGAGTCAATACTGATTTGATAGCATAGAATCAATCAATCAATCAATCAATCAATCAATCAATCGAAGCAATGTTCTATTTGGGCTGAAGACAGTTTTCCATGTTCTTAAACAAGTCATACTTAAGAATAACTATCAGCAGATGGACAGTGTATAATGTATCATAGGCATTAATTCATAACATAATGATGTCAAAATGATGAAAAATGCATTATGTTGCCGCAGTGGAAGCTGCACCCTCTCCTACTTGTGTTGCAAAATCACAAGTACATAAGGGGTGGAGTTTGCATCACAGTGTTGTGATGCACAATTCATCACTTGTCCCTCCAGTTACTTATGTAATGTGTTTAAAATTTTGCAAATAATAAAAAAAGGAAATAGACCTTGAGTCTACATAAAAATAGATAATTGATCCAAGAAGCACTTGAGGACACAATCTGTAGTTTTCTTCTGATTCTAGCAGTTGATATAAACTAGGTTTAGGTTCTAGTTCTGAATATGGCTCCTCTATGTTTCCAAATGTTCCCCAAATTTGGAAAGTAACTAAATATATGTGCATGAAACTTTATGCAGTGAAAATATTAAACCTCCTTGTTAACCATTTTGAAATGTAATCACCTGATCCAGGAGATATGACACTAGAATTCTATTTCAGTATCCCAGAAATAGTAGCACAACCCGACACTTGATATTATCATTCTGTTCATGGAGTCTCTCTCATTCTAATCACATTTTTAAGCTTAGTTCTCAAAATATAATAATGATTGGGAACTAATCAACTTCACAAGTGAACCTTATTTTGATTCAAAGATATAAAAAAGTCATGATAAGTATGTCCTATCTTTATCTGTTTTTCATATTCACGACTTAAATTATTTGATTTTTTACTTATAATATGGAAAATACTAACACCAGGGAATCTGGTATCAGATCCACACTATGCAGTGCTTCATATTTATGATGAAAGCGAGAGCGAGAGAGAGAGAGAGAGAAACAACCCTCTATTAATATGGTTCTTCCTAGTGTAAGTAACCAAAGTGAAAAACTGTATTATTTATTTATGAATTTAAAGAGACTCAGAAACAATGCCATGCATTCAGAGAAAACATTCTAGATGGTTTAACAATTGATTACATTTATAACAGCATAATGAGGATCTCTCAAAAGTATTCATGCAGGTAACACAAATTCACTTACCCAACAGCATTAAATGAGAATACATAAGCAGCAATTTCCTCCAGCTCATAAATCAAAACAAACACTTTTGGTTTTTTTTGTTCTAGTGCTACAATAGTACATGAAACACAGAACAAACATTCAGGTTGGATCCATTCAATAGGCAGCCCACAGAGACCATCCTGCTAGAGCAGTGTTTCTCAACCTCAAGGACTTTAAGAGGTGTAGACTCCGACTCCCAGAAGCAAGCTGGCTGGGGAATTCTGGGAGTTGAAGTCCACACCTCTTACAGTTGCCAAGATTGAGAAACACTGCTCTACAGTTAAAATTTTCTGTGTGAAAAAGTTGCTGTACCCTAATTTTTCTAAAGCCATCACCACTCTTAATTATTCTTCATGTCACTGATTGTTTCCCTCTTCATTTTTAAAGTGTTCTTGCTTTTCTGCACTTTTGAAAGTCACATTCAGTCCCTTCAGCGGTCAGTTAAGTGACCAGTATGACATATATCATATATCACAACTGGAATAAAGAAGGGTCTAGAGGACAAACTTTAAGGAAATAGCAAGGGGAGACATGTTAATAGTCTTCAACCTGTTTGAAAGGCAAACGTACAGAAGGTGGAGAAGAGATGTTCTCAGTTGCTTCAAGGGGCAGTAATAGAATTAAAGGGTGGAAATTGGCTAACCGTTGGGGTAATTTTCTAATGGTGACGGCAGTTTGGCAGTGTAAAATGTGGTTTCCTGAAATAGTGTGCTTTCCCTTGCTAAAACAGCTGATCCACCATCTACCAGAGATGCTATAGGGCATCCTGCATTGCAAATTCACAATGAGCTGATCTTGAAGGTCCCATCTACCAACATGGACAATATCAAGGAATTCTGGAGTGGTAGCCCATCTACTGAGGACTGGCTTGCCTATTCCTGTATATACAAAGCATGTTCTCTGTTAGAGAAGTATCCCTACTAATATCTCTATTAGTATTGTCAAATCAGTTTTTAAGGAACATCAGTTACGGGCTACATGCTTAGGGACTCTAAGGATTTCTAGGAAGGGGACATAGAGGGGAAAATCACTTGTATTATTCAAATTTGGGATTATTTAAATAAGTGGGGTGGGAGCATAGTAATCAATCTCTGGTCGTGGGACTTCACTTTTTATATCTTATAGTACCATCCTTATTTCTGTACAGTCTGTATAATTTGGTCATAAGCTTAATAAAGGTAAATGAGCTTCCCTCCTCCTTTTAATAATCTCTTCTGCACTTAATGTTAAAAGGTTTTCTTCCCTTCCTCCTTTATAGGAATAGTACACTTTTTCCAATTTTTTAAAATAAGGAATTAAAGTGATGCTTAGCTACAGAAAGGTTATATCGTAGGATGCGGCGTGCTAACACGCTTCAGTGGTTTAGCCAGTTAAATTTAAACACCTCAAGAGATATACGTTTCATGGAGTTCACAAAATCTAAGTGTCATGGTTACACACCGCTACAAGTCAAGGGACTTAACAAGCACAGTTGTCAAGCCTTGTAAATTCTCCGGAGTGTCATGGGGACCAAGTCTGGTTCACAAGACTAATCAAGTTTATTTAATCAAAGCAATATGAACACTTTGCTTAAATAATGAGTTGAAGACAATCTTTGAACTTTGTATGAATTTTGAATTGATTTATTGCTTGGAGCAACCATAATGAGAAAAGGGTCAGGGAAAAATCTGAAGCCAGTCCAGGGCCAAATCCAAAGACTTGTCAGCATTCTCTTGTCCAGGCAGAATGTATTTATTTATTTATTTACTTATTTTTATTTATTTCTCATATTTCTGCACCGCCCATCTCGCAAGCCACTCTGGGCATCTTACAATTCAGTTAAAATAACAAGAGATTAAAAACATAAAAACAAATACATCGTAAAAATATAAATATGAAAAATAAAATATAGAAAAATATTTAAAATTTATATTAAAAATATAAATTCCTCGGAGCCACATCATGGCGCCAACCACCCCCATGATTGGCTAACCCCCCTCCCTCCCCACAAGAATATGGGGAGTTATTCTTTTTTTCACCCAATATCCCATGTATCTTCTACTCTTCTTCTAATCAGTCTTTGTTCAAGGAAAATCATTGAGGCAATTTTATGCTGGCTTGTCCGGGAGGGCATGGAGAAGTTTTGGAATTTTGCTGATTTACACACTCTGATCACCCCTTCCCAACTTGCCCTGTTTCTAGAGGTTTTTTGGAGTATCCTGGATAGAATAGCAATGGCCTTTCTACCACCATCAAAGGATACCTCTGTAAACCTTCCTTTTCACCAGCAAAGGAAAAGGGCTTCAGTATCTGGAATCTCTCTTTAGGAACTTAGGATCTGCTCATTAAATTACTTGGGAACAAAAGATAAAACAAAGATCCATTAAACATCAAAGAATATAATTTGTCTTTTTCATCCTAAAAATGGTTAACACATTACACCAAGCCATAGTTTTTATGAACAACCATTATTACCTTGCATACACATAATGCTAAATTGAACAGAAATGGTTAATCCAAAGCTGATAGATTGTATGCTGCCAGTGGTGGCTGTTGAAGTTCCCAATGAGCTAGTTGAGTTGAATTATGGATGGGTGAAATGTTCCCATTCCTGCCCTTAAAATTCCATCCACCAACCCAATTCACCCCAAAAGAGAGCAAAAATTGGGGACTCATCTTTTTCAGTGCCATCACCAGAAAGATCTTCTGCAGCCTGCCAACCAATCAGGAGGATGAATTGTGGTCCCAGATCGAAAGCTTTCCACACCCCTGCTATAAAGCATGTTTTACAAGCCACAATGGCTTAGTTCAAAAAGGATGTTAAACCTCAGCCAATCAAATCACATTATGGCTCAGTGTGATGCATAGACTCATTCATCAAGAGCCACCTTTGATCTCAACAGAGGCAGAAGGGCAGCCCTGCATGGAGATGGAAACCAATTAGAACTGCAGGGCCACAATATATCAAGTGGGAATGCATGAAATAATGTCCCACTAAGGGCTGGCAGATTTTGAGTTCTTTGGAATAATAAGAGGCAACATGTAAGATTCTGCCAGCTTCAAGGACTGTTTTACTGTTTGTACTAGGAAGAACAGGCTCTGCTCTGAGTTACACACTCCCTAGCATAACAAATATTCTTTTACCCTGAGCAGCCCTTAGGATAATCTTTAAAGATATTATTGAGCTCCACAATATTGAGGGGTGAAACTAATGTGCTAAGGAGAAAAGAAAAACTAAACTTCATACTAAGACTGTGCTTAGCTAGATATTCAAATATTTTAGGCTTGGATATGGGAATGGGAACTAAAGCTTGCAATGTTAGTTGCGTGACAGACCCAAGACCAGTTTTCAGGCTCGGTCATGTCCATATGATCAACTGAGGAAGTGTGTGGGGATTACAATAGTCTGTCTGTTTGATGGAAATCAGATGGAGGCATTGCCTGAACTTACCAGATGCTATGATTTGTAGACTTTTTTTTAGTTTAGTTTTTGTATTTCAAAGGCTCAGCTACATGATCTATTCCTACTGGTCATGGCCTACCCAACTGAAGTGTCACCAGTTAGGATTCATCTTTAAATTTTGCCTATTGAGATCACTGGAAGTTCAAAAATATTCTGGAAAACCTGTACAATTGTCTAACACTAGACCTCTTCTCAGTCCCCACTTGGAGGGATTGCTTAGGTCCAGGGTTTTTCATGGATAAGTCACACAGCAGACAAGGTGCTTCAGGGTAGAGGCTCACTGTGATGGCCTTTGCTTTCTACTTGCTTCAATGTATGGGATAGTTAATATCCATGCAGAGAAAAAGTCATGAGACACAGTTCATTAGAGAGCAAAAAGAATTCTACTTCTTTTTTAGTGAGAACTTAACAAAACTAACCATGGGTACCCGTGTCAAATAATGCCACAATATAACAGCTGCAACTACCACATACCAATTTACAAATTCTAAGCCTGACATTTCAATATAATCCCACACCAATACAGGTAGGTAGACCTCGCTTAGCAACTGCCTCAGGCAGCAGCCATTCAAAGTTACGATGGTGATGAAAAAGTAACTTTGCGACCAATGCCTGCATTCATTCATTCATTCATTCATTCATTCATTCATTCATTTTATCAAATTTATATAGTCACCCATCTCACACAAGGTGACTCTGGGCGGTGTAGAATAAAACGACCTTTTACCACCTTTGCAGAGTCTCTCTCTCTGTCATGTGTTCACCATTATAGTCAGTTAGTATGCATTGTCCTGTGCCTGACCTGTTTTTTTGTCCTCCCCTCACCCAGAGAGTGGAGAGATTGCCTAAACAAGCTATATCTTCCTGAGCTGATTTTCTGAGAAGTGCAGTGTCCCTAAAAAGTGTTAACCACAAACCAGGAGACTGAGAGTTCTAGTCCCACCTTAGACTTGAAAGCTGGCTGGGTGACTTTGGGCCGGTCAATCACTCTCAGCTCAACTCACTTTACAGGGTTGTTGTGAGGAAATAGGAGGAGGAAGGAGTATTAGGTATGTTCCCTGCCTTGAGTTATTTATAAAAATAATAAAGGCACAATAAAAAATCTAACGCCCCCCCCCCCAAACTCAGCTCTATGACCTTAATTAACTGGATCACTGCAGCCTGTAACTGACAAGACTTTAATCAGTTTCACAGGGCTCAGAGCTGGAGTGTGCTAGACAAACAGCCAGTTTGCATTCCTTTCTATGTGTATTCCCCATTGTGTGCCTGCTTACTTTCTTGTAATCCCTTCCTCTCCAATGAATGAATATTTAATACAAACGTTAATTCCCTTCTTGCTGATTATCGCAGTGCAAGGGTGAGCA
Organism: Charina bottae; assembly: GCA_023362775.1. NCBI lineage: Eukaryota > Metazoa > Chordata > Lepidosauria > Squamata > Charinaidae > Charina > Charina bottae. Next base: position 188,662,602 of record JALMGJ010000002.1, on the reverse strand, counting down.
TTCCAAAGGGTGGGGGAGCAGACGGATAGCATGAACCAGGAGAGGATGGAGAAAGTTGCCAGATAAGCTGGACAGCTAACACAGGGGAGTTAAAAATAAAACAAGAGTCACTATGGGGGTTGGAGTTAAAGAAGACATTTGAAGTTGAAGGTCAAGAGTAAAATTGGAGGGTTGTGGTTGGCGAAGCAGAAGATGGGAGTGGAGAAACCCACTGTGAGATAGCAGGAGATCATTGCTTTGGGACTGGTGAAACCCAGCACATTAATTCAGAAGGCAGTGAGGAGCAAGAAGTATGTTGTATATGTCTGCCTATGTGTTTTGAGGCTGATGCCTTCTATAGGGTTTCTGTGTGTTTGAGGAGGATTACGTGGAGGCTAGACTTTAGGTGTGGGGTTGGAATCCAGTCTTCCATTTGTATTTCTGCGAAGTGGGTGATCTGTGGATTCCAAGGAATGGCTTTATATTCTGAAGTTCTGCCACATATTGCTCTGGAACTGAATGCCTATCTCTTTTCCTTCTCTGATGGAGGTGTTTTTGATTGGTTAAAGATACCACATAAGAAGGATAAAATTTAGCCCTTTCATTCAGGCACGTGCCTGTGGTTGTGTTTTAAAAAAAAAACTTGCCTTGTGCCATTAATGTTATTTTAAGTACCAGTGGAGCATTTATAAAACAAAAACAAAACCTTTGCTACATGGGGAGAATTATTTTTTTAAACAAAGTTGGTGGGGAAAGAAATAGGTTTTCCACTTCTTACATGCAGTGAGGCTGAGTGGGAACAGACCACTATATGCTGAAGGTGAAGGAAATACAATTAGAAACTGGATAAAAATAACCTACAACTTCCATATCATTTAGTTTAGACCTGTGCTAAGAAATGTAATATTTTAATATGTGATTGGTAGTGGCCATTTTGGCTTATTAAACATTATCGTCAGTGACAATTAAGTCTTTTGCAATAGGATGGGCTGTGTGTGTGTTTGTATCAGCATATACATGTAGAATACCTACCTTAATGAAGTATTCATAGCAAAAGCAAACGTCCTTAGAGCTATTTTTAAGAGAGATGCTCACTTTACAAATGTCCTTTGATGTCTTGTGATGCTAGGTGATCAAATGATTACACAGATTTTGGGAATTCCAGACCGGGGGTGGGGGTGGGGGGTTCTGCTTAGAAACAGTCTTCCCAATCAGATTAGCATCACATCAACATAAAAAGGGGGGTGGGGGTTGTGAGGAAAGATCATAAGCCTTTCATGTGTACCAGCAGACACTCTGTATGCTCTGCACATACTTCAAATCAGCTCTGATGATGCTTCCCTTCACTATGAATTGGGCCATTAAAGAATACAAGAAAGCTGTACTGAAAAGAAACAAGAAAATGGAACACTGGTGCCAGACGTATTAAAAAAGGACTCCTTGCTATAACCGAACTCATCCCCACTGATTATAACATTTAGTGAGCCAGGGGAGTCTTTACTGATGCAAGACATAAATCATTTTATGTTACATTTTATCTCTCTGCCCCTCAGTTTAAAATGTACCATTTATATCTAAGGAACTGAACACCTTAACAGAGGAAATGACTTTGCCTACAGTACCAACAATTGCTGTGGAATCTCATCTCTTTGACAGTATGATAGCTAGTTTGTGCCCTGTTGGAATCTCAAGTAGCTTTTTAAGGCCCACAACATCGACGTGTTTCATAAAACATAAAAACAAACCACTGGTTTCCAATGTAACCTGATGGTACATATTGAATTAGCCCCCACCTTTATAATGTTTGCCATATTAGGACATTACTATGGTATACAGAGATGGGGACAGAATGAAAGCATATATAGATACAAATAATACCAATCCTTGTGCGTGTGTGCATGTGTGTGTGTACATATCCCTTCTCTTGATGCAATGTTGGGTGATGTGACCAGTTTCACTGAGCCTGGTTGAACAGGTCTGTGTTTCAAAAAGAAATGAAAAATAATACAAATGCATCGCACACTCATTTCTAATTTTGTTTCTAGGGGAAACAAATTAAAAGGCAGAAGCAAACAAAGAAAATGAATACAAAACTTTCCTTGCTGATTTTCTCATTTGTTTCACATCAGAGGGGTTCCTGAAATTCTCAGAAGGAATTGCTCTGCTTTGCCTATCAGAATGATAGATACTGTTACATCCAGGGAAGGTTCTATAGGGAGATGGGCCACGGAAGTCCTTTGAAAATAGTTAGAAAATCATCCACTCTAAAATATTATGCAATAGAAAGCAATATAATACTATAGGAAGTATAGAATAGGAGTCTCAGGCTTTTTGAACCAATGAACACCTTTAGAACAGTTTTGAAAGTTGATGGGCATCTTTATAAAATGTCAGCATTGCTTAATGTTTGCTGGGCATCCACAGGCCAAAAAAATCAAGAATGGCAGCCACAATTGCATGATTGAAGCCCGAACCAGATTTTAAGTGTGTCACATACATGTTGCATGTAAAAAGGGGGTGAGTTTTGATCACATGATCACAGCTGCCATCTTCTTTTTTGTTGTTTTTTAATTCTCTCCTTTCCCTCCCCCCTCCCCCCCCCCCGACGCACCTGTATGAAATTATCCTAATCTAGGTCAGGCTGCAATGTGCTTACAATTAAGGAATTTAAGAACTGAAGCAAGATAACTCAACTCAATTTGTATAATTTCTGGTTTAGCCCTGAATTTTAATTAAGAAAGTTACCTTTTTATTTTTAACAGGGGAAAATAAGTGCCTCAGCTATTAACTTTTGCAGCTGAATCTCATCAGTTCAAGCAAATTTTATTTATTTATTGGATTTATAAGGCTGCCTGGCTCAAACAGTGACTCTGGGTGGCATACAACAAAAACAAATAAAAATAACCATATATTAAAAAGGAACAACTGAATATATATAAAAAAAATAAAATGGTGACCAAACAGGATAATTAGAGTATCAGTCACCAGACTGAGATGGTGGTTGATACCTTTGCCTTTTTAAAAGATCCCTTTGAGGCATTTCACTGAAAAGCACAGTGCTAAATTCACCTGGAAATTTCAGTTCAGCTGAAATTCCATTTGAACTGAAACTGAAATTTGCCTTAAAGTGGAAATGAAGCCACCGTTTAGAAAGCAAGTGTAAAGGCCCGGGGCAAAACCATGAAGGATTCCTCAAAACTGTTCCAGTATCAGCATCAAAAACAGCCATTCTTCTGTTGGGCTGCGTCTCAAAGTCTCTGCTGAGCACACTAGTTTGAAACTCCCTTTGTGCTAGTTGACTGCCAATGATCTGCCCTCTCCAGTCCTGACTTTTGCCCTAGACCATGCTGATGCAGAAATCAATTGATATAGGACCCTTGGTCCAGGACGCAGCAATGTGGGAGAACCAGAAGTGAGCTTGATGCATGTGGATATGGTTGCCATGGTGGTGGGAAAGGCGGGCTGGAGGTCTGCAGCTGCTCGGGATCCAGGGCTGGACCTTGTGGGAGAAAACAGAGCTTTGGGAACTGGTACACAGCATTTCCATGGTGGGTGGGAGAGGCTGGCGTCCCAATGTAGGTGGATCTGAGGGTCCCACTATCTCACTTAACAGGATGCTGGCCCCAAGAGATACCTATATTGGCTCTTTTAGCTTCTTGGGTTGCTTCATTACTTTCTAATATACCCTAATCAAGGAACTATTAACTCAGTCAATCACCCAAACAGCACACAACAGCCCAATCAAGGAACTACCAAGGAGAGTACAAGACCCCCACCAACACAGGCAGGACAAGCCAGGGTATATAAACAGACAGCAAGTTCCACTCCCTTTTCGCAGTGAAGATGTTGCCTAGCCTGGCAATGAAACGTCTGCATGAAAACAACAAGGCTCAGAGAGCACCAAGGACTCCTCATTACTTTCTTTCTATTCATATTTAAACCTTTGCTGTGAACCGCCCAGGGCCCCTCCTTGTGGGGGAGATGGGCGGGATATAAATGTGATAAATAAATTAAATAAAATAAATATTGTGATATCCCAAACTTCTGTTTATGTTTTTACTTCACATTGGCTTTCCTTAATCTGATCTTTGCAAGTAAAAAAGCCTGAGATAAGTGCCTTCTTTGTATTTCCCCAAAGTCGTCCTGCAAATATTTTATTACTGATAAATTGTTTTGTGGGCACTTCATTACTGAAGTGTAGAGTCATAACCATAATGTGTTTAATCATTAACCATCTGGTGAAGATGATAGAAGATAATGTCTAGAATTCAACAGAAGGAAAAGGCAACACAGTGTAGGAATTGTTGGCTGGATCAGTCCAAGACACATCTAGTTGGGCATTTGGTTCCTGAATGTATCAAGGTAGATACTTCTGGGCACACATAAGTCAAATATGCATGTAATGGGTTTCTTTCAGTTTTTCCCAGTTTAAAGAAAAGAATGGGAAATGAGGACTCTCATCATGAGTTTGGGGACACATTCCCTTGGCACAAACACTTTAAGGAGAATACTAGATTGTATGAAAGATATGGGACTACTGGTGAAAATGCATCTTAATGTTTGATTAATATCAAGGAGACCTCCAAGCACAATGAAATAGAAACATGGTGGCCCCATTCACATGACATATTAAGCACGACATCCTTAACACTGGAGAATGTACTTACTCAGGGAACATCGAGCACCAGATATGCAAATGGATTGTAGGTTGCACAGGAATTCAAGATGCCAAGCTCAAACTACTCTGAGTCAGCTCTCATAGTTAAAGCTATATGCCAATGTATCAATCTCAATCTAAGGAGGGATCATTATGTAGGGAAAACAGCTTCATGAGAGGTATGGACAAACTCAGTGGAACTCTAGTGTTTGCAGAAGTACAGTATATCTTCAGGAAATTTAAATGAGAAGACCTTTTAGGTCTACTAATGAAGACAGAGCAGACTTGGTCTGGCACAAATACATAATATCATGTCTTGATATTCCCATTTGTGTGATGATATATTTTGTCATTTGCCTTTCCTGCAGCTCCAATGGACTCCCAGAATATTAATTAACTATTGGAGAGACAAAATGGAAAACTGAGGAAGAGGCATGGAGTCTAAAGGATATAGCTGCCATAATAACTTTGGCATATTATGTATAGGCTAAATCTTTTCTGTTTTCAGTTTTTCAGCTCTCATTTGTAATGCTGGGAAAGGTGGAAGGAAGAGAAGAAGAGGATGACCAGCAGCAAGGTGGATGGACTTAATTGCAGCAGCAATGGGTGCACCTTTGGAAGATCTGAAGGACTAGATTGGTGACAGATTGTCCTGGAGAAAATCTATATGGTTGCTAAGAGTTGACACCAACTTGATGGCTCATAATCAATCAGATCTTTTCAGATTAGTCAGATGTGTGTTCTTTTATTTCTATTCAGTGCTTACATTTTCAGTTCAGTCCTGGGCAGCGCATTTTAAGAAGGGCATTGATAAACTGGAGCATGTCCAGAGGAGACACACTAAGGCAACTAAGGCAATAAAGGGCGAGGAAGAAAAATCTTACTTGGATGCTTTAGAGAAGACTGCAGAGAAACATAATACCTACCTTCAAATCAGGGTTGTAACTAGGGGGTGGGGGGGCAAGTGGGGCATGTGCCCCGTGCACCGCGCATGGGTGGCGCCAAAATGACAAAATAGTATTTGTATACTGTTTCCTGGCACAATTGCCGATAGGGCACAGCATGCAACGGCAGGGGACCGCCCCCGCCGGTGGTGATTGGCTGCGAGGCAGCATGGAGACAGGCTGGCCAGCCCGCCCCCTGCCCCGAGGAGGCCGAGCAGCTCTCATGTGCGCTTGCCATTAGCTGAGGCCACAGCCAATCCGCGTCCACCGAGCACTGCCCTCAATCCCAGCCTGCCTGTGCACAGGCGCACCCTGGCAGCCGAGCCAAGCACTTCTGCAGAGGCGCCTCTTCCCGCCCGCCGCGCTTGATTCACCGGTGCTCGCTGCGGAGGGAGGGAGACGCAGGGTGGTCCCACCATTATGATGCTCCAGAGGGTCCGCCGCCATTGCCCGGAGAAGCCCCCCAGCCGCTGGGCTGTGCAGTGGGCCAGCAGGGGCACTCCCAGGGAGAAGGCGGCATTTCTCTGCCATGCCGGGGCTGCCCCTGGCACCCTCCCCTGCCCCATCTGTGCTGGCCAGTGGGAGCCCTGGCACCCCTGGGGATGGGGAGGGTCCCCTTCCTCCCCCACATCCTGCCACGCTGCTGTTCCCCGCAGGGGATGAGTGACTCGACCCTGCGGAGGGGCACGGAATCCATGGGGGGGTGCAGAATCCATGTTTGCCCTGGGTGACACGGACCCTAGTTGTGGGCCTGCTTCAAATCTCTGAAGGGCTGTTATGTAGAAGATGGGACAGCATTGTTTGAAGTTGTTCCAGAAGACAGGTCAGGAAACAATGGATTTGACTTGCAAGGAAGTAGTTTTTGTTTGGACATCAGGGATAATGTCCTAACTGTAAGAGCCATTCAGCAATAGAACAGACTGCTTTGGGAGGTGGTATTCATTGGAAGTGTTTAAAAAGAGACTGTTGGGGTTGGTATGGTAGTGGATTCCTATAAAAGGGAGAGGGTTTTACTACATGATCACCAATGGACTTTCCAATCCTTGTATTCGAGGATTCTATGATATTTTTTTTTATGATACATTTAGTTAGCAACAGCAAACAGCAGTGATGCCAAAATGACAACATGTGTGCAATAACCTCACTATGCAGTTTCCATGATTACACACTTGCATTCCTGATGTCTGACACAAATACATAATATCATGTGTTGATATTCCCGTTTGTGTGATGATATATTTTGTCATTTGCCTTTCCCTGCAGCTCCAGTGGACACCCATGAATTGAGTTTAGATTTTATGTTGTATTTTAAATTCAGGACAAATGACATGTCCATGATGTATTCATTCATTCATTCATTCATCCATCCATCCATCCATCCATCCATCCATCCATCCATCCATCCATTCATCTGTCCGTTCATTCAATTTCTACAGCTGCCCACTCACACATCACTCTGGGTGACTTACAAAGTTTTATCGTTGTTAGATGTGTTCAATTTTGTAGTAATGATATTTAAATTATTTTGTATATGATTGTTCATGTCTTTCTTCTGTTTTATTTAGTTGGACCGCACCCAAAATCCATTTAAATGCAGTCAGGCTGTCACTATAATAAATAAATATTTTTAAAAATTAAAATAATAGGCAAACTAAAAATAATTAGTTATAGCTGAGCCCATCTTTTACTCTGTCTCACTGAAAGACAGCACAATTTTAGTAAATATGGCTTCAGGGTGCCTTATTCCCTAGGAAAAGTATGGAGCAAACTCACTATTAAACACAATAGGATTTACTTTTTGAAAAAGCCTTTTATTGGGTTACTATATTAAGCTACAGTTCTAAATATAAGAGAGTAAATCCAGTTGAATGCCACAAGGGTTACCTCTAAAGAAAATGTCTATAACTGCACAGTCAAAAGTAGGTTATTTTAGTTAGCTGTGCCAACATGGAGCCTATGTTGTGTGCCTGCACAATTATTGTTAAATTACAGTTTCTCGTCAGAAACTTGTCAGCTAGGGGGAAAAAAAATCCTGTGTAATCAAGTAGGCTGTGGAAGAATCATTTCTCTGGAACATCTTTCCAGGGTTTATCCCAAATAAACCATCTTTAAAATCCTTGGTGACAGTTGCTTTTTCAAGGGAGCTTATGAGCACTTACTGGGGATGAAAGAGTGAAAGCATTCAGAATGTTTCTTCAACCAATTCTTTTGTCACACCTGAACCAAGGATTAGAGCTAGAGACACTTACAATCCTGTGATCTCAGGAAGGAACAAAAGGAGAAAAAGAAAAAGAAAAAGTAAGAGCTAGTGACAGAAATTGTAACCACGAGGAAAAATTATGGCTATGGCAAAGAGCTCATTCTAACTCAAATTGCTTTCAAAGGGAGGCAAATAAGAGAACAGTTACTGGGCTAAGCGGAAATAAGATTCTGAAAATAGGAAGGAAACTACAATACAGTATCAAAAGGAATGTGTCGTTTTAAATGGCTACTGTTAATATGCTGTTCTGAAGGTGATCACAGGCAGGAAAAAAAAAGGAAACTAATCCCATCTTTATTATTATTATTATTTTTTCCTCATTTCCATCTGGCACTTTCTTTCACACTGCCACACAAAGCCTATTAATCTTTCAAATGCTCACCCGCTTGCTCTGAAAGAAAAAGCTGATGAAAAGGTTTTGGGGAAAATGCTGGCTAATTTTAGCTCAGATTATAGGTTCGTCTCCAGAAAATCTCTGTTTCCTGGATCTAAAATCAGGCGATGTAAAACACTGCATAATATGTGCAATTGTATGCAGGATACGAACCAGTTTTCTTAAGTTGGAGTCTTAAGCAAATCTGCTATAGAGTTAGCTCCTGTGAAAAAAACATTTTAAAATTATTTTTGAATGCAAAAGGAGAGGCCTTTGTAATTGGAACTGTTGTAAATTCTGTATAAACAGCTCAACTTGAAATTTAAGGCAAACTTGTAGCTGATTAGAGCCAAAGTCTCTTTGGTTGACCTCCTTTGGGTTCAGAATCTAAGCAGTACTTGGATGGGAGACATCCAGAAAACACCAGGGCTACAGACTGGGAAACCACCTTAGAAGAAGGAAATGGTAAACCATTTAACTGCTGCCAATGAAACTACAGGGGCATGTCCATGAAGGCATCAGCAATTGAGACAGACTTTACTTTAGGACTATCCATCCAGCCTTGAGCTTAGAAGGTAGCATGATCCACTTTGTGATGCCCTGAAAAGACAGTTTGTACAAGTCATCCACATTCTGGAGCGTTACTTGGAAAACTCAGAGCCTCCCCATCTCATTATTAAAAAAAATAATAATGGGAATGGAATAGAAAAAAAAATGCAAATAAATAACTATACGTTTTTGGTGCCTTTGTAGTGTGAAATTTCCAAGAAATATGTAAGTAGAGGATGTATGCCGAAAGTCCTCATTGAGTCCAAATGTTTATCAGAGGAAAGCAGAAGTAGAGAAGACTTCAGTTTTGAAACTCTATTGTGTGAATCTGGCTGGGAAGTTGAAAGATATGAGGGCCTTTTTCCTAAATATATGCTTAACTAAACAAAAGTGAATCCTGTATTCCTTAGTAACTATTCCAAATATAAACAAGGCATAACGCTGGGTATCATAATGTTTTATCTTGTAACAATAAATTATCCTGCATTTTTGCGAATTTAAAGGATTTATCTTTTAAATCAATTCAATGAGTGCACAGACTGATCATTATATTAAATATATTATTTTGTTGAAGATGGAGCTTTGGTCCTCTTTAGGAAGTCAACTGGAGATCTCTCCTTGCATGATTGCCAACACAGCTCTCTGCATCACCTGGGATCCAAGGCCAGGACTATGTAGACAGCTGAATCCAAATTAAAGCAATACAAGTTCAACTCTCCTTCAGGACTTTGGCTCAAGGGAGGAAGGTCAGGGTGTGAGGAGAATGTTTTGCTTCAATTTGTTTTATTTTGGTTTGGTTTGGTTTGGTTTGATTTGTTTGTGTCTTTTGCTCTTCTGGTCTGTTGTATTCAAATATCTGTTGGTCTGTTGGTTTTTTAGTTGTAAGCTGCCCAGAGTCATTTGGGACTATAAATTAACATAAATAAATAAATAAATATTTATAATAAAAAAAATCAACTGTAGTTGAGAAGAGCTGGAGAATTAAAAGAAGAGACAGGAAAGCTGAAGGGAGGGACATGAAGATCATTCAGTGGCCTGTTAGAACCAGTGAATTGAGCAGAGCTTAATGTTGTGTAAACTTGTGGGCAGAAAAAGGAATATTGTTTAAAAACACAGCCTGTGAGCACATTAGAGAGATTTAGGTTCTTATTCTTACACTTTTAGCCCACCCAAGCATAAAGAAACACACGCTTAGACATTGCAGGTACAAAAAATAAGTACAAAAGTGTTCTTACATTTATTCAGTCCAGGTACAGCCATTTCAGTAGAAAATTGGTGTTTTAGTTCTTCTTTCTGTTCCGTAAACTGTATACTTCTGGCCCTGTTTGCTGCCAGAGGCTGTGTGGAAAAAGAGGGGGGAAAAGCCTCCCAAGTTGAGGCCTAGCATTGAGGCCTCTCCATGGAAGGAGCTAAGGAACATGCATCCTACCCCATCAGTGGAAGAATCAGAGAGAGAGAAGAGGAAGTGGGAAGGGCAACAAGCAACTTCATCTAGAAGCACAGAGTTTGCATCCTAGAGCAATCACCCATATGCTAATGAGGCATGCTTGATTTGTCGAATTCCAACAGGAGGGAGGGAAGGAGGAAGGAAGGACAGCAAAGAGGGGAAATTGAGGCCTTAGCTTCTCAGGGCAGCAGTAAAGGCAGATCTGTGTTTGGCAAATGACATGATGATGAGTCATTGGGAACATGTGAGTGTATCTATGGGCCACGAAGATGCTGAAGAGTTTTAGGCAGCTAAAGAGCTCAAGAAGATCAACAGAATGACATGGAGGCTGGCAAGAAAGAAGAACTATTACATACATACATACATATCCATTATGTTATTCTAATTTCAGGTGAGCAACATTATACAAAGCACAGAAAAAGAATAAGAAATAATAACCGTAACAAAGACATGAGATTAAACATAAAATAATTTTAGCTAAATCTGGTTTATACCAGTATCATTCACTGTACCTCTTCCCATCTTTCCGTCCTTGCCTCTATCACATCCATTTCCTGCTTCATTCATTTCCTTTGGTTCTTTAAAACCCTCCACTTCCTTTCAACACATTAACTCTTTCTTCATATATTGGCTTTGTGACTCAGTCCTTAGTCATTCAATCTACAGTATATCACCAAATCATCTTAAGGAACTTCTTTGTACTGGTCACTCAATTTTTATATTTACATTAATTCAGTATCTACCCTTTCTTCACCCTATCTCTTCCTGTTTTACCATGCACCCTTCTTAAATACCCCATTCTCATTGCATTCAACCTTTCATGCTTATCCTGACATACTTACTTATTGTTTGGCAATAATAAATATTTGATTTGATTTGACATTCCAAAGAGTGATTTCCAAATAAAAATATGGGCAGAAGCATGCTCTTATACACAGTCATTTTCACTTTGTCCAGCAAGCATTTGTTTCCTGCAATAGACCACACCCATCTCCTCCTTTTGTGCCGGCATTTGCAAATCTTAATTTTTTCCCAATTTCCCCATTTTTAATAAACATTATACCAAAGAATCCAAATTCATCTACTTGCTGTAGGTTTTTTTATATATTTATTTATTTGTAACTTGAAATTACACCAGTTTCCCTATCAAACACATCTACCGTGGACTTTGATACATGGTTTTTCAGGTACTCCTCACTAAAAAAGTAAAGGTAAAGGTTCCCCCCACACATTTGTGCAGTCGTATCCAACTCTAGGGGCCGGTGCTCATCTCCGTTTGTTAGCCAAAGAGCCAGCGTTGCCCAAAGACGCTTCCATGGTCATGTGGCCAGCATGACACATGTGGAACGCTGTTACCTACCCACTGAAGTGGTACCTATTCATCTACTTGCATTTGCATGCTTTCGAATTGCTAGGTTGGCAAGAGCTGGGGCGAGTATGGGAGCTCACTCCGTCACGCGGGGCTAGGGATTCGAACCTCTGAAATTGCGATCTTCCGATCTTCCGATTGACAAGCCTGGCGTCTTACCTGCTGAGCCACCACATCCCTTTTACTCCTCACTGCATCATACTATTTAACCTTCACTGCAATTTATTCAGGTTCTCAGCCACAAACATTGCATTGTCTGCATACAAAGTAGAGGCCCATTCATGTCCCAGCCAACTGACTCTAACATGACCACAAGCAGTCTTTATACATTTGTCAATAAATACATTAAACTACTAGTGGGTATGCTTGTCTTACCCCCAGCTCACTGTTGAATCATTTGTCAACTATTCCATTCATTAATGCTTTACTTCCATCTCTATTGCTCTTATCACCCAACAAAACATTCCCTAATTCAAACTTATTCACTTTATTGTACACTTTTGCTAAATGGACCAGCTGAAGAGCAAATATCTTGTCTGTACACTCTCTTCCAGGCATAATGCTGCCCATCACTTCTCAATTCTTACTCTTTGTCACCTTTTTGACCCTTCCAATCTGAAATCTGTCAAACTACCCAGGAATATGTAACAAACTAATTTCCGTATAGTTTCTGTTTTCAATCTTGCTACCTTTCCTTTGTGTAGGAGAAGAAAAACAGCATTCTTTCAGTCATCCTATGGAATCTTCACACACATATTGAACAAGTCATGTAGCCATTCCATAGGCAAAGCATATCCATATTTTAACATTTCTTCAGTTGTATTATGCATACTTGCAGCTTTACTATTGTTCAACATTCTCACAGTATTTATGAATTGTTTTTCATCTTTTTTTCATGGATGCTAACCAGTTAGTTTCAACTCCATTCTTGTACATACTGTACTGCTATCATTCCTTACAAGCTTTTATAATGCTCCTTCCAGTATTCCATTGCTTAGTTTCACCCCAAATAATTTTATCACTTTTATTTTTAATTCCATTCATTCTGCTGGAAACTCCTTACTTAGTTTTGTTCACTAGTTCCATTTATTTTTATTTCCATCAAATTGCACTGCATTTTCTCTGCCTCTTTGAATCTTTACCATTCCAGTTTCTCTTGGACCAAATTCTTTGCAATAATCTTTTTTTCCCCTCAATACACATTATGAAATAACTTTCTCTCCTCATTTTTTGTAGAAACCATTCTCTTTTATGCCTTTCCCCTTCATCCATAGTTTCTTTCATTTTGTCATTCCATTGAGCTTTTTTTTCAAACTTTCCAATACTTTAACTATACTCATATCTGTGGCACTATATTGTATCTATAACATAATTATTTTCATTGTGTTCCATACATCCACTTTCCATTCATACCACTTAGTATCTTCTAATACTTTTTCATACAGAACTCATACTTTATCTTCCTTCAGTCATTCTATTTTCAATCTAGTTTCTTTCACTTCTTTTCTTTCATGTCCATTTCTTCCTAAGATCCAGTTCTCATGATCAAAAACGGTCTGTTCCATACCTAGAACCTCTCATCACCCTTGTATCATTCACTAATTCACTCAATCTGCCACCATAAACCATCAAATCAATCATGCTGTTTGATTTATTACTTTGCCATAGGCATGAATGCACTTCCTCTTAACCTGCATATTTGAAACAGAACTTCCTAAGCAAATACTCACCAGTTACCATTCATGCTCATCTTTGAGTCTATGAATTTTTCAGTCACTTTTTTGTGCTCCCTCATCTCATTCCCCTCTGTCATACACATCATCTAATAAAATAACTTTTCCCCTCTGGATCACATTTTTTTTCAGGACGTTGCACAATTTCCCCCCAAACTTCTCTGTAGTTCTTCCATTATTACCATTTCCTGGAGCATAACATGAGAATCGCCAACCTAGGCATTCAACCTCATTCTACATGATCAGATTGGATTTATTACATCCTTCTCTTTCTTTCACAGGCACACAACACAGCTACTTTTTCTTTTAACGATCTTTAGTTTTGCTCCTCTTACATTCCCAGTTATAGTCTTCTATGTGCCGGGGTCATAACCAGATGTGTCCACAGATGTTGACTTCCACCTCCCATCAGGGGTTTGGTCAGTCAAGGCCTTCACATAATACCCTTTAGTTATTTGGAGAAGGTGTGGATAAGGTTACCTATCTTAGTTGTAACCACACAACATGTAGTGTCTCCTGCTAACACTAAGAACAGTGCTGGTCAGTTCTGGCACATTTCAGTCAATATGCCACAAGCACAACTAAAGCCCAGTTTTACTCTATGTGTGATCACTTTATTCTCAGTTTTTTCCGTTTTCTGAGTGCCTATCCTCACATAGCCAACATGGCACCATGTACATCGAGGAATGTGGAACCTGTAACCCAATTGAAGGAGGATAGAAAGTTCAGATATAGTGGATCTTAATTCCCACTTGTCTAAGCTAGCATAGTCAGTGTTGGTGAAAGTTCAGCAACATCCCCGAAGTCACTAGCTCCCCATGTTTTTAGCAAATTTGTTCCTAGTTCTGGTGGTTGCCAGCTTTGCCTTTGTTCTATTAAGTCAATGGTACATTTGCAACACACCAATCCAGGTAATCAAACATTATCTTGTCTAAGTGTTAATATTATTTGAAGTATACAACAGCAATGGCATCTGTAAGAATGGAAGTAAACAAATGCAGATTGCTATCACAGCAACTCAATAGCTGTGTGAATTAACTCTAATCCTAGATAACCATCATTAGTTCAGATCCCTGGAATAATCAAATCAGTATAGACTAATCCATTATGCTCAGTTTCACAGCTTTTGAAAGGGAGTCAACTTTAACCTTCTTTTAATAACCCAAAACCAAACCCTTAATGTTGTACAGATCCTAATCAACCAACTGTTTAATAAAGAAACCTTTAATTCATTATAATGGCATTACATTGCATGAGAGAATTCAGCCGAGATTGATTATAATTTTGATTGCCTTCTTCTTTCATTTGAGCCCATCTCCATAATGTTAACTCACATATACTTCTACATCTAGTGGATACAAACACGGTAGCATTATGATAAGCTGGGGGTTTATGAAGGGAACATATCTCTTGCCTATTCAATGAAGGGAAATCTATCTGTTACAGATAAGATTTGTTATTAGGGGATTTTATTCCCAATAGAACCCAGAACAGCCATTTATTTATACAACTGAAAATTAAAAAGACAGCAAAACTCTACCACCCCAGGATGACAAGTCAATAGTCATCCTTCACTGTCATGCCAAAATCAGCACTCCAGAAAAGCAATTGTTTACTTTTAAACCATTTTGGAATGGTTGTGCTGAGCTGTTGAAGATATCTAATTGAAACCCAGCAGGGCTCATGTCCTTTACAAGGGCCTCGGTCCCCTATTTCCTTTCCATTCTGTCTCCCAAATGAAGCAGTTGCAGGGATTTTGGAGTAATCTTTTTTCCAGCCTGATTTCTAATCTTGAAAACGCTCAGATGGAATTGGTGTTGGCCTGAAATTGTGAGTCACAAACTCAAATTGAATTATGCTTCCTTTGAACCTCTCATTTCAAATCTGAATTGAGAGGGGGAGATGCATACAAGCCTCATTTTTAGCATCAGCTGCCTTGTGGAATTATGCAGCAGAATGAGAAATAAAAGATGGATGGATGGATGGATGGATGGATGGATGGATGGATGGATGGAAGTGTCATGCATTTTTAAAACTGCCCATGCTTAACACTTTTCTTAGTATGGCAGGGCTTTCCAAAGTTTTTCCCGTGGCGACACACCAACCGGCGTTGGTGTGTTGCCGCGGGAAAACCCGGAAGTGCGGCAGCGCGCAAAAACCCGGAAGCGCTGCTGCTGCTTTCGGGTTTTGCGCGCTGCAGTTGGTGTGTCGCCGCGGGAAAACCCGGAAGCGCTGATGATGATCAGCGCTTCCGGGTTGTGTGGCGACACACCAGACTGTGTGT
Organism: Charina bottae; assembly: GCA_023362775.1. Lineage (NCBI taxonomy): Eukaryota > Metazoa > Chordata > Lepidosauria > Squamata > Charinaidae > Charina > Charina bottae. The sequence goes on along the minus strand of JALMGJ010000002.1, from coordinate 188,647,007 downwards.
GGCGACACACTTTTGTGTCGCGACACACAGTTTGGAAAGCTCTGCAATATGGGAATGGAGTATCAAAGATTTAGAAAAATGAAACAGGTCTCCAGAATGAAAGCTGAATTAAAGGAACAATGACCATCTGAGTCTGAATGAGGAAGAAACACTACCAGAATTAAGGCCATCATCTTTAATATCACTGGCTGCTTTCTCTTTTGTTTAAGGGAACAGCAACTGTCTAATCTACTGCAAGCAATACATTACCTGAAGAGAGGAAATGTCTAAAAAAAAAAAAAAAAGTGAAAGCACACAAAAAATTAGTCCAGCTCATTTAATTTGAACTTGCCCAATAGATAATCAAATACTTAGGCAAACAGGACAGGCTTACTCAAGGAGGGTCCTTTGTGCATTGTATTTGTCTAATTGCAGACCAGTCAGGCTTCTGGGAAGGAGATAAGCCCATTGGAGGCCAGAGAGACCAATTGCCATGAGAAGATTGCCTGAGTTCCTCTTCAAAAAGCTTCTAGTATGAAAGCGATGTCTTCAAGGGCACATTGAGGCTGAATTTAAATCTGTTGTGACCCATTTTATGTCGTCAGCCCTTCTAGCAAGGATGTCTTGTTTGCTTATTTATTTATAGCTGGATGTATCAGCCATTAAGAGGAAGCTCCCTGGGCAATCTGTAGAATTTGAGGAGAAAGACTTTTAATCGTATCACAGTAGTTGATGAAAGTAAGTGGAAGCTGAAATATTTAGCTTTTAAATTTTAATATTTCTGTGTCATTAGCCAGGACAGTAATAGCCTTTTTCCTTTTCTTTTTTTCCTTAGTTCCTTCTTTTTCCCCTAAGTTTAGTTTATTTTAATCAGAGAAATCTGTAGTTTTTACTGTACTTTCACTAATGTATTCTTCCTTTAGTTTCTTTGTTTTACCTCACTAATATTTTTTTTTAAATTAAAGTCTAGCTAAACATGTCTGAAGTGCTGGTTGATGCTTTAAAACTATTTACTTTAAAAGCCAAAACAGCATCAAAATAAAACCAGCAACAGCAATCCCAAAGTGTAAATGACACACAGAGAACAGAGACACACACATTATAAAAATCCCATGAGTTGAATTCAAATCCTGGTGACTTCATGGACACATCCACAGGTTTCTTGGTGTGTTGTTGTCTCCTTCCAGGTTGTTAACATATAAAAAGAAAGTTATAATGGTCTTTATATATAATGGTCTTTAAGGAGAGGATATTCCATGTGAAGATGGTTCCATAAAGCAAGTCTTGTCCATTAAGGGCCGAGGAGGTGCTGAAAATGAGGTCTCGGTGCCTGCTCATATTGTAATTCACATGCAACATTTTCCTCCCCTCTTAACATCTTAATTCCTGAGTGCATTGGAATAATTTATATCCCTGTTCATTCAAGGTGAGCGACTAATGATAGCAAAGGAACTACTGTCACCTACTTTTGTATGAGTGGTTGTAGAACTAAGGACTTATATATTCTCCTTATATGTCTATGCATGTTTGCCCAGGCATATCATCATAATGTTCAAAGGATCTTCCTCCTGAGTAAGTTTGCACAAAGCTATAATATGTGTGAGAATTTCCACACCGAGCTGCGGTGTTTAATGAGCATTTTTCTGTTGGCTGCATATCAGAAGATACCCTAATTTATTGATGGATTTTAAAAAAAGAAGATGATACTGTGCAGTGTAGGAATGAGAGGAAATATCTTTTGGTTCATTTTTTTCATAAGAACACATTAAATTCATACCTCTCAGATCAGTATGCAAACCAGGAAGCATTGCCCTTTCAATGTTCCACACTTCTGAGAATTTTGCAATGGAGCAAAAGTACACAAATGCTATTATCAGAGGGATAGTGCATATAAAAATGCATATATTTGGGGAAATAGCACTCCAGAAAGCACGTAGAATGGGGAAAGCATGTACATTCGGAGAAATACAGAGAGAAATGTGCATATTAAAAGTAATATATGACAAGAATATGAACCCAATCTGTTTAAAAAAAACCACACACATTTGAAAAATTGCAAATGGAATGGAAAAAAACCCTAACACGTACTGTATGTCCACCATGATGGAAGACTCACACATCTATGTGACATGGAACATAACATCCATCAGAATCATCTATGACATCTCTTCTGGCTTGCTTTCACTCTCCTGTTTATAGGCAGTTTCGCTGTTTTGGGGGGAGGGGGGTGGATGTGGAAGAACATGAGCTCATGTGGAAGAACATGAGCAATAAAAACTGATGGCGTCTTTTGACCATTATTTACTCTCGCTCCCTTTACCCCATTTGAAAGTACGTTTATGCCCTTACCAGGATCACCCAGCACAAAAGATGTTTTTTCATGCTGTTTTTGATGCACCATCATTTTCTTTCTGCAGTTCATACAGCTTTCCATAAGGAAAACCAAGCAAAAAAGGCAAAAGTTGTCATTTGTTTCCCTGCCATCTAATCTTCACACAAAGAGCATCTCCTTTATATGATTCGACGCCTATGCCTGTGATGTGACAGAAGAGGAAGGCCAATCCATTCTCTCTAGTGATGCTCATATAGAATGATATTGCCATTTGTTCAAAAAGTCTTTTTTCCCCCCTTATGATTAAACACTTGGGCACCTTATCAGCAAACAATTCACATATAAGCAGTGATATACCATATGGATAATATACAGACAAAAGCTTATGTGGAGAGGGTTTTTTTAATTAAAAGATGCAAGGAAAATAATATCAGCAAGACTGAAAATTATTCATAGAGTGTAAATGAAAACAAAATATCATAGGAAAATTATATTAAACATCAAACTTCCCCTACCACTAGAGGCACCTGTGGCTTCAGTGGTAACTTAACTGATCTGCCAGTTACAACTGTCCTCAGCTGGGCCAACAGACTGGTTTCAAACTTTTCTCCAATGTTTCCTCTGTGGGGCTGCTGTGGAAGATGGTCCAGAAGCTGCAGCTAGGGTCAAGTAGGGCAAAATCAGAGATTTTGATTTTTCAAACATTGGGATGTCTAATTATGACCATCAGCATTCCATCTAAGATGTTTATACAGGTACAGTAGATCTCACTTAACCACTGCCCTGTTTAGCGACCGTTACAACGGTGCTGAAAAAGTAGCTTTACGACTGGTCCTTACACTTAACAACCATCGCAGCATCCCCACAGTCACGTGATTGAGATTCGGGTACTTCGCAACTGGCAGACGTTTACAACTGTCATAGCATCCTGTGGTCACATGATCGCCATTTGCATGCTTCACAGCTGGCTTCCACAAGCAGAGTCAATGGAGAAACCGGCAGTAAAATCACAACTTGTGTCTCACTTAACAACCATGTTGCTTAGCAATGGAGTTGCTGGTCCCAATTGTGGTCATTAAGCGAGGACTACCTGTACTAGTATCCAGAACTATGTACAACTTCAGACCCAATGCTTAAAGTACCCAGGACTTGAGAGCAGCTTGAAATGCCCTGCTTGGATTCCCACCTCTGAACCTATAGCATGGTGTCATGGAATTGTGGTTACTTTGTTCTGGTGCTCCAGATAGAGAATATACGACCAAAATTTCATGAAGATAATATGCCTTAGCACCAAAGATTTCATGCAGCTGATATTTATTGTATGGTGTCTACTGGTTGGTGTTTTTTCTGGAATGCTGTGGGATTTTTTTTTATGCAGAAGGATGGTACACAAATAAAAATCAATGGTTGTCCTAAAAGATAGTGTGGCCATTAAAAAGAAAGGATCTCCTCTGCTATTTAATTCAGCTTATAATATGCTTTTTGCAAAGAGTGCATCCATGATAGTAATTCTGTTCATCTCACACATACTCCCACTTTGCCAATAAAAGATACACTTTCCCCAATATAATGGACAATAGAATCAATAGTGATGAAGATATTATCTTTTATGCTTCCCAAGTGCAATCCTGAGACATGTGGAGCAATCCTCAAGGACTTTTGTCATCAAAGGCTGACAGCTGAAACAAGATACATTTCTTGTTTGAGGACAAAGCTGAGAAATAATTTCCTTTCATCTGCATGTTTTTGTTTGAAATAGCCACAAAGAAAAGCAAGATATCCTTATTGCTACCAAGTCCAATTGTAATCCACCATTCTATCATCTAGATTAATATTTCTCAAACTTTAAGATGTGAGGACTTCAACTCCCAGAATTCCCCAGCCAACTGTTGAGTTGAAGTCCACACATCTTAAAGTTGCCAAGTTTGAGAAACACTGATCTAGATTGAAATGTGGATTGAACCCCCATTGTATTTAAATGTGATAGTTCAGTATTGAAAGAAATAACTTTCTTTTGTTCAGCCACTTTTAAGCAGCTTCCCTTTTGCACCTACTTCAGCTAGAAAAGTAAGTAATGCCTTGTCTTCACTCCAAAAATAATTTGGATTTAAATTTAAAGAAAAGTCTCCCTAGACAGAGCTTAACTGCTGGAGATTTGTACGCACATTCATGTTGTTTCCTTAGCAACATTATAGAAATAGTTTGCCATTGTCTTCCTTAGGGATATTTGTTCAATTTTTCAGCCTAGCTTACCTACCTGGCATTTCCTAGTGGTCTCCTATCCAGGCACTAACTCTGCTTAGCTTGGCTGCCCAGCTGAAGGCTGACCTTGAAATACAGGCAGAGGTATGAAGATTTGTGCTCTGGAAATGCTTAATGAGATGTGCTTGTGACATGGTGAAGAGACTGTATGGGTGTGGCCTGATTTATATTCTGAATGTTTTAATTAAAATAGCAGCTACAGCAAGCTGGAACACTTATCCCATCCCTTCATGAAAAGTGGTGCAGATGGAAGGTTTAAAGCAGGGATTAGCAACCTGCAACTTGCAGCCTCCAAAATTAGTGGTTCTCATAGCCTCCCAGGACTTCATTGCTGATATTTGGTAAAAAATGATAATTTGGGGGCCTGCATTTTTGGTCTTTTTTTAAAAAGTATATTAAGCATCTGAGAGCCTTAACGCATCAGTAAAAACAAAACAGCTCAGTATCTTAAGAGGCTTAGAGAAGTGTGACAAATAAATAAACAAACAAACAAATAAATAAATAACACTTTTTTTTTGTATTCTCCACCTGCAAAGAACAAAATAATTGTAAAATGGACTGAACACTTTGGCCCTCCATTCTGGTGATGCCACAGGCTGTACTCCCTCTATACTTCAGAGGCAGGAATTAAAATCCTTATTTGGCCATGACTTCCTTCAGAGCATAATGCAGCAGGTTCCCTGATCTATGCTCCCTTTTCAGCTTTGGGACAAAATGAAGGGAATGTTTATTTCAGTTTCTGTCATCATTTTAATTGAGCCGCTCTACTCTCATTTCTGATGTGCCCATGAGCAAAATCTCCCATTATCCACATGGAGACACACATGGAGAATTCCTCTACATGAGAAAGGATCCTGGTTTGTTTACTGAATATTCATCTGAAGACAATGGTGCCTGGGCACAGGAATAATAAGGACAGTGACCATATGTCCTTTATTATAAAGGACAGTCCTTTATTTTAGAAAGCTGTCCTTTAGATTTACTTATTTTACTTATTTATTTTCTTGGTTTTGCTCTTGAATTTTCCTTTGTAAAGCAATGTTATAAACATAAACAATTCTTTTTCTCCTTATGAACCTCTTTCAGTATTCCCCCTTTTTCAGGTTTTTCCTTTATTTTTTCTAAGAAAATATGGTCAATGTAATAATATGAGATACAGCTGATGGGCTTTAACCTTGCTCCTCCTGAAAATAACTGGATTCACACTCTATGGTACACCATATTATGACTTGGTTTTTCTCCTAGAGCAGGGTTTCTCAACCAGGGTTCCGTGGACCCCTAGGATTTCACAAGAGGTTTCTAGGGGTTCCCTGGGAGATCACAATTTATTTAAAAAATTATTTCAAATTCGGGCAACTTCACATTAAAGAGGTAAGTTTCATTCTTTATTTTTAGTTTAAGAACACTGTTAATGCATATATACAGGCCTACACATGAAAGGAATATAATCATTTTGTAACTTCTGGCCTATATTTGAGCCTGAATGTGCAGGGGTTCCCCGAGGCCTGAAAAATATTTCAAGGGATCCTCCAGGGTCAAAAAGTTGAGAAAGGCTGTCCTAGAGTCTGTGTGAAGCCAAACATTTATGGTGTATGACCTAGCCTTGTGAATGTTAGGCACCAAAACTTACCATGCGCCTTCCAGAATAAGCCAAGTACACAACAGAGACTTTGGGAACGGACAACAGCAAATTTATTTGGCGCCAAGCAAGGTTGCTGGATGGCAGTCCCACAGGTGTCACGTGCAGGTGACCTCTGAGTGGAGCAGCCATCCCGAGTACAAGAGTGCACAAACTTTTATACAGAGATTACAAGCAGGAAGTGAGGATGATGATGGTATGCCCATATGTGGGTGAGGTGTCCTCTGACCATTCCCTGGGATTGGCTAGCTTTTGGGGATCAGGGTCCCGCCCAGGGCTGAGGGATTCTGGGATCCGTCAGGTCATGAGGTGACGTGGGTTATCAACATAGTTACAAAGAGATGGGCCTGTGAACATTCACACCAATTGTTCTATGGGTTCATTCTGGAGGCCACAGATTAATACTTGCATCTTATACAGGTAAGAGTAACGGTTTAGGAACATTTGGATTATACAAGCAAAGTAAGTTACAAGAGGTCAAAATCATAAAATCACATCTTTGCACATTTACATCCTAGGAGGGAAATAAACGGTTTACTACAGAAAAGCCAGGTAAACATGTTAGCTTGTCTCAGGAAGGGGATGCTGACCGGATGGGTGGTCCCAGGCTGGTATGCATTCTAAAGAGAGGTAGAATTACTTTGTAGCACCTAATATTGCTATGCAGAATTCTTTGGGGTTTGCTGAGGCAAAGCCCCTCTCAGGGTCATCCCTGGGTTAACACTCTTTTGGTTCAAGCGTAATCTTTGGTTCAGTGGAGTTCTAGCAGCGTTGCATTATGGGAAACACTAGAGCAGGGTGTTTTCCAGGCCAAGGTCTGTGGCCCATGGTTTCTCAGATCCTAACATTCCTCCCTTTTTGTTTTTAATGGAAAAATGCTTTTTTCCTAGCTTAGAGACTGGGTGGAGTGTTAACAGTCTCGCAGGTTTCCCTTCAGTGTGGGTAACCACAGTCAACCCTTTGAGGGAGGACAATACAATTCTACGAACTAAAGGAACAATGCAGGGTAGAACAGCAAGTGCAGTTAGGCCACAGACAAAAATAAAAACAAGTTGCTTGACCCAGGCTGCCCCTGGAATCCAAGAGAAAAGTTAGCCTGAGTCAGTGTTCCAGGAGGTGTTTCCCCCTTGGGAAGGATAGAGATTTGCGGTAGAAGATGGACAAGAGAGCAAGTGCCTGTCCAGTTAGCATGTAAACAGAGATAGGCATTAGTTCCACAGAGGAAAAACATACCCTGTTCAAGGCAGATGCCTAAGTCAATAGAAAAGATAGGTTTCTCCCTTTTCCATGGGTTCCAGACCCCAATTGACCCTGCTAGAAACATCCCCGTGAGGGGCTGCAGGGAGGTGGTGTTGAGATGAGGTGGACCTTTGACTAAGGGAATAGAGGGAAAGACAAAATAGTCAGAAGCATTCCCTTTAGCGTAGGGCAATGGAGCAAAAGAGATATCTTCGCCATCTCGCAGGCCAAGCCAAGCCGGCATTGAGCCTTTGGTATCAGTGGGTAGCCCAAGCCATAGAGGAAGCAGAGGTCCCTGTGGAGAGGCAGCTAACAGAAGCTTCGCTGCCAAATTACATGCGGGTCCCTCCTTCTCTTCCCCAGAGATAGAAACTGTGGGCCGGGCTGAAAAAGTTACTTTAACCCGATATCTCCCAGCAGCTGCTGAGAACAATGGAGGTTTTATAAAAGAGTCCTCAAAAGTATCAGAGGCAGTGATGACGACCTTTACTAGGCATTGATGATGTTGAAGTTTCCCAAGCCTAACCCCTCCCTTGGGTTGCGTTCTAGTAACACACAAAGGAGCAGAGCCAATTAAGGGGACCAGAGACGCCACTGGGCTAAAGATAGGGATAGATGGATTCATCCCCAAGGTTTTAAGCCGTGACTCAAAATCTGCGTACAGGTGGCTATCTGGATGTTCCCCTTCCTTAAAGGCAGGAGGAGTTTTGTGGTTTAGCACAATTCTAGAACTGGCCCAAACACGGGGGCTGGCTGGAATGGCTTATGCAATTTTCAGTTAAATCTGGTCTGGATTGATTCAGTAATTTGTAAGCAGAAGTAAGGCTCCACTCAATATAATCAGGGCTAGCAGGCTTGCGTGTGAGAGTCCGGTGGGTGGGTGGGTAAGGGGGTGTGCTAGAATTGTATAGACCCCTAGGAGCCCCAGAAGAAAAGGTTTAGAATTTTTAGGCCAAGGTCTGTGGCCCATGGTTTCTCAGATCCTAACAGTGAATCTACTTAATCAGGATTTATTCATGAAGCCAGATTCTACAGACCATGGCCTTGCATGTTGTTGAATCCAGACAGTGTCTAATCAGAAGCTTATTGGAATGTTCATTCATGGTAAGTTGAAAATAAGAGCTGCTTACATTGTATAATTTTATTACCTTCAATTAATGTATCCATTACTAAAAACTATAAAGTTTGTATTTGAGAAAATTAATTTTAAAATATTCATGCCTGTAGGAAGAATTAAAAGCCCTTAATAATGATTTCACCTCAGTACAATGAGACAGAAAAGCTCTATTTCCTGCATGCTGATTTTTTGGACAAAGTTGCAGAGATTCTTCAAAATCACTTTCCTCAATTATTTTTTTACTTTTGGAATAAAAAGAATAAGCAGCTTAAGAATAAGTCCCAGCAAACTCACTGGACTGACCTTTTTTTATCTTGATCAGGCTTCATATGTTAATTTTTCCATTTTTTGGAAGAGTACTTCAGAAACATTACAGGTAGTCTTCACTTAATGATGGTAATTGGGACCAGAATTTCCATTGCTAAGCGATGCAGTTGTAAAGCGGTTGTCATGTGACTGCGCCGCTTAGTGATGGAAATTCTGGCACTTCCGGTTGCCGTTGTTAAGTGAATCCCACACTGTTGTTAAGTGCGATGTCACATGGTCACCATTTTTGACCTTCTGCCAGCTTCCCCATTGACCTGCCTGTCAGAAGCCAGCAGTGAAGGTCACAAATGGTGATCACATGACCGAGGTCCATTGTAATTGAAAGCCAGTTGCCAAGTGCCCAGTTTGTGATCATGTGACTGTGGGGGCACTGCAACCATGGTAAGTACGAGGACCGCTCTTAAGCCATAGGTTCAAACAGTCGCTGAACGAATGGTCGTTAAGCAAGGACCACCTCACCTCTATTCAGTAACTGAATAACATACATTTGTAATGCATAGGAAAAAAATCCACTAAAAAGTAAACAAGTAGAGAGAAACAGATAATAAACACCTTAATACTTACCAAATATTGTATTGACAATAGTAAAGTCCACTCAAGTTTTATAAATCATGGTTCCTGCCTCTGATGTTTCATTATTTTAACTTTTACCCGTAAACTTTTCTAACATAGTGATTGAACAGGCCATGTTAATCCACATTTCAATTGTTAGCTGATTTCAGGTTTTCCAGTGTTGAACAACTATTATGTAACTGCGAAGATTAAGTAAATAAAAGTTCCTTATTTTTAAGCTTAAAATTTGATCCCATAAATAAACATAGTTACCCTAACCCCGGGGAACATTCAATACTTTGTTGGTAATGATGCTTCTTCTTCTTCTTCTTCTTTTTTTTTTGGTGCCTTCAAATCAGTTTTTACTCCTGGCTGGACAAGTCCTTGCAGTATTCTTGGCAAGGATTTTCGGAAGTAGTTTGCCATTGCCTGCTTCCTTGGGCTGAGAGAGAGGGACTGGCCTAAGGTCACCTGGCTGGCTTTGTGCCTAAGGCGGGATTAGAACTCGCAGTCTTCTGATTTCTAGCCTGGTGCCTTTAACCACTACACCAAACTGGCTCTCAATGATGCTTATCTCACTGAAAAGTTTATGCCAGAAGGATATACTTTTATAGCCTGACCACCACTTATGAAAGACATCCTCTCCTTTGATTAGACATGGCCAAGATTGTAAATGTTCTCTTGCGCTTTGGACATCGCTGTGGTTAACTTCCAGAAAAAGAACACATTTTTAATGTTTGCAACAGAGTATTTAAAAAAGCAAATTCCTTGTGGTGGAGTTCGATTACTTCTTCCACTAATAGAAATTCACTCCCCCCCCCCGCCACCTCCTTGCCCTGGTCTAGAAAATTTTGGAGGTGCACAAAATTGGAATTGGAATTTTGGACATGGTTGAAAGAGTGAAGAGGTGAAAAGAAAAGTGGAAAGTGATTGGATTTTTCTTCTGTGTCTTTATTCATTCTTAACCTTTAAATATGATTGCATGTATGTCAGCTTATGTGTGAGATAATTTTTTTAAAAAAATATTTATTTGAAAGAAAAAAAGTTTGGTTACCTTTTCATTTCAAGTAGTACATCTTCTGAATGGAACATGCTCCCTAAACAGATCATTTTGTTTTATTTTGTTTTGTCTTGGTATGGTTAGGTAGGTTTATGGTTTATATTTTGTTCCTTCAGTTCGTTGTGTTATTTACATGTTTGGTCTTTTCAATTGTAAGCTGCCCAACGTCGTTCGAAGCTGGGTGGCCTAGAAAATTGAAAAATAAATAAATCAATCATCAGTATTGCAAAGGGTTCACTCAAGATGGAAAATTGCTAATGCTGATGTATGCTATGGGAAAAAAATAAGGTCCAATCAGTCATTTATTTTTTCATTATTAAAGCTTTATTAACTTTTTTCAACAGATACATAAAAACTACAAGAAATTAAATAAAGAATACTACAAGAAAAAGAACTAAAAAGTGTGAAAATACAAAAAAGACTACTACATACATTATTATTATTATTATTATTATTATTATTATTAATCAAATTTATCACCGCCCATCTCTACCAAGGTAGACTCTGGGCGGTTTACAACAAATGTTAAAATTAAAGTTAAAAATCAATAATCATTAAAATACAATAAACAATACAATAAATAAGAATATAAAAATCCAGAGGATGGTAGGATCTTAAAAGGAGGTCATTATTAAACTAACCACCCCCAGGAGGAACTATCTCTACCTTTGTCCCATGCCAGGCGGTAGAACCAGGTTTTTAGGGACTTCCTAAAGGCCAAGAGGGAGGACGCCTGCCTCACCTCTGGGGGCAAGATGTTCCACAGGGCGGGCGCTATCGCAGAGAAGGCACGCCTCCTGGACCCCGCTAGATGGAATTCCTTTGTTGACGGGGTCTGCAGCATGCCCTCCCTGCATGACCGGGTGGGGCGGGTAGATGCAATTGGGATGAGACGGTCCCTCAGATAGCCTGGCCCCATGCCATGTAGGGCTTTAAAGGTGATAACCAACACCTTGAATTGGACCCGGAAGCAAACTGGTACCCAATGCAGCTCGCGGAGCAGTGGTGTTACATGTGCTGATCTTCTCGCACTAATAACCACTCGAGCGGCTGCATTTTGGACCAGCTGAAGCTTCCGGATACTCTTCAAGGGTAGCCCCATGTAGAGCGCATTGCAATAATCTATATGAGAGATGACAAGGGCATGAGTGACTATTCGGAGGGCCTCTCGATCCAGGAAGGGGCGCAACTGGCGCACAAGCCGAAGCTGTGCAAAGGCCCTCCTGGCCATGATTGCCACCTGCTCTTCGAGCAGGAGTCGTGAGTCCAGGAGGACCCCCAAGCTCCGGACTGAGTCTGAACGGGGTAGTGCCACCCCATCCAGAATTAAAGATGATAACTTCCTGGAGGCCGAGGGGCCATCAATCCATAGCCACTCCGTCTTACCAGGGTTCAGTTGAAGCCTGTTGTTCCCCATCCAGGCCCCTACAGCCCCTAGGCACTGAGATAGGGTGTCCACTGCAACACTTACAGTACTTCACCCGGGATGGAGATATACAATTGAGTATCATCAGCATATTGGTGATACCTCATCCCGTGATGACGGATGATCTCACCCAGCGGCTTCATGTAGTTGTTAAATAGGAGAGGAGAGAGAACCGAACCCTGCGTCACCCCACAAAGAAGGGCCCGTGGGTCGGATCTCTCCTCTCCTATTACCACCGATTGCGAGCGACCCTGGAGGAAGGAGGTAAACCAGCGCAAAACTACACCGCCCACCCCCAACTCCCTGAGTCGCTCCAAAAGGATACCGTGGTCGACGGTATCGAAAGCCGCTGAAAGGTCCAAGAGAGCGAGAATGGATCCACTCCCTCCATCCCGCTCCTGCCAGAGATCATCCATAAGCGCGACCAATGCATAATGACTTCCAACTTTCTACAACAAAGATATACATAATTCAATATCAATATCTTACTCTAATTTAAACTGGAATAAACATTACTTCTATAAATAGGCTGACCATACTTCCCGTTTTGAACAGGACAGTCCCGTTTTTTCACCTTTTCCATACCGTACCGTCGTTTCCTTAAAAAACTCAATTTTGTCCCGTTTTTTAAGGGATGGAGTGCATGTGCGCACGTACCTGCGCACTGTCGCAGGCACGTTCGTGCATTAGGGTCCCGTTTCTGTCTCAGGGAAATATGGTCAGCCTATCTATACAGCATTTCCATTCTCAATATAACATTTCCTCTAAAACAAACTATTTTCCCTCAAGAAGAATATATAAAGAAAACATTTTTATAACATATTTTTTCTACCTAATAAACAGATAATCAAATATTATCCTTCTTCATTAAAATTGTACTCCTCTTTATCTGCTAAAATAATGAAAGGAATAAAACCTATCAACATTTAATTAATATTATTTAAAAAAAGCAAATGCATCCATCAAAAAGAAACCATCCTGACAAACCTATTTATACAATTAACCAACGCATTTGTACAGTTAAACATTATATCTCCATCATTACATATTTAAACAATAACCTGATTAATGTCCTTTTACCCAAAATAGATTCATTGTCCCAAAAACAAAAACATCTGTCTAAACCTTAAAAAGACCGCCCTAATAAACACAATTAAAAAGTTAACCCACTTCAAAATAAACTAAGGCAATTTGTTTGTTTGTTTGTTTGTTTGTTTGTTTATGTGTGTCACGTGTCACTGAAACATGTCTGGGGCTGGAAGGGGGGGGTTCCTCTCTCTGAAATGTGCCTGGCCGGTTTTTGAGTGTGGCATCAGCCTAGACTGCAGGGCAGGGGAGGAGGTGTTGCTGTTGTCATCCGAGAATCTGGTGGCTACCAGGGGCACCACTCCACAAGTGCCCAGTTGTGAGACCCTTTTTCTTAGGTTGGGCTCTAGGGATCAGTTGGGATTGCTGCTGCTGTACCAGCCTCCCTGCTGTGTAGCAGCCTCCCTGCCCAAGCTCCTTGACCTCACTGCAAGGTTGGTGGTGGAGTTTCCTAGGCTTAAGGTTCTGGGAGACTTCAACCTGCCTTCCCTGGGGGTGGGATCAGAGGTAGCTCGGGAGTTCATGGAAACCATGATTTCCATGGGCCTGTCCCAAGTCATCCAGGGTCCAACTAGGAATAATGGTCACACTCCTGATTTGGTGTTCTTGTCGGAGCATTGCTTATGTGATCTGCAACTGGTGGACCTATCTTTGGTCCCCCTGTCATGGATAGATCACACCCTGGTGGCTATGAGCTTCTCTAGGGCCACACCCCTCTTCAGGGAGGCAGGACCTATTAGATCAGTCCACCCCCAGTGACTGATGGACCCAGTTGGTTTCCAGAGGGGACTAGGGGTTATAACTGTGGATCTGCTGCGTAGTCCTGCTGAGACCTTGGTTGCCACCTGGAATAGGAGGGTGACTGAGGCTCTAGACAGGATTGTACCCATGCAACCTCTCCTGACCTGTGGTATACAGAGGAACTGAGAGGAATGAAATGGATCAAGAGACATCTAGAACGTCACTGGTGGAAGACGAAGAACAAATCCGACCGAACACGGGTAAGAGCTGATATTAAAGCCTACCTCATGGCGATTTGTACAGCGAAGAGGCAATACTTCTCCGCACGAATTGCATCTGCAGATAATTACCCGGCGGCCCTTTTTAAGGTGACCCAACTCCTTCTGGGTAATGAGGATTCAGGGGTGTACCTGCAGGGGCGTGCTGAGGAATTTGCAGATTTTCTGACAGATAAAGTCACTCAGATTCATTCCCAGTTGGATGCCACTGTGGATAATGTTCTGGTGGAGATGCCTGGAGTAGGTTCTTGCCCAGTTATCTGGGAACACTTTAACCCTGTTGCTCCTGAGGAAGTGGACAGGATCCTAGCGACTGTGAGCTTGGCCACCTGTGTGTTGGATCCATGTCCCTCCTGGCTAGTAAAAGCCTCCCGGGATGTGATGTGTGGGTGGGTACTGGTGGTGACTAATGCATCTCTGGAGGAGGGGGTTGTGCCCCAGCCTTTTAAAGAAGCTGTGGTTCACCCCCTCCTTAAGAAGCCATCGCTGGTGACTTCCGGTGGGAATATGGCCAACTGAACAGCGGGAGACCTGGCAGCATCGGGGGGTTTTTTGGGCAAAGGCAGGCTTTTCCTGATGCCCTAGAGCAGGGGTCAGCAAACTTTTTTTGCCGGGAGCCATTTTGACATGCTCATGCACATTTTGAAGTGCTCGAGAGCCAGGGGGCGGGGTTTGCGGGCGGGGGCCAATCGCGTGGAAGGGGGCGGGTTTTGCAGGCGGGAGCCAATCGCGTGGAAGGGGGCGGGGTTTGCGGGCGGGAGCCAATCGCGTGGAAGGGGGCGGGGGGCTCACGGAGGGAGGGGGTGCAGCCAGCGGCTCCGTGAACCCGGCCCGGCCGCCCCACCGGGAGTGGCGGGGAAACAGCTGCCACCCTCCGCTACCCAGAATATCGTGGGGCAAAGGGAAACCTGCCCGGAGGGGTCATCAGGAGCACAGGATCCGGCCCCAGCCCAGCCCGGCCCGCAGCTTCGGCGCCCTCCCCTCGCCATCGCGAAAGTCCCAGGTGACTGCGGCCCGGGGATCCTGCCGCAGATGGGAAACCCCGGGCCGCACACCCTCTGCCACCACCGCGGCCAGCGAGGAGGAGGGAGAAGGAAGAGGAGACAGAAGGGGAAACGGAGAAGGAATTTTTAGGAAAAGGGAAAAGAGAGAAACGCAGGAGCGGCTGCCGGGGCAACGAGACCTTGCAAGCATGGCGGGGAGAGGGGAGCCCTTCTCAGCCCTTTTGCACGTGCACGCACACCTCTACACCTCCTCAACCCTTTTGCACACGCACACACGCCCGCTCCCAGGTGGCTGCCCACCATTTGCTAAAACTCCTCCAGCGAAGACCTCCTCCCACGTGCCTGCAGCAACGCAGGCAAAAGGGGAGCGGGTGTGTGTGCGTGTGCAAAAGGGTTGAGGAGGTGTAGAGGTGTGCGTGCGCGTGCAAAAGGGCTGAGAAGGGCTCCCCTCTCCCCGCCACGCTTGCAAGGTCTTGCCTACCGCTTCTCCCCGGGGCGTCTGCCAAGGGGCGCACCACTCACCCCGCGCCCGTCGCTGCAAAGGGCGTCTCCCCCGCCGTTTACCCGGACGTTCAGGCGCCACAGCAAGAGCGGTGGAGGGGCTCTGCATCCGGAGGCCCGGCTGCATGCTCACCACCGGAGAGGAAGAGGAAACGCGGCCCCTCCCCAGTGACAGGCGCTCACCCTCTTCCAATGGTTTCTCTCCTCCCTTCTGGGAAGTGGATCTCGGTCAGTAAGCCTTAAGCCTCAGTACCTCCGCCGGGAAGAAAGAGCGGCAGGCAGAAATCTCTCTGTTTCTCTCAGAATGAACCAGGCTTGCGGCCGATGGAGCAACAGCAGAAGTTGATATTGCTCCTCCGCTTACCAGTGCCTGAATTTTGCTCCATCGGCCGCAAGCCTGGTTCATTCTGCGGCTTGGGTCCAAGAGATGCCTGGGGGCGACCACCTCCCTGGTGAGAGATTTCTGCCTGCCTGCCGCTCTTTCTTCCCAGCTGAGCGAGGCCCCGCGCCGGTCTTTTTGGAGCACTTCCGCGCGCAGCTGAGCGAGGCGCGCCCGGCAGGTGGCTGCCCACCATTTGCTAAAACGCCTCCAGCAAAGAAGACCTCCTCCCGCGCGCCTGCAGCAATGCAGGCAAAAGGGGAGCGGGTGTGTGTGTGTGTGCAAAACGGTTGAGGAGGTGTAGAGGTGTGCGTGCGCGTGCAAAAGGGCTGAGAAGGGCTCCCCTCTCCCCGCCACGCTTGCAAGGTCTCACCTACCGCTTCTCCCCGGGGCATCTGCAAAGGGGCGCGCCACTCGCCCCGCGCCCGTCGCTGCAAAGGGCATCTCCCCCGCCGTTTACCCGGACGTTCAGGCCCCACAGCAAGAGCGATGGGGGGGCTCTGCATCCGGAGGCCCGGCTGAACGCTCACCACCGGAGAGGAAGAGGAAACGCGGCCCCTCCCCAGTGACAGGCACACGCCCTCTTCCAATGGTTTCTCTCCTCCCTTTTGGGAAGCGGATCTCAGTCAGTAAGCCTTAAGCCTCAGTGCCTCCGACGGGAAGAAAGAGCGGCAGGCAGAAATCTCTCTGTTTCTCTCAGAATGAACCAGGCTTGCGGCCGATGGAGCAACAGCAGAAGTTGATATTGCTCCTCCGCTTACCAGTGCCTGAATTTTGCTCCATCGGCCGCAAGCCTGGTTCATTCTGCGGCTTGGGTCCAAGAGATGCCTGGGGGCGACCACTTCCCCGGTGAGAGATTTCTGCCTGCCTGCCGCGCGCTGATTGGTGGAGGCGTCCTTCCTTCTGAGCCGCCACCAATCAGCGTCTGTTTCTTCCCCAGGGTTCGCTCTGCTTCCGGAGACCAGCTTTCCGGATGTCGGGCAGCAGACAGAGAGAGAGTGCCAGAGCCAAGGGGCCAAAGAGCCAGATCTGGCTCGCGAGCCGCCATTTCCGACCCTTGCCCTAGAGCATTTTCATGGCAGAAAATGCTCGGAATCATCCCATTTTCACTCCTGAACATCACCTTGTAGCCTGAGGATCAGCAACAGCGTTGGCGCTAATCCAGTAAGAAATTATGGGAGTCGGGGACACCATCATTTCCAGACTGCACTGCAGCCTTAAACGGACACTAGGTTGTACCTTCCCATCACCCAGTTTATATATTTTTAAGTTTGCGTATCCCAAGAGAGGCTCTTTACAACAAGAAGAGGCGAAATCTCAAACAGATTCTCCATGATACCCGTCAAGTTATTCTGCAAGATATTCGAGATATTGTAGAAAATATCAGCTCTAAAAGGTGTCAACTGGTTGAGGACGCTCTGCTGGGAGAGGAAGAATTTCATTAAGAGGGAGATATTTTTCCCGACAGTGAGAATGGGTTCTTTGAAGAAATACCAGGCGATGGTGATGAAGGGGTTACAGTTTGACTTGCAAGATACTGACGAGGTTGTTTTGTTGAGGGATTGTTTTGGAACGAAATGGCTCTGTTCTGTGGGAGGTTTTCTGCTGAGAAGTCTGACTTTTTAAGGGGGGCAGCTGGACTGTTTGATTTCTTTATGAAAAATGACTTATGTGTAATATGGAGACTAAATGTTCTGCTATATTTTGATGTAGGATAAAAAAATTAAGAATATGTATTTGGTTTGATATTAAGGCTTATATGATTTCACTTTTCTTTAATGATTTGACTGGATTTTTTAAAGGTTTGTTTGATTTATAAGATTTATAAGGTATCTATAAGGTATAATAATTGGTTTTTAGGTTTAATAGAGTTAAGATTATTGTAGTATTAAAAATCAAGAATATGTACTTGGTTTGATATTAAGGCTTATATGATTTCACTTTTCTTTAATGATTTGACTGGATTTTTTAAAGGCTTGTTTGATTTATAAGATTTATAAGGTATCTATAAGGTATAATAATAATTGCATTTTAGGTTTAATAGGGTTAAGATTGCTGTAGTATTATTAATTATAAAAGTTTTTACAATTTGATTTTTGTTATAGTGAACAGAAATATATAGAATAGTGGTAGGAAGGAAATAATGAAATAAATGGTTTTTTTGGGGAGGAGGGAAATTGATTTAGAGATTTGTATAATTTTTTTTGTCTTTTTCACAAGGGGAAGGAGCAATTGCATTAGTGATTTGTATATGTGTTAATGGAGGGATTTATAGAAATAATGTGATCTTGGTTTGATATAGAGTAAAGGTTTGAATATGGAAATTGCTGTATATAATTGTTGTGGAAAGTCGGAAGTCACTTTATGTAATCTTCAAAATTATTTCTTCTTGCGTTTCGCACTCTTTTTAGTTTTTCTTTTTTTTTCTTTTTGTAATTTTTTCTTTTTTGTAGTTTTTATCTTTTTATCTAACTTAATAAAATTCTTTTTTAAAAAAAAAAAAAAAAAAGAAGCCATCGCTGGATCCCACCCTGATGGACAGTTTTCGTCCTGTCTCCAACCTCCCCTTTTTGGGGAAGGTTGTTGAGAAGGTGGTCGTGCTGCAGCTCCAGAGGATCCTGGATGATTGGATTATCTGGACCCCTTTCAGTCAGGATTCAGGCCTGGATATGGGATGGAAATGGCATTGGTCATGCTTTTCGATGATCTCTGGTGGGAGCGGGATGGAGGGTATGTGACCATCCTGGCTCTACTTGACCTCTCGGTGGCTTTCGATACCATCAACCATGGTATCCTTCTGGAACAGCTTCGGGGGTTGGGGGTGGGGGCACTGTGTTGTCCTGATTTACCTCCTTCTTCTGGGGCCGTTTCCAGTTGGTTTTGATCGGGGGCAAGAGGTCCTGCCCTCGGCCCCTGCTTTGTGGGGTGCCACAGGGGTCGGTGCTCTCTCTGCTCCTGTTTAATATCTACATGAAGCCGCTGGGTGAGATCATCCATCACCATGGGGTGAGCAGCTTTTGAGTCTGTTTAAGGCTTCAGCATGGCTTAGGAAAAGATAGCAATCCCACCTCCCGGCTGCTAGCTCACCAGTCTATCACAAAATTCTGTTTTGCGGTCTTCTGGCTGAGACCAGCCGTCCGGAGAACAGATGGGGTGATTCCTGGGATTCTCCTTAATCCGGAGAACACTTCTGGGCTCTAAGAAGACCTGCCTGACCCAAAAAATGGTCAGCACTGCCCGGTCTACCGCAGAGATCTCAGAGACATGTCTCAAGTCACCAATCCTCCACCAGAAGGGATAAAATCATTTATTTCTTCATTGGGTAGAATCAAACTCAGAAATATTTTCATTTGGTGTCTGTTACATTCCAAAATCTTTGGGTCTCTGTTACCATCTCACATACTTTAATATAGCATTTATTTATGCACTTTAATTTCTTTGTATTGTTATTCCATGAAGCACAATCAATCATTTTTTTATCCAGACAATTATGTACAATCCATACATATATTCCAGTAAATCCAGTTTTTATATTCTTGTTCGCCTGACAACTACAAAAAGACCAGCTGATTTTCCAGTCACCATGTCAACTAAGTAAAGTAGCATTTCCTTTTTGTAACAATTTTTAATTCTAATTATACATAGATTTTTATTCTAATCAGATGTTTGATGTCTGTTAGCTTATGTCATTAATGATTTATAGTGGTCATTGGTGTTGGTGTTACTAGGTCTATCCATGATTAGACACCTTGTTATCATGGTTGTCGGGATGGTTGAGTTCCCTTGGTGCTGCTGAAATGATTCTGTTACAATAGCCAATCTTAAAGTAATTTTAGGCATACCTGGTCTGTTTCCTGGTCTGGTCTATGTCATAGGGCTGACCCCACCCTTACAAGGTCAAGTTTGTAGTCATTGATCAGCCTTCTGCCAAATGAGCATCCTGGATAAGCAAGTGGAATAGAAAGGGCGTATGTTTTAAATCATTTTTAGCATTTTTATTTTTAAGTTAGGGTAGGATACTTGCTACATTGGTTTAGCAAAACCTGTAGGTTCTTTGTTGGAAAATTTGAAGACCACTGCATTGGCCTTTCCTCACCCATACTCTCTATGCCTTAAAACAGAGCTTTCCAAACTGTGCGTGGCGACACAAAAGTGTGTCGCCACACACAGTCTGGTGTGTCGCCACACAACCCGGAAGCGCTGATCATCATCAGCGCTTCCGGGTTTTCCCACGGCGACACACCAACTGCAGTGCGCAAAATCCGAAAGCAGCAGCAGCGCTTCCGGGTTTTTGCGCGCTGCCGCAAGGACTGCACTTCCGGGTTTTCCCGCGGCGACACACCAACGCCGGTTGGTGTGTTGCCGCGGGAAAAACTTTGGAAATCCTTGCCTTAAAAGATGGCAAGGGGACTATTTTTTTAAAAAATATTGAAGTGAAATCCTTGATTGAAGGACCCCTGAATTTGGGGAGAGTAAATGTCCATTAATAAATCTACTATTCCTTCTATTTTCACTCCATTCTGCCAAAAAAAATAAAGCAGCTGCATGTCTTATTATACCTATGGGCAAATCTTTTGTCAAATCAAATTGTGAAGTGCTCAAATCAAATAGGCTTGCCCTCAAATCTCAAATTGCAAACTGGAATCAGAGAACACTCTCCCTTAATCTAGAAATTCTAGTTTCCATAGCACCAGGGTTGATTTGCACCAGCTTTGGTCAAAGCACCCTTTGAAGTAGAGCCACTTTTCTTCATCACTTCACTTCCTGAGATGACAACAGCTTCCGGGGGTGTGCAGATCAGTCCTGCCTTGACTCTCTGTGGAGGCGAAGTGATGCGTTTCCACAAGGTGAAGGGTCTCATTCAGACAGATTGCAGGCAACGCTCACCCTCCAAATTAATGTAACCAGACGGCATGGCATGATTCTTTGTTTGGCTAATCAAAGTACATGCTTGTTTCCCTGGTCCAAGTCAGGGAGTTATTCTGCTGATACATATAGGTACTTTTGGAGCATTGCCATTGCTGTACATCAGGGTGTGCAACTTTTTGGCAGTTAAGTGCTGTGTCATTTGATCCTTTTTATTTTTAGTAGCCAGGAGCCATAAAGGAAGGTGACAACAGAATTTGGGTTTTTTTGTTTTTTGCATGTTTCAGAGGCTTTTTTTTAAAATGTGCATACAGCTAATCCAGAAGTATGTCTATGAAGGTTCTCAGTCATCCAGGAAGAATTGTCTGTAGCTTGAATCATGTCAACTGGATTTCTATTTTCTCAGTGGAAATGTTTCGCTCCTTATCCAAGGACCTTCTTCAGTCTGAGCAAAGTTAGTAAGGGAATCCTAAATATGTTTCTAGGTAGCTGTGTGACCTTACACCTGGGGCTAGGTCATGGTTATATTGAGATGTTATTTTTAAGTCCTTTTATCATCTAAAGGAGGATCGTTAAGATCATGATGCTGCTGTTGAGCTTGTGAAATAGTCTTAATCTTCCTAGGCACAGAAGACAAAGCAGGGAGGAAGATGGGGGAAAGATTGTGCCTGAGGCCCCCACCTCTATTCAAGGAAGGATTTTCCAAGTTGGCATAAATGGATTCCTTGACCCCTCTCTCAAACCACCTATCTTCTCTGTCTAAAATGTGTCTAGGAAGATTAAGACCATTTCACAAGCTCAACAGCAGCATCGTGATCTTAACGATCCTCCTTTAGATGATAAAAGGACTTAAAATAACATCTCAATATAACCATGACCTAGCCCCAGGTGTAAGGTCACACAGCTACCTAGAAACATATTTAGGATTCCCTTACCAACTTTGCTCAGACTGAAGAAGCTCCTTGGATAAGGAGCGAAATGTTTCTACTGAGAAAATAGAAATCCAGTTGACATGATTCAAGCTACAGACAGCTAATCCAGAAGCTTACACACCTTTTTTTTCTTTGTTTATCTGTGACAAGCAATAGCAAGAAGGTATGCCTTTGATCCTACCTATGGATCTGGTGATTTTCACAAAATTTCAGCCACAAAATCTGGTGGAACTAGAAATGTTCAGAAACATGTCTTTCAAAAGCTCAAGGTTCTTAGATAAGAGTCTGCTTCATTTTACTTCCTCAACAGCAACTCTGTGAGGTAGGTTGGGCTGGCCCAAAGTCACCTATTTTGGTTTTGGAGTTAAAGGTGAACCTGAAGCCAGCTTTCCTCACTCCTAGTTTAACAGCTGAACTGCTCCACTACCTTGTAGAGTTCATGCAATCTATGGGCCACATGTTTCCCATTCTTCGTTGACAAGGTCATCTGAGTCTAAATGAACTCCGTGTTATTAACTGTAGGTTGAGTCATGGCAATTGGATTTCTTTTGGTTGAAATGTTTCGCTGCTTTTCCAAGTAGCTTCTTCAGTCTGGGCAAAAGTTGGTGAGGGGACCCTATATGTGTCTTCCAGGGTGGCTGTATTGACCTTACACCTGATTGGCTTGTTAATTGGACAATTGAGGTGTAGATATTCTTTGGGGTGTCTTACTCCTAAAACCTTTATTCATCCTAAGTGGATCATTAAATTTGGCCTTGCTGGTGAACTTGCGAAGTGGTCTTAATCTTCCTGGGGATTCCATGTTATTAACTGTTAGCTGCTAAATGCTTTAGGATTTTCTTGCAATTTTTAAATCGCCATTGATGATGAATGAAGGCAAGCAATATAGGGCTAGGTGGACCTAGGTGGACTCCCAATTGCATAGAGCAGAAATGGAAAAAAAGAGCAACCCACTGCTTATCCAGAAAGAGGTAAGGCTTTTTTACATGGGGCAAGAATTCATAAAGGGGTTGCAAAGACTCAGCTCAAGTCTCCCTCCTTGTGGCTGCTTTCTCAGCTTTTTTTTTTTAAAAAAAAAATTCAAAACCTCACCTTTTTGAAAAGTGGCAAAATACAGATACATGATGCTCCAGAGATTCTGAAAAAGCTGGATTTCCCAGAAGGAATGAGGATGGACAATTTTATTCCATTCAACAAGAAAGTTATATTATCGTTATCGTTTTCTCTAGGGTGAAAGATCCCTAGAACAATGACATGGATTTCTCCTTCAGCTGGTTCTCATGCATACAGTAGACTGTGTTTATACTAAACAGGTAGAAACCTAGCCAAACTTGTCTCATTTCAAAAAAGCTGAACAGGATTAGACTGGGTTAATAATTATGCCATCAGAAAATCCTAGGCCTATAGCTTACGCTAGGAAGTTGAAGAAACATCCCAGATGCTGGCAATAGAAAATTATTTCTGTGTGGTTGCCAAGAAGATGTCATAGAAGGATGGATGCAGTTATCAGAAGCTGAGTTCAACTCATGATGCCTTTATTTAATGCAAAGTAAACAAGTGTTAATGGGAATTTGGTGTGAGTCTAAAGCCCACAGCTATTACTGTTGTTATGTTGCTCTACCACTATCCTCATTGCTTGCTTTGGCTTATTATGGTTTAGAGTAGTTTACTTCCAGGAAGAGACACAGCATCTTTCTGGATAACACTTGCTGTGGAATAACAGCAGGGGAGGACTCTTATTTTCTGCCTGGATCTTCCAAGAAGTGTCTGACTGTGTGACCATTGTGAGTAAGAGAGCTGAACAGGATCAATGTATGCTCTGATTAGGTAGCATAAATGACAGAACATTCCCCTACACATCTGAACCACTTCCTGGTTAAAGGAAGTAGAAGAAACTTGCACCCCACCCGTGAGAATTTAAATCTAAATTTTCTTCTCCTTTGGGGTAAATATTTGAAAGTTTTTATTCAGTTCAATGAAAAGGAGTGGGAAACTGTTGCAGATGTTTCAGTGAAACATGTAATATTGTGTTGTAGTCATTAGGATTGGTTGGGGAAGAGAAAGAAGAAAGGATGAAATTGTCTTAAGATTTCAGGCATCCTTTCTTCCTGGTTACCATTTGCTTCACTATCATTTTCTTTCTATGCTGATCTCTTATCAAATTCATTCAGTCGTTCTCAAATAGGAGACCCATATTCTTTCCTTCATGTCACAATGATTTTCCTAAAATCCACTAGATTAAGGAAAGGAATGTAAAGTTGGTTTATTTGATCAAGGTTAAAATAGGTATGTTGTTATTTCTGGCAACCCTTAATGGACTTTTGCTGACACCAGGATTGAAATGACGATGCTGTATGGATTTGTTTATAGATAAAAGATGGGACTTGGAATGAAGAGATCATTGGTTGTAAATTAAGAGGAGGTGAAAAGTTATTAAAACTGTTTATACTTGTGATGAAGGTTGGAATTAATATATATCTCACATATACATATACCTATACATATACTGTACATATACATATATTGTATATATAATATTGTATATATTTCTTTTCTTTTTCTTTACTATATTCTTACTTTTTCTTTTTTATGTTTTTCCTTTTTCTTTTCCTTTGCACTTTTTACTCTTTCTTTCTACTCTTTTTTCTTTCCTTTAGATTGTATTCATTTTTACTATTGCAATTATAATCCTTAATATAATTATTTTTTTAAAAAAAAAGACCAACGTATGTGTTAGGATTCCCAGGTGGAAAAAAAGACTCATCACAGGAACCCTCTATAATCAATGGAAACATATTCTGGCCAGGCGCAAAGGTTCCCAAGAACTGCTGGCATTGGCTTGGAATGTCTCCAGATGATAGTAGGATGTATAAAGTACGTGACACTACATATTATTGTACTCTTGCTCTACAAAAGTACCCTCTATAATGGGATGTGGAGGGAGAGGCATCCGCATTAGCAGGGGAAGTTCAAAATGGGTCAATCTGACAAAAGTAGATTTCATGCCATTTCAGTGCAAGCCCTGGCCCTTTGGTGCGTGCATTGTGACGTCGCATGCATGTCCAAAAGGCATGAAGCTTGGCTTGCTTTCTCTCTTTTTGAATTCCAGCTGTCAGATCTAGTTAGGTATCACTGGGTCTTTCCCCACCACTGAGTTCAAGTTTTCTCTATTCATTCTTGAGCTGGCAGAAAACTATACTGGCATGAAACATGTTGTTCCCATTGCCATCTCTACCCTGGCTCCTTCGCCTCTCTTTCAAGTCACTGCAATCATCTGACTTCCATCCAAGGTAATAAGTGACAAAGCCAAACTGATTTTATATACTTTGATGCTGCCCTTGAAGTATTCAGAGTAAGGGAGAAAACATTCCTCTAACATCAGCACAGCTAAGGATAATTTGAGGCTCAGGCTGTCTCACACATGAGCTCAAGATGAGACGAAGGCAGCCATACAGCA
Source organism: Charina bottae (assembly GCA_023362775.1). Taxonomy (NCBI): domain Eukaryota; kingdom Metazoa; phylum Chordata; class Lepidosauria; order Squamata; family Charinaidae; genus Charina; species Charina bottae. Next base: position 188,621,830 of record JALMGJ010000002.1, on the reverse strand, counting down.
GGAAAACAATGTTCCAAGGTCACATTTGTGCTGTGGTTAGGTGTGCGTGGGGAAAAACCCGTGACATAATGGTCTTTGAAGGGTTTTGCAACCTATCATGTAAGCATGCCATTTTAAGTGAGAATGATAGTTTTGTTGAGGGTGGTGGTGGCAAGACTTCAAGAGGTGACCAGGAGGTGCAGGCAGGCAGGGGAACAGGAAGGGAGGAAGGGGAGAAGGGAGGAACATAGGGAAAGAGGGAAGGGAGGAAAGGAGGAAGGAAGATAAGGGAAGATAGGGAGGGAGGCAGGCAAGCAGGCAGGAAGATAGGGGAAGATGGCAGGGAGGGAGGGCCAGAGGGAGGAAGGAAGGAAGGAAGATGGCACTCGCTTGTAGCGGCAGGAGGCTTCTACTCCATATGTGTCAGCTCTTCCAGGTAGACCAGACAGGAAACACTACCAGATGAGCTACTTTTTCCACTTTATTGTAAGACTATATTAACAGAATCTCGCAAGTCTGAAAGTACAAATCTCCCGCCCTCCCTATTTATTTCTTGAGTGGTCAAGGTGGGTCTTTCCTAGGTTTCTTCTTTAGACCGTCACCCTCTCTCGGACCCCCTTTCCTTTTATCTGATCGTTCCCTAGGCAGCATCTCTTCCCTCTGTTCCCAAGGTCGCCTTCACATTCCATCACATGTGCCTCTATTGCTTTTCTAAAGAAAAGAACAACTGCCACTGTTTCTTATTTAAACTTTAAAATTGGGCCTTCTACACTCATTCACAGCAGGGTGGCTTTTTTTAAAAAAAAAGTCTTCCTCTTTGGGAAAACAAGTAGTGGCTGTGCAGCATTGTGTGGTCAGCTGACCATTCCTCCTCCTGGGGTTGGCTGGCCCCATAGCTCCACAATCTATTCTGCGGGTCCAAGTCCATCTTGGATTTTATTTTATTATGTTTTGCGTGTGTTTTTAGATATTTTGTATAGTTTTTAAATTTTTATTTATTGTAACCCGCCCAGAGTCCCTTGCATGGGAGATGGGCGGGGAATAAATTTGAAAAATAAATAAATAAATAAATAAATAAATAAATAAATAAATTCCTGGAGAAAGAAGGCCACTTCTTTGTGAGGGTGACCTTGGGGAACAGAGGGAAGAGATGCTGGCTAGGGAACGATCAGATAAAAGGAAAGGGAGTCCGAGAGAGGGTGACGGTCTAAAGAAGAAACTTAGGAAAGACCCGCCCCAATCACTCAAGCAATAAATAGGGAGGGCGGGAGATTTGTACTTTCAGACTTGCAAGATTCTGTTAATGTAGCCTTACAGTAAAGTAGAATTAGCTCATCTGGTTGTGTTTCCTGTCTGGTCTACCTGGAAGAGCTGACATATGGAGTAGAAGCCGCCTCCTTGTCTAAAGCTAAAGGAAGCAATGCAGCCTCCTCGGGCTCCCTATTAGAAAGCCCATTAGCTGTCTACCTACCGTAAATTGAGAATCTTTTCTTTCATTCAGATGTCTAACTTCAAGTGTATCCTCATATGGCTGGTTATTTTTTATTCCATTCAAGCACAGAGACACAGACAAGGTGCCTGTCTACCTATTGGCCAAAAGTATTGGTTGTAGAGTTTGTGTGTGTGTGTGTGTTTAGTGTAGATTTAGTGACAAAGTTGGAGCAACTCTACATTTACCTTTCTAGTGAGCTCCCTAAAATACAAAAAAAAAAGGGTGTGTGTGTGGGGTATTAATTTCAGTAACATCACCTACCTAAAAAATGACCAAGAAAGAGGAAGGACTCTAGACTAGCATACTCAGTGAAGTGACATTCTTTTCACTGGGGAACCTTCAAATTCTGAGCTCAATTCTAGAATATTATAATTTTTTTTGGAAAAATCATGATACATTCTAATTTGTTCCAACAAGACTGCCAGCAAGGAAACTTACCATTGCACTATGTGTGTTGCTTGGATACTGTAAAACGTCCTGCTGAAACTTTTGTGTTCCTCCCTTTGCTTCTGATACGTTGAGACTATTTGAGTCTGTGCAGACCATTAAAGTGGTGACCTTCCAGGCTGAATGCAATCCAGCTGTTGCTAAAGAGCTATACTAGAAAAGGCTCTCAGCTCATGCCCATCTTTCTCTGCTTGAAATAACTCATTATTTTTATTGCTTAATTCAAGGTTGGCACTGAACAGGAGACAAGTACACGTGCTTTAGTAGTCAAGGTGAATTTCTTAAGCCTGTGGCTTCAGTATTGCAAACTAATGCTAGGCAAAGATTCCGGTGCAAAACTCAGCATGGCCTCGTTGATTACCACCTTTTGGCATATAATATTTTCACAAGGAATGGGCAGGCAAAGCATGCTAAAAAAAAAAAACCCAATGAAGATTTCCTTTGCTGACTTAGCAAGAACCAAGCTGTATCTATTTTGTTTTTCACATGTCCTCCCATCACACTCCCCCGAAAAGTAGCCTACAGAACCAGAGTCCATCTACCTAGAAAATATCTTTCTTTGATGGTTCCAAATTGGTTTAAGGAGCAGCCTCCCTTCTGTGCTAGTTCAGAGAGCTACGAAGCCAAAAGATCCCAAGCAGGGTGGGGGTGGGGGGGTCCAGTGTGGTCAGAGTGATGCAAGCAGCATCCAATGCAATCCCCACCTTTTTCTATTGTGTTACAATATTTCCCACCCACTCTAAAGGGGCGGAACATGCAGGGCAGTACTGCACTATGTTTTCATCATTCTGAGCCAATCACTCAATAGCCGATAATTATATAGTTTTAACAAAGTTTTTATTACAGCTTGTTTGCTGATTCTCTACAAGAAGCATTTGTTTGCTTTTGTTTGTTTGTGTGTCTGCCTTTGAGTCAGTATTGACACTGCCTGGACAAGTCCCTGCAGTTTTCTTGGCAAAATTTCAGAAGTGGTTTGCCATTGCCTCCTTCCCAGGGCTGATAGAGAGCGACTGGCCCAAGGTCACCCAGCTGGCTTTGTGCCTAAGGTTGGACTAGAACTCACGGTCTCCCATTTCTGGCCTGGTGCCTTAACCACTACACCAAACTGGCTTTCATTTACCTATTATCAAATTATAGTGATGGATCTGGAATAAATGAATTTAATTCCAAAGCAATTATGTTCATGTACAAGTCTGTCCAGATGCATTGTCACTAGAGTCAAAATACTCTCCTAGTGCATCAATGCCAAGACATGATGTGTTCAGCTATATGTCTGAAAGCATGAGTTGTACCACATCAATCCTTTATTATTCTCTCCAGGCATTCTGCAAATATTTAATTTGTGTTTGTGGTTTGTTTGTTTGTTTATTTATTTGGGACATTGTGACAGATATACAGTATCATATTTTAATACATCAGAAGCATCTTGTGATCTGTGGGGAGCATTTTATCATCTTTTGTATTTTTTTAAATCAAACGTCTGTTTTACTGTCATTTGAACAGCTCTGTGATTGATGTACTTCACTCCTGAATGTTTGTATTCTGGATACATTTTTAAAAAGTGTTCTTAAATTTTTTTCCTCTTCATTTTTTGTAATAAAGTTTGATTTTGTGTATCTCTTTTGAGATTAAACTATCTCTGAAAGAAGAGCTATAATACTCTATAGCTGCTTGGTTAGGAGTTGGCATTATAGAAATATTCCTTATTTATACATACATACATACATACATACATACATACATACATACATACCTTTTTTATTGACAGAAAAGCTGCATGTGAAAGCCATCTTCTCTTACAGACTGGAGTTAGGGGAAAGATGCCAGGTGAGGTGCTTACAGAGAGATAGTAGCAATGGGAACTTCCTTACATTTCCCATAGCAGAAGGTGGGGTCAGCAACTCAAGACCCGGAGAAGGCTTCTGAGAGAAGAATCTTGAGACTTCCAACATTCCATCCTATGGGTTTATAGTTGGAGGCAGAGATGGCAGAAGTGAGATCAAGTGAACACTAGAGGGCAACCCAGAGTTTTTTTAAAAATCCTCCTCTGCCCGCTTTCCTTTTTGAAAGGACATAGGAAGGGCTGTCCTGTATGTAATGGAGAAGTGGAAGATACTTTTGCCTTCCTAGCCAACAGAAAATATCTCAAGGAACAATATATCAAAATATATTCTGAGGACAGGGCAGTCACCTTATCATACCAATGGAGCCCAACAATGCATCTGAACTAAAGAAATGGGAAATCTAAGGAACTACACAGGCAGATTTTAAAAGAATGGAGTAAGGCAAACCATGCTGCACTTATTAAAGAACTTTGCATCTATGCTGTGGTTGCTGACTGCTGCTTGAGCTGGTGAATAAAACTGATCAATAATAGCAATAAAATGTCCAATATTCATTTTCAGTAACCATTTTTTAAAGAATTTGCATTCCACTCTATAAAACACTTTGAAGGTATCAAAAGACAGAACTGTAACTGAAATTTGACTGTTCTTAGTATATTTATATTAAGTACTCTTCTAATTGAATCAGCTATATTTCTTTTAGGGACAAAGCCAGATTGTTCAGACATGGCATTCATCCACTGGTTTTCCTTAAACCATCAAGAATTGAATACATTTGGAGTGTATCTTTGAGTAAAATCTAACTTGAGACTCTGGCTCATGCTATCTTACAATAGTCCACAAGACTTAGCAGGAAATGTCAAAATGCCATTAACGAAGTCACATTCTAGCCATAAGACATTCAACACTTCAGTTATCACCTGCCCTTCTCACAGGAAACTCAGCCTATTTCTCTATTTAAGTGGATGTTTTTTAAAATGTTGTTTCAATCTCTTAGAAGTAATTTATGGCATGTTATTAAACTCTTAACTTTTACAATTACATCTACTTTCTGTTTTTTACCCAGTGTACTTTATTGTTAGATGTAGATTCTTCAAGCTTCTGTGAATATCCCTATGTCATCTAACATAACCATAGGCAAAGGTAAAGGTTCCCCCCACACATTTGTGCAGTCGTGTCCAACTCTAGGGGCCGATGCTCATCTCTGTTTGTTAGCCAAAGAGCCAGTGTTGTCCGAAGACGCTTCCACGGTCATGTGGCCGCATGACACGCGCGGAATGCTGTTACCTACCCACCGAAGTGGTACCTATTTATCTACCTGCATTTGCATGCTTTCGAATTGGTAGGTTGGCAAGAGCTGGAGCTAGTGCGGGAGATCACTCCATCACGCGGGACTAGGGATTCGAACCTCCGAACTTGCGATCTTCCAATCGACAAGCCTGGCGTCTTACCCACTGAGCCACCATGCCCCACAACATAACCATAACCTCTCATTTATTTCAAATCCTGTAGAACCTAAAGAGCTAGTGATGTGGCTACTAGTTAATGGCATCCCATTTTTCTCTGATAGTCAAGCACAAATGCTCCTTTCTATCTTGACTCTGGAAGGTAGTAATAGATCTCACAAATGGCCCCAGCTTTCTAAGTTCATCCCAAAAGACCCACGTTTAACAGATGCTAGGATTTTTTCCCCACAAATTTGTTCTTAAGGTAGATATCTGTCTCATTTTCTATGTTGTTTCATATTCTGTTTTTTTCTCATCTTCTTCTGCTTCTGAGAACACAGTGTTCCTGCTTCAGTGTACTTGAGAAACATCATTCTTTTGTTGAACCACCCAAGATGAGTTGTTCTTTCAGAACATTAAAAGTAGCTCATTCTGAACATTAATCAAATGAATGTATACTGTATGCTTACTTGCTGTGCCCTTTAAATCAGCCCTTTTGGGGGGGGGGGGAACAGCTAATAGGACAACCCAAAACAATTTGTGCCTGATTCAAATAACATATCCCATCTCTTCACTGCCAAATTCCATATATAATTCTTATACTGATATTGAAACAGGACAACATTCTCCACTGCATCTGAGGCAGCAGCATAGCTTAGATGGTATAATTCTATCCATTTTTGTACTCTTCATCATCTGCCATATGAAATTTCTCCATTGTGTGTAATGGTAGGGCTGGTCCTGCATACAAATGTTCAGATTGGACTTCCAATTAGTGATGTCGCTACTAGTTTTATATCCAGCTTGTTCTTAGGAGTAAACCAATTCATAATAATTTTATAACATATTTTGTTAAAAGATATGCTGCTGTAGGTAACATTCATGAAAATATATGAATGCTAACAGAGAGAATAAAAGCTCACTTCAAAGAAAGAATACTCTGTGTTATGGTGACAAGAACTACCGAGCATTTTTTAAATGAAGGAGAAAATGAGTATCTGAAGGTCTGATTACTTCTATTTAAATTGCTTAGCATGGAAATGGTCATATACCAAATTGCTCTATTTTGAAATATGGATTGGCGTTCCAAATCATAATTATATAACACAAATTATTTGGTGATTTCAGATTTAAATGTAAAGAAGATAATCTAAAACTAGGAATCTTCAAGCACACTGAAGATTTGCTATAAAAGAAAAAAATCACAAGGAAACAGGCATAAAACTTTCATGTATTTATTAATAGCAATGAAAGCTCCATTGCATTTGGTTGATGAAATTAACTTGTCTATCATCTTTCCATATAAAACAAAGTCCTGGTTAAGAAGCACCAAAGTTCCATCTGGACCTTTTCCATCTCCAGATTTTATATTTAAAGTGAGAAATGGGCATCCTTTTGCTTCAGTTCCCGAATGGGTGCTAGAAATCTGTCCTTGTTAATGCCTGCACATGGGCATATATGGGAGGGTGCAAAGAGAGGGAAGAAAGGCTTTTGCTTCCCTATTTCCCCTGGGATCCTCTGGAAGACTGCTAGGAGAAAGAATGTAAAATATATACGTAATGGCGTGTGCCACTCATATTTAGCTTTTGTTTCAATAGTGGAAAATATGGGATTAAATAGTCAAGCTAGAAGGTAGCTATCCAGTTTGATGTACTGATTTAAAAGAAACGTTCAGTTTTTTTAAAAAAATACTTGCAATGCAACTATTTTTAGCTAAAAAGATTGATGGAGTCTTTAATATGAGCTGGAAATGACATCAGGTAAGGGTGTAGTTGTGAATTCCATCCTTAAAATGGGAACTCAGCAAGGTTTTTAAGAGCTAGTCAAGCTACAGTTCCTGAGCAAAGGAACATTACGTAGGAATGCAGAATGCCAAAAGAGAAAAGAAAGCTGGGCTGTGAAGAGGTCTGATAGGTGTGAGTTCAGAGGGAGATGCCAAGGGATCCAGTTACAAACAGAAAATCCAATCATCCAAATAGATAAATGGAGCCATTGCTCCAGTTTAAACATGTGAACTCTTGAATATGCACATCTCAGGTAACCTCTGATCCCAACCCTCTCAAGAACCAAATCTCCACCTCTGATTACAGATGTAAAGCCATTGTGATCTGTGTTCTTTGGTCTTCCCATGTAGGATTATTTATTGCCTTTCTCTGAAAAAAAGAGACAGGTTTTCTAGCCCCCAAACAGCTTGCTTTTAAAATGGGAAGGTCATCTTAGATTTGCTGAAAATATAATCATGGAGATATACATTATTTTTCGGCCTGATATTTCCTTTTTAGAAGTGAGTGAAATCTTGCATTTAGGATCCAGTTTTGGACTATAGGGGTGTGGTGGCTCAGCAGGTAAGACACCAGGCTTGTTGATCAGAAGATCGCAAGTTTGGAGGTTCGAATCCCTAGCCCCGCGTGACCGAGTGAGCTCCCACACTAGCCCCAGCTCTTGCCAACCTAGCAATTCGAAAGCATGCAAATGCAAGTAGATTAATAGGTACAACTTCAGTGGGTAGGTAACAGAATTCCGTGCGCATCATGCCGGCCACATGACCGTGGAAGCGTCTTCGGACAACGCTGGCTCTTCGGCTAACAAATGGAGATGAGCATCGGCCACTAGAGTCAGACATGAATGCACAAATGTGCAGGGGGAACCTTTACTTTACCTTTGGACTATAGTTTGTAGAGTAACAAAATACACAAGAAACTCTACTTACTGGTTTTATCCTAGATACTAGGAGAGCTTCAGTATTAGTATGGGAAAGGGATTTTCCTGGCAGGAGCTGCTTTTTCTAATGTCATCTCAACTTGCATCTTCTGCTCCTATAGAACTAAAAATATTTCATGGGAATGGAATGAAATGAAATGCATTGCATTCCAGAAATAGTAAGCTATAAGATGGGAGATTCCCTCTTGTTTTCAAGTTGGTCAAGGCCCTGGCCACCTGAGAGGAATAAAAACCAGAAGATCAATGCCAGGGAGAATTCATAAAGATATATTTTATGGAAAAAAAAACCTGAGCATCAACACCGTAGGAACAATCAAGAACATTATTTTTTCTTCATGATTAACCATTATCACCTTTGTAACATTACTCATTTTCAGAAATAATTTCCAAATATGGAGACAAAAATAATGTGTGAAGTGTTTGTTGTGTTTTACTGAAAATGATGAGCAAAGCAGCTTCCAAATATGTATGGGTATTCCAAAATGAAACTCACGGTTCTTTTTGTGTGTGTGTATATATTGTCTTGGGGCGTGGTGGCTCAGCTGGTAAGACGCCAGGCTTGTCAATCAGAAGATCGCAAGTTCGGAGGTTCGAATCCCTAGCCCCGCGTGACAGAGTGAGCTCCCACACTAGCCCCAGCTCTTGCCAACCTAGCAATTCGAAAGCATGCAAATGCAAGTAGATTAATAGGTACCACTTCAGTGGGTAGGTAACAGCGTTCCGTGCGCGTCATGCTGGCCCCATGACCGTGGAAGCGTCTTTGGACAACGCTGGCTCTTCGGCTAACAAACGGAGATGAGCACCGGCCCCTAGAGTCAGACACGACTGCACAACTGTGCGGGGGGAACCTTTACCTTATATATTGTCTTACAGAGAGATTAGCTTCATAAAAGAGAAGGTTGTGGATGAAGTGTTCCTTAAACAATAATCATATCAGAATATAGTATTTATCTGAAATAAAGTTTATAGTTCATTATCTAATTTTAATATATCATTAAAATACAAGCATCCCCCTCACTTTAAACATAATTATTTCGGACAAATAATCCAAATTGTCATTTCAGGCAAATACAGGATTTCCAGAGTTAACCTGATGTTCTCCATTGTTCTGAATATCACCTTCCTCAAACTACAACCAGCTTAGCCAATATTAAGATTTTGTGAGATTTATAGTCCAAAACAAGTTGTGAGCAACAATTTCTCTGTTGTACCCCTAAGAAGTTAGCTGACAATGGTGGTAGCATCAGACCAATCTAACCTGGTTATTCTGTGGCATTTCAAATACTGGAAAATCTGTAGGATAAGGTGAAAAACCATTCAGTACAGTTTATATCTTAATCATATCACCTTCCCAAATTCAATTTGCAACCCTGAAAACTTCAGCACTGTATCCTCCCTCCCTTTTTACCAGCTCCATGTTACACTATTGATCACATTGGGTTCAAAGAATGATTGCTGCATTGAAGACGCAGGGGCTGCTGTGTAGAAGCAGGTTGCCTTATTTATAGGTATGTTAAAAAAAGTGCATTAAGCACCTTTTCAGTTGGAAAGTTTTTCATAAGATTTCCAATTGCCTGGATGTTTTCATGATCACACACACACACACTCTCTCTTACTGCTTTATAAGATTTGGGTTAGCAGGAGAAATCATATGGTTCACTGTCATTGAACAAATCATGAACATGTTTGAATTTCCATGAGAAATGTAAAGAATCACATTATCAGAATAATAAATATCATTCCCCAAAGCTAGCATATTAGCATCTGTATTATATTTTTGAGTTGCTTTATGAGCACTATATTGTGAGTACTCTCAAATAGAACAGGCCACTGATTTTTTTTAGATTATTATTTTTCACATTTTCAAAGGAAATCTTCCCATGAATTCTTAGTGCTGATCCTGCTTTCCATATCAAACATTTCCCTAGTTCAGAGCTTTCCAAACTGTGTGTCGCGACACAAAAGTGTGTCGCCACACATAGTCTGGTGTGTCGCCACACAACCTGGAAGCGCTGATCATCATCAGCGCTTCCGGGTTTTCCCACGGCGGCACATAAAAACCTGAAAGCGGCAGCAGCGCTTCCGGGTTTTTGCGCGCTGCCTCAATGGCGGCACTTCCGGGTTTTCCCGCGGCGACACACCAATGGCGGTTGGTGTGTCACCACGGGAAAACTTTGGAAAGCCCTGCCCTAGTTGCTTCCCTTATCATTTTATACTGGAAACTCATTTAAATCAAAGCATTACATTTGGGAACACAACGCTTGGATGAAGAGGTATAAATGTTAGTTTAGATAAGAAAAATGGCCAGTAATACTCCTTATATAATGTCTGCACAGTGCCTGATGTTGTCACTACGAAGCCTTCTGATAAAAATACTAGTATGGTAAGAAAGAAAAAATAACTCATGGAAACAAGGACTACTCAACTGTTGCCCAATCTGCTTTAAGGTCATAAAATAGTGAGATCCCCTTTTATTATTCTGGGGGTAGCTTGTCTGAATTTGTCAGACTTTGGGGTTTTTATTTGGGAAATCAATTTCTGACCCTCTTATTATTTAACATGGGGAAAATATGAACCATGATTTTTGTTATTTTATCAGAACAGAACAACATTCTCAGGAATCAGACTATTAGCACTGGGGGAAGCATGCAAAATTTAATGGCATGGAAAAATCTATTTTTCAACTGTCCATAAGTCTTTTGCTTTGCAAGAAGATATAATGAAATGTTCTGCTAAGCAAAGAATAACTCCTGCAAGTTTTAAACAGGTAAGCTGAGAGGTTTTTGTGCAAAGGGAAGGGGTGGTAGCAAGTGATAATGATGCCTCTTTGTCAGTGAATGATAGCTGATTATTGGGGAGAAAGAGCAGGAAGAAGTATATGAAATTAAATTACTCATCTTTTTCCTAAACAAAGGATAAATCCTTGGGTGAGTTAGGCAGCTAAAATAGCCACAAAGCTTCTTACAACATCTAGGAATGGGAGATGGGGAAAAAAGTGAGCAAAGGACACTCAAAGTTCTCTCCACTCCCCTCCCCTTTTGTCCATGATTGGACAAAATATAGCATTATAATCAGATGGATCACTGTAATTTGAAGAAGACCTGTCAGACCCAGAATCCAATGCTATATACTGTATATGTGGTAAGTGGCATGTATATGTATATGTATATGTATATGTATATGTATATGTATATGTATATGTATATGTATATGTATATGTATATGTATATGTATATGTATATGTATATTTATATGTATATGTATATGTATATATAAATGTAGTAAAACATTTGCAGTTCAAGGCTGGATCTTCTCTAGAACAATACCACTCCCTGTTCTGGAAGATTTATTTCATTCAGAGGAAGACTGGTATGTTCCAGAATTCCCTGGAAGATAGAATGTTAGGGAATAGGGAAGATAAAAAAGAATCCTGATGTTATGGAGAATTAAAAACTCAACAACATGCTAGACTGTAATATTGCCCTACTAAGAAATAGAGTAAAATGGACCAGATTTTTTCTGATCCATACATTCCTACTTCATTATTGAAAGTCCAACTGGTACATACTGGACCTTAAGACAAATGCTCTATGTCGTATAGAGTGGAGGTAGCCATGTAACCATTCCTGAAAATCCCAGTTGCAAATAAATATAAATCTGAAATGTAGCTAGGAAAAAGTTCTCAGGTTCCTGGATCTATATTGCATGGGGCCCACACTACAGTTTCCTGTGCTAGTTTCCAAGGGCCCATGATGTCTTCTCACTGTATGTTTGTCTGTGCTTGATTTAGGAGAGAGAGGATGTGATTAAATTTAATGCTGTGTCCTCTTGAGTCTCTCCAATTTTATCCAAACTGCACCTTTCACAACGACAAATTAATAGTTTAGCAAAGGCACCTGAGAAGATACAGGACCTCAAATAACAATGTTTGAATCATTATTTACAAAAGCCTATTCAGAATGCCCTAGTTCTTATCTTTGTAGACCCCTCTTCAGGGTGGAATTTATCTCTGTGCTGGATTTCTCCAAATATGTAAATATGTCATTGGCAATTCAGTCTTGTCAAAATATGGATTAATGCATTTTCAGTGAAAATCTACATTTATTTATTTATTTATTTATTTATTTATTTATTTATTTATTTATTTAATTTTTATCCCACCTTTATTATTTTTATAATTATATTAACATTAAATATATTTCTTCTAAGGATTTTTAAAGCTTCATATTTTCCTTACAAAAATACTGATGGCCCACCTCTTAGAATGTGAAATGGCTCGTGACAGTAGTTGGGGGCAAAGCAATTAATCAACAGAATGGAATTGTTGATTAAAAACATGAAAATGACAAGAAGTGGAAACAGATGTACCCATCTTTTCTGGCCTGAAATCTGAGCACTGACACCTTCAAGTCCACAGATTATTACAGTTCTGCTGCGTCCTTGATAGGAAATTGATCCTGCAGAGGTGCCCTGAATTTTATTCTGGTTGAAGAAATGGGAATATGAAGTAATACAATCAACAGTCCTCCTTGTTTTTAGAGCTACATGTCTATGAATTAAATCCACACTTGTCATGATCTCCAAATCTCCAAGCTTGCAAACAGCTGCCTTTGAAAAAACATCCAGCAAATCTTTCTGATTAAATAACTGAGTCGGACAATATGCAGCAATAGTACTGAAGCTGCAGCAGGAGCCAATTCTGTAGGTTTGAAACTGATGGATAGGCTGACAGTATTAAAGGATACCAGAAAAGGAAAGGGCAAGAATGACTGAGAATTAGCTCTTCTCCCAAATCCTGAGATTGTAGACTGGCAAGTACATCTTTCAGGAAGGGAAGGAGAATTGAGTAAGTGGAATAAGGAATCATATTACGGGGATAATGCATTAGTTTTATGGCCTTTAAATAATGGAGAGATATATAAATGGCTCTCCCCCCCCCCCCGGGTTCTTCATTTCTGATATTGAACCATAGTCTGCCATGAAACTAAATGCTTCAAGAAGACACCCTGCCCAACAGTTTCATATTGGGCTTTGTGTTTATTCTCCTTTTGGATGGCTCTCTTATCAAGGAGAACTGTAACTAAACTTAAATAACGAAGTGTGTATTACAACCATAGTAAACCTTTGCAAATATATATATATTAAAAAGATGTACCATATGTAACGATACTATCACTAACTTTATGTCAATATTGCCAATGCAATGAAAAATCATTTGTTATTAAAATACCAGATATCCTACCTAATTGCTAGAAAATGGCCAATGATAAGTCTGGTTTCCCTGAGCATGTGATCAATTCTCTCACTAATGTTAAAAGCGGTCTCCTATTCACAGGTGATATTATTTCAATTAATTAGGGCTCCTCTTTTGTTTCCTGAAATAGATTCTAATTGCATGATTTACCCCAGCTAGGATTAGAGACAATGATTCAGGCAACCAACCAACCAAATAGAATAGCAAGGACCACCACATATGGGCTGCCCTTGAGGACAGTGAGAAATCACATAAATCCACAATTCCTTTCCAAATCCACAATTCCAAATCCACAATTAGCCATCTGGGCTTTTGCAGCAGTGATCGAAGAGCCCTAATGTAGCAGGCATTTTATTTTAAAGTATATTATAAATATTTGGATATGCAAAGTACATTATCACAACCCCATGGGATGAATCCATGAAAACCCAGCTTCTATGCTGCTCTGGATCTCCAGAAGAGTTAAGACAGCAGCAATTTAGGAGTGGGAACTCTCCCTAAAGTAGTTGCTACCTTTAAAAGACAAGTTAGTAAAATGGAAGGTTAGGAATGAAGATGAAATCTGCCCTGGATTTCAGAAAGAGTGAATGGGTGTGATCTCTCAAAATGGAGCCCAACTTTATACAAACAGGCAGTACTAAAAACCAGTGTCCCTCTACCTCCAGTGAAAGAGCAACCACAGACTGAGATGCATGAAAAAAGAAAAGAAAATATTTAGGAAAGTTGAACGCCATATTATACTCTGTGTGTGTGTGTGTGTGTGTGTGTGTGTGTGTGTGTATAATTTCCTTCGCACCCCTATGGGTGATATGTGTCTTTCTCAACCTCAGGTTCTCTACCAGAGGACTGGGAGTTTGAGGGTTCTGTGCAGTATCTTAGCTGTTCCTAGCATTGCACTCTTCTGGACAGAGAGTTTGATGTTGTTCCTGGGATCGGTTGGAACCACTTTGGCCTTCACTTTCCATGTCCTCTCTGGTTCCTCCTTCAGGTGTTGGTACTTCTCCAGCTTCTCATACTCCTTCTTCCTGATGTTGCTGTCACTTGGCACCACTACATCGATCACCACTACTGTCTCCTGGTTCTTGTCTACTACCACAATGTCTGGTTGATTGGCCAGTTCCTGCCTGTCCGTCTGGATCTGGAAGTCCCACAGGATCTTAGCCCTGTCATTCTGCATGACCTTCTGTGGAATCTCCCATCTGGACTTGGGAGGGCCTAGCCAATACACTGTGCAGATGTTCCTGTACACAATGCCAGCTACTTGGTTGTGCTGTTCAGTGTATGCTATTCCTGCCTGCATCTTACACGCTGCCACTATGTGTTGGACTGTCTCTGAGGTCGCTCTGCACAGTCTGCACCTCAAGCATCTCCAGGATTACAGCAACTGTAGCGTATACCAGTTCATTGGTTTGAGTTATGGTGGTAGCAGGGATTGTTGTGAGGGCTCTGTTGGCATCTTCTAGCATACCATCTATGGTACTTCTCCACCTAGCCTTAGTAATCGGTCTCGAGGGTTGACTGTAGCTAGTTTATCCATGATCTTATGCTTCATATCAGCTGCTGTGCTCTGTAATGGAGGGGGTGGCAGTGACGTTCTAGCTTCAGGTTTTGGCTGCACATCCAGTTGTTATTCTGGGTCTTCTTGAGTCTGGGATGTAATGTGTAGTTGGTCTATCTCAAGTTGTGAGAGCAGCTTCCTCTTCACTATATTGAAGCATTGGGTAACTAGCTGTTTCTCAGTTACTGTGGATGTAGGTCTTCTGTCCATCCATAGTTCCCTCATACATTTCATATATCCCCTCTCACTAGGTTTACTGTTGTAGTAGCATTCCATCAATTCCAGGTTCTCTTATCTCGTCCATGTATGGTTTGTTCCAGTACCCCACTTATTGTCAGATTGTCCTGGTTCCCCAACATCTGGCACAGACCTTGTTAATCGGGGCGACGTCGAAGCCGGCACGACTCTCTTAGTTCATATCACTCTCATATCTGAGGTAGGCAGGTGAAGTGTTAGGAGGTCTTTGCCCAAGGACCCCTACTGGTAAGGTAGGTACCAGCCGGGATTCAAACCCCAGTCTACCATGTCAAAGGTAGGTGCTCTAACCACTACGCTATCTAGCTGCTCCATGTATATATGTGTATATGTATGTGTATGTGTGTAGGTATGTAGGTATGTATGTATATATGTACATATGGGAGCCACTTTGGTGTAGTGGTTAAGGCACCAGGCTAGAAATGGGGAGACCGTGAGTTCTAGTCCCACCTTAGGCACAAAGCCGGCTGGGTGACCTTGGACCGGTCACTCTCTCCAGCCCTAGGAAGAAGGCAAGGGCAAATCACTTCCAAAAAAACTTGCCAAGAAAACTGCAGGGAC
Organism: Charina bottae; assembly: GCA_023362775.1. NCBI lineage: Eukaryota > Metazoa > Chordata > Lepidosauria > Squamata > Charinaidae > Charina > Charina bottae. The sequence goes on along the minus strand of JALMGJ010000002.1, from coordinate 188,606,274 downwards.
TTGTCCAGGCAGTCGTCAGGATTCAAGAATGACTCAAAGGGACAAAAAAAAAAAAGTACATATACACATATTTGGAGCAACTGTGTTTTAAAGAAGCTGATACCTAATATGCTAGCTATTTCCATTTCTAATAAAACATGCAAAATAAACTATGGAAAGGAGTAATATGCCGAAAACTGGCAACCTATCACGAATCCTCCCATTTTGTAAAGGGTACTGTGTTCACCCATTCACGTGAACATAAATTATAGCAGGGCAAACACTATTTCAAGTGAAACATTATGGTTGCAGAACTTACTGAAAAAGATGCAGAAGTGCTCCCAGGCAGAAACTAGAAGGGTTAGGAGGAAGGGACACCCTTTCTGGAGCTTCATAGTGCTTCCAAGAAGGTCCAATTTTAACTTAGATTTTTAAATTCTACGGGTTCCCCTCTCCTCATTGTTATATGGGGCAGGAGAAGGAATCTTTTTGTGCCAGCTCATATGTGATCACTCCCCAGCTCATTCATCTCAGCCACACTGAATACATATCAAAGATTCCATGAATGTAGGGAGATGAAAGGCTGAAGATATTAAAATTATATCTGATTGTGGCTCTCATCAATTCCTTCCGTCGGTGATTTTGAAAGGAACAAAGACAGACAGAGAAATAGATGCCTCACTTCAAGGACCCGATAATAACAATGTTTATCTCGGAAAGAAAAGATCTTACTGAATGCCTGAGAGGCTGAGATAGTTGAGAAGAGCTGCTCCAAGTATACACAGTCCTTAAATATGAACTAGGATGGAGATGAAAAATCTAGTTTCTCTACTGAAGGGCAGATATGGCTGGTTTAGACTTGGTTACATTGTGGAAAAAAGTAATAGGCAAACGATGAAATAAAGAAAGGCTTCAGTAATTTAGCGCAGCAGCTTAGATAACAAAATAAGTCAGAAATGTGAGTGTAATAATGTAGGGGTAATCAACTTGGTATCTGTTTTCACAGTAGCTTCCTTAATGCTGTTCAGGCTCCCTGTCCCACACTATTTAAAAAAAATTATATATTTATATATATATATATACACACACACACACACACACACAATATATATATAAATAAGGCACTGTCTTCTGGAATCAAATGCTTTTGGGCTCAAAGAAAGATAGCATCTTTAAATAACAACAACAAAAAAGATGATGATGATGATGATGATGATGATGATGATGATGATGATGCCATCCTGGGGTAGTATAGAACATCCTGGCAGGCTAGCATTCTCTATGGTAAATAGATATTTTGTGGCTTCCCAAGCCCACCATGTCAGCCATTTATTTTTGTATAGACAGATCTCTGATGGCAGTCATTTTGTGAGTGTGCTTCTGATGGACTACAGTAACGCAGCTGGTTCTCAGGAAGGAGGGAGCACATTCCAAGGAGGGGGGCAGGACACGAGACAACACAGTCTGGAGCTGGAACATGGGAAGACAAAGAGATTCAGAGTAGCCCTGCCCTAGAGCCTCCCAGGTTATTTCCATTTAGGTTAGAGTAGAGTAGATTTAGTCTGGCAAGATTCTGTCTATACGGTGTGAGCAAATAAAGAACTGAACTTGGCTGGATTGATTCTTTGTCATTCTTGGGCTAGGCCTGACAGTGCTCTGATATATGCCTAAAATTATCCCCAAATGATTGATTATATTATAATGCTATACTGAAGGAACTATTCCCAAATTTGCAGTCACTGGGATTATCTAGTATGGATAGACGTTTTGGAGAAGAAAACATTACCCTAGGTATCATAACCAAATTCAAGAAACTGTGGAATCTGTAGCCCAAAATATCTGGAGGACTCTAATTTATGCCGACCTCTGACAGATGGGCAATTATTGTACTTGGGCACACATGAGCACTGGAGCATCCCAAGATTGTACCAGTTATATTCACAGCAAATTTCTAGCTAAAAAGGACAGCACAATTTACTGCCAATTGTGAAACGTGCTGTCTGAAGCAGTTTCCATGATTCATCAAGCCTACTGAGAGATGTCTCCTCCCCATATTGAGGGGAACCCATCTCGAGGGCAGCAGTGTCCATGGAAGAAGGGGAATCAGAAAAATCAAGATGGCAGTTGCAACTGTGTGATTGAACCCTCACCCCTTTCATACATGCATGTGACAGGAATGGATGTAAAAAGGGGCAAGGGTTTGATCGCATGGTCATGACCACCATCTTAACTTTTTTTTTATCTCCCTCTCCTTGTGGATGCCCCTACCCAAAAAGAGCAACTACAACTCCTTCACTTCAGACTTTGTAGCACTAAAATAGAATGTGAGGAACATATGCTCAAGTGGTGTTCTTACTTCAGGTCCATGGAAGAGGACTGGGAAGGAAAGAAAGAATGCTGGCTTCAGGAATGGTATTGGTTTGATTCCTTGGACCACGGCCTTCATATCTGGATGGCAGATGGCATGAGCTGGATTGCACTCCACAAAAACTGGGGGGAATGTATTTAGCTGAACTACCTTGAACCAGGCTCTTTAAATTGTGGCTGCTCAAGGCAAAAACCAAGGAGTAACCATTTCAGATAAGAACTTGTGCACTGCAGGAGCAAGTGAAAGAGCAATGAAAATGGTTCCTCTTTAACAACTCAATGCATAGCCTTTTATATATTAATAGGTAAGGGGAAATGAGCAAGAAACGCTTATTACAGGATTGTAAATATGATTTAATAGGTATAACTGAGACATGGAGGATGATTTTCATTATCATGATTAGAATGATTAGAATGAAGGAAGTGAAGAATACAGCTTGTTTGAGAGGAACAAAAACAACAGAAAGGAAGGAGTTGCACAATACATTAAAAATACCTGTATCTGGACAGAAATCCAAAGTAATGAACTGTTGGCACTGTGGAGAGTATGCTTGTAGTAGCAGCAATGGTGGAATTTAATTACTCTGACATCTGTTGAGAGACAAATTTTGCCCTGCATAGTACTTCCATGAAATTACTAATCTGATTTACTGACAACTTTTTCTTCCAATGGTAGAGGAACATGCCAGAGGGACAGCTACCTTAAGTTTGATACTAATCAGTAGAGAAGACTGAGTAGATAAAGTGGAAATAGTGGAGCCTTGGGGAAAAGTAATCATGTAATGCTGGAATTCTTGATAGTAAGTGAAACTAAAGTTGAACGCAGTTAAATGCATACCTTGAACATCAAGAAAGCGGTTTCTAATAAACTTAGAGCAATGATAAATAAAATTTCAGGGCAAGAGAAGCTAATGGGTGCTCCTAAAAAGGAGATCCTAAATCACAGATATGAGGTGTTGGGGGTGGGGAGAGAAGGCAGGAGAAAAAAAATGACTGCATGGAAAGCTTATTGAAATTCTCAAAGTAGAGGGTAGATCACTAAAAGAGAGCACAAAAAGATAAGCTGGCTTTGTAGAGATGGTGTCAGTAAAGCTAACACGCAGAATGAGTGCTTAATGTATCCTTTTGGAGTTCAACCACCTCTGTATCCCTTTAATGGTAGCAGAGTCCAGCCCATATTTTGTCATCTCCTCTACTAGAATAACACTGGAGACCATTTACATTGATTCCTGTGACGATTCTAAGATAGATCATAATGTAATCAATCTACATGTACTTTGCAACAATGCAGTGGTTATTTGAAATGTTATGAACCGGTCTCGTCACATTAATCTTGCTTTATTTTTTGATCACATAGCTTCCTTAGCAGATTGTGAGAAAGTTATGCACATAATACATTTTGACTGCAGTGAAGTATTTGACAAAGTCCCACATGACATTTTGATTAGTATGCTAGTTAAATATGAGCTGGATGGCAGATCTATTAGGTGGATCCCCAGCCAGCTTGAAAACCATATCAAACAGTGCTCATCAGCATTCTTTATCAAACCAGTATCATCCTGGGCCTGGTACTAGTCAATATTTTCATTAACAATTTGATGAAGAAGTAAAAGGAATGCTTAACACATTTGCAGATGACATAAAGCAGGATGAATTGGCAATAGTCTGAGATACAGAAAGGAAAGGAAATCCACTTCTTTATAGGTTAGAGAAGTAAGGTGAAAATAACAAAATTAAAGTTCTTCACTTGGGAAAAAGGGATCAGATGGACAGGTATAAGATAGGAGATGGTGAGCTGGCAAGGGAAATTAATAATAATAATAATAATAATAATAATAATAATAATAATAATAATATACCGCTCAACTCCCAGCGACTCTGGGTGGTTTACAATTGTTAAAACATTTAAAAAACAAAGAACAATACAGAAAACATAAAAACAGCACAAGACAAAGGGACAGCCATGGCCGAGGGGAACAGAAAGGAAGAAAGGGACGTCAGTTGTCCTCTACAAAGGTCTGGGCGAAGAGCCAGGTCTTTAAGGCCCTTCAAAATCCCAGGAGGGTGGGAGCCATTTGAATTTCGGTGGGAGCCTCATTCCAGAGGACAGGCATGACTCAGCAATGTACGAGTCAGCAATGTAAAAAGGCAAATGCAACTGTAGGCTGCATCAATACAAATATGGTTTCCAAATCATAGGAAATTATAGTTCCATGGTATTCTGCTTTGGTCTGACTCAACCTTCAGGACTGTGTCTAGTTCTGGCCCTTTTAAAGAAAACTTCAGAGAAACTGAAACAGCTGCAAAGAAGGATAATGCATGTGATTGGAAATCAAGTCTTATGAATGTCATTCAACGGAAGATCAAGAACAGTTCACTGTCTCCCCAGAGTGCAAGATATGGAACAGCAATCAAACTGTAGAAAGACAGATTTCAGTTGAATTTGAGGAGAAATGTCCTAATGGTAAGAACAGTTTGACAATGGAACCAATACCAAAGAAGAAGCTAGTACTCTCTTCTTCACTAGATGTGTATGGGCAGAGATTGGAGCCGTTGTTCATGTATGCTTGAATTTGGATTCCTGTACTGAGCAGGCTGCTGATCACCCCAAATAACCTGTTCTGACTCTGTAAGGGGAAAGAAGCAAGAGAGCCCAAAATTAGACAAGATATTTGCAGTTCCGAGATCTGCAGTTGTGAGTCAGTCTCAAGAGTCATATGCAAGTGAGATGGGCGGCTACATAAATTCAATCAATCAATCAATCAATCAATCAATAAAGATAAGGGAACACACTTGCTAATGGAAGATGGAATCAGTACCAGGTTTCACTTGGCATTCTCAAACAATTCTCCCCCACCCCAATCCCTTCCAATAAATTCATTAGGAATACAGAAATCAGCTTTACACTAAGGGAGACTAGCTGCTCACTTACTCTATTTGCAAAAGTTCTCTGGAGTTTCGGTCAAGTTATTTGCTGCTAAGCATCAAGTTATGAAGTATTTTATGTAAGACACAGTTATAATTCACTCACACACTATTTGTTGAACCAGTTTTGGAAGGAAGCATGCCAAGGATATTGACTGTACCAGATATTTAGCAGAGTCAGCAGGGGGAATCAGGGGATCAGATGAAAACAGTGTTGCAACATCATGATGCAAACCATGCCCCTTTTCTGTACAAGTCACAATATCACACACATGCACCAAAGGAGTGGAACTTGTAGCATCATGCCATGGTGTTGCCTTAGTCATTCTGGTGAAGGCAGCAAGATCCTGAAGAGATGGAGGAGATGAAAGGTTCTATCCTCTTTTCAGGTAGTCAATTCAACTACATGTCTCTGAAACAGTATGACTCAATGATCAAATCATATCTCAGGTGAAGAATTATCTACTCTCGGTGCAGACTAACTAGGAATTTAGCAAGTCCGTCTTCTGCAGATGAGTTGTTTGTAACGGGAAATTTCATTTTTCATTGTATTCCAGAAGTTATTATTTAGCATATGAACATGACCAAACATTTATTTCCAAGTCATCTAGTTTAACTCCCATTCAGTATTCTATTCAGCTTTGAGTAGAAACATCCTATTCATAGTCTCAGTGGGCTATTTAGGAAATGACTCCTGGGTCAGATTAGGGGACTCATAAAACTAATGCAAGAATCAAGAATCAATTGCCCAAGGACATCCACAGTTGATTACGTTGCTTTCTCAATGAGGGAAACAGAGAGGCATGTGTCTTTATTAGGGAGGGCTGCCAAGAATGTGCTTTAGTGTCCTGTTCTAAGGAGGTTATGTATTCTGGGTTACTGTACATTACTACAGGTTGGGGTTAAGTACAAACAATTCACTCAAAGTGACAGAAGTGTTCAATGTGATTCACCAACCTTTGTCCATTTCCATGTCCCCATCTCTGTGATGCTTCAGCCATTTCCACATCCCTCCCTCTATTATGCTTTAGCCATGGTCTCCTGAACAACAGGAAACAAATCTAGCCATCTTTTGTGTGGCAGATTTTTATATATTTGAAGACAGCTAACTTCAGTTGCCACGTATGCTGTTGAACAGCAAAGTATTTTAAAAAGCAGGGTGATGTCGTTCTCCCATTTCCTTTTTATCCCATTGATGCTTCCCAATTTTTATTTAGAAGAAATGTCTATCAAATTGATGACATGTTTCAAAAACTGTTTATCTGCAGGGGTGGGGGACAAAACATTGTATACCACTCCTAATGTTTAGAGCAATTCTCCCATGCTTCAGAATGAATCTCCAAGCAAGATGCAGATGTTATGGGTGATTTCTGCCTCCCTTGGAGTATTGTTGTTACAATAAGCCCTAATTCTGTCAATCACATGTTGCATTTTTTATTTTTGGTCTAAAAGAATCTGGGTCACAAGATTCTGTTTAAAAAGACATGCTAAGGTTTTTTTTTCTCTCACTCACTGGAGCCACGAAGTCTGCTGGCATTCAGATTCCTCTTACCAAATAAGGTTTATCTTTGTACTCTCAAAGTGTTTGGTTACCATATATAGTATTCTTGTTTGGCTGGGCTGAGTTTGAGAAGTCACATGTTAATTGGTTACTGTGGTGATTGATTGATTATGAGCAAGAAGTTAATATGTATAAAGGTAACATCCTTTGTTAAGCCTGATGGCACTTCTGCTGTTTCTTTTGCTATTCAAATGAAGACGTTAAACCTGCCTACACCTCTTGTAGGTAAACATATTGTAGATACGTTCTTGTTCTTTTTAATAAATGTAACTTTATTTTTTACTGCAAAAGACTAGTTTATTGATCTCTCTCAATGCAAGCTTCTAAAAACTCTGAAATCAAATAAAATTAAAATCACAGGGCCAAAAACGTCAGCACAATCAAAAGAAATGAGAATCCAGTTACATTAAGATTTCTTTGGGCTCCCTGGTCACAGTCAGCACAACACGATCCTGGTGTGAAAAGCATGAGCAAAATAGCATTTCAATATATTTAATTGCTGCTGAATACTTTTAAATATCAAAGTATGAAGCCAGCCCTTTCATTGTTATATAATAAGAAGCATAAGCTTGGATAAGGCATGTCTGCTGTAACTAATTTTGGTAATAAAAAATGTAAACCATCATCAACAACAACAACCTTACATTCTTGCTGCATGAACATTTGGCGTGTTATATTCTAGATCTCCATCTGCCTATTTCTATCTGCATAATACCTATTTTTGAAAATTAGTGAGACCTACAACAACTCCATTCAAGGCTCCAGCCAGGCCAATCGTCCCATTTCCCCTCAAATAATAGACAAAATTCTTTGGTTATGGCACATGTTTCTTTGTTTCTCCTTGCTGAGATTGTTTTTAGAATGGGGTGGAGGATTTACCATCTTACATTTCCAAAATATTTGTGTAGACCTTTATATTCCAGGTATGGAATTGACAGTCCCAAGTATGCTTTTGCATCGTACTAGTTTCTTAATAGCTTTCATTGGACCCCAGTCCTGTTGGCATTACCTGAATTTGCTGATTGTGGGAACAGGATACCCTGGAGAAGATGCTGATGCTAGGGAAAGTGGAAGGCAAAAGGAAGAGGGGCCAACCAAGGGCAAGATGGATGGATGATATTCTGGAGGTGACGGACTCAACCATGGGGGAGGTGGGGGTGGTGATGGCTGACAGGAAGATCCGGCGTGGGCTGGTCCATGAAGTCACGAAGAGTCAGAAGCGACTGAATGAATAAACAACAAAGTGGGATATCTAAGTTAGAAACCTTGTGTATGTAACACTATTCCATTTTTCAAATGTTATACCTCATTCCTGGATCTTAAATGTAAGATCACTTTATAGAGAGAGCTTTAGACACCATATTTCAGGATGTCTAGCTTTATTGCACAGGGGAATTTGATATCCAACAACTTTGTAACAAGTTACATCTTTAAAATTTAATTTTTGATATTTAGGATTTTCTTTTGCTATCATGTTTCTCAGTTTTTCTCACCTTTACAAGAACAGCCACAAGCTCCAAATGATAACTTTCAATGTCTATGTTTTATTTATAAGAACACACTGAAAGAGAATGTGGATGATACATAGAAGAGTAATAGTCTTCAGTTAAAAGTTAATAGTGGGTGGTAGATTCCAGACTCTTCCCTTTCTAAGTTGGATAAAATAAAACAGAGACCAGAGACCTAGAGGTTCCAACTCCAAACACAATCCACCATCAGGTTTCCCTACCTGCTTCCAATCAAAGTAGTTCTCCTGCTGATGTTCTAGTTGCTAATTATGACACTTAAACCAGGATGGCTGAAGTTTGCTTGTGAGAATCCAGAGGAATCACACTTGATGTGAGTCAGAGTAATATGCTTATTTTACATTTTTTGCTTCAAATGTGTATTTCCCTATTCAAAAACACAGTTGTGCTGATATCCAAAGGAATATGTTTTAGCATCACTGAAGCAGCACAAGCCAACTCTACTCAAAGAATTATGATGGAACTAAAATTTAAGAATGCAGAGGAGAAACATTAGTTGTGTACTTCACAATTAAGCTAAAACATGTGATGGTACGGGCTTGTGAAATAATTAAACCTAAGGGATAAAACTGCCAAGCTGGCTCACTGATATTATTCAGCATTCATTGCATAACCTTTCCTAGCTTCTATAGGAACTACTGGTTGACACCACAAGCATGGTAACAGAAATTATTATATTATTATATTAATTTGTAGGCTTCGGAGCTCCCCTCTCATGTCTTGTGATCAAGTTCCTCCTACTCCTGACAAAACCCAGATCGGAAGACTCAAGATCCAAGCTGGAGGAGACTTAATATGACTTGAACCAACTGTAATAACATTTATTGGAAATGTTTTAATTCGGTCATGGGGGATACAGCAAGGGTCATACTAGTTAGGAAATAAAAATCCATGCTGCCATTGTGTCCTAGAGCTCCTTTTTTGTTTGCTCCAACCCTTTTTCTTGTAAATTTGTGGCCTTGCAATCAGTAATTACTGCTGAGTATCTGAGAACAAAGTCTTTGGTTGTGTATTTTTATGATTCCACTGACCTTCAAGGACACTAGGAGGACACTATAGCATGAAGAATTGTCTGCCTGTTGACTGGGTTTTCAGAGCAGTTTCTGAGGCATAAGAGTTCTGTCTATTTTTGACTACAAGGAAATGATAATTAAATACCGAAAATGTATGCAAGATTACATGGAGACTGCTTCCAACTGGAGCTATTTAACAAAGGAGTTATTTTTATCCTTTCTTTTAATGAACAGAGTTATAGTTTACAGCTTGATTTTCTTCATTGCTGTTCATCTTCCATTTCCTCTTTGCAAAGGTGTTGCAATAACTTGTTCCTAATTTTTTGATGTGGTTTGTTGCTTAGGTATGCAGCCACCCAAAAGAGGACACCTTTTGTCCACAAGGAGCTTTTTGGTGGATTGGAGTCTTGCATTGGATTGAATTCTAATTTACTGTAGTAAATGGCTAAGCACTTCTCCCCCACCCCCACATTCACTAGCTTTGATCAATTCAGACATCTCACAATTGACAGCTGATTGCAAGAGGTGGAATCGACATCTTCATCTAAGCACACAGGTAATGGCTAGGAACAGGTAGGAAGGTGAAGTAGACAACTCTAGACTTGCCCAGGTAAGGCAACCAGGAAGCACCTTAGTTTCTCCCCTCCCTAAAGCCAAAGGAGTAAGTTTAAAAGTCCAGTGTGGGGAGAAAATCAAGAAAGAGTTGGAGGGGGACTGAAAGAAATGAGCCTCAGAAATTAAGCTTGGATTTTCCAGAAAAGCTAAAAGTAAGTCAAAGTAATACTGAATCAGAAAAAGGACTTCAATGGATTGTTGTTTGGGTAGATAGAGGTAACCAAGATATTTCCATCAGGATTTTATGGTTTATTTTATTATGTGTTGCTAATTAAATGCTTTTGTGTCTCTGAGATTTTAATTTCAGTGATGATTATCTAGTTTCATATTCTCTGTGCATGTTCAATGAATTGTGTAGTTCTGTTCTTTTCATTTTGGAACCATGTTACCTCCAAGCGCTTCAAGACAAGATCAAGCTGGTTAACCATCCCATAGGCTGCTCAGCAGTCTTACTTCTCCTTTGTCCCATTCGATCGGGAACCATTTTTAATCTGCTGCCTGTAATTTTAGCTCTTTGGATGTGTTTTATCCAACTTTATTGTTTTCAGAGGAGGCTACTTAAAGTGGAAGGGACATTTTTATGTATTTTTCTCATTTTTAATTTACAACTAAGATTTGCTATACTGTTCTGACTCCCAAGAAACAGGGAAGCTTTTTTTCTCTAACACATGCTTCAAGCTGACCTACAGAAGTGAGTGCTATGCATTTTCATTCACAATTATCACGCTTGTATTTCTGTGATTTGTCAGTAAAGGAAAAGGTAAAGGTTCCCCCCGCACATTTGTGCAGTCGTGTCCGACTCTAGGGGCCGGTGCTCATCTCTGTTTGTTAGCCGAAGAGCCAGCGTTGTCCTAAGACGCTTCCACGGTAATGTGGCTGGCATGACGTGCGTGGAACGCTGTTACCTACCCACTGAAGTGGTACCTATTAATCTACTTGCATTCGCATGCTTTCGAATTGCTAGATTGGCAAGAGCTGGGGCTAGTGCGGGAGCTCACTCTGTCATACGGGTCTAGGGATTCAAACCTCCGAACTTGCGATCTTCCGATCGACAAGCCTGGCGTCTTACCCGCTGAGCCACCACGCCCCTCGATTTGTCAGTACAGGCTGTCAAATTCCTATCTGTGCCACATGTTGGTTCTAAGGGGGAGTGGATCCCCTACACAAGTAGGTGGTGGCAGCAAAAGTTCAACAAAGCTGGTGTGCCAAGTCAGAAAGGCAGATCAAGGTGTAAAACCAAAGGATTTCTAGAAGAGTGTCAGCCCTTTGAAGTACACATGGTCAAGAAACAGACATTGTAGGGATTCCAGGAATGCTCTTTATTGTAGTAGGGTAGATTAACAGAATCTTGAAAACCTGTCCAAATTTCTCTGTGTCCCATCTTATACTAAACAAAATCAAGGTGGCCTTATTTTGAGTTTCTTTCTCATGCTTTCCTTCTTTGCAGGACTGAATCAACTTTCCTCAGAGTTCCCCCTTTGTACTCATTCCTTCTCTCTCATTCCTTTCCCATTCCCAAGGTCAGATCTACCTCCCTTCGCAGAGGGGAAAGTAGGGACACCTTACCTATCACCCTACAGGCTCAGGCCTTGCCATTACGATTACATTTTGGGATGCATCCATACCAGCAAATCTGCATTTGAACTTATTCAGTAAGCATACTACATATGTAAGGTGATGGGTTCAGGGAAAAGATCCACTGAACTTAGCATTGCCTTATCCCCTAATTGCTCACACTTAACATTATTTGCTTCACAAACATCTAGTTCTATTCGTACATGGATCTACAATCTTCCTGCAGCTCTTTCTTAGGATGAGGTCATAAATGAGCTGACTATGAGGATTCATTCTATGAGAGGAGAAACAGGGAGGGGATTCTTGTTGGCTAATGAACCGTCTTGCACAAAGACCATACAGAGCACAATGGTAAGATCCATTTTTTTGTTTTGATATTTTATTATTATTATTTATTTTATTTATCTTATTTATACCCCGCCTATCCCCTCCCTAATGGAGGGCTCTAGGCGGCTTACAATCATGTACTTTCATTTATACAATCATATTATACCCGCGCGATTAGGGAGGGGGTGAGGGAACCGGCTCTTCTTTCCAGGCATCGGAACTACAGGTCCCAGAATTCTTCGCTTTCGGAGCCGGCTGCTGACATCCCGGAAGTTGAGCTGGGATCCGTCGTCCTCTGCCGCCGTCCTCAGCCGCCATTCCGGCTTCTCCAGATCTCCGTCTCCGTCTTCGGCTACGAGGTGACTCCCCGACAGGATGCCAGCATATTGCCCCACGAGAGTGGTACCCATTTATCTACTTGCTTATTTAGCTTTCGAATCGCTGGGTTGGCAGAGAGCTGGGGCTAGTGACGAGAGCTCACCTCGCCACGCGGGTTCGAACTGCCGACCTTATGATCGGCAGACTACCAGCTCAGCGGTTTAACCCGCTGAGCTACCGCGCCCCTATTAATATTTCATATTAATTTCCCTGGCACTGCTAACTAAGGGATATGAGACACTGAAGTTGGGAATGTTTCTGTTTGAGGCCATGAAGAGTTGTTTCCAGATGTTGTTACCACAATTCCCATTATGTCTGATGATGGATTATGCTGGATGGAGATTATGGGAGCTGTAATCCAACAACAAACCATGAAGCTTTGATTTGTTTTCCAGAGGATGTGTTATACAACAATGATAACTTCCAGTCAGATGAAAGTTAAAAGAGAACCAAGTGTTATTTCTAAGTAGGTTCCATTTATGCCAGGCAGTAACTTCAACTGTTCAAATGCATGCAAAACTATATGATTTTGTCTCCTCTACCTGAAATAGTTAGATGACTGTACATCTCATTCTTGTATAAGAGTTTGTCTTTTAAAGGTGCAAGATTCTTCTTTCTTTCTGGATTAGTTCACCTCCTCATCTCACAGGATATTCTGGACAGCACAAGTGAGACTTTCCAATTAGGTTAACATGTCCTTCTCTCTGAATGTATAAACATAATTCAGATATTGCACACATGAGTGATATTTGGTGACCGTTGAAAATTAATGTTACTTTTAGGCATCAAAGAACTGAGATACTTTCAACAGTAACGCAGGTGTATTTTTCGGTAAATACTTTTCTCTCTTTGCCCATTTTGTATTTCCTCTGCAAATTATACCGTATTATACTTTTGCTGGTCATGGTGACCCATTTTGTGACAATACGCCAGCAAAGTTATTAAGGAGACACATAAAAATTCTGGACTGGGAAGCTAAATAGAAGCTGACCACAAGGGAGAGGAAAATGTTCCTTTTGATCTCATATGTTGTTTTACCATCTTAGTGGTAAAACCTGACCAATTTGATCTTGTTCCAATAATAAAAGACAAGATTTTAAAGTTAAATGATGCCTTCCCAAGGCATGGGAGTGTTATCACCCTACCTGTACTTAATGGCTCCATGAAAAAGGCAGTCCACGGCTTGAACCAAATAAATCCAGGTCATACACAAGGTTGCAGTTCCAGTTATAAAGAGGACAACTCATACATAAGGATGTGCCATCATATTTTCATACCTACAAATGCCTTCAAGATTCTGCCTAGCTGCAAAGAAAGAATGCATACTGTACACTGAAATAGTACCATCATTGGTTGCAAATAATTGCTACCTTTCTCATAGTTATGATAACCCCCAAGGGACTGTTATGCTTGTGTAGAAAGACTTGACATGCAAAGAGATGTATAAAGCTTTGAAAATTCATGCAAAGCACCCCTTCAAAGCTGTGTCTAAAAGCACACTGAAATAGCTGTGTTGCTTCATCTGCTCCTGCTCTAAGTCCACATTGTACATTCCCAACATGCAGAAGAGGGCTCTGCACATGGGCTGAAGTACCTTTCAGTCAACCACTGGAAGAGCTGGAAGAGTGGGCTTCACATGCTCAGACTGTGCACAGAGTAATGAAACTGCAGATTGAGGCTTCAAAGTGACACCAAATCAGGGGTCTGGTAGCGCCTTTTCTGACACATTTTATTAAAAGGTATAAGTGATAAGTATCTCACTTCACAGATCCCTTGTAAAGGATGATGATTAGATCATTTAGGAATTTCTTGGAGAGAATAGAGCAGTGTTTTTCAACCTTGGCAACTTTAAGATGTGTGGACTTCAACTCCCAGAATTCTGGGAGTTGAAGTCCACACATCTTAAAGTTGCCAAGTCTGAAAAGCACTGGAATAGAGCATCTTTGGCTGTGGTCTGTGCAGTTTGTAGATTGTACAGGCTTCTTCACTTGCAGTCCTTTAGGAATGATGTCATGTTGTTTGCATTTGGTTAGAAAAATGATGTTGGTGTGTATTAAGTCTGGTAGCACCTTTTCTGACTAACAAATTTTATTTAAAGCATAACTTGCCCTGATGAAGTGAGCTGCAGCTCATAAAAGCTTATGCCTTTGAATAAAATTTGTTAGAAAAGGTGCTACCAGACCCCTGATTTGACGTCACTTTGAAGCCTCAATCGGCAGTTTCATTACTCTGTGCACAGTCTGAGCATGTGAAGCCCACTCTTCCAGCAACTTCCAGTGGTTTCCTGAAAGGGACTTCAGCCCACGCGCAGAGTCCTCTTCTGAATTTTTTGGCCACCATAGACTAACATGACTGTCCTCCTGCAAGGTGACACAAAGTACCTCATGAGGCAAATCATTTGACTTCCACAGTATGAAGTGCCTGATTAAGATGAATTCAAGAAAGGCAAGGTGGTGGCTAACCGAGATTAATGTGGATGTTTCATCTCATATGTATATAAATAGTGTGTGTGTGTGTGTGTGTGTGTGTGTGTGTGTGTGTGTGTGTCTGTCTGTCTGTCTGTCTGTCTGTCTGTTTGTCTGTCTGTCTATCTATCTATCTATCTATCTCATCTATCATCTATCTATCTATCTATCTATCTATCTATCTATCTATCATCTATCTATCTATCTATCATCTATCTATCTATCTATCTATCTATCTATCTATCATCTATCTATCATCTATCTATCTATCTATCTATCTATCTATCATCATGATCTATCTATCATCTATCTATCATCTGTCTGTCTGTCTGTCTGTCTGTCTGTCTGTCTGTCTATCTATCTATCTATCTATCTATCTATCTATCTATCTATCTCTATCTGAACATATCAACAGTATACACATAAATAAATAGTATATACATCTGGAGATACAAATTAACATGTACAAATTCTATAAAAATCTATCTCCTCTGTTTTGTATGATATAGGTAGGCATCGTGCTGTAAACAAATCAATGTATTCGGCTAGCCAAGCACATTGTTTTATTTTGGAGAGCATCACAGAAGAATTTTATTACTGTTACAGATGTCAGCCATTTGTGGAAATGTCCAAGTGATGATGAGATCAAATAAGACATGAAGAAAGAATTCAAAGGCAGACAAGAAAAAAAAATCAACCTTACAAGCTTTTCTTTTTCATACAGATCTGGGCTTATGTGCTTGGAGCCATTTATTTAAATTATTAAACAGTTTTGCAAACTGGAAATGTTGTTAAGGCTGTTACTATTAAGCCCTTATAGTACCTTGGAAATAAAGGTAAAGCGGCTGCTCAGTTTGAAATGTAGAATTCAGCCCTTGATAACTTTAGTCTTCTCTGCTCACACTACTGGAAGTTGTTAGCGTAGTTGCCAAATAGTAGCAATTTTATTTTCCACTATTTTAAGCTAGAAAACACCACATAAGATGGAATTCTTTCCCAAGCAATTGAAGGAGTCAAACAAATACCTGAGCCAAGACCTTCAAAATACCAAGGCCCCTGAACACAAGAAAGCCTCCTTAATAGCTTGCTTAGGCATGTGCAGATGCTGGCTTATGAGTTACCTTAAATCAGCACTTGTAACTCTTAAATGGGACTAGGAAGTAACTAACCAGGGGTTAAGGTGCTGGCCTAGAAGCCAGAAGGCTGTAAGTTCTAGGTCTGCCTTAGGTATGACAGCCGGCTGGGAGACTTTGGGCCAGTCACTCTCTCTCAGCCCAACCCACCTCACAGGGTTCTTGTGGGGGAAATAGGAGGCAGGAGTATCAGGTATGTTAGCTGCCTTCAGAAAGATAGATAGATTAGATAGATATATAAATTCCCTTCTCACCCCTATGGGTGGTATGTGTCTTCCTCAACCTCGGGTCCTCTACCAGAGGCCTGGGAGTTTGAGGGTTCTGTGCAGTATCTGAGCTGTTCCTAGCACTGCACTCTTCTGGACAGAGAGCTCTGATGTTGTTCCTGGGATAAATTCCAGGTTCTCTTGTCTCGTCCATGCATGGTTTGTTCCAGAAGCCCACTTATTGTCAGATTGTCCTGGTTCCCCAACATCTGGTGTGTACCTTGTTAATCTGGGCAACGTCAGAGCTGGCATGACTCTCTTAGTTCATGTCAGTCCCATATCTGAGGTAGGCAGGTGAAGCGTTAGGGGGTCTTTGCCCATGGACCCCTACTGATAAGGTAGGTACGAGCTGGGATTCGAAGCCCAGTCTCCCGTATCAAAGGGCGGCGCTCTAACCACTATGCTATCCAGCCGCAAGATATATATATATATATTGATGGGATAACAAGAATGCAGCTTGTAGGGCTAACAGTGTTTACTGGTAGCATAAGGCAATAATGTATATACAATCACATTATCGCAAAAAGGAAAGTTGAATATACATGGTACAGCAGTGTAAAAGGAAAAACAAAAACAAACTTATAAGCAGAGTTCCGTGTATTGATCCCAGGGCCAGAGTTCCTGCCACGGCCTATACCCAAAGCCAGGCATAGCTCACTCTGCCCAGTCCACGGGAAGTGAACACGTGAAGAACTACATGGCTAAAAGACACTAGAAATCAAGAAGCATAGAACACCATTTTGCATGGTTGTATATTCAGTTCTTCTAGCTTTCTGATTGGCTGGAAGTTAGCTGTGACACACACCAGGCCTAAAGCATTAGGCCTAAAGCACACAGCATGACCTGCTATTGGGTGGCAGTGCTGCATCTAAGCACTGAGTTCCCCCCTCCTTGCTCTCACAGGGCAAGGCTTCCCACAGAGGAAATCAGGAGGATTTGTTCTCATGGGAAGATCCAGAAACTAGCCATAACAATACACACGTGACCGTTGTTATCTTGCACCTGCACTTCACGTCACCATGAGAGGCCTTTGCTTTGTAAAGGATGCAATTTGCCAAAACATTTTGCTTTGTAGAGAAACCCAATTTGATAATCTCATATGAGAAATCTGACATGTATGTATGTGTGTATATATATATATATATATATATATATATATATATACACACACACACACACACACACACACACACACATACACACACACATATATATATATACACACACACACACACACACACACACACGATATAAACATTGTTTGTACCCTCCTTAAGTGGGCAAAACCTTGTATTCTGCCCCCAGCACTGTTCAGATAAACTTGGCTCAAGCACGTGGTGGGGTCTCCACTTGTAAATTGGTTCATGGGGAATTTTCCCGTTCATGGGGAATTTTCCCCTTCAGCCCTCCCCCGATACAGCCATGACCATTTTCCATCATTGCCCTATCCACTCTGGCCCTCCATAAATTTAAGTGGGACCCCTAAAAACCACTCCTGTTTTAGTGACTGGGCTTGCCTAACTTTAGCTCATCTTTGTCGATATTTCTATAGCACCTGTCTTGTACACATACTGTAGCTAATATACAGTGGTAAAATAAAACTTTTAAAGATGAAGGGTTGGATAACGGTATTAAACAAATTAACCCCTAACTACATAGGATAATTGTATATTATATTCACCTTGAAGGGTCCTCAGATGGGGAGGTGATGAAGCAACTGCAGGATCTGGGCCCAAACTAGCCACCTCAGACAAACAGGGACGAAGAGTGTGACCAAAAAGAAACAATGGATGAGGATGAATTGCCAGTCTCATCCTAACTACAGGGGTCCACAGGGGAGGCAAGGGGGAGCAAGTTATATCATAAACACGGTATCGTCATTTTTCCATCCTTGTGGCTAGCTGTGAACATGTATGTTCTTGTCCTCTCTGAGCCCTAGAGAATGTTAGCAAATGAAGGTAGAAAAAGCAAGGCACCGTGAGTGCTGAAACAGAGGTCTTTCAGCAGGAGGAAACACCTCCACAGTTTGAGGGAATTAGCAATATCGGGGCCTCCAGGGAAATGCCCAGATTGCAGCATTTAAACCTGCACCTTACAACCTCTCGGTGATACCTGCAATTGTAGTTTTTCATTCAGATGCATGTAAAGGTGCATCTGAATGAAAAATCTCCTGGTCTGCAGGAAAAATCACCATCTCCTGGTCTGCAGGAGAGCGGGGGAGCAAGTGATGAAATATACATGGCCATGCAAACATGAAAGGGCAAAGACTGCATTCTGACATCACATCTTGGCATAATCGTGGTTAGGAACAGGGACCCATGGATGTTCCAAAAAGAATCCAATGTTACACATCTATTTATACAAAGACAATGTTGTCTTTGTATAAATAGATGTGTAACATTGGATTCTTTTTGGAACATCCATGGGTCCCTGTTCCTAACCACGATTATGCCAAGATGTGATGTCAGAATGCAGTCTTTGACCTTTCATGTTTGCATGGCCATGTATATTTCATCACTTGCTCCCCTGCTCTCCTGCAGACCATCACACTCATTCCTTCTGCGTGATGAATTCACCTTCTCCTCCTCTGAACCAAGCTTTGCTTTCCCAGCTTCAGCTTTGTTTTTAAATGATTGACACTTTCTTCTTGGTTTTGATAGCTCATAAATATGCTGGTTATCACTTTAAAGCCCTAAATGGCATGGGGCCAGGTTATTTGTGGAACTGGATCTTCCTGAGGGTATCTGCTTGTCCAACCAAATCAGATAGGGTAAGCATACTTCAGGTCCCTTTCCTTAAATGTTGCCATCTGGTGGGACCCTTTGGAAAAGCCTCTCCCCCCAAGATTCAGAGGGTCTCCCACACTATTAGCCTTCCAAAGGGCTGTGAAGATCTGGCTCTTCACCCAGGCGTTGGGCTAAAATGGCAGTGAGCCCATATATATTTGGGTACCCTTATACCTAGGTGACTCACAGCAACATTCCATAAAAACAGAATCCCACAAAACCCCACAAAAGCATTATATATTGATGGGATGTTGCAACACTGTGATGGGATATATAATGTTTTTTGTGGGGTTTTGTGGGTTTATATGAATTCTGTTTTTATGGAATGTTGCTGTGAGTCACCTAGGATTATCATGTATAAGATAGATGGCCATATAAGTTTATGAAATAAATAGTTTGTTGCTGTTCCCAGCCTTAAACAAGGTATACACCATGATTAAAATCCCAACAAATATCATAAGCCAAGATAATGTAAACATTCCAACTTGGACTTAAGCTATAACAAATTTGGTCTGTGTTTTCTTTCTATGGGGAGTATATTGCAAGAAATGAAAACCACAACACATAGGACTTGTTTCTTGCTTGGTGCCAAATTACCATCAACAGGATGTGGCATAACCAGGATGGCCTTTGATGATAATCACATTCACCAAGCAGATTTTGATGGGAGAAGAAGCCTTCTTTTCAGGCATCCTCTCTGATATGAAATTGGGTAGGACTTTCTTTGTTAATACCCAAGCTTAAACCATATCAGAAGCCAACATAATTCTTTGTTTCTTCTTACACAACAGCAGCTACTGTATTTTGCATTTTACATTATTATTATTATTATTATTATTATTATTATTATTATTATGCATTTTACATTTTGCAGGGGCAGCTAGGGCAGCCTCTCACTGACTGTATTATTGGTAACTGAAATATGAGGTTACTGGCATGACTAAGGGATGCAGAAGGGATTCAACTGTAATATGCAAGAGGACAAAGAAGGCAATTGGACTCTATACAGTGAGGAACAGAAGCTAATATGTTGAGCTAAATCTCTTAGCTCATGACATGGGCTGATTCCCAGAAGCATAGACTGGGGAAATAATGGAACAGCTGCCAAGCCCACTTGTGGGTATCCCTTCCTGCCCATTCACATAAGAAATCAATTATACTGCTAAAAGTGATCTATATCCTTTTGGATTTCAAAGCTGTAGGACAGACCCTGAAGAGCCTGAAGAAAGTTGAGGTGGTGTTCTCATCCATCCTTCTGATCCATGGAAGAGAACTGGGAAGGAAATGAAGAATTCTGCAGGGGGAATGACTGATTATAGAAATAATGCTGACAGGAGATATTTGGTTTCTTGAATTATGGCCTCCATTCCCTGGATGATGGACTGCTGACATTAGATGGATTGCACCTCCTAAAGACTGAGAAGAAAGTGTCTGGCTGAAGCCTACTAAAAGTGATTAAGAAGATTTTAAACTGAATAATCTGGGGCTTGGAGAGGCAAAGCCAGAATTAAGAACATCAGATGCAAACTTCAGCACTGTAGAAATAACTAAATAAGAAAACTAAACTGCTCAGTGGAAGTTCAGGAACAGCATTAACTCATAATGTTCATGGTCTTCGTTGTCTATATACTAATCACCACTTTATGGGAAATAAAGCACCATAAGCTCAAAGGCTTATTACAGGAAGATAATGATTTAAAAGATATAACTGAGATATGATGGGGTGATTCTCATGTATGGAAAAGTGCAGCTGTAGAATACAACTTGCTCAAAAGAAATAGAGAGAAGTATACTGCACTGAGGAAAGCAAGTTACAGAAGGCACAAAGGAGTTGCATAATATGTTAATAATATTCACATCTGTGCAGAAATCTGAGGACGATAACCTGGACCACACTGTATGAGAACTTCTTGGTTTTAGTAAGAGAAAGTAAGAATAAAAGCACCACCATTGTTGTATCCTGATAGTAATGTTCCCTCTAGTTGCTGATGTGCCGGGTGCAGGAAAAAAATTGTGCAGCTCTTCCCAAACCAAGTACAAATATGTGCACCACAATATGAGTATAAGAACAAATTGCAAACATGTGTGTGTGTCTTTGAGTCAGTTTTGAGTCAGTCATGTGTGTGACTGCCTGGGCTAGTCCCTGCAGATTTTTCAGAAGTGGTTTTCCATTGCCTCCTTCCTAGGGCTGAGAAAGAGTGACTGGCCCAAGGTTACCCAACTGGCTTTGTGTCTAAGGTGGGACTAGAACTCCCAGTCTCCCGGTCTCTAGCCTGATGCCTTTAACCACTACACCAAACTGGCTAGCATACATGGACAATAATTGCAGGTATTCCCCACCAATGGATTCATTAGCAATAAAGGAGGCAACTTACCAAGAGAGGTGGTGAACTTTCCCTTGTCAGATGTGTTCAAACAACTGTTTCAGATGGCTTCATCTGGATTTCTTCTAATGGACACAATCTACCAATGGCCCAAATGGTGTCTTCCAGTTTTGTGACATTAGTCTATTGTCAGATCACTGGAGACCATAATACCCTGTGGATCATAAAAATATTTTATCATATTCTTGTTTTCTAGCAGTTTGAGTGATTTTACATCTTCCCACATGGGGTAGTAATAGAGCTACACACTCCAGATTGAATGACTAAAGGCCAACGCTGTTTTTAATTCAGTGTTAATCACCAAGAGACTTCAGGAGTTGGCAGTATACCAAGTTAAATAAAATAAAATAATTTAAAAGCTTTATTCAAATTTTAAAAATTCATCTTCTTGGAGGAATAGAAAAGGATGGAAGACTACTGTTAAATAAGCAACTCATGTAGATTGCAGTGGATGCAAGTTGATAAAACAAGTACTGTATACCCAGTTCAAAACATTCATTTTGATGATCATAATATTTCTAGTACATTTGTGTTATACGGGATCATTTACATCACTAAAAAATTGAGAAATAAATGAAATAAACAAATATTCTTGTTTGTTTTTTAAAAGACCGGTTTTTAATATGTAATAGATAAATCAGTATAGAAAGTAGACATGTATATAAATTAAAATCTGCATGCATGACTTCCAATAAATTTTAGTCAGTACAAATCAATGCAAGTAAAATATGTTCTCTAGCAGTTGGTTGGACAAATTCAAGATGTAGTTTTACTTTCATGAAATGAACTTGGATGGCATGTCCT
This sequence comes from Charina bottae, assembly GCA_023362775.1. Classification (NCBI taxonomy): domain Eukaryota; kingdom Metazoa; phylum Chordata; class Lepidosauria; order Squamata; family Charinaidae; genus Charina; species Charina bottae. The sequence continues at coordinate 188,584,170 of JALMGJ010000002.1, read as the reverse complement.
GCAAACAAAACAGTATGCATGGACAAGCTTTTAGATGAAAAAGGTGAAGTCCATTTAGCAGTCTGTTAGAATTGCTGAAATGGAGCAGAGCTGCTAAGCTCGTGCACAGAAAAAGAATATTGTTTAACAACAGAGCCCATGAGCATATTAGAGAGATCCAGGTTAGTCTTACACCTTTAACCCACCTTAGCATAAAGAAACACGTACTTAGACATGGCAGGTATGAAAAGTAAGTACAAAAGAGTCCTTACATTTATTCATTGCAGGTACAGCATTTTCGGTAGATAAATGATGTTCCATGTCTTCTTCCTGTTCCCTAAACTTAATTAACTCTTGCCCCTCATTGCTGGCAAGAGATGCGTGTAGAAAGGAGGAAAAATTTCCTAGGCTCATCCATGGCCTAAAATGGAGCAGCACACAGCCGTGTGCTTTGCTCCCAGTCAAAGGAGGAGAGAGGGAGAGAGGAAGTGGGAGTGGCCACAAACAGCTTCCTCAAAAATCATGGAGAGCTTGCATCCTAGAGCAGCCATCCATATGCTGATGAGGCATGCTGGATTTGCCAGAATCTCCAACAAAAGGATGTGTGTGTCTCTCTGTGGGCATATGCATTGCCAGATTATTTCTCTCATAGAACATACAGTATTATTGGTTAATTTAGCTGGTACCCTTCTGACTTATGACTTGCTAAGTTTTCACTTTGAAAAAAGTAAAACTCCATTCTTACTGTGGTGAATCATCTATATACTACCTATTTAGTGTTATATGCTGATAGTCAGTTTATTCTAATTCCTGTTATTACAGATATTCGTTGACCTTTATTGATTGGTTGATTCTGTGCCATCAAGTTGATGTCAAATCTCAGCAACCACACAGATTTTCTTCCAGAGGATCTGTCCCCAATCTGGTCCTTCAGATCTTCCAATAGTGCACCCATCGCCAATGTACGTAATTAAGTCAGTTTACCTTACTGCTGGTTAACAATTCTGTGCACAATGGCAGTACAACTGTATTAATCTTACTTGTTTTATGAGGAACATAATATAATTAGTAGCCTAGTCATTGTTAATATAATGCTAATATAAGACAGCATCTTCTAACTCTTAGTATCCATGGAAGAACATCATTACTTCAAGAAAATTGTGGCTGCCAGGGGGACCCATATTTTCTGTAAGGAAAATGTAGATCTTTCCAGTCCCACTAGTAGGGAGATAGGGAAGTTCATCAAAAGGTTTCATTTGTGATAACATTCCAAATGTGAGAATACTACAAATGTGTTTGATGCTAGCCTTGCTTACATTTCAGCACAGGGATAATATTCATCTGATTTAATAGAAGTTCAATAATTGCTAGGGTTCCCTGGGAGACTTCTATGGTGCTACTTGCTCTGTTTTAATTATATTTATTGTTGTCTTATAATGTTATTGGTTGTTATGTTATTGGTTGTTTAGTACTATTCTTAGCCAACCTGGATTGCTGCTATGAAAGGTGAGATCTTGTCATGCACAGCCCAAGAACTTCAGAGAATCAGTTCAGCCAAATTTCAGTTCTTTATTTGCTAACGCTGTATAGACAGGATCTTGCCAGACTAAAGCTACTCTACCTAACCTAAGGGGAAATAACCTGGGAAGGCTCTCAGGCAGGACTATTCTGAACCTCTTAGTTTTCCCACATTTGCTTCCTGGACTGTGTCTCCTCTTATCTTGTCCTCCTCCTTGGAATGTGCTCCCTCCTTCCTGAGAACCAGCAGCATTACTGAAATCCACCACATCACCACATCACCTCCCCCTTCAAAGACACATTCCATAACAGATCTAAATAGAGCAACATAATTCCTTATCCAAACCAGAATAATACATTTAGAACATTTGAGAAAAATAACAGCTGCTAAAATCACAGCTATGCTGATCTTGGACTGCTACAAACAAACCAAGTAAAGAAAGAGAGAGGGAGGACATTGTAATGTAATGAAACAAAAATAAGTCTAATGAGTAAACTCTAAAACAATGGTTTTAATAATGAACATGAATGTGTGTGGCTAACGAATGTATAATGAAACAACATATTTAATGAGAGAAAGAATTAGACTGGCAAAATAAAACAAAAATCTTGCATGCTAGAATACACTGGAGATTCTTAAGCCCAAAATGATCAAATCCATCCATCCATCCATCCATCCATCCATCCATCCATCCATCCATCCATCCATCCTTGACTTCTTCCCTTAGAATCTGTGACCACCAAGTTTCCTGATAATGTTGCAAAGCTTGGATAGAGACCACGGCCCACACTCTCTTATATTGCCAGTTTTATAGGGACATTCGCCACCAGCTGATTACCCCCTTTTGCTTAAATTCCCGGGTCATTCTGATAATTTCTACTTGCATTTTCTGTTAAACAACGAAGACAAAGCTATCTCCTTGATTGTAGCAAAATTCTGCTACATTTTATGTAAGCTTTGCTTACAAATGGTTATTAGCAGTCACTGATATTAGGGGATAACTCTGTTTGCCTTATGTATTTGACTGGAATAAAGTTTATATATCTAAATATAAGCTAGCATAGCTTTACATTCTCATAGTGCTCTATACATTCTAGTACTACTAATGTTCTTTTATAGTTAGCCATCTTAGTAATTTATAGCATTTATTCTTTGCAAAACCAATAGTAAATTTTATAGGATTCTTTTGCTTTTTAATATCTGCACTCTGTAATTTTACTTTAATAATTTTTTAAAAAAGGTAAAGGTTCCCCCTGCACATTTGTGCAGTCGTGTCCAACTCTAGGGGCTGGTGCTCATTTCCGTTTGTTAGCCGAAGAGCCAGCGTTGTCTGAAGATGCTTCCATGGTCATGTTGCCAGCATGATGCGTGCGGAACGCTGTTACCTTCCCACCAAAGTGGTACCTATTTATCTACTTGCATTTGCATGCTTTCGAATTGCTAGGTTGGCAAGAGCTGGGGCTAGTGCTTTTGAGTTTTACCTTATTTTATTCTATTAATATGTTTTTTATTTCTATTTCTATTTTAGCATAATTGTTATTAGTTCTATGCTGACAGAACCAGTAATAGATATTTTGTCTAAGGTATACCTGTGCCAAGGCTACCAAAGACAAGACAAGAGGAGAAGTATCCAAGGCTGTCGTGGCTATTGTCAGACAAGGTGAATGGCATCTCTGCAAGTTACAAATTGTGGTTGCAATTTTTTTTAAACAAGAATGTAAACAAGCAGCTCTAACAATGTAGCATTTCATACTTTGTCACCCACAATGAAGTCAAAACTGGGGCTATAGAGCCATTTAACGGAACCTTAAAAACAAAAATGTAGTGATTCTTCCCAGCTAATAAGACATTCACTTTCACTAATATACTAGAATAATTCCTGAAAAGCTATAATCATGGTTTTTATAGAACCACCCAAACCAGGTCTGCACATGTCAACAGGTCTGGACAGCATTATATGACACATTTATTAGAAGTAAAATAAGGGATCCTATGTTAAAAGGAGATCATTTGGATTACAAAAGCATGGGTTTGTTTGCAGAAGGATATGAACAGAATTACACCACAAAAGTATTTAGAGTAATTATAAATAATACCATATAAATACTATAAAGAATTATAGTTATTACAGTAGATGACTACAGAAACCTATATCACTGTTAAAAGACTATGAGGCTGGACAATGGTTGGAATTTTTATCCCAAAGAATGGTAGGAATAATACCCAGGAGGGCAAAATGTATGGGATTAAACAAAATCTTGCTACTAAAGGTGAGGACACCAGCAAATATCACTTAGTGAAATGGTTAGGTTGGCCAAGCAAGTTTAATATTTGGGAGCTACCTTCTAAATTTGATGAATAGGGGATAGCAGTTGTTAATATAACTGACTAGCAATGCCTTTCATGGAATTATTCCATTGAACCTCAATTCTTCTTTTACTATTAATTTAAGGGAAAAGAAACATGGGTCATAGGAATTAGCATTAGGGAAGGTACAGTACCCACCCAGCAGGAACACTACACCTCGGGCTCTTGGAAACCATGAGAAGTAGTCCCATGACCAAGTTTTTTAAAAAAGTTGGGCTTACAATCATACACGTCTAGCCAGTACTAGCCCAGATATTATGAGCACATTGAGAATCTCATGCCTAAAAGCCACCTCTCACTGTTCTCATCTCTGGGGACTCAACACATTGTATATTTATATAGCTACAACAGATAGTGGGAGACTACTATACTTCAGCACTCTCATTGTGCTGTGTACCAGTATGTAGACAGAACAAAATGTGTTAATATTAATTATGACAGGTCTCATTACAATACATACCCATGAGTAAGAATTATACTGACACCATCATTTTTGAGATAAAGATGGATCAAATCAAATAAATGTCATTTTGTTCTCGGATAGTAATTGTGAAACTATGCTTTTGCTCTGGGCAAACACTGTGGTATTAAAATGAAATTTCTGAAAACATACAGGGATTTTTTTTTAAATTTTTATCCTGCCTTTATTATTTTTGTTTCAGAAACTATTACAGAGCATTCCAAGTGATGGCTTTTTTCGGATTTCATGGTGCACCTGGGGTGGGGTGGGGAGATGGTGGAAGGGCTTGAAAGTGAATTTAGAGAATTCTTCAGGATAGCAGTTTCATTTTTGAGAAAGGGGCTAGGCATCATTAAATTGCAAGCCATCCTGCTGAAGATGTGGTTGGTCAGGGTGCACAAGGCTGCGAGAACCCATCACTTTCACCACAAGGGTCAGGCCTATCACATTGTAAAAGGAGGAAGTGGTTAAACCAGGGTTTCTCAACCAGGGTTCCACGAGAAGTCACTAAGGGTTCCCTGAAATTACCGTATTTTCCGGCGTATAAGACGACTGGGCGTATAAGACGACCCCCAACTTTTCCATTTAAAATATAGAGTTTGGGATATACGCCGGAAAATACGGTACTCGCCGTATAAGACCTCTCCTGGCCAAGTGCAGCCGCTCGCCGGAACGCAGCCCCCAGGGAAGAGCAGGAGGACGAGCGCGGGAGAAACGCGGGGAGGGGGGAGCGAGCTCCGTTCCCTCGGAGCAGCCTTGGGAAGGGAGGGGGCAAAACGCAGTGGCTCCACGACGGGCTCCAAACTCGTCCTCCTGCTCTTCCCTGGGGGCTGCATTCCGGCAAGCGGCTGCACTTGGCCAGGAGAGGTCTTATACGGCGAATACTATTTTCCGGCGTATAAGACGACACCCGGCGTATAAGACGACCCCCGACTTTTGAGAAGATTTTCCTGGGTTAAAAAGTCGTCTTATACGCCGGAAAATACAGTATTTCAACTTTGGGCAACTTCACATTAAAGAGGTAAGTTTCATTCTTTATTTTTAGTTTAAGAATACATTAATGCTATATACAGGCCTACCCATGAAACAAATATAATAATTTTGTAACTTGTGGCCTATATTTGAGCCTGAATGTTCAGGGGTTCCCTGAAAAATATCTCAAGGGTTCCTCCAGGGTCAAAAGTTTGAGAAAGCCTGGGTTAAACCAATACAAGTAAAAACTTACATGTTTTAAAATGTCCTGATAATTTTTCCCTTCTGTTTTCATTATATTTCCTCTATCTTGCAGGGACTGTGATATTACATTGTCCTCCTTACAGTCTATCTCTGGCTTCAATTCATCAGTCTGGGGTATGGTGTAAAGGAGCAGGTCAGACCACTGATCTGTTCAATCTGTGCTCCGATTTGTTTCAGGTACATTTACTTAAAAGGTAAAGGTAAAGGTACCCCCCGCACATTTGTGCAGTCGTGTCTGACTCTAGGGGCCGGTGCTCATCTCTGTTTGTTAGCCAAAGAGCCAGCGTTGTCCGAAGACGCTTCCACGGTCACGTGGCCGCATGACATGCGTGGAACGCTGTTACCTACCCACCGAAGTGGTACCTATTAATCTACTTGCATTTGCATGCTTTCGAATTGCTAGGTTGGCAAGAGCTGGAGCTAGTGCGGGAGCTCAATCCGCACGCAGGGCTAGGGATTCGAACCTCCGAACTTGCAATCTTCCGATCAACAAGCCTGGCGTCTTACCCGCTGAGCCACTGTAAATACAAATACAAGATGTTTTCCCCCTGCTCCCTGGGTCTTTCTTGATGTCAAGCTTTCCTGCCTCTTTTCCTTCTTTTTGTTCATAGTATCAGAAGAAATGACAGGCTTCAAGTGGTTGTTCCAAACAAGCTAACAGGTTCCCTTGATTGGCTGAGGCACTGTGTGACAGGACCATTGGAATGTTGTGGCTCCAACATGTCTATGTATGGAAATCAAACACTTGTCTAGGTATCTCAGGATCTGAACATGATAGGGGTCCCCAAACCCTATCCAGAAGTTAAGAAGAAAAGATGAACTCATAGAAATATCACAATCTTAGAAAAAAAAAGTGGAGGGAGAATGATATAGTCTTCCAATATCCATAAAAACATCTCAGATCCCAAAACCTTACCCAGAGATTAAGGGGAGAACAATGAGTTCAAGGCTACATCACATGACCCTGAAAACTAAAAAGAAAAATAATGTTTTTGTGGGGTCCCCACTGAGCAATCATTTTTGACAAGAATCATTCACCACTTTCTATCCAGGAAGTGTTGGTAAGGAAAGACAAAGAACCATGGAAAACAGTCAATTTGAGCCGAGCTTTTTGAAAATTAACTGAAGGGAGGAGGAAATATCTGAGTGCTTGCAGTCTTGAAACCTTGCATAGTAGATGGCTTTCATTCCAGAAATTTAAAGTACATGCTACTTACTGTGAAGTTGCAATGCTAAGAGTTCTATCTGGGGTTTACTGGGGCCTTGAGCTATCTTTCAAATTCTGACATTTCTGATTTTGCCAAGAAGCCTCATGTAATAAAATGTTGCTCCTATCTGACATGAACTAGCCATAACTATCACTCAGACAGGCCACTGAGCACATAGCAGTAGCTGGAAAAATACATTTGAAGTAATAATAAAATGGGCTATATCACGGACATGTTCTCCAATCATTGTTCTTTGCAGTTGATTAAATCAGAACTGGGCCACAGTCAAAGTGATGTATCCAATTTAGTTGTTGGGAAATAAACAAACAAACAAACAAACAAATGTTTCATTTATATGTCAGACTATTATACTGTTTCAATATTAACTTATTCCACGTGCTTTAGAAGTCCACAAATATGCCTAATGACAATAGACAATACAGTGAAACAGAAACAATAGACTGTATCCGATTCCAATAGCCTCATCTGACCCTAGAACATTCATGATGCTCTATCTCACATACGACAGAAAAATTCTACTCTCGGAAGGCCTTCCAAAATAATCAGGTCTTGACAGGTTTTCAGAAGATCACGAGGGAAGGGGCCACTCTTACCTCCAAGGTCAAGCAGTGCCATAGGAGGGAAAACCCCACACAAATGTGTACTGTTCTATCCCCCCACCAGATATTCCAATAGATGGGGACCCTCAGCACTCAGCCTCTGCCTGTTCACATTGGACAAGCGGTTAAGAAGGAAAGATGATTTTTTATAAATATCATAATCTTAAAAAGTGGGGGGAGAGTACCCAGAAGAGATGATCTCAAAAATCTCCAATTCTCAAGCCACGGGGACCTTGGGGGGCAATAGCTAGCACCCAGAATTGCACTTGGAAATAAACAGGTAGGTCAGTTATTTTAGGCCCGTGAGCTGCTTAGAGTCATAATGACTGAAGTGGCATAGAAGCATTTGAAATAAATAGCATTTCCGCTGACGATCGTAGCAGATGAACTAGATGAAGGGCTTGAGGGAGCATTCTGTTTGATGCCTGCATTGTTGGGTGCAGCCTTTCAGCAATGCTACTGCATTGCTGTTCTCATGGGAATACAGTCCATCCCTAACTCTGAACTTAATCAACTTTACAGGATTTCTGTGAAGATAAAATGGCCTGAAGGAAAATGCCCAGTTCCATAAGAATGGCACAAAAGAAGGAATGCTGCTTAATTATTAGAGCTTGCGGAAAAGCAGTTAAATTAAGTCATGAGTGCATTCACAAAACCCAATGTTCAAATTACTGAATTTCTATTTAAATTTCAGTAATTTTTACTAACTTTATATTTTTACCTATTAGTGGTCATATACAAGTTTATGTAAGCATGTGCTTCCCCCCCTGTCTCTCTTTTCAGTGTTATTTGCCTTTTGGAGATCACACAAAATTGGTTACTCAGTAATGATACAAACTTACCTAAGCTCTGATCTTTGAGATTGGCTTTGGAGATCTCACTTGCTTTTGGGGACCAAAGTGCTGAAGGGCCTTCAACAAACTAAATCAGCACATAGAATGGGGTTCCAAAAGAAGCCAATAGTACATGAAGAGTCTTCAGAACTTGTGGAATATGCACCTAATAAACCATTCCAATTAAAATGCTCTCCATTGTATTTTGAATCAGCTGCAATTTCTCAGTCATCTTTAAGGGCAGCCCTGCAAGTATTAGGCATTACCAGACCAAGGATGGTCATCATGACCAATAGAGGTTACCACTGGAATTCAATACAGTACAGTCTGTTTTAGCAAGGCCACTTAAAGGGTTATCAAGCTAAGGCTGGTTCAAGAAATGTTCCCAACCAAATCTGAGCTTTCTGGTGTCCAACCCTCTTTAATACAGGTTAAATCCTCCTTCCTTCAGAAATCCTCCCCCCATCCTATTAGGACTGAGATTCAGAACTCAGCTTTCATCCAGCCTAAGACTGAGCTAAGATATCAATCTAAATCTTCCAGTGCTTCACCTGATTTAGAGTACAATGAATGACGTACCTAATCTGGAATTCCTGGAGGACCTCTTTCAGAATCTTAATTGGGGTGGGGGCAGGGACAAATTAGAAATAACTGGAACCCTACATCACAAATTCTGGGTGTCTAAACAGTAGCCTTCCATATCTGCCTCCTGAGATCAGTTCTGAGACAGAAACACCCTATAACTCTCTTCTAACTCCCAGTTTCATTTAGGAGTACCATGGACAATGGTATAAAAATCTGGTGGTGGTTTTGTACTTCTTTTGTTACCAATAGTTCTCCCTTCCCTTCCCTTCCCTTCCCTTCCCTTCCCTTCCCTTCCCTTCCCTTCCCTTCCCTTCCCTTCCCTTCCCCCCAGATGATGATTGTACCAAGACAGCAATCCTAAGGGAACTCATCATGAAGATGTTCCTCCCTTTGGGCTTTTTCAATAGTGGGGCTGCTGCCATTGCTAAGGGAGCAGTCCTGGTTCTGAAAATGGTATAAAACTTCTTCTTTCTTTGGATAAATTTATCAAAATTGCTCCAATCTGTTTCTTGGGCCACAAATTGTTCTGAAGAATTTTCAAAGACCCATTTGTGTCCAGCTCTAGTCAGTACCTTAATTAATGGAAAGGAAAATTACACTGACTTTAAAATGACCCTTCCATTTTAAGGTACCTAATTTGAGAAAAAGTTAGTTTTCTTTTCAGAAAGCACACTTTATGTGAAACTGCCATGGACTGGAAATGATCTGAGCCATCATCACTGAATTGCTCAAAGCACAGAGAATGAGCATAGTGCAACACAATAAAATATGGACCAAAGATATTCATATTTCTTGGCTTGAGTCTTACCTATAAATTATTTATTTATTTATTATTTAAATTTGTATCACCGCCCATCTCCTCCACACTGGGGACTCTGGGCGGTTCACAATAATAAGATAAGATAAAAATATAAAATTACAGCCACAATAATTTACATATAAAATTCAAACAAAAAGATGTTAATAATAAGGCAGGTTTCATGGCGCCAGCCACTCCCAAGAGGAACTATTGGCATTCCCGTCCCAAGCCAGGCGGCAGAACCAGGTCTTCAGGTCTTTCTGGAAGGTCGGGAGTGAAGAAATAAATTAGCTTGCCAATTGAAAATATGGGCAGAATTTGCAAGTTCAGAGACTTGCAGGAACCAATGACTGTGGGGAAAAAAGGGCTTTTATGAATCTATAATGGAGCCTCATGAAGAAGAAGAGAAGTTTACGCTCTCGCTCTCTCTGCCTTTCTCATGATAAATCTATTTTTAAATCTATTTTTCAGACCTAGTATTTTACTTTTCAGGAAAATAGTTTTCTCATTTGCAAAGAGGAACTATGACAAGGGCTGCAAAATACCTACATATATTATCTTATTGCAATTTATTTTAATGGAACATTGGTTATTTTCTGAAATGGTGTTTGTTCTGGTCCCTGATTGATTTTTTTGTGCAGGATGGTAGGAAGCTGAACTTTAAATGACACATTTCTTTCTTGTCTGCAACCCAGCATGAGGAAGAATAAAGGAAATGTTGTAATGAAATGAACCATGCTGCGATGATGTTGCAATAGGGACTTGGGTCTTTTTCCTGCTGTTTTCAAACAGAATCAAATTTGATAACTATGAGAATAGCCACTGATAATTAATCAGGTCATTTCTAAAACCATGGAGCCTGAATGTTGGTGTAGAAGAATACCTAAATGCTGAGTTGCTAAAATAAATATCCTTAGTCTTCAATGGAAGCAGAAATGACATAGACTCCCTTCAGTCTCTAAGTGCAGCTAAGCATCATGTAATGTTTTGAACGGATAAGCAGAGAAATCCTGTTTAGGCATTTAGTTCAACATGTGGAGGCTTCATCCTGATTAGAGTATGGGCCACTGCATACAACTCCTATAACCTCTTCTGCCTCAGTTAAAAATAAAGACAGACATAATGTGGGAACTACTTCTTAGCGTCTTCGGACAATGCTGGCTCTTCGGCTAACAAATGGAGATGAGCACCGGCCCCTAGAGTCGGACACGACTGCACAAATGTGTGGGGGGAACCTTTACCTTTTTAGAATAAACACACTTTACACGTTAATGTAGCCCCAGCTCTTGCCAACCTAGCGATTCGAAAGCATGCAAATGCAAGTAGATGAATAGGTACCACTTCGGTGGGTAGGTAACAGCGTTACGTGTGCGTCATGCCGGCCACATGACCGTGGAAGCATCTTCGGACAATGCTGGCTCTTCGGCTAACAAACGGAGATGAGCACCGGCCCCTAGAGTCGGACACGACTGCACAAATGTGCGGGGGGAACCTTTACCTTTACTTCTTTTGGACTTTGCCAGATGGGAGAGCATGGACCAAGTAGTGGGAAAATGTGTAACAAATTTTTTTTGCAATAGTACCTTCTGCCACCCCGAGTAATAAAATATGCTCAAAACTGCCACTAAGAGAAATGCAAAAGAAATTCTCAAGCATACTGAGAATAAGGTAAAAAAAACAGAAGCCTCTTTCCCACAGTGCCGGGAAGAACACCAACTTTTGAGCATTTTCTAAACATATTCCATTCAAACTGAAAATAGACTCCCCAAATTCTCTACCTTATTTGTATGTGGCACAGCAAGGACAATTTTTTTTTTTAAATATAATTTTATTATTAAAAAAACAAACAAACAAACAAACAAAGACATCGACAACATCAACAACATAAAGATGAATAACAAAGTACATAACAAACTTAAACTTACATTCAAAACTAAATAACCCTACATATCAAAATCCTTATGACATTACATCACCTAAAACAATTAGTTTAAAACGACTTCCTGTTTCTTTCTTGAAGATAGCTTCTTACTTTTAATTTTTACTATATTTCTATTGTATTCCTCTTTTTATTAATATTTCTTTAATATATAAATATCTTAATTCTTATTATATTTTAAACCTTTCATTTGTTCTTATATTCTAATACATATATTCTAATATATTATCTTATTTATCTCTTCTAATATTTTTCCATTACAATAGTTTTACTTTATATTCTTTTTGCAAAAATTCTATAAATGGATTCCAAGTACGTTCATAATCTCCCAGTTCTTTTTGTTTTATTAGAATTGTCAATCTGTCCATCTGAGCTATTTCCATTGTTTTGATTATCCAATCTTCTATTGAGGGGGTGGCTTCTTCTTTCCAGTGTTTTGCAAAAATAATCCTCGCCGCTGTAGTCAAATGGTATAATAGTTTTTTTTTTGTTCCTTGTTCATCTTCAGCAAGGACAATTTAACCAAATGTACTTGGAGGATCTTAAAATCGCCAACGTTTTAGAGGAAGCCTGAAAAACTAAAGTATGCTAGAATTTTCTGAGAAATTTCAGCCTAGCTTCTTCAGTGGCTGAACAAGAAATCAAGGATGAGAATGGAAGGAAATAGGTTCTCCTACTTGTCTGAAGAATCCTTGCTTTGTTTATTCTGTTCTTCCTTCTTTTCGCTATGCCTTGTTTGAAATGTTGATTGTTAAGATGCCTACAATTTTTGTTTATTCATATTGATTGATTGATTAATTGATTGATTGATTATGTGCCATAAAATTGTTTTCACTCCTAGCGACCACATAGATTTTCTCCATGACATACATACATTAAATAAATATATATAGATTTGTAACTATAATGATATATTGTGACAACTTTTTTTTTCTTTCGTTATATTTCTTCACTTTTTTGTAATAGCACTTTTTATGTTTTTCCCTGGATAGTGTATGTATCTTAATATTACTATTTCTGTATTTTGTTTTTTCTTTTTCTTGTTACTAATTAAAAAGCAATAAAAATTAATAAAAAGAACATTTCTATGAAACACTAGGAAAACCATTAGTGCTACATAATCCAGCTCCCAAAATTCAGAGAGCCTACCTCATGCTGAAGGTAAATGTTTGTGATGAATAAAACAACTAACTTAGAATCTGGGGAAAAAATGAGAATATATCTATTTTGGAGACAAGAGCATTCTTCTTCTTCCCTTTTAAAAAAAGGCTCATTTTGCCTTTGAACCCATTTGTACAAAAAAAAACACTGTCAACAGTTTGTAATGAGAATTAGAACTGATTGTCTTTAATGAGGCTGACCTTAATAAATTAATTGAAAATTAATTGTCATTTACATCTGCATTCATAGGATATGCCTCTGTCTACTTTCTGAACTACTACAAAGCACGTTCTGCTTCCTGAAGCCAGAAATGAAATCTGAGTCCAATAATAATCTGCCTGTTTCCCCTTCTCAACCACTTAGCAGTTCTCAAAACTGGGAGGAAACCAAAATTATTGCAAAATGGAGTGAAATGATGAAGGGGGGGGAATAAAATAAAACAATTTAGCATTTCAAAGGGCTTATTGCTCTTGGCAGCAAGCTGTAACTATGCATAATCTGAGTCTTGGGGGGGAAACGTATCTTGAAAAGCATCGGGACTAGGTAGCAACCTGTAATTGTAGCACAATGATTTGATTACATTGTGTTTATTCAATTACTATGGCTTACTCTTACACACCCACTTCAGCAAACTGACAAGAAGCAGTATATCATTACAGAAGTGGAAGCCATACTACTGTTAGTTAATAGTTCCCCAGCATTACAATTATTATATTTTGCCTTGTTCAGATATCTATCATCTATGCGCCTGCCGGTAAAATATTTGTTTTTCCTGTGGGTGGAAAAAAACTAACCTCAGTAGTAGTAGCAGTAGTAGTAGTAACCACCACCACCACCACCACCCATGCAATTCAAAGCAATAGGTCAGATTCAGTTTTAGTCTGAGTAGGTCCTCTGAAATCAGTAGATTTTATGACTTCAATGATTTCAACCAGTCTGCTTTAAACATGATGAAGTCTAGATCAAAACTCCAAAGATAACATCTTGTTTATTTGATTGCTGCCCCCATTAATTTGACAGGAACTATTTTCCACTGCTGGCAGCCTTCCAAGTAGCATCTTTGCAACCCCCTTTGCAGACAAATTCTGGACCTAATATGACTGGGCAAGTTAGGAACTCCAAGTGGGCAGCAGTGGAGAAGCAACAAGACACGCAAAGGGGGAAGCAACTCGCAAACACATGGGAAAAAAATCCCAGATTATTAAGACTGTATGATTGAACAAGTTTTTTAGTTATAGCCCACCCAGGAGGATTTTTAATACTCAGGCTTAGATTTAAGTTCAGCTTAAGATGCCAGGGGGGGTTATGAGATGTACTTTCAGACTTTCAAGACTGATGTCACCCTTGTGAGGTAGTCCAGACAGGAAGCACGCCCAGATGAACCAATTCTACTTTATTGTAAGGTTACATTACACAGAATCTTAACAGAATCTTGCAAGTCTGAAAGTACATTTCTCCCCCATCATCTTTACAGCCCAAGAAACTAGGGAGGGTCCCTTCTGAGATGTTTGCCACATCCACATTCCTTCTGTGTGCTAAGCAGCCTCTTATCTGATCATTCCTTTGGCTGTGGCACTTCCCCATCTCCCAAGGTCATTCCCACATACCATTACAATCTATCTATCTGTCTGTCTGTCTGTCTGTCTGTCTGTCTGTAATCTATACCTTTATCTCTATCTATCACCTATCGCCTATCTCCTATCACCTATCACCTATCACCTATCACCTATCACCTCCATCCATCCATCCATCCATCCATCCATCCATCCATCCATCCATCCATCCATCTAGCATACCTATCTACCTTCCTACCTATCAGTTAGGTTGTTTATGTAAGCAAGATGTGGCCAACAGTCTCTGATCCAGAGCAAGAGGTCAGGAGAAACCTTGCTGAACAGAATGCTAAAGAGACAGTATTAGGAATATTTGACCAAGTTTCCTCATGACATGGCACTAAAGAAGATCTCAGAATTCTAGTTTATATAAGATTTCTCTTACCTTGGAAATAGATCAGTGACACCATTCTAGTGCTGCTCTCACTGTCCAGAATCCCTTTTTGGATGACAGCACATCTCTTCCCACCATTTTGCTGTGCACTAAGGCTAGTTGATGGGGGCATGGTGGCTCAGCGGGTAAGACGCCAGGCTTGTCAATCGGAAGATTACAAATTTGGAGGTTTGAATCCCTAGCCCTGCGTGCGGAGTGAGCTCCCGCACTAGCTCCAGCTCTTGCCAACCTAGCAATTTGAAAGCATGCAAATGCAAGTAGATTAATAGGTACCACTTCGGTGGGTAGGTAACAGTGTTCCACGTGTGTCATGCGGCCACATGACCGTGGAAGCGTCTTCGGACAACGCTGGCTCTTTGGCTAACAAACGGAGATGAGCACCGGCCCCTAGAGTCGGACACGACTGCACAAATGTGCGGGGGGTACCTTTACCTTTTTAAGGCTAGTTGAAGTTGATTCACAGGTTTTATATCAAGATATTTTTTTAATATCTAAGTCAAAGCAACTTTCTGAACAGAACTAGACATGTAGGAAGTCAAGCTGAAATGTAGAATCAAATCGGATACTTTTGAACCGATTCAGCTGATTTAGATCTTTCTGTGTATGCAAAGAAATGATTTAATAGATTTTTTGAATCAAACAGAGTATACAAATCAGATCAAGGCTGATAATGCATCCCTATCCCATTTTTGAAATTGTGGCTTTTGTTTTGAAATGCAGATTTACATCAACAGAGCACTTTCTACACAGCATTCAAGTAATTTAACACCTTCCCCAAGCAAATAGTAAGATGCCACTCTGCTAAAAAAATACACTGTCTATTATTTAGATTATTTTCTGTTAGTACGTGCCATGGAACAGGACTGTGCAAAATCCACAGGGAAGTGTGAAAAAGGTAATTATTACATTTGGATTCACAGATTTGTTTGGGAGACTCAGATCAGATGGCTTTGCATCAGAATTTGCAGACTCTGAACTCCTCAAGTATCCTTAATTTTAATAAACTTCCTTTATTTCCTTCTACTGCAAGACTTTGGTTCTAAACAATACTTTGTTTCTAAGAAAGGGGAATTGTTCTAATACATGACAAAACTTGGAAGTAAATTATTGGCAGCTGTAGCTTCTCCTGAACCCAATGTTTTTGCCTGTTTTACATGGTGTGACTTATACTGTACATATCCAAAATGTATAGGGGACAATTTTGAAAACAGTCAGCTGGCTAATCATGGGTATAGTAGTATATGAGAATTAATACCAATCTTGCATTAACTCTTTTCATATGATCCCACAATAATTGGGGAATTCCTGGGCAATTATTTACTTGCTATTGTTTTTAACCCTGTTTTCCCATTGTTGTTTGCCAAAGTGCCTCACATCACTTTCAAAGGAGAGGCAGAAGCTCTCTTTATAAGCTGAAAAGAACAGAAGACACAAGGTACAGTAAGAAGTCTGGGAGAAAAGCTAGAGGAAGGAGATAACTTCTTGAGGACCAGAAGAAAATGGTGAGTGATAGGCAAGTGTTTATGCCGGTTCAGACCAACCTGAGGTTCTCTCGCTCATGGTTTGCTTGGACAATATGTGGTGCACTTGATGCTTTGGCTGGTAGTGCAGACCAGATCATGCTTCCAGTTCCTCAGTCCTCAGGTACCATCTGCCATGGCCAAGTGTTTTCTTGGGGCAGGGCGGGGTGAGGGAAGCTCTCTGCTGTTGCTTCTGTGACTAACATAAACAATGAGGTTAATCTCTCCTTTGCTATTCTCACAGGAAGGTTGCTGCAAAGACAAAATGGTGAACTGTATAATTAGCGTGATCATGGAGGTATTTGTATATAAAGGCAATTTTATCATCACCTGAATTATTTGTGAATTTTAAAGATCCTAATGATTTATAATGCTGAATATATTCCAGTATGCTAATGCTATTCTAAAAATAATGTGTAAATATAGTTTAAAGTCAAATAAAGGATATAGGCTTCCAGTGCTTAAAAAAATCAGGATCAGGAAGATGTAGTTAACAACAGAATCCAATTTGTTCATTCACTTTGTTAAAATATCCAATTACTAATTCTGTCTCTAGAGTAAATTAAATATATTAGAGTACATTCTGGTGAATCTCCTAGGTATGTTAATAGTATGCATACTACACTTCATTAAAAAATTACACAGATGCAACAGCCACTATATATTTTTTATTATATTTAGATGCCCAATTTGCTATTGAAAATATAATATTGAATTAGATTTCCCCAATTATGTTTTGTAATATTTATAAAAAAGGTAAAGATTCTAAATATAACAAACCTGAGCTCACCAAGTGATTGAACAGGGAGAGTAAATCAGTTTTGTGGGGGAATTCAATTAAGGAAAGGGAACAAGTAGAAGAGAGAGGAGGAAGAAGAAGAGAGAGGAGGAACCGGAGAAGGGCAAGAGGCTGCTGACTCCTATTGATTACACATTATTTGTAATTGGAGCATTGCTGCTGATCTAACTGAGGCACCTTCAGGGGACATATACTGTAAGGAAGCCAGAGAGAAAGCTCCTTAAGGAAGCAACTAGGAATTTGGGAGGAGAGCCACTTTTTCTGTTATTTGTTGCTCATCACAGGAATATTTTAGAAGGAGGGAATGTCCCTCATGACCTGAAGGGGAACTGCCAAGCTTGGTTTCTTCTCTGAAGATCACAAGAATTATACATCTTACAAGGGCCAGTTGGCAGCCCTCCTGGGTAGAGGACAAACTGTCTCACTGCCCTGCCCCCCTCAGCTTATCTGAAAAGATGGGAAATTCTTACATTGGACCCAGGAGAACAGCAGGAAAAACCTCCCGGAAGATAGAAGAAAGCCAAAGATAAGGAATCAAGAGATGAAGAAATGCTACACCACACCCAAAAAGTAGCAAAAAAGGCTCCTATATTTTGGAGCACTGAAGTAGATTACAGAACTTCATAACTGATGATGTTTCTGGACCCAAGGTAAATAAACACAGGGTTAGTGAGCACGTGGCTTTATGAATGAGCTTTAGCCTCCAAGACCAGATCAATTGCAACCTAGAAGCTTGAAGAAGCTTTCAGATATCATCTTGGATCTCCTTTCTGTTACCTTTGAGAAATCCTGGAGAATGGGTATAGTTCCAGACAAAGGGCACATGCTCCAATTGTCAAATGGGGGTGGGGGGTGCTATTGGTACTCAGCAGTTGATTTGTAAGTACTTAGAAAAGACTGCATGGCTTGGCAGGAGCCAACATGGGCTTATCAAGAATAAATCAAACCAAACCAATGCTTTTAAGATTTTATGACAAAGGGACCAATTTTGTTGACTATGGGAATGAAGTAGACTTGGTGTACCTTGACTTCAGCAAAACATTTAACATATGCCTCCCATGATACTCTAGATACTTTTTTTTGCTATTCAATGAATTGTGTCCCATGCTATGAACTGAAGGACTCATGAATCTAATACTGATCAAAGCAAAATGTTTTGTTATGATCTGCATGCTCAGGTTCTGTTGATGCAATACAGACTTGTGTTATTCACATTTTATAGCCCTCAATTCCCAGTGCTGACTCATCTTCAGTCTGCAGTTGACTAGAGTCTCAGCAACTTTACAGATATACAGTATGCTATCCATCAAGATGTCTTTCCTGCATTGGCAAAATTGAGTCTTCCTGCCTACATTCTGTTGACACTCATTATGGTAGTTTTGGCTCAGTTCTCCATCTGCTCGGGAACTGTTTCTGTTTTTTAAGGATGAAAAGGAAGACTTCTGCTAACAGAACCAGACAATTCTTCCCTCATCCATCCTGGTGCAGTTTACAGCAAGCTCTGAAAAGCTGTGGAGGGTTTTCCTGGGCCAATCTTGAGACTATCAGAGGAAGGTTGCAGAGTGGGTGGACAATTGTCCTTCCTGTTCTAGCAGCAGCAGTAGCTTCCCATTAGTTTCCTCATCCATTTGGCACCATCTACAAATATGATGAACATCTATCCTGAAAGCAGAAAAAGAAAAAAAAAGCTGTTTTTCAGCTCCCATATAACATTTGAACTTCACTAAAATAAGACTCCAGATTACCAAGTCTTCTTGAAAAACTAAATCTGTTTTTTAATTAGTTGGTTTTTCAAAGTATTATCTTGTTAACAATTCCCAAATATCAGGAGACATTTTGTGAGCATGCTGCCCTTGCACGAAACCAATTTGTATTGTGTGCATCCTTTTAAATTACATGCTATATAAAAATGTTGTCTTCAACTATTTTATCTTGTTATTTCAGAACCTGTTGGAAGCACATGGGAACTTAAAGATTCGTGATGTATTAAATTCACCCTGAAAGTTTTACTTCTAACCTACCAACACTGATCTTGGAAGCTAAGCAGAATGGGCCATGGGTAGGATTTGCATACGGCTGGCTATGAATTCCAGGGCTACTGGCTAGATAAGGCAGTTAAGAAACATCATGCGGGAAAAGCAGTGGCAAACAATTTCCATAGCCCTGCCAAAGAAACCACATGCATGCAACCACCAGCAGTTGAGCTTGACTTGAAGGAATGTATACATAGCCCTTGTTTTATTTTAAGTCTCTTGGATTCTTCAAGATTTGATTTAAGGAACTGTTAGAAACACCTCTACTGAAATTCATTCAGTAAAATTGAATCATAACAGTAGATCCAAAAGTAACATTGCTCCAGCTTTAAATGTGTGAATGAAGGCTAAGAGAAAGGCTTACTAAATTTAAAATTCAGTTTATTTTCTGTGAAATGGGAAATACAGTATCTCCTAGCCATACTGGAGTATGACGTTTTCATTTAAAAAGATGTAGCTGTATATTCTTTTAGCTGAGAATAAGCCTGACTGAATTTAATGTGATTTATTGTAGAATTGCACTATCACATCCCTATTTTTTTCAATATTACCCCACACAGATATTATATTGACTTTTGATGCATGTATGCAGTAAGTCATAGAATATTTTCTGTATTAATAGACTGATACAGATCCTGTTCTTCTGCCAATGGCTGAGCAAAAGAAGATTTGGATATTTATTTTGCAATCCTATGCCCACTTACCTGGGTGTAAATGCCAATAAGCACCACAGGATTGTATTCAGAGTAAACAGGTATATTATTGCTATGTAAAAATGCTCATAAATGATCACAAACTGAAAATAAGTGGTACTTAAGCATGATTGGGAATTAGCTGCCATTAGTATAATAACAACCAGCAATGAAAACACTTGGGAGTTAGAATAGAAAAGCAACACGGTTTTACCTTTTTTTTGGGGGGGGGGGGTGGATGACATAACTTGAAAAAAATGTCAATTTCACAGAATAGATTAAATATTTATGACAGAATCAGTGCCCCAAAAATGCAACATTTATCTTTAGCAGGATGGCATCATGTCTTTGGCACCAGGCATGTTTGATCTGCCTTCAGGCAATTTTAATAGTAATTTAAAAGTGCTCAGTGCTCATCACTTTATGGCAGGCTCTCATTTCAAGGCATTACATAAAATGATATGAAACTCTTAAATCCTCATCTCAAAATACATTAGTATTTCCTGCTTAGGCATTTATAGTGGCAGACCTCTCCAATTTGGAAAATGTGGGACTTGAGATGAAAATGTCTTAGGCAACAGATCCTCTTCAGTTCAACCTCTACTTAGATGAATATACCTGTCCCCATTTATTAAAGAATAAAACCATCATTTAATGTTACTCATGGTCCAGATAAATCACAACAGGGTGATGCATGGCAATTGATGGTCATGTGCACCCCAGTTCATCTGCAAACAATGAAAAGTTGTAGGGAGGGTTATCATGATATTTGAACTTTTGCTTTATACAATGAACATGGCACAGAATGGTGTGCAAACATCATTCATTCATTCATTCATTCATTCATTCATTCATTCATTCATTCATTCATTCATTCATATTTTCTATCCCACCTTTATTATTTTTATAAATAACTCAAGGTGGCGAACATACCTAATACTGTATTGTCGAAGGCTTTCACGGCCGGAGTTCAATGGCTGTTGTGGGTCTTCCGGGCTGTGTGGCCATGTTCTGGAAGTTGTGGTTCCTAACGTTTCGCCAGCATCTGTGGCCAGCATCTTCAGAGGGCAGGAGCACAGATAGAAGATTTTGCTTCTATCTGTGCTCCTGCCCTCTGAAGATGCTGGCCACAGATGCTGGCGAAACGTTAGGAACCACAACTTCCAGAACACAGCCACACAGCCCGGAAGACCCACAACAGCCAATACCTAATACTCCTTCCTCCTCCTATTTTCCCCACAACAACAACCCTGTCAGGTGAGTTGGGCTGAGAGACTGGCCCAAGGGCACCCAGCCGGCTTTCATGCCTAATTACTTTAGTTTTGTCCTCACTATGAGGCATCCTGGATATGTTCGGTCTCCCAGTTCTAAAAGGATTGGATACAACAGCATAAGGATTTAATAATTAGTAAGGTTGTGCTATGTACACTTAAAAATGGTTTGGAAGAATTGGTTCAGAAATTCTGTAAGTGCAGTACTTTCTACTATTCATCAAAGCATCCCTTTTTTTCTCAGACTTCGGTACAAGACCCCAAAAAGTGTTTTAAGTATCACATTAGTAGCTACATCTACTAAAACAATAGCCACATATTTCCCCAGGCTTTAATGAATAGTAGAGAAGTGCTGCATTTGTCCTTGCATGAGATCTGGAACAATTCTTACAAAACATTTTCAAGTCAGATGGATATTTTATTGATTTAGGCCTACATCTGAAAAGAAGACATTTGGGGGTCAGGGGCATAAGGCCAAATATTCACATTTACTAACTTAGGCTTGGCCACCAGTTGTAACTCTACATCAGCCCTTCAAGATAGGCCAGGTTAAGATATAGGCACGGCAGGGATTCTAGGAATTATCTTTATTGTAGCAAGGTAGAATGACAGAAGCCTGAAAGCCTGTCCAAGTTTCTCTCTGTCCCATCTTATACGAAACAAAATCAAGGTGACATTATTTTGAGCTTCTTTCTCACACTTTACTTTCTCAGGACTTTGTAATCTTTTTTGCAATCCCCCCTCAATGGCTCTCTCAAACCCTCCCCAAGGTCAGCTCTGTGTTCCTTGTTTGTGAAGCCCATCCAGAAAATTCTATTTGTACAAAATGCTTCAGCAACAGTACTGGATAGAACTGGGCATAGAAACATATTGGGTCAATGATACATGATCTTTCCTGGCTGGGGTTGTTACCAGATATTTGAACAGGCAAAGGAGGACACGGACAGTTGGAAAGGAGGACAAATGGGGGAAAGGAGGACACACAAACTGTTTAACTTTCTTGGAATCTGTGACAAAAATTACAGTGAAAAGCTACAAAAAAAATGTACTTGAGCCTACAAGTATACTGTATGAATTTACTTTTTCCAGAATCAGAAAGACTAGTTTTCAATCTCAATATTTTTCCAACAAATCTTTATTTTCAAGAACATATGCTACTCATAATACAGAATCGATGACGACATGCTTTCCAAATTTCACCACAGAAACATATGATGAATCATATGATCTACAGATTACAGCGGTCATAGTTTTGAAGGGGCTGGATTGAAGCCGATTGCCGGAATCAGGAAATAAATAACGTAAATCTAGGCTGTTGAGTCTGTTGATGGATGAGGGAAAGAAAGAAGCAGACAATTTACAAGGTCACAATACACAAAAGTTCGAATGACTACTGTTGTGAAAACAGTCCAAGCAACTCCAAGACACTCAAAAACCTGGACAACATTTGATTTTAAGACTAAGCCTGCCGGATGGAGGACATGAGGACAAAACGGAGGACATGTCCTCCTTTTGCCGGACATCTGGTAACCCTATTCCAGACACCCAATTCACTTATGGACATTATACAGGGTGCTGGTATTTTCCTGTTAAGCTCTTCATGGATTGAGACATACTATCAGAAGGAACACTTCTGTCCATGTGTTCCTACCTCAACTCCAAGATCATCTTCAGAGCTGCTCCAGGATGCCCTCCCATGCTAAGATAGTGTAGCTGTTCTGAAATACACCCCCCCCTCCCTGGAAGCTTCCCTGGACCTGCCTTCGCTGTCATTTCAGTGCTAGGCAACAATGATTCCTTCTCCCAGGCCTTTTATTCTCTTCAGCTGCTGATTTTTCACATATAGTCATTTAGAAACTTTTTATTCAGACTGATACTTTGATGGCTTTAAAATGGTCAGTCTGAACTATTGGGTTGGAGTGTTTATTTTAACTGTTTTAGAATGCTGTGTAATTTTAAGCCACCATGGATGGTAAGCCACCCTGGGTTTGAAAGGTGGCATCCGCATTTTGAAAATAATAAGTCAATTCTTTTAAATTTGCCCAGGGAAGCAAGAGAGATTTTTTTTCCTTGCAGGAATGGCTGTGTGTTGTCTGGCTGCCTGTACTTTTTATTTTATTTTTTAATAAGAATTTTATTAAGTTTAAAGCAAAGATAAAAACTACAGAAAAGCAAAAAACTACAAAAAGAAAAAAAACTAAAAAAAAGTGTGAAACACAAGAAGAGAAATTTTTTTTAAGGATTACATAAAGAAATGACTTCCGACTTTTAACACCAATATACAGCAATTTCCATAATCATTCCGTTAACACATTATAAAAATCAGTAAATACAATTGCTCCTTCCCCTTATATTAAAAGAAAAAGAAATATATGTCATGAAAACTGGCGAAGAACCACGCTGAGCCGGAGTTGCAGGTCTAGTTTCTTTATTGTTCCTACCATATACAGAATCTTGCCAGACTAAAGGTACCCTAACTGCTCTAAGGGGAAAAATACTCCTGGGACTCTAGGGAGGGGCCAGCCTAACTTTCTTTGTTGGCCTGTTGAGGCTCTCAATGCTGTGAGGACTTTTATCTCCCTGATGGAATGTGCCCCCTCCTTCTTCTGCTCCGAGGTCCATCACAATATATAAATCTCCAAATCAACTTCCCCCCCAAAACAACATTTATTTGATTATTTCCTTCCTACCACTATTCTATATATCTCTGTCCACTATAGTAAAAATCAGAGTATAAAAACATATAAATTGTCTACTTTTATAATGAATAATACTATAACAAACTTAACCCTATTAAACCTAAAACCAGGCAATTATTATTATACCTTATAAATCTTAAAAATCAAACAAACCTTAAAAGCAATCCAATAAATTTTAATCCAAATCATTAAAGAAAAATAGAATCACAAGCCTTAAAATCATTCCAGATGAGCATTCTTAATTCTTTACCCCACTTCAAAGTATACCAAAGTATTTACATATCTCCACAATACACACAGGGCATTTTTCATACAGAAATCAAACAGCCCAACTGACCCCCTTAGGAACTCAGACTTCTCAGCAAAAAAAACCTCACACAGAGCAAAACCACTTCTTTCCCATAACATTCCATCAGAAAAACAACTCAATTTGTAATTTGCAACTCAGACTGTCCCTTTAACCCATTCAACATCAGAGTATAATCGTTGCCTGGCATTTCATCAAAGGCATCAATCTCGCTGTCAGTAGTAAAATCTTCAACTTCTTCCACAATGTCTTCAGCCAGATGACACATTTTAAAGCTGATATTTTCCACAATGTCCCAAATATCTTGCAAGATAACTTGACAGGAATCAGAGAAAATCTGCTTAAGCTCAGAACGAGACTCTGAGAAAGTCTCCTTGAGATCCTCCATGTTACAGGCAGTAGATTATGGTGCCCCCTAGAAACTTGACTAGCAAAAGTACAAGTTAATGAGTTAATGGAAAATCTCTGAAAGGTGTTGACACAAGAGAAAGTATGCTAACAAGCAGCTCCCAGGGAAAGTGAACAGAAAACTGAAGATTCAAAACAGCAGATTCAACGTTTAGGAAAATATTAAATCCTTCAGATTCAATACAAAAATAATAGCAGGGAGGCAATTATTTATTCTCAGTCCTCCTTAGTGTTTAGATGGGAAAACAAGCCAAAGATTAAAAAGATTTTTAAAAATTAATTCAGAAGTAATGATAGGCACCAAGAGAGTTCGTTTCTCTTTGCTGTAGAAAGCCTCTCTTAGGGTACATAAACTTGAAAAAAAATTTGGTGGTTTAGAAATGGGGTGGCTCGACTTAGTGTCCCTTTAAGGCTACAGCACGGTTTGGAAATGATGACATCCTGGACTCCCGGTGTCTCTTACCGGATTAGCGCCAACGCTGTTCACGATCCTCTGGCTGCGAGGTACCATTCAGGAGTTCAAATGGGACGATTCCAAGCGTTTTCTGTCCATGAAATCGCAATAGGGCTTCAGGAAAAGCATGCCTGAGCCCGGAAAAAGGTCGTGTAGTCAGATCTGCCCATGGAGCTCGCAGGCACAGCTGTTCAGTCGGCCATGTTCCCACCGGAAACCCTGTACTTTTTATTTTTTCAAAAGCTTGCAGGGCTCTGTAGGGCTCTGTAGGGCTCTGCTCCATCTTCCATGCAATCTTTCTTTTCCAAATGGCAAAGGAAAGCAACTTCTTTCTCCAGCATTAACTTAGCAACATTCCCTCAATTCTACCTGTTTCTCTTTTCCTTCATCATATTCTTGGGAAGCAGGCCTTACAAAGGTGACTGAACCAAACTAGTATGGAAGGGCTGGGGTAGAATAGTGAAAAGCATACTGCAGATTAGATACTGTGCTGATAGAGCAGCTAAGAAAGAAGAGCAAGGGGCAGCAATGAATGTCCAGTGTGCCTCCATTTGTGGAACAGACTAAGCCATTGGGGTATTGCCGATGTCTGAACTCCCAAAAGCAGGAAAGATGAGTTAATGTTAATTCACTATAAATTCAGTTCAATTAATTAAACACAGTTAATATGATCATTCCTTGGAGAGTTAACTTGTCACATTAAAAATTACAACTCAGCACAATTCTTAGATGGGGTTTGGAGGCTGAGCCCAAGGCTTTTAGGAGCCTCAGGTTGTGTCCTCTTGCTTTGGGCTCCCTGTAGGTGTTACTGTCACTAAAGATCCATCCAAGTCTCAAATGTCACACTGGTTTAGAACAGATCTTTGGGGCCATTACAATCACACAAAATAACTAAAGTAGGATGGAATCTAGTCATTCTATGAGAGGTAGGAAAGCCAGTCCACATGGATTCTGATGATCACCCAGCTGTGAGATGACTAGATCCCATCTTTATTGCTTGAAGACATGCGGGCGTTAAAATTACTCCATCACAGAAGCAAATTTAAACCACACTGGCCAACTGAATTGGTTATATTTTTTTCTTCACCCAATGTTGCTCAGAATCCTTTTCTCCTCTTTTTGGCTGCCCTCATAAGCTATTGTATTAATGTCATCAAAATTACATTATGTTTTAATCTTGGAAGGGACAATTATAGAAATGGAAATGGAAAAAGCGATTGAGAAAAAAAGTGAATTACCAAAGAAAATGTGTAAAGAGAGCAATTTTGGTGATCTATTTAAGACTATCCACAATGGGATTTTTTTCTTCCTTCAGAAAGCTTTTCATTCTTTCATTCTTTCTTTTTTTAAAGTCTCCAATAAATGCTTTTAAGACTTTGGAAAATTCTGTCATTTTCAAAGTATCTTAAGAGTGTGCAATCCTTACATAGTTTGGGAAAGGGGAAAAAAGCACTTTTCTGAAGCAATGGCAATTTGCTGGATAACTAGTTTATACAAGAAGAAAATGCCAAAGATGCACTTTGAAAAGAGCAATGCATGATGTATATCAAAGTATGCATATTGCCTACAAAAGTGGGAAAGTACAAGTTAAAGTGCACTGAATAATAAATCAATACTTATCTAAAAAGAAAGAAGAAAGGCAACAGTAAAGCCTTCTTTGTACTGAGTTGACTCTGGGTGATTTAATGGTGATGTCCATATGGTTTGCTTGGCAATATGGACGTGGAAGTTGCTTGTCACTGACTTCACTGATTTTTAATTTTTTATTTTTTTAAACATTTCCCAATCTAAGCTACAACCCTGAAATTTCTTCCTTTTTTAAAAAAAAAATGTTTGTTTGTTTATTTATTTATAGGTAAGTATAACAACAGGAAAATATGATAAAGTGCAGCCAACAAGAATATAGTGGTGCTAATAAAATCAGAAAAGAATATACAGAATAATGAATAAATGAGTGACATTTGTAGAAACTGAAAATTTATCCATAAAATGTTAATCTAGAACTAGCTCAGTCTTTTAACATTTTATTAAATGTAGCCATATAGACCATCTATTGCTCCATCTTCTCAGTTTTGGTACAACATGTTATTTCGTTGCAATGATATTTATATTATATACTTAGGTTCTTAATATTCTATTATTTTGGTGCCTTGGAGTATTAAATGTAGATAAGAGAGAAGAAGAGTTGCTGGGAGGTCAGGTGGCATATGTTGTTATGGTTGGTCACACAGTCATCCAGATGTTTGTTGTTGTTGTTGTTGTTGTTGTTATTATTATTATTTAAAAAGTGGATATTCTATCAATATTAATTACAGTTTCAGATGTTAATGTTACAAGCATTATAATTATTTGACTTTTCTTCAAAATTAAATATAATGAAACCTAAAATTTCTTGGTTGTCTTTTATCTAAGCCAGAGCTTTCCAAACTGTGTGTCGCGACACGTTACTGTGTCGCCGGCAGGGTCTGGGTGTGTCGCCAGATGACCCGGAAGCGCTGATTGGGGGGAAGCCAGAAGAAGAAGCACCCCCGCCAATCAGCGTGCACCAAAGGAGGGCAGAGAGGTGGGCCGAACAGTGCAGACACCAGCCGCTGCCACAAGAGTCCCCTTTGGAGTCCCGCCGAGCTCTTGCCGCACTGCCAGAAAGCGCCACTGCCTTGCCTCTCCGCCCCGAGACGAGGCAGGCCCACTCGAGGTCAGAGGCAGCTGGCCAAGCGCGGGTTTGGTGTGAGCGGTTCACGCAACGCCATGTGGGCAGAAGCCTCTCTGCTGGGCAGTGTGTTTGGCTGGCCAGAGGCCATGCCTCTCGCTCCCCGAGATGCAGCTGGTGTGTGCGGGGCTCCCGGTCTGCCACCTCCCTCTCCCGGAACAGCCCTGGAATAACTTAAGAAGTAATTGGGTTTTCCTCCCAGGTTCGCGTTTACCGAACTATTACTTTGCATATACAAATATTTATGGGGGGAGGGGACGGTTCTTGGTCCTGGGGTGCTGTGAGAAGAAGCAGCGCCCCCCAAAGAACACCCGGGGCTTCGGGACGTTTGCAAAAGTCCCGGATCCGAAGCCCCTGAAGGAGGGAGAGAGGCGCTCCCCAAGACGCCCTTTCAAAACTTAATTCCGTGCAGCCAGCAGGACGCCGAGGGAAGCAATGGCGATTAAAGCATTTGCCTGGTGAGGGAAGCGGCGGACCGGGAGCCCCAGGTGCCCCGCGCCTCCAGCTGCATCCCAGGGGACGAGAGGCACGGCCTCTGGCTGGCCAAACACATTACCCAGCGGAGAGGCTTCTGCCCGAGCGGCGTCACGTGAGCCCCTGAACCAAAATCAGTCAACATCGAACCTTCTTTTCCATTTCAGGAGCAGCAGGCAGGTGAAGCTAAATCGCAACAACAGGCTTTAATCGCCATTCCTTCCATCGGCGTCCTGCTGGCTGCATGGAATTGAGTTTTGAAAGGGTGTCTTGGGGAGCGCCTCTCTCCCTCCTTCAGGGGATTCGGATCCCGGACTTTTGCAAATGTCCCGAAGCCCCGGGTGTTCTTTGCGGGGCGCCACTTCTTCTCGCAGCACCCCAGGACCAGGAACCGTCCCCTCCCCCCATAAATATTATTTGGATACGCAAGGCAATAGTTCAGTAAATGCGGGGCAGGGTTTTCAGGCAGGAGCCAATCGCGTGGGCCGGGGGGCAGGGTTTTCAGATGGGAGCCAATCACATGGGCCGGAGAGCGGGGTTTTTAGGTAGGAGCCAATCGCTTGGGCCAGGGGGCGGGGCTTTCTGGCGGGAGCCAGTCACGTGGGCCAGGGGCGGGGTTTTCAGGTAGGAGCCAATCTCATGGGCCAGGGGGCGGAGTTTTCTGGCGGGAGCCAATCACGTGGGCCAGGGGCGGGGAGCCCTGTTATTACTGTGTCGCAAAATGATGCATGTCTAAAAGGTGTGTCACCAACATGAAAAGTTTGGAAAGCTCTGATCTAAGCACTAACCAAGTCTGACTCAGCTTACTAACCAAGGTCAGAGGAAGTCACTCTAAAAGAGTCTTTCTCAACCTTTTGACCCTGGAGGAACCCTTGAAATATTTTTCAGGCCGTGGGGAACCCCTGCACATTCCGGCTCAAATGTAGGCCAGAAGTTACAATATTATTATACTCGTTTCATGTGTAGGCCTGTATATTTTATTTTTATTATTTATTAAATAGATTTATAAGGCCACCCAACTCAAAGACGGTGACTCCGGGCGGCTTACAGAATTAAAAACCATAAATACACAATAAACACCCCCCCCAGGCAGTGGCAAACACATTCATACCAGCCACTTGATTGGCTCCGAAGCAGCTTGGGGTCCCTAGGCCCGTTGACAGAACCATGTCTTCAGGGCCTTCTGGAACAGGAGCAAGTATATATGCGTTAACAGTGTTCTTAAACTGAAAATAAAGAATGAAACTTACTTCTTTAATGTGAATTTGAAATAATTTTTTAAATAAACCGTGATCTCCCAGGGAACCCCTAGTGACCTCTCACGGAACCATAGGGTTCCATGGAACCTGGTTGAGAAACCCTGCCCTAAAACGTCAATAAGAAAGCATCCTTACTTACCACTGGCTTTCTTGTGCATTTTCAAAGAACACCACTACTTCTATCTCAAATGGGCAGAGTCTCTATTTAGTAATGGACTGGATAAAGCCCAGTTTGTGAATTATTTATTTGTTTATTTAAATGTATTGGCCACCCAATTCCAGTGGACTCTTATCTTATCGGTTGCTGAGATTCCTTTTGTGCTGATTGGGATGGTCTTCCCTGGAAGCAAGAAGTCTGCATTCTAGTGCTTGTTTGTATTTGTGATTAATGTTTTTGTCCTCAATTGGTTTTGCTTCCTTTTGTTGTACAGTAACTTCCATAGAATCACAGAGTTGGAAAGGACCTTTTTCTCAACACAAGAGATGTACTGCAAGCTGCAATTAAGCAATAGAGATATATGGCTGTTCTGCCTCTAGGGATGGGAAGAAATTTATTCAGTTCAAATTCTTACATATATCCAGTTCTCACCTTTTAAAGCTATCACAGAACTTGAATGTATTACGGGGCTAAAATCTAATGCTATTAAAATTTTGTAGCGTGGGTTAAAATTGAAAAAAAAAGCAAATAAAACACATTTATTTATGAAGGAAAATGAGCATGTGGAGAACTGTGAAGACATATCTGTACATTAAGGGAAACAATCCATACAAATGTGTGATGTTAGGGGAAATTGCCCCCCCCCAAAAAAAAACATGTGCATTCACACAGAGAGACAGACTACTGTGCATATATCTCAATGTGCATGAAAACACATACTGCTTTTCATGCTGGTTACTTTTTTCTTTTTCTTTTTCACTAAATGTGCATGCTGATATAGAAACGTGAAGAAATCAGAAAAATAAGAATCAGAAAAATAAGAAACTGAGTCAAACTACATATGACATACTCGCCTCACTACCATTAATTTTTATCAATGGGAACTTTTTCATAATGCTGAGTTGAAATTGCCTTCCCTGCAATTTCTATTGATTGGTTCTTGACCCACCTCTGGAGTAGCACAGAACAAATCAGCCTCATAATCTGCACAATATCCCTTCCTTTAATCTCAGCACAACACTTAAACATACAGTAGATGACTGTTTCACTATTTCTCAGATTTGGCTTCCTGGTTACCCACTTCTGAAATAACCAAGTGGGCTGGTAATCTTAAAATCTGATACCCAGAAGTGGAGATAATACTCCAGATGTACTGCATCTTTTGTTAGCTGCTCTAGAGACCTACTGAAAATAGGAATCTGCAAATCCTTAAAATAAAATAAATAATGGCTGACCATACATAGCTTCAAACAATATCATTCTCCTGCAGTTTTATTAGGAACAAAAGCTAGTATAGTTGACTTTCTCCAAAAGTACTTAAAATGGGCCCATTAGGTATGCACCAAACAGAAAAGAAGAAACCCAACAAGTCATGATTAATTTCTTCCAGTGCTTCTGACAAAGTCAGCTTCTCTATTCTCGAGGAAGACTTTTTTCCAGGATTTGCATCCAGAAGCATATTTTGCATCAAAAAGGCTTTTTTGCCAGAGTCAGTGATCAAACAATGATGTTGTAACACTCAGGGATTCAAAAGTGTAGCTGGGATATTACATAAAACCTAGGCATAATGCAACAGAGGTTTGTGGACTTCCTCTTTGTAAAGCATAAAGCCTTTCCTTTCTTTTTTAAATGAAACATTGTTACAGACAAGATAAAATTGTCCTGGGTCCTCACCTAGTATCATGGTTCATTGGCTGGCCATCTTGGTTTTGAGTTTCTAATGCTAGTGTAATACTTCAAGATATGTAAAAGAAGTCATTAGACTTGGGAAATAACACCATCAAAAATTTCAACCTTCTCCATTTTGAGTAGGATTCTCATATCAGCAAGGTGGAAAAAGATAGTCCTTTGAAGATAGTCCTTGCCCTATTCTTGCCCTATTCTTCAATCTTTTTTTATAGCAGGCAGCAGAACTGTAGCATTATCCTATAAGTCTCAGGAGACATTGGAACAGATGGGAAGAGGAAATAATTAGGAGAGAAATGGGGAAGGAAACAAAACAGAGGAGGGAGTGCTGCCTCAGAGTGTTACATATCAAAAATTTTATATTTCATCTTACTCTGGTATCTATGTTAAGATCCTTCTAAGAAGAACAGAATGGGGTGTGGTGGCTCAGCAGGTAAGATGCCAGACTTGTCGATCGGAAGATCGCACGTTTGGAGGTTCGAGACCTGAGTGCCACATGACGGAGTGAGCTTCCACACTAGCCCCAGCTCTTGCCAACCTAGCAATTCAAAATGCAAGTAGATGAATAGGTACCACTTCGGTGGGTAGGTAACAGCGTTCCGCGTGCGTCATGCCGGCCACATGACCGTGGAAGCGTCTTCGGACAATGCTGGCTCTTTGGCTAACAAATGGAGATGAGCACTGGCCCCTAGAGTTGGACATGACTGCACAACTGTGCGGGGGGAACCTTTACCTTTTAAGAAGAACAGAACAAGATCCACAGCATACTCATAATCGTTCATACCTAACCATGTGATTGTTCATCAAAAGAAAAGGTAAATTTATCAATTTATATGCAATTTTCCCAGCAATACTTTCCCAGCAAAGAGAAGCACAAGGAATTCCATTTTTGCACATTGCAGTGTTATTGTGAATTTTTTATAAATTTTATAAATTTATAATGTACAATTTGGAAGCTAGTTAACTGCCAGTATTTGCTGTCCTGGAATGATCTGACAGTTGTCTATGAAATATAAATGGTATGTTAAGATGTTTAAAATGTGGGTTCTGAAGAAAAAATCTTGTATATTTCAAGACAGAAGAACTTAAAGAAAAACTTGGAAAACCACTATTTATATTCTTTAAATTTTAGTAGAATATGCCTTTTCATGCAGATCTCTTGCTTAAATCTTGGCATGTTAATTTGAAAATTGGATGGACGAGAAGCTACCCAACACAAAGTAACATGGACTGGAAACAGACGGAGATGTCTGTTCTTAGAATCAACAGGGAAGGATGTAATTTGTGCAGAAACTCTCACCCTCATATTTGGTAATTGCTAAGGGAGGTAGGAGAAGAGGATGTTCTTGCCTTGAATTTTAGAGAAACAATTATACCACAGAACAAAATGAAATCTAGCTCTTCTATGGATTAATACCCCTGATTTTGCATCAGAAAATCTGTTCTTCACAAAATATTTAATATTTGTGGTCAGCCAATACCTCTTCTCATGCATTTATTTCTGTATGAAAATGGAGAAAATGCTTGTACAATTCTGAGATTACTCTCATGTCTACAATGCTAAAATTAATAGAATTCTGGATGGTGCTATTTTGACTACCTTGAACTCCAGCTAAGAGGATCACATTCTAAATGTTTGCATTTATGCTTATGGTATAGATATTCTCTACATGTACCAAGCTAACACGCTAGCTTGCTGCATGTAAGAGGAAAAATCAAAATATGATCCCCCACATTTGGAGTTTGAAATGTTTTTTTAAAAAATATGTTAATACAAAAGAAACAAAAAGACAAAAATCCATTGTCCCACTGCCTTTTTTTCCTCTATATCCATCCCATCCCATCGCACCCCACTCTCCCACCCTCATCCAGAAGTGCAGCCTCCCTTGCTACTGACTGTGGAGTCAGTTTTGTAAGGAGATATTGAAATGCTAGTTCTCTTCTATCAACATGAGATCCAAATCACTAAAATCTGGTTGGGAGTGTGACCTTTTGCATTCTAAACCTCGATTTATTTCCCTTGCTGCAGTTTGAAAATTGAAGAAGTCACCAGCTTTTTTTTTTCTCCAGATGAGGAGATAGCCAGTTATGGAAATTATCCTCATCCTCATTCAAATGCTCCTTAAGTAGAACAAAGTGCTGGGCAAAGCATTAAAACAACAACACTACACTAAACATTCAGCCTTTCACATGAAGGTGGCAGAGGATAATGTCTACCTTGACAGTTTTGAGAAAAAGAATAATAGCTCCTGTAGCAGATCAAAGCGTCAGTGCTTGATACGTGCATAAACATGACATTCAAACTGGAAAGCAAATAAAAGGCAGATTTTTAAAATTACAGGTGGCCGTATCGAATGCAGAACAGGGAATATTTTTGAAAAATCTGAAACATCGCTCTGAAAATATTTTTTCCAAAGGCTGTGGCCGTTATAATATTAGTGCCATAAAAGTGTTTTGTTATGACTGAAAGCTCATGCTGATTTGTTCAGTCAGTTATTGATGCGTTAATGATGCATGCAAGTAATTTTACTGGTTGTAGAATCTTGGTTTTGATTTGAGAAGAAACTTTCAAATTTGCTTTAAATTTCACTTTATTTTGATACGAACTAAGGGAGGATGGCTCAGTCCATTTCCAGCCCATGTCACTTACCTCACTTTAAAAATTTGCTCTGGCCAGAAGCATCCATGAACAGGACAGGGGGCAAAAGGCCAAGATGGTAGATACATCAGCATGATCAAGGCCCCACCCCTTTGTATGTGCTGGCAATGTTGAAGCATATATAAAGGGATGGAGCTTTGATCATCTGCCATCTGGGCCTTTTGCTCCCATCCCCCTGTCCCTGTCATATTTTTGCCTAAAACTCTGACTTTAAAAAATCACCCTCAGGAATAAATTGTATGTTTTATAAAACACATTTTCTTTTTTACTTAAAAACAAATTATTGTAATTTACTTTTAAAAAATAAACAATCATGGATAGATTGACAAAATGAGCTTTAGTTCAGGTCTTTGAACTGAGACCTGTATACCAGAATTCCGAAAACTGCAAAAATTAAATAATTGTGGCTGTATTAGTATGGGAAGTGTGAATTAGGTCAGTTCACTTTGGAGGAAAATGTTCAGTGATGGGACCTTACCTCCTATCCTCCTTCTGGTGAGTAATGGTATTCTGAGAACCCCAGTTCTTTCCTTCAAGTTAGTTAGTTACCACTGATCTGAGTTTGATTCCTGGTGACTGTATGGACAAATACTTGCTATCTCAACCTATAGCCAATTTCTGACTACAATGTGCAACTCTTCAAAAGCCATCCAAGTACTTTCTTTGACCCCATCCATCATCTTCCTCTTCTCTTTCCCTCACCCTTGCCAAGCATAGTCATTCTGTCTAGTTCATCATATACCCAAAATAATTTAGTTTCTGCTTGATGATCATCCCCTCACAAGAACAGTCAGACTTTATTGTTCTAAACACAACTGATTGGTTCTTCCTGCAGTACATGGTACATTTAGTAACCATCTCCAAATCCCTAATTCAAAGATGTTCATCTTCTTTTTCTAACTCTTTCTCAGTGTCCAGCTTTCACAGGCCATTTATTTAACTATTCTGATCTTTGTTGTCATAGAAATATCCTGATCTTGTCTAAGTTTCTCATTACCTTTCCCTCCTAGGATTAAACTCCTCTTTATTTCTCCAGCACACAGCCAATTTTTGTTTTTGAGCCTGGGGTGAGGGGAGAACTATTTGCCACTGTTGCTTGTTCACTGTCAGCTTTATATTCACAAAACTTGCTAGCTGACACTAAATTCAGTAGGGTTAAGAAAGGTATAAAAAGTAAGGGGCTGTGAGTACAAGACACTGATACACAAAGGGAGAAAGGAATGGAGCAGAAGAGGCTCAGGCTAAAAGCAGTGGCAAGGGAAAAAAGGGAATATATACAGGTAGTCCTTGTTTAATGACTACTCGTTCAGCTACTGTTCAAAGGTATGACAGTGTAGAATGAGGAGACTTATGCCCAGTCCTTGTAGTTGTGGCTGTCACAACATCCCCCCAGTCATGTGATCACATTTTGGGTGTTTGGAAACCAGCTCATAATTATGATGTTCACAGCATCCTGTGGTCACATGATCACCATTTTGACCTTCAGTGCTGGCTTCTGACAAGCAACATCAATGGGGAAGCCAGCAGGAGGTCGCAAATGGTGATCATGTGACATCATGCCTAACAAGTGAGATGGGAGGCCATATAAATTTAATAAATAAATAAATAAAATTCACCTAATGTTGGCAACCAGAGCTGCTGCAACTGCCATCATAAGTTGGTGTGGTCATGTGACATCACACTTTATGACCGTGTCACTTAGCAATGGAGTTGCTGGTCCCAATTATCATAGTTAAGAAAGGACTATCTATACAGTTTCTAGTTCCAACAAATCAGTGGTCTCCTATTTTACAAAGGTAAATATGCTTACCTTTTGGGGTTACTGGACTCCTCAGGAAGTGTTTAAAATGGGTAGGTTATCTCTTTTTCTATATTTTCTATATCACCCATAATTTGGTCATGTCCTCTGGTTGTTCCATATTGGTTAATATGGGATTCACCAAATTAAAGTATTGTTAAATTACATTCCAGAAATGTGAATGTATCTATCTAAGAAGTATTTTGGATCTACTGTGCCTGAATTGTTGCAAAAAAAAGATTGTTATATGTTCTTGGAAGGAGACCTCTGTGCCAGATACCAAAGACTGGCTTGATGGCTTGATCTCTCTCTCTCTCTCTCTCTCTCTCTCTCTCTCTCTCTCTCTCTCGACTTATATGGCCACCCATCTTAATAAACGTAACTCACAACAGTTGTAGAAAACCAAAAATCATAAAAAAAAAACCTGGTGCCAGAACCAATCTCCTCAATGCAGCCAACACCACTATCTTCTGGCTCCAACCTCACCCTATCTCAGCACTTGGGGGAAGAACCAGCTTTTTACGACTCTAAAGAATTACCTCTTGATTGACACAATGGAATGACAGGACAATATGATTCCATGTGATCAAGAGTTAATTTGTTATGTAAACATGGAATTGAATTACACTTTTAAACATTTCATCCTTGATTATTTATTTTTTCAGTTTCTTTTTCCCTTTGGTATATTAAAGCAGTATTTTTTAAAAATAATAAGATCCTATAATTGATTGGTTATAGTTAAGAATATTCTTAGCAATGTCCTTTTTGAGTATTAGTACCACTCCATTCCACACTTATAATTTTCACTTCAACAATTTCAAATTTTCCTTGGTCCTGCCTGTTCCACATAAATATGCATATACATTACATAGTTTTTACTGTATTGTATTGTATTGTATTGTATTGTATTGTATTGTATTGTATTGTATTGTATTGTATTGTATTGTATTGTATTGTATTTGTTTTTATTTTTATTTTTATTTTTATATTTTCGCTTTCAATGTCATTTTGGGTGCTCTTGTGCAACCAAGAGACACATAAATAAAGAATTCATAGAGGGGTGCAAGTGAGCCTGACCCATAATAATTAAGCACATTCCAGAAATGTAGTTGTGAAATTTTGGGGGAATGGACTCATTCCCCTAAAGGTTGATACTTACTTTGTCGGTACACCCCTGACTTGTCTTTCCTTTCCCCCTTGTGCTAGCCTTCCTCAAAACATCTCAGATGTTTTGCCTGAGTTTAAATCTCCAAATATTCCTCAAGTCTTCATATGGAATTTGGCAGTAATATAGGAATTTACAAATCTTTCCTATAGGATGTAGCTAGTCATACCAAAGTATTACCATTCTGTTTTGAAGTTCCTCAGATGTTTTGCCTATACTGTATAGGAATCCTAAATATGTCATGAGTTTGCTTTGAGTGAAATTCATTGTTATTATTAAATGTATTTCAGAAAAGATTTTTCCTAATACCTCATTCAGTTATATTTGCATGTTTTTAAAAAGAATCCAATTTATGTTTCTTGTTATGCCAGTGCCCACCAAAACTATAAAAAAGTCATCAAAATCTTTTTTCTTTCTTTCTGTGAAAATAGCATTCTCCTCTCAGAAAGCCAAAAACCAATTAATATTACTCAAAAGGCAATTATACAGGATTCTACATGCTTCACAATTGTTATGGGAGGTGTGAAAAAGTGATGAAAAAAGAAATGCAGGAAATGTTACTGTTACAGTTGCTGTTATTATTCCATAGATTTATATCACCATCTTTCTACCTGTAGGACACTCAAGGAAGCTAAAAACAATAATGGTACTGAATTATAATAATGAGTTCAAATTCAGAAGCCTTTAAAAAAACATCTGCTTAGAAGAACCATGAATGAAAAATATGTCAGTGAAAGAGGTAGTGGTTATTATAATATATTCTAAAATTTATTTTTTATTGGAAATAGAAAATCAGTCTGAAAATAAGATATCACAAGGAAAAAAAATAGTATTTCTGAAGAAAAATGGGGAAAGTGTTTTTCCAGATTTCCTCAACTTTCCTTTGCATTGACTTTCCAGGAAACTAATCATTCCACCTCCAGGATCCTGAGAATTCCTAATTATGGGAATGTGAGGATTAATGTCTGCCAGAATATAAAGAAGTGTGATGCTCATAATTTCTTTTCAAACGTTCAGTGATTTTTGAGTACCCTCAGTCTTGGTAGCCTTTTGGATAGGCTGTCCAGGATGAAGATTGGCATCATAATAAGTCAGTGTTTCTATTAAGCTGGAAGGTTCCTGCTTGGCTAGTAGCATTTATGCTGTGGAGGGCTGTCAAATGTAACCTCTGCCCTCTCCAGGTACTGTGTACTTGCATGCACACAAATACATGCTGCTGTTTCTCCTTTTCCCTTTCTTTTCTAGTCAATAGTATAGGCAACTATATCTTCTTGCTATCCTTTATTCTTCTGCCGACCTCCTCAGGAGAAGAGGAGAATGAGGAAGAATGGGCAAGAAGAGACCTCTGGAGAGGTGTGTATATGTGTGTGTATCTATCTATCTATCCATCCATTCATTTGTCCTAATAGTGCAACCATAGGGGGCATTACTGTTTACAGTGTTCCATCCCATTTCCCCTCCTTTTTACTCTTCAGAGGAAACATTAGATGAGTTTCTCTGAACTTTGAAATCCTGTCTTTTCCATAGGCTGGTGGTGCGTTTGTCCTTTTATCAAACTCAAAGGAAAACATTGGAAGCTCTAAACTGATGTTTGGAATCAGTAATGTACTGAATAAAGATGAATATTTATTTATTTTTTATTTGTTGTATGGCACATTCACATCGCGTTACAATAAAAAACATAGAGCATAATAAATATAAAATATAGACAGGAAAATTACAAACCTATGTCTAGGTTACAAATATAGTTTTTTGCTTCAGTTGTCACAGCCAAGAAATCAGCAAAGTCTCCATTGTAGGCTCGGTTTTGACATTCTGTCACTATATGTTGGATAGTTTGTTTGTTGGACAGTTTGTTTGCTTGTTGGATAGTTTGATAGTTTGGGGGACAACGACTGTTCGCGTCCGTAACATTTCTTAAGTCACACGTGTCTCCTGGGTGGTGCTAAAGAACAGTCACTTCGAAGCAAACACCTGAAGCTTCGAAGTTGCAGTAGCCAGTCAATCCTAGTGATCTCCTGGCTATATCACATCGCATCAAAGATTAATAAACTGAAACCTTAGGATACTACAGATCAGAGGTCCCTAATTTTTTTGCCATCACACCTCCCTTCAGTGTAATCTTAATGTACACACCTCCCCTAAAAATCCAAACACCCAAATGAACAATGAAAACTTTGGGAAAGGTGGCTTTATTGTAACAAAGTAATTAAAAGGTTCTTCACACCTCCCCTGTACTCTGTCTGCACCTTCCCAAGCCAGGTACACCTCACAGTTTGGGAAACTGCTATAGATTGATATGAAGGAAAAGAATTTGTGCTGCCCATGCAAAGAAAAAAATCAAATCTAGTTTGTGGCAATACTTTTAATAGGCCAGATCTAGGGATGTACAAAATGTCATGTGACATTTTGCTTACAACTAAGTTTGGTTACCAACCTTATACCTTCTCTATCCTTTTTTTTTAATGTAAAAGTTTTGATTGACCGTAGCCATGATGGGCATCAGAGGTCAATATTTATGCCCCCATCTGTTGATGACTATCTATTTGGAAGTTTGTGGCTTCTAATTTAAGAGGAATAAATGGTAGAAAACATGACTGAATGAGCTAAAGTAAGAAAAAGGGTTAAGTGTTTGTGAAACTTACAGAAAAGAAAGGATGTAACAGATCTGAATGAAAGTAGTCTCTTCTTATGGAGTAGAATTAATGAATACATGCATGAAAATGAATATGCATGTTTAATTATGAATGAAAAGATTAAAGTATGTCAGAAAGTATACATTGGTGTCATCTAGGTTGTCGTGGGTGTGCATGAACATAGGAATTCATAGGTTGCATGTTATGCTCTAATCAATAATGATAATGAAAGAACGAGAGCTGAATTGTTGAAAGCAGTGAAAATGCTGTGTATAAAAAGCATGCTTCTGATTACTTTGCTATACAGAAGTGAGGGTTGGTATGCAAGGAGAAACGTAAAAGTAAGTTGAATGCAGTGGGATTTAAGGCCTTACATGTGTGATTAAATCAGGAAAAGATAGGGTGAAGAATGAGTGTGGAGTGAATACAGAAGTGAGTAACAGGTATGAAAGAACACGGAAGTCATTAGCTTGTATAGGTTGAATGCTTGAGGATTATATCACAAAATGAATACATAAAGTGAAAAGTGAACTGAGAGAAGACTGAGAAATTGTGATTGGATGGAGCTGATGAAAGAATGAGGTGTGAAGTTTGGAGTGAGAAGGACAATGTATGAAGAAAAGTATGGGCATGGCGGAAGCAAAGGTAGTTTGCAAGGCCAGAAAGATAGGAAATAGAGCGAATGATGTTGGTATAAACCAATTTTTAACTATATTTCTATTTTTTAATTTGCCATGGATTTCTTTTGCTTACCATTTCACTCACACTTTCTGTGCTTTGCATAGCACTTCTTACCCCCCAAAGAAGTTGTATGTATGTATGTATGTATGTATGTATAGTTATGAAAATAATACAATTGGGTTATCTCCTGGGAGAGTTCCAGTGAACTAGAATTTGCATCAGCAGTGGAGGAAACCTCAGGATCTTTAATGACAAAAAAAATTACAGAAAGTATTAAGTGGCTAAGGGCATTCAAATTTAAGGTTTTGTGGACGTATGTATGTCTTTCCTGTTACTGAAAGAAGTACACAAACCAGTTTTTCACTGCCTAAAAATATTCTGAGTAAGATTTTAGGGCTTGCCTCAAATTCATTTTAATTAGTTAGGTTTTCCCAGACTGTGATCATTAATAAGCATGGGAGATAAAAGGCGTGAGTTAATATTGTCATTGCCAGAACATAACCTAATGCTCTCCACTGTTTCATGATGTGTTCCCATAGAAACAAAGAGAATGTTACCAGACAGCCTCCGACAGGACCTCAGCTGAAATTGTATGAACTCTTGGGATGGAGACAAAATTGACATGGGTCACTGTAATTTCATGTGCAACATCGCTAGGACATTCTTCTCTTTGGGTGTTATTAACCACTGTAATTGGATCCTTTAAAGACCTTGTTATGGTCAATATTATTTTATTAAAAAGTCAGTCCTTTCCCCACTGGTCCCCCAGATCCTCTTATGCACTCGGTTGCATATGGTGACTCCTCTCTCATCTGAACTGACTCACAGGGAGGAAAATTCTGTCCACGTCAGGAGTTCAGATCTGGCATTTTTAATAGCCTGCAGAATGTTGGGGACAGGGGAGAAAGGGCACGCCCTCACGCCCCACTCACAGTCCTCCCACTGTCATCAGCCACAGCTTTAGGCTTTCATCGATTAAGATGTCAGCCCTTTGAGAATGTCCAGACAAGAAGCACCAACCATGAGTACTAACGCTACCTTTATTGTAAGATTACAGTAACAGAATCTTGCAAGTCTGAAAGTACTTCTCCCCTCCCTTACTTTCACTCTTCCAAAAACAAGGGAGGGTCCCTTCTGAGATGCTTTCTATACCCCTAGCCCTCCTTTGGACTCAGATTTCATTTATCAGACTATTGTCTAGGCTTTGGCTCTTCCTCCTGTCTCCCAAAGTCATTCCCAAATACCATTACAGCAGAAGATCTGAAGTGGGGAGGTTTTTTTTGTGTCCAGCTGAATTCTCTTGGGATTCTCAATTTATGAGAAAGCAGCCAAGAGGAAAGAAGTTCTTGGGGGAGAGATTAGCACTTGCAAACTCCTCCTCCTCTGTCCATGCATTAATTAGTTAGACCAGTACTCTTGCTATAGAACGAAAGTTTCCATAAGTCTCCCAAATTCGGCTTCAAATACACTAGGCCAGGGGTCGGCAAACCGCGGCTCGCGAGCCACATGCGGCTCTTTGGCCCCTTGAGTGTGGCTCTTCCCCAGGCAGGCGTGGCGGGCGTGGCGGGGGCAGGTGCGGCAGTGGCATGGTGTGCGTGGCGGCGGGCATGGCGGCAGCAGGCCCTAAGTGTGCGCGATTGGCTCCTGCCCGCAAACCCCGCCACCTTCCATGCGATTGGCCCCCGCCTGCAAACCCCGCCCCCTTCCACACGATTGGCCCCCGTCCACAAACCCCACCCCCTTCTACGCGATTGGCTCCCACCCTCAAATCCCGCCCCCTGGCCCTTGAGTGATATTATAAATTTTATAAATGTCAAAATGGCTCCTGGCATAAAAAAGTTTGCCGACCCCTGCACTAGGCGGAACTGTAGAGCAACTGATCGCCATTTAGACATCATTTCTTTTTTTCTTTTTTTTTATAAATTTTATTGAGTTTTAAAATACATATTAAAAGTTAAAGCAGAGAAAAGAAATAGAAATACAAAGTAAGAAAAAAGGAAAGAAAAAGTGAAGTCAAAAAATAATAAACAAAGGAAACATAGAAAATAGATGTCCTCCAATCTATCTTTGAACTTTAAATACAATAATTAACTTTAAATGTTAGTCCTTCATACAATACACAGAAACTTTTCTTTGTCATATACTCTTTAATTTCTATAATCCAATCTTCTGGTCTTCATATAGGTTTCACCTTTCTTGCTATCTTCCAATAATCCATCTTCAGCTTCCACTCCTTGAAGTGATAAATGTTCATTGCTGCATCAGTTTGATATTTTTTATTCGCTCTTTCC
This sequence comes from Charina bottae, assembly GCA_023362775.1. Taxonomy (NCBI): domain Eukaryota; kingdom Metazoa; phylum Chordata; class Lepidosauria; order Squamata; family Charinaidae; genus Charina; species Charina bottae. The sequence goes on along the minus strand of JALMGJ010000002.1, from coordinate 188,541,758 downwards.
ATTTTTACATCTATATTTATATCTTCAATAAAGTCCAATTAGTATAACAAATAAAAGCCTTATTTACTTCTAATAAAATACAATATATTCTATTCATATTATGACTACATATTCCACTAATACATAACCTAACATATTACATAACATAATACATAATATACCAATTCTTATAGTATTCATACATACATATTCATACATAATATTGTAAAAATATGTCATCCTGTAATAACATTAATTCTAATTCCACCTCATCATCCCATTAACTTCTTATATATATATATCTCCATAAAAGAAAAATCCATCTGTAATTTCCACTCCTTGGGATAATGTCCATTTAAACTGAATACATAACCTAACATAATATATAACCTAATACATAATATACCAATTCTTATAATATTCATACATACATATTCATACATATTATAGAAATGTGTCATCTTATTAAAAAAATGGTCTATAATATCAACTTCTATTTATGTTTATAATCTTATATCTTACATTAAAATATTGCATTTTTATGTGTTTATACAGTTTCTCATATCAACTTTGTTCCATATCCGATCCAAATCCATATTTTCATTAACCTTGTATCCCACATATCGTTTTCCTGTTTAGCTTATGCCAAGATCACAATATTCAACTTGTTTTGTACTATAGCTCATATGGGATGACAAAATATTTTTCTTAGCCTTTCCCAGTATTTCACAATGGTTATCAATTTGCACATTAAAATCTTCCTGTCTCAACTGCCACAATGTGTTTAAACCCAGATTGTAATGTATAACTTGTTTAAACAACCCCCTCCTGTAGTGTATCGGAATCTTCTTCTGTACCAATGTATTTGAAATCCTCTCTTCTTGTTTCTCTGCTGCCTCGAAATTTTTTTTCCATATCTAAATCTGTCTTTTGTGTCTTTTGAACCTGAACCTGAACCTCCAAATCTATTAATATAAATTCTATTGATTTTTTAATTTCTGAAAGAGTTTCATTAAATTCTTTTTTTAAATCTTGAAATACTGTTAAAAAAGCCATTTCTCATCCACCACCCCCTCTTTCAGGCTGCGTAGCCAGTTGTTCTAGACAAAACAAAGTGCTTTCCCAGGGAAGGAGTGGTCAGCTGATCTGTTCTGTCTATTCAATAAAAAATAAGAAGATGAAAAATTCCAATAATCCCATAGTTAAAGGAAGAAATAGTAATTCAAACAGTTTATAAGAAAAGGAAAGGATAAATGTCAATCAATATAAAAAAATGAAACAAATTCATCAGTATTTAGTCCAATAAAATATATTTAAGAAATATAAAAAAAGAATTTCTTGTACTTCCAAGTAAAGCAAAATCCACACTGAAAAATTAGAAAGGTAAAAAGAAAAAATGCAAATGTTTCACTATACTTCCATTATAAAATCCATCATGTTTCCACCATGATTATTATTATAGCAAAGAAAACACAAAATTTGCCAACATTTATATACAAAGTCCAAAGATAGATCTTAGATGATAAACAATTAATTCTAAAAAAATAAAAAAAACCTGATAATCTAAAAGTCGTCTTTAGCTCTAACTTACTTTTCCCTATGAGAGCATTATGTAAATCCAGTCGTCTCACTGTTCCTAGCCTCTCACTTTCTCCGCGGTGGAAAACAACAGAAAAAGCGGGGGGAAGCAATTCCAACGACCTTGTGATTAATCTTCCGATTCTCCCCTCTCCGGGGAAACATTCCAGTGATCTTATCTTGTCAATAGATCACTGCAAATAGGGAGAAGCAAGCCAGGTATTCAGCATTCTGAAATATTCTGACTTGTCGAGCTGCCAGTCCGACTTGGAGTGCCATTTAGACATCATTTCGAACTCACATCACTGTCTTCATCAAAGTTAAGACAATCAACTTCTGAAAACTGATACCCACAAAAAAAAAGAGGAAAAATATTTCCAATAACTTGAGTCAACCTGGGGAGATGATACCAGAGTGGAATTGTCCAAATTCGTTGGCTCTTATTCATCATTTTATTTTTTATTTTATTTATTTTATTTATCGTATTTATACCCCGCCTATCCCCTCCCTAATGGAGGACTCTAGGAGGCTTACATACATATATATATATTTTAACATTTCATACATATACATTTAAATCGCGCGCTAAGGAAGGGTGTAAGGGAACCGACTCTTCTAAGGCTCTGGACTATATCTCCCAAGATGCCTTGAGCAGGCTGCTGACGTCCTTGTAGATGTTACTTCCGGGTCCCTCGTAACCGTCGCCATTCGATCTTTCCTCCGATCTTTCCTCCAGTGGAAACGACTCCCGACAGGACGACAGCAAATTTCCCCACTTAAGGTGGTACCCATTTATCTACTTGCTAAGCTTTCGAACTGTTGGGTTGACAGGAGCTGGGACTAGCAACGAGAGCTCACCTCGTTTCGTGGATTCGAACTGCCGACCTTCCGATCGGCAGTCTACAGCTCAGCGGTTTAACCCGCTGAGCCACCGCGTCCCAATCATGTCTTATGTGTCCTTTTTAGTATCATAATAAGCCTACTTCTGGTTATATATCTGAAGAAAGAGCTATTCAAACTTCAACAGCTGGCTAACAAGCAATATGCTCATTACCTTCTTGATTCATTTAATCTCAGGACACCTGGAAACAAAATGAACGAACCCTGGGCAGGGATTTCAGAAGCAGCTTTGAATCTACCATATCCTGTCTAGATGAATGGTTCCTTATTCCAAAAGTTATTCTGTTATGTTTACTCACAATGAAGTGCAGTGTGTTCTCCTTTGGACCTGCCTATCTGCTGTTTTCTTGTTCCCCCCCCCCCATAGCCTTGTGTCTATGCATATCTGACAAGTGAAGGATGATCTGTGTCAGGTCTTCTATCAAACCTCAATAATTCTTTACACCAGACAATTTCAGTATTGGCTGACATCGATGCTTTAATTCCCCCCCCCTTTTTTGTGGGGAATAATGTTATTTGAGATGTGGGCCTATCACAGTTGTGAGTGCTGGAGAGGCCTGAAGAAGACACGGCTGCCTGGGTCTTCTGTTCTGGTCTCCTTGCCAATTACATTGTTATTGTCCAGAGATGCAGTGTCACAGAAATTCCATTGCCAGTGCATTATGGGTAAAAAAAAAGAGGACATGGTCATAAACACCAAGGTAGCAACTTTAATTTTGTAACAGTAGCCACATTATTTTTAACCCATGATGCACCAGAACTGGAACTTTCATTGCATTGCATTTTGTGAAAATTAATATCGAACCAAAGGAACTGGCCACCTGGATACATAGGTATTTGGACATTTTCTCGTTTAGGTTTCAAACTTGGATAGTAGCTATCCTGTAATATGCTAAGCATCCCAATAGTATAATTTTATGTTGTGAAAAATAAGGATTTTTCAAAGATAATACGGCTTTTTAAAAAAAGGTGCAGTAGTACATCAAGGTGTGTAGTACATCAAGATCCCTGAGCTAAATCCAGAAACCAGTCTGCCTTTAGCTTTATTTTTTATGACTGTACAATGATCCTAAATCTATCAGAGTATGCATCCTTGTTTCACCGTAAGATTAAAAAATAGCTGAAAACCCTAATGGTTTGGATGGAAAAAATACACTTTACTGAGTGAATAACAAATAATAATTTGTAAATTGGAGTGTGATACTGACAGATCAGGCAGCAATTCTCTGAGATTATGAAGGAAATTAAGATGAAGTTTTCTGAAGCAGCTGTCATAAATGCAGCAGTGCAAACATGTCCCATTAGCTACCTATCCATACTAGGTAATAAGTAATTTTTCACAACAGAAGTATACAATTCTAATATCACATGTAATGCAATTGCAGTGATAGTGTTGTGATAAGATAGTAATTTTCTAGCTTGTCAGGAGAAGGGAAATACTGGTCTGTTATTTGGAAATGAATTAAAATAAATCCAAAACTCTAGTAAGGATCCAATGTTGCTTACAGCAGCATGAATTTAGATTATTTTAAGAGCAATAAGCACTACAAAAACCTGTTGTTGCTTTTTCTCACCATAAATAAAGGTGAGATCATACAAACTTAAAGACAATTTTTAAATTCCATTCATTAGGTACACTGTTTTGGAAGCTGACTTACCACCCTACCAAGAAGCTTAGATCATAAATGGAGATTTTATAGGATTATTATTATTATTATTATTATTATTATTATTATTATTATTTATTAAATTTATAGTACCGCCCATCTCCCCCATCGGGGACCCTGGGTAGTTCACAATAAAACATAGTTAAAACATAAATATAAAGTTACAATATAATAAATAATATAAAATCCAAGTATAAAAGATGTTAAAAATGGTAATACTGGGAGGCTTCATGGGACCAGCCATCCCCAAGAGGAACTGTTGACCGCCCAGAGTCCCCTTGGGGGAGATGGTGCGGTGATAGAAGTTGAAACATAAATAAATAAAATAAAATAAAACTGTTGGCAATTGCACAACTTTTGTTTGAATAGAGGATGTCTAAAATCCCTGTGAACATCTTGCCATTATTACTTGGTTGACCAGGAAACTTCAACTGTTTTGGCTAAGGAAGGTTCCATCTCAATTCCTCATGAAGAGACATTTCTACAGCAACTCCTATCTAACCAGAGTACTGAGATCAAAAGATTATGTCTAATAGACCATCTTTTCCTTTTTCCCTCCTTCCCTCCCTCCCGTTTTTACACACGAGATGTTTTTCCATACGTAAAATTTTAGAGAAGAAAAAAAAAATTCAACTACTTGCAGGAGAATTTTTAGGAGTTCATTTGGACTGGAGAGCAGCACACCATGCCACTAAAGCACAAATTGGGTTATTATGGTATTGGAGGCAAAAAACAAAAGAGGGGGGATGCAACCCTCTATATAGCCTTATGCAACTTACAATATATATTTACTCAGTATAACACAGTTATATGAGAGCCAGTTTGGTGTAGTGCAGAGCTTTCCAAAGTGTGTGTCACGACACAAAAGTGTGTCGCCTGCGGGGCCCAGATGTGTCGCCGCAGCCATGGCGGCATGCAAAACCCAAAAGTGGCAGCAGCGCTTCCGGGATTTTGCGCGCTGCCACAACGGCAGCACTTCCAGGTTTTCCCGTGGCGACACAACAACGGCGGTTGGTGTGTCACCGCGGGAAAACTTTGGAAAGCTCTGGTGTAGTGGTTAAGGCATCAGGCTAGAAAACGGGAGACCATGAGTTCTAGTCCTGCCTGAGGCACGAAGCCAGCAGGGTGACCTTGGGCCAGTCACTCTCTCTCAGTCCTGGGAAAGAGGCAATGCAAACCACTTCTGAAAAACCTTGCCAAGAAAACTGCAGGGACTTGTCCAGGCAGTCTCTGAGAATTGGACATGACTGAATGGAAAAAACAAAGTATTTGACTGGATTATAGCATGTGTGCATTAGTGAGGTAATGGGATGAATCCAATGCTTTTTTTGAGCTGAACAAAGGAATCTAAGAATATGTCTGTTGAGATGTTACTCTTCCCTAGGTTATCAAATGCCTTTGCTTCCCAATGCTTATTCTATCCCTGGTATCTAAATCAGCATTTCTTTGTCTCTGTTTTATGGCTGAGCCAACAGTTTGTTTTCCCCGGGAAAGAGTACATGGAGAGGGAGTAATTTACTTGCCTAACCCAGCGCCATTTTTTCTCCTTCAGAACCAAGAACACACCCTTTATCTTCTAGCAATTGCTTTAGGATTTAGTTACTAAACTATTGTTTTGCATTTTAGAACTATTTGCATATTCAACAATAATCCATGGTATAATAAAAAATACATTATGGAGTATGGTTATCAGGATCCCCAGTTTTTTTACTAAGTTATTTACCTTGAAAGTCAAAGGAAGCATAGGCAATTGTCTTATACAGATGAAAATAAGACTCTGCATTAAAACTCTAATATGTTCTAACTGTGGTTTGTGGAATAAACCAACATTAGGGTTGCAAATAAACCTTAAACCATTCTTTACAAATAATTAAACTTATGCAACACTGTGGAGTCCTTGGTGCTCTCTGAGCCTTGTTGTTTCCTTGCAGACACTTCATTGCCAGGCTAGGCAACATCTTCAGTGCGAAAAGGGAGTGGGACTTGCTCTCTGTTTATATACCCTGGCTTGTCCTGCCTGTGTTGGTGGGGGTGTTGTTCTCTCCTTGGTAGTTCCTTGGTTGGGCTGTTGTTTGCTGCTTGGTTGATTGACTGAGTTAATAGTTCCTTGATTAGGGTCTATTGTGTTGTTTGATTGCTCCTCTGGTGCTAATCTTGGTGTTAATCTTTGCCTATCTGGGTGTTGATTGCTGGCAAGGAGGTGTTCTGGTCTTCTGGCTTTTCTGTTGTCTCTTATGAATGGTATGTAAATGTTGTTTACTTCTATGTGTCTGTTGATGGCTGCTTTGTCTGAGTGCCAAGCTTCCAGGAATTCTCTAGCATTTTTGGATTTGGCTTGGTTTAAGATGCTCACAGTTTCCCAGTTGAAAGTATGGTTAAATCTGTCCATGTGTTGTGAGATTAAGGAGTTTTCATTGTGTCTTCTGACTGCTAGTTGGTGTTCATGGATGCGTTCTGCTAGTCTTCCGCCGGTCTGTCCTACATAGTGGCTGCTACAGTCCTTACACTGTATGTTGTAGATAACTCCTGTTTTTTCTTCTTGGGCTACTGGGTCTTTTGGTTTACTTACGATGTTCTGAAGGGTTTTGGTTGGTTTTTGTGCTACGGTGATGCCATGTGGTTGTAACAGTCTATTAGTAGTTTCTGAGATGTTTCTGATGTATGGCAGTGTAATCCTTTTCATAGCTTCTGTTGGTTTTGTTGTGGTGGGTTGAGTGGTCAGGCACTTTTTGAGTTGTATTTCAGCAACATTTAGAAAGTCAGAGGTTCACCAGTCCCAAAACATAGACTCCTAGATATGAAAAAATAAAAAATAAAAAAATCAAGAACAGTGCTTTGTGTTTGTGCATGGGGAGGGGGGTATTTATGATTTTATTTCATATGAGTAGATATGTCAGTGCCAAATTTACAGTGTGACATAAATGGAATTATGTGAACTTTAAGCTCACCATAGTTTAGTTCAGTACAATGAGCCTCAGGTGATAGTTTTGGACAGGAGATATGAAGCTAGTGGAGGGAAATGTATGCCACTGTGACAAATTTAGAAAATTTAAGAAAAAATTATTGTTCTTGCTTGAGCATAAGGAGTTTACATGTATTATTTGGGACGTTAGCAGCTAAAACCGTTGTGTCACCATATATCAGAAGCTGCTTCTGTCAGTCACCTGCAGTGAAAAATCACTGTGGATACTAATGAGAAGAATCACTCTGGTTACTCGCTAGCAAGGCCTGCAGTCTGTAATCAAAAGCTGCATCCAATCGTTGGGTTGGTTAGAAAATTGCCAGGTTGGGTGGTACAGTAGCTAATGCACAACAACAAAAAGGGGAAGGCGTAATCCTACTGGAATGCCACAGTGCGATGCTACTGGATGTTTAACAATATATTTACACATATAAATCTTAACTCCTTTCTTAGAACCTGGTTCAACATATTAAAAATTTTCAACCAATGTGGAACAACCAGAGGTCATGACAAATCCTTCAACTGTGTTGCATCTGCAACATAGGAAGGCGTATATCCAACTATTTTTGAACATCTTTTGAAGGCAGTAATATATCTGATTTTTAATGAATTAATTTTTTCCTTAAGTTTGTCAGAAACATACTTAACATTTTTTAGAATCTGAGAATTTGACCTGTTCAAATAGGAAACTCCATTTCTCTAGTTGAAATGTTTTGTATATTATTAATTTTGAAAGGGAGAACTTTGGTGCCTGATCATTCCATAAAAATTTATCATTAACTTTTCCGTTTGCCTAACATATCTAAGTGGAATTAACATAGATATCTCTCTTAAAATGCATACCCTTGATGAGAATATATTCACTTTCATAACATTTATTCTTCCCAATAGAATCAGAGGCATTTTCAACAGTCTTTGAATATTACTATTAATCTGTGTTAATATTCAGCTCTACTCAGAAAGGTGTTTTCCTGGGAAAAGAAAGCACCATAATAATTTCTTGTTAGGCAAGGCTCATCAATAGGTAAATCAGAGGAGATCATTTTTAAAAATTAATTAAGTAATTGTGATTGAAGTTCCACATTGCTTAACTTTTTAAAAAATCTATAATTACCACAGTAAATGTCGCTAGGATGTGATGATATTTGATGATAGGATGTGATAGAATGTGATGAGAGCCAGTTTTGTGTAGTAGCTAAGGGGCTGGGCTAGAAAGCAGGAGACTGAGAGTTCTAGTCCCACCTTAGGCATGAAAGCCGGCTGGGAGACCTTGGGCCAGTCACTCTCTCTCAGCCCAACCCACCTCACAGGGTGGTTGTTGTGGGGAAAAGAGGAGGCAGGAGTATTAGGAGTGTTCGCCACCTTGAGTTGAACAAAATATATTAAAAAGGCAGGAATAATAATAATAATAATAATAATAATAATAATAATGCATGAGACAAGGGCAACATTTTCATCCAGTTTGGTTTTCTATTTGTGTGTGTGTGTGCATGCGTGTGTTTTAAATAACTACTTTTAATTTAGCAGAGTCTTAATATATCTGAGCCACTGAATTTCTGTGTTTTCTGACTGAGGTGGGTACATGTACACACCATGTACTGGGAACCACTGAAACTAAACCAGGCAACAGCCATGTACAGCACATGTTGAGAACTGAGAAATTGAAACAAGTTATTGGAATAAAAGATCTGTAAGTTTCTGTCTTTGGTTTCCAGAGATGTCTACCTATCGGAATTGCAAAACTCTGGATGACCACTCGATGCAGGAAAAGCATCTACAAAACTCTATTTGCTCCCATCTGGGGGTCATCCAGAATTTTGAAATGGTAGCCCTAAAATGATTGCCTTCTTGGAAACATGCCAGCTAGCTTCCTGCAGTATGCTCACTATGGGGCTGCCTTTAAAACCCATCTAGAAACTGTAATAGGTCCCAATGCTGTGGCTCCTGATTAAAGGGGTATATGCTTCGAGGAGGGCCAACTTCCTTGTGTTGGAAGTATGGCACTGACTCTGAACCAGTTGCTTAAAATGCAATTTTTCCTGATTCTCAATCAATCTGATTTCCTGATTCTAAATCAATCAATCAATAGGGGGCATGGTGGCTCAGCGGATAAGACTCCAGGCTTGTCGATCAGAAGATCGCAAGTTCGGAGGTTTGAATCCCTAGTAACGCGTGATGGAGTGAGCTCCCGCACTAGCCCCAGCTCTTGCCAACCTAGCAATTCGAAAGCATGCAAATGCAAGTAGATTAATAGGTACCACTTCAGTGGGTAGGTAACAGCATTCCGCGTACGTCATGCCGGCCACATGACCGTGGAAGCATCTTCGGACAACGCTGGCTCTTTGGCTAACAAACGGAGATGAGCACCAGCCCCTAGAGTCCGACACAACTGCACAAAAGTGTGGGGGGAACCTTTACCTTTACTAAATCAATCTATGGATAATTTTGTAACCATCTGTATGAAAATCTGTACATATTTTTGTAGACATTCTTCCAAGTACTTCCTCCAAGTTCAAATTGTATGCAGTTTCCCCTGATGTATATCTTTGGAATACAGTTTCATTGAAGAACTGCATATCTATAAAAACAGAAAGATATCTGCATTCCAGTTAGTTTATAAAGGGCAAATTCGATTGCTTCATATTAAAAATGCAAGAGTCTCATCCTTAGTCAAAATATATAGTGGTAAAAAGTAGGTGAAAATGGTTTACCATTTCAAATACCTAGCATCACTATGATAGGGCTTCAAATCTTTTTTTTTCCTTTTAATTTCTTGGGGATACAATTGGTACATCTGCAAAAGAATCATAAAAAACAAATAATAGATACAGAATATAAATATCCAGTCTGCTACCACACTGAATAGGTCATGTCAGAAGATGCTATCTTGGAGGCTGGCTACTGGCATGTAAACAATTGTTTGTTGTTTTCTTCATTTACTTGAAATTCAAATTCCCTTTCCCTCTGTTCAGCTATTGATTCATATGAATTCTATTTCTTTTATTATTTTAGTACCAGAATGTGGACTTACCAGAAGCAGACACCTTAAAACAAGTTTTGAAATGCAAGAAGTTTCTCAGGAGACAGATCTCAGATACTTTTCATCTGAAAATGTATGATAGAAAACATCTAGTACAGATTAGGTATAAGTCAATTTATTTTCCAAAAGCAACCAGAGAGTTGGAAGCAATGACCTATGACTTGGAAAGGCATACAGAAGGTATCAAATTCATATATAGAGTGAAATATAAAGAGCTTTTAGCACTACATTGTGGTGGATGGATTGGGAATCGTTTATACTGTATTAGCAAACATGTGCAAGGCCTACATAAAAACAAGCCTATTGAGAACTGCTGCATTAAAAGTTTTCAATGGAGACCTTTAAATCACCATTGATTTTGGGAGTAATATCTGTATTTTCATCTTTTCATTTTTGGTCAAGTTATGTCTTGCCAGCTATACATTTTCATCTCTGAGGTTCTACAGCTCTTCCTAAGGATATTATACTATTTGTTTATTTTTTCCTCAAGTCATGTAGTATTGCATTCTATGTTTACTGCAACTTAGTTTTGCACTGCACATTTCCTTGTCAGAATTTGGTCCTGTGTTGTTTGACAAAAGCAAATGGCCAAGCATCCATTATAACTCCCTCTTGTTTAAAAGAAAATAGATAATTTCTCCCAAGTGCCAGTTTACAAAATGCCATTGCCTACTGCTTAGTTTTGCTTATCCACTGACATAAGCATTACTATGCAACCTCCATGCTGTCTGATTGGAAAGGGCTCCATTGAAAGAGTTCTTGCATATCTTCCTTTCAAATCTAAATGGAATGTGGGAGCAAGGGAGGCTGCAAAATGCTAGAGAAATTATGGCATGATGAAAATCAAGCTATGCAATCATCCCATAACTAAAGCAAGAACCAGATTCCCCCACCCACCAGGTATCTGTGGAATGTGGTGGAACATGATCTCTTGTTAGGGCTCCCTGATTCATTATGATTCCAGTATGTTAACTTAAGGGACCAAATTAAATTAGGATAATTATTCACATTGGGATGTATAAATTGAAAAAAGGCAAATGCATTACAGTCAGTACAGCTCTGATATTCCAAGAATTCCCACAATTTGTTAGCCATGGTACTGCCTTTTTCTATAAATCTCAGGAACGCATCACAGTCACAAGTGTAGATTTTCTTCTTCACATATTACTCACACAGAAGAGAAGTGGCAAATTCCAATCTACCATGCTGATAAAAGGGGAGGAAAACTTTCAAGGTATATAAGGATGGGAGGAATGGGATACCCACTCTGCCTCATGAGAGTGGTGCGATATTAAATTGAGTCTAAGTTGGTCTTATTAGAGGAGTTTCAAATATATTCCTGGCCACTTAAAAATCATCTGATGATAAAGCACTTTTGTTGTGTTACCATGTGATGGTGTCACACAGCAGACAAACAAAGCAGATAGGAAAAACAGCTTTGCCCTAGAGCAGGGGTCGGCAACCTTTTGGGCACCAGGGACCACTTCCCTCGGAAATTTTTTTCCAAGGACCAGGGGGTGGGGTTTGTGGGCAGCAGCCAATCAGATGGATGGGGGTGGGGTTTGCAGGCCTTTTCACCTCAGTTCACCACAAAAAGTGATGGGGGGGCACCCCAGGGTGGAAAATCTCCATGCCGATCAGCTGTGCAGCAGGGAAGCGGAGGCGCGCCAGAGCTACCCAGTAGGGGCCGAAAAAACCATGGGGAGCAAAAGTGGGGGGGAGGAAAAGTCCACCCCGTGCCCCGCTGGGGTGCCCCTTCAAAAGGGCAGGCTCCGGGGACCCTGAAAATGCCCTCAGTGCTGCGAAAAAAACACGGCACTGAGCTGCAGGGAGGCGAAAAGCCTCGCCGCGCATGCTGCCGCCACGAGGGGAGACTGATTGGCGGGGGTGCTCCTCAGCCCGCCTCCGCCCTTCTTTGCCGTGCGCTGATAGGTGGAGGTGTTTCCCCTTCCAGGCTCCCACCAATCAGCTGCTCCAGTTCACCCTGCGGCCCACTTCCTAACAGCCCACGGCCCACCAGTGGGCCTCGGACCACAGGTTGCAGATCCCTGGCCTAGAGGGTTCAGTAATTGGAAGCTAGGTGGAGTAAACTAGGTAGAGTGTAAAATCAAAATGGGAGGGGGACAAATGCATATCATTCTTTTCTTGAAGTTTTCTTATTTCCATATATCAGGGTTTCTCAACCAGGGTTCCATGGGACCCTCGGGTTCCGCAAGAAGTCTCTAGGAGTTCCCTGGGAGATCATGATTTATTTAAAAAATTATTTCAAATTCAGGCAACTACACATTAAAGAGGTAAGTTTCATCCTTTATTTTTAGTTTAAGAACACTGTTAATGCATATTTACAGGCCTACACATGAAAGGAATATAATTTTGTAACTTGTGGCCTATAATTGAGCCTGAATGTGCAGGGGTTCCCTGAGGCCTGAAAAAATATTTCAAGGCTTCCTCCAGGGTCAAAAGGTTGAGAAAGGCTGCCATATATACTCACGGATAAGCCGAGAATTTTAGGTGCCAAAATGCACCTAAAAAATCAGGTCTGGGTTATCTACGGATGGGCTTATCCAAGAGTATACTGTATATGGTAATGCTTTTTAAAAGTACCTGTATTGTCTGTATATATGCATGTATAAGCCCATCTGCAGATAAGCAGACCCTCTAATTTTTAAGCAAAATACTATGAAAAATGCGGGTCGGCTTATCTGCGGGTGGCACATTTTTCATGGTATTTTGGTTTTAATAGTGCCAGTGTCACTTGGTTGCTGAGTAACTGAGGTTAGCAACTCAACATAGATCTAGATTATGATGTCTGCTATTATTCAGTCTTACTACCATAATGAGTGTGTGTGTGTATAGATAAATGATATAGATATAGATAAAAATACACATAAACACGCACACGCACACGCACACCATGCAGCATTAACAAAAATGCTTGTATTGGGTATCTTAATATCAGAATAATGTACTTTCATTCTCATGAACCTTTTTTTGTTTCTTCTCATCACTGTATCAACTGATTTCTGGACCTAACGAATCTTCCTCTTGTCTAGATTAAACCTTTTTCCCCACCGTCATCCATTCAAAAATGCCTCCAAGCACCAATCTCATCTCCTCCCCAGGATTAGTAGCTGGAAAACCGAGGTGCAGCTATGTGATGTCTGAATAATTATAATACTGTACCCAAACCTCTGGATGGCTTTTCTCAGAAGCTTTGCATAGATTTCAAATTACACTGAAGGCAAGATAGAACCTTGTGGTGCCACACAGACTAAAGGTCAGAGGGCAAAGAAGTCCCTTCGCACCACTTTCTCCTACAGACTGGCTAGAAAATGCGGGAGATACTGTGACACTACTAATTCATTTCTCAGCTCCTTTCAAAGCCATACACTATAACCCTAAATGCAATCCAGCCAGGCAAAAAGGATGCTGTGATAAAAATTGATAGCACTATCAAAAGCTGCAGAATGATTCAGGAGAACACAGTTATGCACGCACTCTGTATCTTCCAGCTAATATCATCCATCAGGGTGATCAGTGCTGTTCCTGACCCAAAACCAGGCTTGGGCCCAAACTGGAAATGTACCCTGACTACCTAGATTTGAAAAGCCCCCCCCCCCCTTCTAGACTTTTGCTCCAAAATAAAAGTCTAAGGATAGGACTAAGGTTTTCACAGATATAAAAAAAGAAAACAACCTGGAAAATTCCCTGTTGTTCTCATAGAAATTATTCCTCAGTGTTTGTGTTTTCTGACCAGAACTAATAAAGGTCTACAACAGGTATTTTTTTCTATAGAACTACCCTATTGAAACTATCCCTATCCCTATATATTTCACTAATTTTGTTCATAACTTTCCAAAATATATGGTGATTCATATACATTTTCATAGACTAAAGCAACAGATACCACTGGAATCCATTTATTGGTGTTAAGTTTGCAATGACATCTGCTTTTGTGGATCATAGCCCCTTTGGAGGCATATTTTCCTCTCTCATATAACACTTAGTAGATTTTTAATCCAGGTACCAGCCCTGTCATGGAAGACTTTACTAGGGTTTAGTCTTCAAAAAGCTTTTCCACTTTTTTATGTTGTGCAATAAGAAAAATATTCAGGTTTATAGAATGACTTGCAGCTTTCTCAATTTCTGACTCATAAAAATATGGCAACGGGACTGATGGAAATGTCAATGATCTTCTCACAAATGGACTGCATGTTTGTCACATCAAGCCTTCATTGAGAGCTTACAGTTCAAAATTGCTCTGTTGTTTGTCATTTTGCACTGCCACTGGTAGCAATAATAGTCTCTCATTTGAATCCTATAATATACATCACAAGCTCATTAGAAACCAAAAAGTCAAATGAACTCCTTGATATTCTGATGAAATTATCAAAAAAAAAATGGTGTGTGTGTGTTTTCAAATATATACTTTGATACAGAAGATTTTAAAGATCAATATTCAGTTGAAGCCAGAACTTTTCCTTTTAGGATTAACAAACAGTTAGAAAAAAGCCACGGAAGATTGTTTCAATATATGATTACTGTGGCGAGATTAATATATGCACAGAGATGGAAAGATTCGACACTACCCACTATAGAGGAAAGGTTGGTGAAGTTGACAGATTTTGCTGAAATGGATAAATTGACTACTTTGATTAGAGAAAAGCCACTATCTACATTTATTGGTGATTGGAAGACTCTTATGGACTTTTTGCATAAAAATGAAAAAAAATGAACTTGTGATTTATGGTTTTGATGATTAGACAGGATAGATTATAGAAAGAAGAGTAATATGATGTATCATTAAAGAGAGAGGTTAAAATATATTGTACTTATAACTGCTGTGAAGAATAGTGGAAACCACTTCTTTATATCCTTTTTTACTTTCTTTTGTATTTTTCCTCAACTTGTTTTCATTTCTTGCACTTTCTGCTTTTTCTTTGATTTATTTCTTTTTCCTTTTTTTCTTGCTTTATATTAGTTTGTGTTAGTTTTTATCTTGTTTAAAAACTTTAATAAAAAAAATTAAGAGGGAAAATGTATACTAAATAGTTACATTTAAGTTCTAAGTTAAGAAAGCCGGAAGTAATTTTAAAGATGTATATATATGTTTGTATTGTGTGGACAAGTGGTATAAAACAAGAGGAAAAATACTTAAGAGAATATTAATAAAAATATAAGAAGGAAGGAGAATTAGGGAGGTAGGAGGAAAGAGGGATGGTAAGAGACAAAGAGGGAAAAGGAAAGAAAGATGAGATAAAAAATGAAAAATAGATTTTAGATATTGAATTGTGTATATATTTGACGGAATGTGGATATGTGATAGAGGTTATGTAAATGTTAGTGTTGAATATAAATAAAATGTATTTTCAATTAATAAAAAAAAAGAAAGAAGGGAAGGAAAATAGTCAATGAAATAGAACTAGAAACAGATAAAAAAGAGGAGGAATGGTTCTTAGAAGGTTAGGAGAAAAGTAGGAGTCGGGTATAAGATCAGAGAGGGGAAAGAAGGTAGTATGAGGGAAAAGGAGAGAAGGAAGAAGATAAAAATTAAAGGGTAGACATTAAGTAATGAGTGGAATTGTTTGAATAATATGTATACATAACTTGTTACAACGTGGTTAAATGTTATGTGTTGTATTAATTTTTATGTTGAATGTAAATAAAATTTTGTATTAAAATTAAAAAAAAAACTTTAATAAAAATTACATATAAAAAAGATATTCTGATGAAATGATGAAATGTGAAAGTAATCATACTGATACCCAAGTTACCTCACCATTCCAGCTGATAGCCAATTAATAAGCATTAGTTGGATCATGACTCAAATTTGTAGAAAACAAAATGGAGGAAATAGAAAACTGTTTTTTTTAACAACTGAAAAAAAGTTCCCAATTCAAAACATTCCATCAGAATGTTTTGAGTTGGGTGAGTTCTGCTGCAAAAAGTCAAAATGGTTCAAGTATTCTGTATACAAATAGAACAAAACTCCAAATATTTCAAGTAACCCAATCACTGAAAACATTGGCAATGCAAAACAAGCCCCTTGCTCTCTCATTTTTCATCACATGGCCATAAGAACTGGTTGGGTGGCAATTCTGCTACTGACCACCCAACTTCAAGAAATATTAGCCAATGTGGTCTTTTAAAATCATTTTTAGAAAAACCAATTCATTAAAACAAATCCCGATAGGAAATAATGGAAAGATAACACACTGTTACCAATTGAAAAGCAAGTTTAGGTTAAAATTCATTATCAGAAAAGCCTTACAGCATAACTTTCCAAAGTGTGTGTCGCGACACACTACTGTGTCGCCCGTGGTGTTCTGGTATGTCACACGCAAACCTGGAAGCGCTGATGGGGGGAATGGCGGTGGCGGCGCTGATTAGCGGGGGTGCCGCTTCTTCCGGTTCCCCCCATCAGCGTTTCCAGGTTTGCACGCAACACACCAGGACACTGCAGGCTGCCATGCTGCAGCAGCCGCCGCCGTTGGTGTGTCGCCAACATGAAAAGTTTGGAAAGCTCTGCCTTACAGACTTCCAGTTCTTAAATTGTAAAGTGCTAATCCAACAAACAAGAGAGCTGACCTTATCACATTTCTTTCAATTGATATAAGTTAAATAATAAGCCAGCCGATAAGATACAAATTGTATTCTTCTAGGTTAATGTTTTAAAAAATGACTTTGCTGATTTCTTTGTAGGTTGGGTAGCAAGTAACAGTGTCAATATAGATTACCACTCCATTTAGTTAACAAGTTCAAACAACTGGCATGATATGAATTACAAACAATACCAGCACTTAAATGCAACATAAACACTCAACAAACCAGCATCAGTAGAGTCTTTGCTTTGTTAAATGTTCCATGAAAATTCAACATCAACAGGACACAAGAGCATGCATAAAATGTTCAGGCACACAAAAGCTTACGAGCCAAACAACTCAGCATTGTACTAATAGTCTTCACATTTACCCAAGTGCAAAATCATGAGTAACATAGTAACACTTGTATGCATGTACACACTTTCGCAGAATTTGTCTGCAAAATAAAGCATGGAACAGCACACACGCAACCCACCCACAGGAACTCTAACTTCCCCACACCATAATCTTTTTAAAAAGCAGTACCTTAGCAAGCAAAGTGGCAGTTGCAATCTTCTGTTTAGATAGGCTTCTCTGCTATTTTCCTTTTAGTGTTCCACTCCCCCAATTCAGTCTATATCAACAGCAGCAAGGACATAACTAGCAGCACTCTCTGAAATTTCTTGAAGCATCCTGGGAAAGCTGCTCCATGCCCCAAGGCCACCAGTCTAGAATTTCCTCCAGACCACCCACCCAAGGGAATTTATTTATTTTATTGTTCAAATTTGTTATAGCCACCCAACTGCAATGGACCCTGGGCAGCATAAAAACAGATAAAATGTAAAATCACGTGGACAGCCCAGGCTAGAACAATCTTAAAAGCAACACAAATCAAACAAATCAGCCCCGTTCCCCCCCCCCACCAAAATACAGGAATAGATTAACCCCAGGCCTGGGACCAAAGCCAGTTTTAAGAGCTTTCTGGAACCCTAGGAGAGAGGGCACTGTCCTCATCTCGGGGGGGGGGGGGGTGATGATCCAGAATTGCTTGGAACATGTGACCTTGGAGTATGTTGAAGGACACCATGGCGAGGTGGCTTTGCCAAGTGCTTCAGGCAGCCCACCAGTGTGCATCCAAGGTGTTCCAGACAGGGTAGCTTCGGCATACAGTTTAGGCTATCCTACATGATATGCTGAAGCTGGAGCTGCTTGCAGATAATTCCCTATTTTGGCAAGCAGGGTGGAGGAGTGACATTCACTTTCTGCTGAATATGCTCAGGAGCAGAGCACTAGTATATCCAAAGGTCAGTGTAGGATGACCTTTGGCACAGGCCAAGAGGACTCCAAGCTGGATGGTTTAAGTATGTACTATGTGCAATTCTTGAAGAACTTCGGAACCCACTGAGGGTTGGGCAGTTCCGGTGTGCACTGCCAAAAATGTCTGTACAGACTAAAGATCTTTCAAATCTTCCAGGCCGTGCAGCTGTGGTACATGTTGCAGATAATCTCAAAGCTCCCAAGCCTGGAAACACTTTAGCCCAGGGGTCCCCAACCTGTGGGCTGTGGCCCACTAGTGGGCCGCAGCCTGTTAGGAAGTGGGCCGCGAGGCTCCTGCCTGCAAACCCCGCCCTCTGGTACATGCGATTGGCTCCCACCTGCAAACCCCGCCCCCCCGGTGAGCGCAATTGGTTCCTGCCTGCAAACCCACCCACCCCAGTCCGTGGAAAAATTTTCTTCCACAACCGGTCCCTGGTGCTAAAAAGGCTGGGGACCACTGCTTTAGCCAATGCTGAGTGAGAAGAGTAGAGCCTTCTGCTCCAGCATTGGCCAAAAGCAGCTTAAGCCCTAACCCCTGATTTGCTTGGTTAAGATGTTTTGAGAAGCCTCATACTTTTAGCAAAGCAAATCAAGTCACCTCCATAGCCTGAATTGCTTTATCAGTGTCAATCTAACTCAAGAGTTTTTCAAACTTGGCAACTTGAAGATGTGTGGACTTCAACTCCCAGAATTGCCCAGCCAGCAGTGGAAGTCCACACATCTTAAAGTTGCTAAGTCTGAAAAAACACTGATCTGTATCATTCCACCCAGACCTATGCCAGGTTCCTTGTGCTGTACTGCACATGGAGGGGGAACAAAGGTGGCATAAGCAATCCAGTAACAGTCAAAACAAGACAATATTCTGAACACTGGAAATGATTCTTCTTTACGGCATTTGCGAGAGCAGCCAGATGGCGGACAAAATCAGCAAAATGGCAGACTGAGCATTGCAACGCAAGGCTCGCCCCTTTTGAATGTGTATGCTAACCCTTTGTTCACAATCTTGCCCAATTTAATCCACAGTCCTGCAGATGCCACTGCTCTGCTCTGCTCAAAACAATATTTTGTTCTGATCTCCAAACAAGGTTCTTGAAATGTTTTGTTTGGGGCCTGGAGAAAGAAGCAGGTGAAGGTGCTGGCTAGGGATGACGAGACCCAGATTCAAGTTCATTCTCAGCTGTGGACTGGGTGACTTTGGGCCAATTATTCTCTCTCAGACCGGCCTACCTCACAAGGTTGTTGTGGAGGTAGAATAAAGGGATTCCTATATAAAGCACCTTGAGCTTCAGATGAAAAGGTGGACTATAACACCTAACAAATAAAATCAAAAAAATATTCAATAAGCTTTGAGGCTGAAACCTTTTTACATAGAAAGATTTTGCACATGACTGGTAGAAAATTCTCCCTAGAGAGATATCAAAAATCACTTGGATTCAACCATCGCTTGGAGAAAAAAGTACATAAATCTGTCCATTTAGCTTAGTTCTGCCTACTTTGAGTGGCAATACCTCCCAGGATTTGATTTAAATTAATCCCTGGTTTATCTTCAGATCACTTTTTCTCTGAACAATACTACATGTTGCATCATCTTTGGAAAGGATAGTGTTTCTGGGTAACACCACTGAAAGAGATTCAACAACATGAAGCAGTCATCAATACGCCTTTCCCTATTTTCTCATTGCTAATGCACAGAGCATAATACAGGCAACAAGCAGCAGAGATTATTTTTGACAAAACACCAGAAGAGTGTAGTTCCTAAAATATTTAGGTTAGGGTTAGTCCATATGGGACTCAGGTTGATAGCACAATCATGAAAGGCAGACGAAGACTGGCTAGAAAGAAAGTTTAAGAATCATTTCCAATAAATCATGTGAATCATATCAATGTGACCTTGGTATTGCTCAGAATTATTTAGGTTTTAACTAAAAGCAAGGCTGAAAAAACAATAATACTACTGAATACTACCTTTCCACAACCCTAATTAACACTGCCTATGAAGGATGCTGGGATCTGTAGTTTAGTCTTAACTGAGTGGGCATAAATATTTTATTTATTTTTTTATTTATTTTATTTTTTACTTTCTATCACGCCTTTATTATTTTTATAAATAAGTCAAGGCAGTGAACATGCCTAATACTCCTTCCTCCTCCTATTTTCCCCACAACAACAACCCTGTGAGGTGAGTTGGGCTGAGAGAGAGTGACTGGCCCAAGGTCACCCAGCCAGCTTTTGTGCCTCAGGTGGGACTAGAACTCACAGTCTCCTGGTTTCTAGCCCAGCACCTTAAACACTAGACCAAACTATGTCATGCCTAAACCAAAGAAACCTCTAGTTCAGCTACCCCTGACTGTTGCCCTCCAAATATATTGGACTACAAGTCCCATATCTCCACATGTATACTCAAATTATCACTAATTTAAGGGTATGCTGCTTTTCTACAAAATGGTTTTGAAAACACCTTGTCGCATGTCAAATGAAAAACAGAAACCTTGTTTAAAAGGCATACCACTTTCATTTCTCACAGTTATACAGGTGCAAATAAATAAAGCATTTTAAGCCATATTAATAATAAATATTTCAATCTGTACAATACTGACAAAACCAATTGACCTCATTAGATCTGCCTTGCACCAGTTAAGTTCCCAGGCCTCAGTATGGCCCAAGAAAGCCTAGACATGGGCCACAAAGACTCATCACGTACGTTGCCATTCCGAATGTGACAGCATGAGGGAATGTTAACTACACGACCAGAGAGCACTAATGTTAACTGCATTTCATTTTAATTCAATTTCAATATGAACAAAATGAAATCCAATGTAGTTTTGCCTTGGCCCCATCTGCTAAATTGGGGAGTGCAGTTCAGAGAGAGCCATTCAAAGCTTAGAGCAGCTCTCAGGCCAAGCAAAAGGAATGCAGAAATAAACATTGGTGACATATAAAGCTAAACAGATCCGTTCCACAAAGCCAACAGGAGGCTCCTCCCAAGTGTCCTACAACCATCGATTGGGCAGTCTTCTTCCCAGTTTCATCTCCTCTCCTCTTTTAGATGCTTTCTCATCTCTTGTCATAGGAAGGAAAGATTGCTAAGGCTCCTGATAATACTACATGCACTCACAAGATTTGACATTACTTAACCACAGTTCCATCTTGTTTGGGGCCCATAGGTTTGATCCAGGCTTCAGGTGATGGGACAGAAAAGAGAAAGACAACACGAAATGCTGAGTCACTTCAATTCCTCTTGCTCAGTTTGAAACCCCCTGTTTCAGGCAGTTTGACTTTTCCGGCTGGGTATCTCTAACAGCAGCAATTCAGGGACCTGGGGCCAACTGTCAATCTCAGCTTCCTTGTATGGTCTCTGTGGCAGAGTAGTAAGACTGATGAATTCACCCCTGCCCCTTTAAGCTCTCAGGGACAGAGCTTTCAAACAAATACAGTCGTCTTTGAAGCTTCAGTTTACCAAATCGTTAAATTAAATTTCTTTCTTAGCAATCACTCGTAGCCAAGTAAGATTGTCTTCCAGAGGTAAAATCTTAACAGTGAATCCGTAAGTGGCTGTAGAGGCCAATTCTGGATCCTCACAACCTCCCACAACGAGGGCATAGGTTTCCAGGTGGAAGACGGTCACGATGAGGGTTTGCTTGACGTGCCTTCCTCTTAGCTCGTTTCTCCCTTTCGCCCTGTACTCCTGCTTCTTCAATTAAATTATAACACCTATCTCAAGCAGCATTTCTCTGTCTCAGCAACTTTGAGATGTGTGGACTTCAACTTCATGCTGGCTGGGAATTCTGGGACTGGAAGTCCACATATCTTAAAGTTGCTGAGACAGAGAAACCCTGATGTAAAGAGATAAGCTACTTTAGCTGACATCCTTTGGGCTTCCCCTCCCCAACAGGTATATCTGGAATATCAGCCTCAGCTGAGGAAATTTAAACAGCCCTTTACCAGGACAGTAGCCAGCTCGTTTTGCTTCCCAGCTGGTATCCCTTTTGAATAGCTCTCCCTTAAGGAAGTGACGCATTTCAAGGCCAGGCTCCTTTGAAGCCTTAGGGGAATTTTACAGACCCAAATAGTAAAGTCCAGCTGCAGTTTCTTCTAGCTTTTGAGTTCCCTCTATTGTCTGTTTTCAGGGGTGCCCATGGGAGGTGGGTCAAAAAAATGTCAAGGGGCAAGAGAAGCCCTGTTCCCTATGATGCATGTAAAAAAGGATTGAGGCTTTGCTTGTGCAGTTGTAGCTACCAGCTGCATTTTTTTTTAATCTCTCATGCCCTACCTCCCTCCCTCCAAAAATTCACCCCTTCACAGCCATTAAGTTATCAGGTACTGAGTCTGAATATACTCCAAAAAAATGAGGCTTACTCCCAATAAAGTAAGGTAACCTTTAGAGCCCTTCATGGCTTGGGACCAGGTTATCTGAGGGACCGTCTTTTCCCAGTTGTCTCTACCCGTCCAATCCGGTCTGGCAGGATGGGCATGCTCCGGGTCCCGTCAGCCAAGGAATGTCAGCTGGCAGGGACTAGGAAGTGTGCCTTTTCTGCCATAGCGCCTGCCCTCTGGAACATTCTCCCTCCAGAGATTAGGATGGCCCCGATCCTGTTGGCCTTTCATAAGGCCTTGAAGACCTGGTTATGTGCCTGGGCCTGGGGTCCCGAGTGTGTTAAAGGCCCTGTTTCCTGGTTATGTTAATATCTATGGATCATAATTTTCTTGGTGCTGTATATATTTAATTTTCTTTTGTATTGTGTTTGTAATTTGGTTTTAATTGATTTTATGATTATTTGCTGCCCAGAGTCACTTGTTTGAGATTGGCTGCCATATAAATTGAGTAGATAAATAAATAAAATGAGGCTTGTGTTTCCCCTTAACCACAGTTTCTTGCTTTCTGCCTCTCTCGGTTTCATCTCTGGCCATTGGATGTCCCAACTTGGCCTCAATTTGCTATCTAAGGATGGCCCTTGATTCCCTGATTTTTCCTAGAGGGAACCACAGCTGTCTTCAGAGGCTCACTAACATAAGTCATCTATCAGTCCTGATAGATCAACTTGGTCCATCCATGTAGGGATGATGGGGTTTGTAATATAAAGGATTGGGCAGAGCTAATGAATTTCCCATTTTGTTTTTACTTTAGACAAATTCAATCAGTATCAAAAGCACTACCACCCTGGAATGTTTGGCTTCCTTTGACATTTTCAGGGTGTTTTAGCAAAAAAAGAAAAGAAAAGAACCTTCAGTTTAAAAGCTGTTGATGTTTGGTGGCAACTCAGACATTATTCCATGTCTCTTTCTGCCAAAAGTTGTTTCTAGCCACCTATCAAAATACTCAACCTCAAGTCAAGTTGCCGCCTCTTTTGCAGCTGGAAGTGACAGCTGTTTTTAGTGAGTTACTGTGGGGGGAAAAACAATAAAAAAGCTGAAAATCTGTTCTCTCAACTGCTTACAACTGCTGTGAATGGAACTTGTAGATTTACAACTAAAAATCAAAACACCAGATGGCCTCATAATTGGATCTTCCAATTTCCCCTAAGAGTGTGGATGGAAAAGATAGATGTTATAAATAGATCCATACTTATTGGCAGTCAGTCCTATTACCTGAGTGAAGCACCTTTATCTGTTTGGGAGAATAGAGATAATCTCCAATTAGTTTGCCAACTGACCTGTATTCTGTCAGTCATGTTGAAAGGAGAACAATTTTTTTTAAAAAAGAGAAATAAACCTGTAATTGTGCTCAGTTGTTTGTTTATAGATATGTTCCACTGTGACTACTGCTAAAAATATTCCGCTGTGTGCAATTGCCTTTTAAACGAAGACTCATCTCTTGTAACGTCAGAAATTACTAATAGTTCATACACAACTAAGGATAGCATTTTTTCTGTTCACATTTTTATATCTCATTTCCATTTCCTGAATCAGAATGCAGTTATCCTGTTGATGCACTACAGCATAATAGGGGGAAATAAATACAAAAATGTGTATTTTATGGGTAATGCATATAAAATGTGAGCTTTTTTTTAGGGGAAAATGCATATCAAACAGGTACTTAAGGGAAAATGTTTTAAATTAAGTGCAATTTTCCATGTTTCTCTTTTAATTGCAGGAAACGGGACAGAATGAATTTATGATTGAATGCATGCAAAATTGACACAGAACACCAATAAAATGATCCATTCCTTGCTATATCCTTGTTTATTCAGAAATTAGTCCATTTATATTTCATGCTGCTTATGCCCAAGATTTAGCCTTAGGTAGTAACTCTATGCATACATGCTTGGGAGTAATGCCACCCCAACACTCTGGGGAACTGATTTGAAAATAAAATACATAGAATTGTATTTTAATTTTTAATTTATTTATTTAAAAAAATTATGCAGCCATCCATCTCACAGCATCTTTGCATGCAAAGATTTAAACATCATAACAATATAAACCTTTGACTCCCCAGTTCAACAATAACCCCCAAAACAAAAGCCACATCACCAACATTAGACTTTTGCCTGGTCCCAAAGTCTGGAGGGACAGTGTAATGGCAACCTGCGGAAGACCTTTGTATTTCGAGGAGTTAGGTGGCATGTTTTGATTTTTCTTCCCCCACACCTAGGAGATTAGAGTTTATTTTGAGTTATACTGATATTTAATTGGTTTGTTTTTTTTGTTGTTTGGCATGAGAGGGGGAGAGAAGAAGCATATGCTCCAACAGCCCTTCAGAACATAACTCTGTGGGAAGAGGGGGGAGAGAAAGTCTCCAGCTTGTTAAAGTTTAAGCGTAGGTTCACTCCTCCAGCCACTCCTTTAGCATCTTGAAATGGGGGGGGAATGATAAGAGATTGTTTTGCTTGGACACTGGCTTATCTGATGGGTTCCCATGTTATTGGACTGATGTCATGGACAGGTGGCCCAGCCCCCAAAGGAATCCCAGTCAAGGTCAGTCTGGGCTTGGTCACGGGGTTTGGAAGCCAGGCTTTGATAAAAAGCCTGAGTAGTGCCTTTGGAATAGTGGGAACTTTGAGGCAGGCTCAGGACGCTGGGTGCTGTGGGACTCAACAGCCATTCCTTTTGGGGTTATTCTCTGCTATCTTAGCCAAGTTCCTGGTAGCAACAAGAGAATAAAGGTATCACCTTGCTTGGTATGTATGTATGCATTTCTTTTTATATGCTATGCTTGTTATGCTCTTTGTAATTTAGTTAAGCTGTGCTTTTGTCTAATTTGGTTTGTTTATAATAAAGCTTTAAGTTTCTTTATCCACGGGCGTGCTTATTATCATTGGATCAAAAAAGAACCAATTGCCCTAGCCCCTGATCAAGGCGTGGACTCTTGGCAATACAGACAGTCAGGTCTTCAAAGCCTTACAAAAGGATAACAAGACTGGGGCATTTTGGGTTAAGCTTTGCTATAATATGGGAAGATCAATCCCATTCTGCTGCAATACCTAGTTTGGTGGTCAGTGCAATCAATGGCATCTGCAAGGAGAGTCAAAAAGTCAAGGTGGCAATCACAACCATACAATCAAAGCCTCACCCTCTTTGTACATACATATGACATTCACCCATTTCCAAAAGGGATGAGCTTTGGTACATGGTTGCCATCTCCATCTTGACCTTTTTGATATTCCCCTGGCAGATGCCCCTGAGCACAGTATATACTGTATCTGCTCCTACATATGATTTAATAGGTAGCTAAATCCCCCTTTTGGGGGAATAATATATCCCTGTTACAAGATTCCTATTTTACACTGTTCAAAATACCTTAGTTTTCTTTTTTTCTCTCTCTTGTAAAAGGTAATTGCATAGCAGGACTGGAAGGTAGCATCAACACCAGTAACTAGAAAACCATCAAGTAACATTACAACCCCTCATGAAAGTGGGATGCTCGAAGAAATTCCCAAAGCAATTTCTAGCTAACATCCAATAGCCATGATCCCCAAATGATCCCTGCAATGATGTAATAGGGAAACCAACATAAAGAATAGACTAAAGAAGAACCTCTCATTCAATGAGAAATCGAACAACAACCCACAGCAAGGGATTGATAATTTCAACAATGCTGTCTCACTTTTGTCTTCACAGGAATAATCCAAGTCCTTTTCACCTGAGGGAAGAACTATAATTACACTGAATAGGAGGCCAACTTCTATGTATCATCTGACTGGTAATGTAGGTGTTGTCTGTTAGGAGAGAAAGATCTGGAGTTGTGCTACAAAAGGACGATACATGTAACGGTGCAAGACTTTGAAGGCAGAACTGGGCAACGGTCCAGGCATGAGGGCTACATCTGGCAAAGTCAGAAGCAGAGCTTGAGAGCAGAGCAGTCCAAAGCCCAGGTGGCAGCAGCTGCTCCAGCCCAAAAGCATGAGGCCCCCACCCTGTTGCATGGAATGGATGGGAGAAAGTGAGGCAAGAATTGCGTTTTCCTTCTATTTCGAATAGGGCTTGCCATTTCTATTTGACAGTTGCTGTATTACTTACTTTTTGCATTAAACATATTCAGATAGCTGCCTCCTCGAATCACTGCAAATCAATATGCAGTGTAAGGAATGATGATGCTGAGACAGGAAGCAGCGTTTCCCAAATCTCTATGTTAATAGAGATCAGGGGCTTGCCAAGGCCATCAACAGTCTGGCCAAGTATCCATTGACTCGTAAAGATGGGAGGAAAAGACCTAGAGTTTAAATCCAAGACCATGGAACTATAGAAGAGCTTTGATCCCTATGCCCTCTAGTGGAGAAATCTTCGGGGTGTAGATGGCTTCACTCTTGCCTGCCAAGCTAAGTCACGTCTGACAGCCTTCTGTCAAATGAGCTCATTCCTGAATAAACAATTAAATGTCTGGGAATGCTAAGCTTGCAGCTGAACCTAGTGTGAAGCCTGATACACAGTATCATTCAAAGCGGGCTTCTGCACATGTTTGTATAAGATCATTAAATCCCAAGTTTAAAATAGTCTAACAGCACTATTGCATAGGCTGAGCCCTATGTTTGTCAGGTAATTGCTCATCATTTTTTATATTCTATGTGCCTTCAGATGTAAGCATTAAGTATTATTCCATGTTTCTTTGTAAGAAGTGTGACAAGTGTATGATTTTTAGCTTTATTTTCCCCAAGAAGATACCCGTCTTATGCAAACGTTTGCTACTAGAACTAAGTTTCCACCTCACATTAATTTTTTAGAACTTAAGAAGTTGCTTTCAACACCCAGCCAGCTCCCTTTGCTGGCTTTGAGTTGAATTTTATTAAAACTTTAGATGTTCCTTAGTGTTTCTTGGTAGTATGGCCCTGGTAGCATCTTAATGGCATAGTGATGACAATACATATACATATAAAATGGAAAGGTAAATGTTGCATGGAAGCAGCATTTTGGAATTGCACAGCAAATATACGATAGCAGAAGAACTGAATGAATGGGATGATGGTACTTAAGGAGCTGCTTCTAGCAGACAACTGGCTAAAGGTAGCATTAATCGAAATCTATCGGCGATCAGTGCCCTTAATGAAAGATGGTGGTTATTTTACAAAGCCTCTGAGGCAACTAGGGCAACAAATCTGAATGTTTTAAGAACACTGTTAGTGCTTATTTCTGTAAGATTTGTGTGCTTTCTGGAATTAATTATGATTAAAGATCTACCTGGGCTACTTAAGGACATGAAAGGAAAGACATTTGTCTGAGACCGTATCATTTTCCCTGGTAACCAGACCTTTCCTCTTTAGCTTACTCGCTACATGAGAGAGTTTCATATAACATATACTGTATGTCTTGTGTGATGTATTTGGTACTACAAAATATTAGACTATTCTAATATTTGCCAAATTCCTTTTATGTGCAATACTTTTTTCTACAATACATACTGTTGCTTTCTTTACTAATTTTTAGACTGAAACGCCAATGACGCCAGGAAGGTGAAGATGGCTATGAAGATAGAGAGCTTACCATTCTGAGTCTTGGTGCAAATTTAACTCAAAAACAACCTGTCAAATAGATCAAGCTGTCATTGCTGGAAGTATTGATTATCATAAATGGAAATACTTGAATATATTTATTTATTTAATTTCAACTTACAAGTTTTGGGCCCCTATTAAAAAATTAAAAGGATTTTTAAAAAAATACTTAGCTCATGTTCCTTTTGCAGGATCATTCTGTTAGCTGAGCTAAAATGCACACCTGAGTCAGGAGCAATGATTTGCAATCATCTGTGTAATATATTAAGCACTTTTTTTTTTAATTGCTGCTTCCTAAAAAAAAAAAGAAAAGAAAAGAAACATATTCATTATGTTTTGGCAGCTGTCAAAACTAAATGTCAAAACATCAACTGTAAATAGGTTGGAAAATAATTCAGTCTCCATTAACACTTTTCTGTAAGGAGAATAAATCTAGACTTGAGATTTAATATTTTATTTTCTCAAGGTGTTCTGTACAGCGTAGGAAGTTTTGATTATATGAATATCCAGTGAGCAAATAAAAGATGCCATATAGACTTGAGAAAAATATCAAGGTTCTTAAATTAGATATACCCACCAGTGCAGAAAGCTCTGTTGGTGTATTGTTGATACAAGATCCAGGCTGGAAGTGAGTGGTATGCCAGGAGCCACACTTAAAAAATGAAAAGGGGCATGACCAGAATAAACATTAAAACAAGTTTCTTTTAAATGTAAATGCGATGTTTTGAAATATAGTTAATATGATTATTCCCCATGTCTTTAATAATTTTCTCTGTCTGGCTCATTCAAAAATTACACATTTGGCTCTGGTTTCAGGCAGATCTTTTCTCAAACCTACATGAAAACGCTAGGGATTGGTGTAAAGGATTTCTCCATGCAAAGCAGATAATCTCTTGCTGAGCCTCAATCCTTGCCCAGAGGGAGAAGACACAACCTATACAGATAACATTTCATGAAGACAAGGAAATTATTTAGTTCTATGGGTAACAGAAAGTTTGGGAAATGAATTGGATTTCTGATAGATCATATGTTAACAGAGTCAGTCAGGGATTCTATTAATATCACAGCATCACAGAAGATTTTGAAAGGACCTCTTGGAAGCAAGAGGCTTTCGGGAAGAACAGGTGTAAGATACCTGTACAATTTGGGAATCGGGGAAGAAAGATATGGACAGAATAATTTAAGTGCTTAAAATTCTAGGTAATTTTTTTAGTTATTATTGACTCTATTTCTTGGAGCCATGAGGGTTGGAGGAAGCATTTGGTTTTGAGCAAGCACTGCTTTGTTTGTAAATGAAGTAAGATTGAAGATGGTGGTGATGTCTACTAATTTGGCTTTATTTATTTATTTATTTATTTATTTATTTATTTATTTATTGTTTAGAATTTATTTATTCTTTAGAAAGGTTGAACTAGAAATTGATTGGAAAATATACTCCAGGGATTGCAAACTTTTCTGAACTGATGAAGAACTAAAGCCACCCAAATCTCAATAGATTTTAATGAGAACTTAGATATATTGACATGCTTGTGTGAGACTTTGCAAGATTTCAGCATTTTCTCAAACTCTGGAATCTTATGTGATACAGCTGAAATCTCATGACATTTCAGCATTTTAAAAATGTTTTAATTTAATTTAATTTAATTTAATTTAATTTAATTTAATTTAATTTAATTTAATTTAATTTAATTATTTAATTTTGGAGGGGATGGGTCCAGTAAGTGACTTGACACTTGTATATGTTGAGTCAATGGGTCCTGACAGGAGAAAGAAATGATTACGATGTAGCATTCTATTAGTCTAGAATGTACAGTTAATTCACAGTCGATTTGTGAATTAGAGATAAGATTCCTCAAAATCTCTCCATGTTGTGTTTTTATATTCTGCACATTCCTTTCCATCAGTTGAAGCTGTCTTTCTACATATCTGGGAAGACATGAGACTAGTGACTTGAGCAGGTCAGTCCCAATGTGTCTGTGCCCTGCTTCGATTTATTCAAGACTTGGTAGGATTCCTAAATACAGACAAGGTTCTATCCATCCAACTACGTTTCTAATCATCTTTCAGACTTGAGAGCTTTAGGTAATCAACACTCTTCAATTCTTTTAAGAAAGGAGGTGTCAAGTATACATGTCTCCTGTGCTTCCATACATCTTTTTAAGGAGATCCATCCATCCACCCCCTATCTCTTGCTCTATCTCTATTTTATCTATCTATCATATATTGTATTTTACTGCAGAGGAAATACTCAGTAAACATCCCACTTTGATTTTTTTTAATGCTGTTTTGCAGTGAAGAAGTAGCAACTAAGATTTCTAGATGTGGCTGGCCACAGATCATCTCATTCTAAGTGTCCCTTTCTTGGTAGAATTTACAAACGTAATCTGCTTACTGCCACATTAAAACTGAATAGAGAATAGAGAAATGAATTAACCATCACTCCTCACATCTCTACAACACCTTCTAGAACTAACACCAAAAAAAGATGTCCTTTTCATCATAGGGGACTGGAATGCTAAAGTAGGAAGTCAAGAAATAACCGGAATAACAGGCAAGTTCGGCCTTGGAGTACAAAATGAAGCAGGGCAAAGGCTAATAGAGTTTTGTCAAGAGAACATGCTGGTCATAGCAAACACTCTTTTCCAACAACACAAGAGACGACTCTACACATGGACATCACCAGATGGTCAATACCGAAATCAGATTGATTATATACTTTGCAGTCAAAGATGGAGACGCTCTATACAATCAGCAAAAACAAGACCTGGAGCTGACTGTGGCTCAGATCATGAGCTTCTTATCACAAAATTTTGGCTTAAATTGAGGACCATAGGGGAAACCACTAGACCATTCAGATATGACCTAAATCATATCCCTTATGAATATACAGTGGAGGTGAGGAATAGATTTAAAGGATTAGATCTGGTAGACAGAGTGCCTGAAGAACTATGGATGGAGGTTCGTAACATTGTACAGGAGGCAGCAACTAAAACCACCCCAAAGAAAAAGAAATGCAAGAAAGCAAAGTGGCTGTCTGATGAGGCTTTACAAATAGCTGAGGAAAGAAGGGAAGCAAAAGGCAAGGGAGAAAGGGAAAGATATAACCAACTGAATGCAGATTTCCAGAGAATAGCAAGGAGAGATAAGAAAGCCTTCTTAAATGAACAATGCAAAGAAATCGAAGAAAACAATAGAATGGGGAAGACTAGAGATCTCTTCAAGAAAATTGGAGATATCAAGGTATCAAAAATGCTCGTTTTGTGCAAAGATGGGCATGATAAAGGACAAAAAAGGCAGGGACCTAACAGAAGCAGAAGAGATTAAGAAGAGGTGGCAAGAATACACAGAAGAACTATACAGGAAAGATCTTATTGTCCCTGATAAATACGATGGTGTGGTCACTGACCTTGAGCTGGACATCCTAGAGAGTGAAGTCAAGTGGACCTTAGGAAGCATTACTAACAACAAAGCTAGTGGAGAAGACAGTATCCCAGCTGAGCTATTTAAAATCCTAAAAGATGATGCTGTTAAAGTGCTGCACTCAATATGCCAACAAATTTGGAAAACTCAACAGTGGCCACAGGATTGGAAAAGGTCAGTTTACGTTCCAATTCCAAAGAAGGGCAATGCCAAAGAATGTTCAAACTACCGTACAATTGCGCTCATTTCACATGCTAGCAAGGTTATGCTCAAAATCCTACAAGCTAGGCTTCAGCAGTATGTGAACCGAGAACTACCAGAAGTGCAAGCTGGGTTTCAAAGAGGCAGAGGAACTAGAGATCAGATTGCCAACATTCGCTGGATCATGGAAAAAGCAAGAGAGTTCCAGAAAAACATCTACTTCTGCTTCATTGATTACGCTAAAGCCTTTGATTGTGTGGATCACAACAAACTGTGGCAAATTCTTAAAGAGATGGGAGTACCAGACCACCTTACCTGTCTCCTGAGAAACCTGTATGCGGGGCAAGAAGCAACAGTTAGAACCCGACATGGAACAACCGATTGGTTCAAAATTGGGAAAGGAGTATGACAAGGCTGTATATTATCACCCTGCTTATTTAACTTATATGCAGAGTACATCATGAGAAATGCCGGGCTGGATGAATCACAAGCCGGAGTTAAGATTGCCACAAGAAATATCAACAACCTCAGATATGCAGACGATACCACCCTAATGGCAGAAAGTGAAGAGGAACTAAAGAGCCTCTTGATGAGGGTGAAAGAGGAGAGTGCAAAAGCTGGCTTGAAACTCAACATTAAAAAAACTCAGATCATGGCATCTGGTCCCATCACCTCCTGGCAAATAGAAGGGGAAGAAATGGAAGCAGTGACAGATTTTATTTTCTTGGGCTCCAAGATCACCACAGACGGTGACTGCAGCCATGAAATTAAAAGACGCTTGCTCCTTGGTAGGAAAGCTATGGCAAACCTAGACAGCATATTAAAAAGCAGAGACATCAACATGCCGACAAAGGTCCGTATAGTTAAAGCTATGGATATGGAGCGAAACGTTTCCACTGAGAAAATAGAAATCCAGTTGACATGATTCAAACTACAGACAGTTAAAGCTATGGTTTTCCCAGTAGTAATGTATGGCTGTGAGAGTTGGACCATAAGGAAGGCTGAGCGCCAAAGAATTGATGCTTTCGAACTGTGGTGCTGGAGAAGACTCTTGAGAGTCCCTTGGACTGCAAGGAGGTCAAATCAGTCAATCCTAAATGAAATCAACCCTGACTGCTCATTGGAAGGACAGAAGCTGAAGCTCAAATACTTTGGCCACCTAATGAGAAGAGAGGACTCAGTGGAAAAGACCCTGATGCTGGGAAAGACTGAAGGCAAAAGGAGAAGGGGACGGCAGAGGATGAGGTGGTTAGATAGCATCACTGATGTAATGAACATGAATTTGAGTAAACTCCGGGAGACAGTGGAGGACAGGAAGGCCTGGCGTGCTATGGTCCATGAGGTCACGAAGAGTCGGACACGACTAAACGACTGAACAACAAACCTCACATCTCTGTCTTATCAAGTCTGGAAAATGGTGTTCTGTGTTATTACATAAAGTTGGTTGCAGCCTTGGGATGTTTTACACAATTTTTGGCTAGTTCAGCAGAAAACATAAAACACAGGAACTGAGCCAAAACCTTGGCAGTCAATGACTGAAGGTGGGAAATTGCCTTCAAGTCAGTGTTTATAATGTCCCCGTTTTTCCTTGTAAACCTGGTATTGCTAGGGAGCTTTAACAATTGCAAAATGTATCTTTGGCCAAGGGGAGATGATGAATGAGATGCCACATGAAAAGAGATGGGGGCTAGAATAATATAACCATTTTTGAACTGGTGATTCTTTTCTTTCTTAATATTATAAAGGCTTTTTTTAAAAAAAACCACCAACATGATCTCCTTAGAAATCAAATTGCCTTTCTTTTGAAAGGTGTTCTGATCATGGCACCAAAACCAATTTAGCTTCCACCATAGTGATGTTTTGTTGAAATGTTGGCTGTTTGTAAAACTCTTCCTGTGAGAGAGGCAGGAACTCGTAGCAGGGCTATAATAAGCGAAATGCAGATGTAGGAATATAACAGTACAATTAAAGAATACCACTGGCATATGTTAATAATGAATCAGAATGGCTAGAACTCAATTATTTTCAGAGAGAAAGAGAGGAAAAGACATTTACCCATATGCCGTTCTATATGAGAAAATAAAAGTTGAACAGTCTCATACTGTACTTTGTAAGTACTGTGGTACGATTCATCACTGGGTAGCCCCAGGATTGGATAAATCATATGAAAGATAGGAAAAAGTATCTTGCTCAGCTGATGATCCAAGTTGGTTATATGATACATAAATTAAAGCTCTCTTGAGACTCTTCAGCAGTATTCCTGGTTAGGGGATACAAAGTTTGTTCTGAACTGATCCTTTTTTGATTGAAATTTTACGCAGAGGACTTTTCCTAAATCCTGGTGTAGACAGATGACTGATTGTGTAATATACTTGTTCATGGATTGTGGAATTTCACGGAGGATGGAGGATTGTTCAAATAGTTTCCTTTCTTCTCACTCCACCGAAAAGACCTCTGCTTGGTACCCACCAAGGAATTGTAGAGGTTGCAGCCCTAATATAAATAGGAAGTGCCAAACTGGAGAAAGTTAAATTAGAGTTAGGAATGAATCTGGCCATTTGATACTTTATTTTTCAAACTATTTTTGGCATCCTAGGGTCATGAAATATACAGGTGATGTGACATGTCACTGATGGGGACACTGAATGTACCTGTTGATCTGTTTTTTCTCTGTATTCTTTTTTTTTTTTTTTTTTTTAAAAACTAAATTCTTGTTCTTCTTGGCGATCACTCGTAGCCGAGTAAGATTGTCTTCCAGGGGTAAAATCTTAACAGTGGATTCGTAAGTGGCTGTAAAGGCCAATTCTGGATCTGCACAACCTCCCACAATGAGGGCATAGGTTTCCAGGTGGAAGACGGTCATGATGAGGGTTTGCTTGACGTGCCTTCCTCTTAGCTCGTTTCTCCCTCTCGCCCTGTACTTGTGCTTCTTCAAAGTCCGTAGTGCCTTTAATAAAGGCTGACCTCCAATTGAAATGCTCATGAGTTAGGGCTTCCCAGTTCTCAATGCTGATATTACATTTTTTTAAATTAGCTTTGAGAATATCTTTGAATCTCTTTTGCTGTCCACCAATATTCCGTTTTTCATTGGGAGTAAAGTAGGTGCTTTGGAAGACGATGGTCAGGCATTCGAACAACATGACCGGTCCAGCAAAGTTGATGTTGGATGATCATTGTTTCAGTGCTGGTGGTTTTTGCTTCTTCTAATACGCTAACATTAGTCCGCCTATCTTCCCAAGTAATTTGCAGAATTTTTCACAGGCGTACAAAAGGGTTGGTAGTACAATGGCTTTATAAACAAGCATTTTGGTCTCCCTGTGAATGTCCTGATCCTCAAACACTCTACAGTTCATTCGGGAGAAAGCTACACTCACAGAGCTCAGGCGATGCTGAATTTCAGTGTCGATGTCGGCTTTTGTAGATAGATGGCTGCCGAGATAAGAAAAGTGATTGACATTTTCTAGTGACACACCTTTAAACTGGATTGATGGCGCTGCGGAGGGATTGGTTCGAACTTGCTGGTAAAGCACTTTGGTTTTTTTAATGTTAATCGAGAGGCCGAGCTTTTCATATGCTTCCGCAAAGATGTTTAGGATAGTTTGAAGATCTTCCTCGGAGTGTGCACAGACTACGTAATCATCAGCATATTGAAGTTCTATAACAGAAGTTGTAATTACCTTATTTTTTGCTTTCAGCCTACTAAGATTAAAAAGCTTTCCATCTGTTCGATATATAATTTCTACACCAGTAGGAAGTTTCTCTTCAACAAGGTGTATAATCATAGCGATGAAGATAGCGAATAAGGTTGGAGCAATAACACATCCCTGTTTAACGCCGGATTCCACTTTAAATGGATCGCTTTGAGAGCCATTGTTATTCAGGATTGTTGCCATCATGTCATATCATATCATGTAAATATTGTCATGTCAATATCATGTAAATATTGTACTGCCAGATATTCACATTTTGCTGCTGAAATTTGGCAATTCTATCGGGGAGGGTGCTTATAGATCATCCAACCCTGGTAATCATTTTGAAATTCTGAATTCTTACCTTTGAACCCCTCTCAAGCAAAACACCAGAGGAAGTTTGAAAAAAGCTTAGTAAGTTTTCCCAAAACAAAACTGAACTTAAAAAAACAAACAAACTGCAGCTTATCTCTAAATCATCATTATCTAGCACTGAAAACAAAATTGCTTCTGAGATTTTATATAATTTTCCCCAGTGCTTGTGGAGAAGAACAGGCCTGAATGGAATTGTAGGCGTTTTCCCAACTGCTTTCTTTCAGAAAGGGTGAGAAACATTGGCATCTTCCTGAATGACATGTTTTAGCTTAGGGATAAGCAATTGGGATTGCCGGATGATTTATATTACCATTGCTGTAATCCCTGACAAATGCTCCATTGAGTGGGGTGAGCATCAGTATGTGTCTTCGGTACATCTAGGTATTTGCAGAGAAATAGGAGACGTTGAGGGAAGGAAGGAAAAAGACGATAGCAAATTAAAGACAGAAAGGCAAAGCAGAGGTTTTTGAGAATCTAAGGACAACGAATTTCAGGGACCTCCATGGGATAGCGAATAGCTGTGTGATTCGCTTAACAACCTCGTGGTTCACTTAATGGCTGCAGTGATTTGCTTAACAACTGCCACAAAAATGGTCATGAGATCAGATTGGATTTGCTTAACGACCGCATTGCTTAACAGCCGAAATTCCAGTCCCCATTGTGGTCGTTAAGCAAGGACTAGCTGTAGAATGCTCTGTACTGGGGTACATCAATAAACCATAAGTGATTGTACTTTATGCAATACATTAATGAAGCAACCATGCTTCTAGGAATCCTAAGTGCCCATCCACACCTGAAGTTATTTCCTGTGTTTCTGTATGATTTATTGTTCTTGCCTTGCCTCTTTTCAATTAGATTCTGTTCAGTAAGAAGAATTCTGCCATGGCTGCACCTGGTATGATTGAATCATACAAGGCATCCTCCTCATTCAGAGCATGTCTGCATGACTAGACATGACTAGACCCTTAACCGCCCAGAGTCCCCTTGGGGGAGATGGTGCAGTGATAGAAGTCGAAACATACATACATACATACATACATACATACATACATACATACATACACGTCTTTAAAAAACAGTGGGATGGTGACAGAAATATTGGGGGTTATTTTTTTAAAGACTAGAAGAAATTAAAGAAGTCTTCTGGGATACAAGGCTCATTAATGGGCCCTGTCTACACTGTTAAGGGTGGGGTAATAATGAATCTTTCAAGTTTTGTGTGTGACAGCTTAGCACCGAATGAGCAAACAATTAAGCTATGGTTGGACACCATCCCTTTCTTTGATGTGATTTCTACTTACTACAAGCATTTTTAAATAGTAATAATTCTAATAGGATCTGCAGTTTTAACTTTCACTTGGATGCAAACATTTATTAAAGTTCCATCTGTATTACAAGTGTAACATGTACAAAAGTTAAAACATTTCAACCAATTTTAATAAAATATTAATATAAAGATTTTTATTAGTGTCTTTATCTGTGTTTTATGATGTAGTTTTTAGCTGGTGTATTAGCTCCTTAGAAGATCATGACTGTGGATTCTTCTTGAATGATTGGCTGTGGGAACAATCTTAATGAGCTTCTATGTTCAAAATATACCATTAAAAACACCATTTATGCTCCCTCTTTACATCATCTCTGATCAGCCCCGATCAGGTTACAGTTCTGCCCCGGACTTGGATTTCTTTTATTTGACTGATGTCTTGGTTGTGGCTCTTCCTTCTGTTCCTCAAGGTTTTTCCTTCTTCCCATTATATGAACAGAAAAACCACCCTCAGAAAAAAATTGTGTTACTTCTCTGCATGAGTCATTGCTCTGAGTTTTCTGCTTCTAATAAATAAATAAAATAACATGGACTTCTCTTCCATATAAAATCTTCCCTATTACAGATGGTTTATTTTTTTTTCATTTCAAAAAATCCTTTCCTAAATCCTTTTAAACTGTACTTTTTCAAATAGAAATATTTTGAAGCTTGCTTGTAAAATGGTATGGTTTAAAAATAAATAAAATGTGAATTCATTATAATGATTTAGCACTTACTGTTTGTCACATATAGATGGATGTCAAATACAATTTCTACCATACTTTGATAAGCAGACATAACTAATGAGCCAAATAGAAGTTGATATGAGATTATTATATTATCATTATACCATCAAGAAGTAGGTATTATAGCTTTGGAAATAATTATGACTAGGAAGATCTAATGTATGAAATGCCACAAATCCCTAAAACTCCAGAAGGAACGTAAGAAGCTACTGGCAACCCAGACCAATAGCTCAGAGTTTTGACATACTGACTTGTAACAATTCTCTAGGGTTTGAAGATGGCAATATTCCCAAGTCTTCTTTTGAAAATGTCAAGGATTGGGCCTGGAAATATCCTGTAAATATGTGCCTCACACTGAGCTGCAAGTCTTTTTTTGTTCTAGTACTTTCTCATTATCTCTCTCTCATCTCTCTATCATCTACTGTATCTATCTATCTATCTATCTATCTATCTATCTATCTATCTATCTATCTATCTATCTATCTATCATCTCCTTCGAGTCAGCTTTTTGACTCCTGGCGACTACCTGGACAAGTCCCTGCAGTTTTCTTGGCAAGGATTTTTGGAAGTAGTTGCCATTGCCTGCTTCCTAGGGCTGAGAGAGAGGGACTGGCCCAAGGTCACCCATCTGGCTTTATGCCTAAAGCAGGACTACAATGCATGGTCTCCCAGTTTTCTAGCCTGATGCCTTAACCACTACACCAACTTTCTCATTAGGACTATGTTAACTACCTTAGCTTACCTTAAAGGAAATCAACCCTGACTGCTCATTGGAAGGACAGATACTGAAGCTAAAGCTCAAATACTCTGGCCACCTAATGCGAAGAGAGGACTCACTGGAAAAGACCCTAATGCTGGGAAAGACTGAAGGCAAAAGGAGAAGGGGACGGCAGAGGATGAGGTGGTTAGATAGCATCACTGATGTAAAGAACATGAATTTGAGTAAACTCCGGGAGACAGTGGAGGACAGGAAGGCCTGGCGTGCTATGGTCCATGAGGTCACGAAGAATCGGACACGACTAAACGACTGAACAACAACAAACTACCTTAGTTGTGTTTTGAAAGATGTTCGCCCTCTAGAAAGGACAGCCAGTTGCTCAGTTAAATATATGAAGGCATTTTCATATACTGGTAGTTTTTCTATTAGGTCTCCTTGGGTTGGCCTGTGACATTTCTCATTTTTAAAAAACAGTTGGGCACCATTGGCCACATTGATGGAACAATAACATCTAGGCAGTTTTGTAAACTGAGCTCAGTTTTTACTGTGATATCTTTCTGCCTGTTCTTGACTTAATTAATTTTATAATTTAAAAAAATATATACTGCTTCCTATTAAAATAAATCTCCCCTCTGCAATTCTATGAAAAATCCCCCCTCTGCAATTCTATATTCATTTGCATGGGAAGAAGCCCATTGAACTAAACAGAGCTTAAATCTGTTTGTAGAGATATACAGAATGGCACTCCAAATTTAGTTTTAACAGCCATTGTGACCCAAAGGACATCATTTCACTAGACGTGCAAACTGCTTTTTTGAGTTCTTGTAAGTTCATGTTTATGATGCTAGTAGTAGTATCTAGCCATCTTTTCTGTAATTGTCTCTCATACTTTTTCTGTAATTTTATCTTTGACCCTCCTTTAGTGGCAAATGATCTTGGGTAATCTCAAAAAACTAAGCAGGGTTGGATGTGGTGGTACTTGGATGGGGGAGACTGGAAATAGCAGAGGGTGTAGGCTAAACTGGTAAGTTAAAATAATAATTCTGGAAAAAGGTAACATCAGGTCACTTGCCATAGTTTTCTTGGTAAAAAAGAGTCACCAGAAGGAGTTGGAACTCACCTTGTAAAAAACTGGAAGGCTGGAAAACCTGTACTAAATTGCATTAAAATTATCCAATTTAAGGATAAGGTAAAGGTTAGTTTGTGCACATTTGTGCAGTTGTGTCTGACTCTAGGGGCCAGTGCTCATCTCCGTTTGTTAGCCGAAGCGCCAGCGTTGTCCAAAGATGCTTCCACGGTCATGTGGCCGGCATGACGCACGCGGAACACTGTTACCTACCCACCGAAGTGGTACCTATTAATCTACTTGCGTTTGCATGCTTTCGAATTGCTAAAGGGTAAAAAAGGTTAAGTTTCCCCCCGCACATTTGTGTAGTCATGTCCGACTCTAGGGGCTGGTGCTCATCTCCGTTTGTTAGCCGAAGAGCCAGCATTGTCCGAAGACGCTTCCACAGTCATGTGGCTGGCATGACGCACGCGGAACGCTGTTAGCTACCCACCGAAGTGGTGCCTATTAATCTACTTGCATTTGCATGCTTTCGAATTGCTAGGTTGGCAAGAGCTGGGGCGAGTGCGGGAGCTCACTCCGTCACGCAGGGCTAGGGTTATTATTCAAAAAACCTACGAATTTGCAATCTTCCGATCGACAAGCCTGGTGTCTTACCCGCTGAGCCACCGCGCCCCTTTAAGGGTAGCTCTAAATATTTAGAAGGGAAGTATGAAGAAGACCACGTTTCCTTTTAAATAAATATTCTTGCTAGCACTCTTGGGAGTCCTCGACATGGAGTGTGACTTATGGTGGTGTGTAGGCCACATCTCCAGTCAGAGGTGAGCATAAACCTCCCCCCACCCCCAACACTGGATTGCCTCCCAGAGGAAGAATTTATTTCTCCCCTTCTGATGCTTGGAATATCTAATAATGGAACATTCCAAATTAGCAAATGGCACATTTTAAAATCCCATTTTGCCAAAGCATACATTGTAAAGAGGTCACTAGAGAATGTTTTTTTTTTTTGCACCGCATCATTTGCGCCAAGGAAAAGCAAGCAAATAAGGTAGGCAAGACAGCAGGATATTAAAAGGACTGTTTGTGACATGATTTATATTTTCACGTTGGACACTATTTCATTGTCTTCAGTAAATCTGGAGCATTACAGCAAACTGATTGAACGTGTTGGATTACCAAAAGAGCATAGGTCTCTTCCTGTCTTGGCAACCCAGGAGGATATTATAAAAGAGAGATTAAGTGCAGCAGGAAAGGTCTCATCAGAAAAAAGAACCATTTGCACCCTTACTTTATTTTAGGTGGTTGGGAGAAAAGGGAACAAGAAGCACTTTTATATGTGTGTTCCCCTTTTTCTCCTACAACCATACCAAAAATCTGAGGGAAAGTTGTTAATATTAACGTCTAAGAGCTGGTCATTCATGGAAGGATTTTCTCTATACTCACTTCCCAATGCAAGAGGATCAGCAGTTGAATGTGTGAAATTGCTCTACTGAAAAGCAATTCATGTTCAAGTTATTTCAGTTTCCCAGGGCAAATGATGGTTTATTTATACTTGATGTTGCAGTCCAAAAAATACAGAATTTTTGTTGTACCACCACTGCATAATCGCTTGATGATATGAGGATTGTATTTTTATATACTACTAGACAAACCTGTGACCTCTTGGTTCATCCTTTGAGAGAAAGGTAGTGCAGACTGATGTGACCAGAATGAACATTACATTTTAGGCTGGCTGTATTTTTTTTACCACAATGCTGGATGGTCCCATGATCATCTAAGAAGAGTATATATCCTAAATAGAAAAATAATTGTGGCAGCAAATGAACTTCAATAATAAGTCAATATTTACTTACCTAAACAGATAAACAGAAAGACCACAGGTGGGCAAAGAAGCAATGGGAGCAGGAGCGACTTCCAACTTCCTGCCGGCTTCCCCATTGACTTTGCTTGTGGGAAGCTGGCAAGGAGCGTCATGAACATGTGACGGTGGGGACGCTGCAATGGCCACAACTTTGTGAATAAAACTGGTCTGAATATTGTGGAAATTTCAATTCCACAGGAGTAACGGGTCCCGGATTTTTTACTCATTCTTTAAGTTAGTGGATTTTAGGTACCTGGATTCAAAAATTGTTACAGTACAATGCACCATTTGGGCTAACTTGAGGGTACAAACAGACAAACAGATAAACACAATGAGAGTTTTAGTAGTATATACTGTAGATCATATTATATAATGCTGTAATGTGCATGCATGTGTGTGCTTTTCTGTATGTGGTAATTCTCTCTATAGTGCTATAGAGAGAACTTAATTAATTTTACTCTGCACCCATTTGAAATCAATTATAGAGTCTTCTGCTGTTGAATGAGATAAGGGGTCTATCTACTATACAAAACGTTTGGGAGAGTAGAGGTGGCTAAGAATGTTTCCATGTGATAAACATGTTGCAAAGCATAAGCTGTGTTTTCTGCTTCTGATTAGGATGATGATGTTTATATTAAATTTATAAGGCTGCCAAGTTCTGCAATAATTCTCAGAGGATATATTGCCAGGGAATCTCATTTGTACGAAACTGGTTTGGTTCACACATTGTAGTTAAGTGTAATGTGGTTTTGAAGAACGTTTGTATGAACTCTCATTTATGGCTTAGTGGGTTGAACCTCCTCAGTCAATAGTAGTTTATTTAATAAGTTATGCATCAACAAAGCATGACTTAGCATCCAACCTAATGTCTGCTGGAGATTATCATGGAATGGGAGCATTTTTCTTTGTTCTTTCTTTCTTTTATTCATTAGGTAAAACAAACAACAAAACAACAAAAAACAAAGAAAGAGGAAAGGAATACACACACACATACACAAATAAATTTTACCCTAGAGTGAAAGTTGAAGTGAAAATGCAATGATTATTTTAAAAAGGAAAAACAAACAAAAAATATATAGAGAGAAGAAAACATTATAGGGAAATGCATTCTAGTAGCTCTCCCCCTCTTTTTTTCTTTTTCTTTTCCCCAGCTGCTAATTGATACTTAAGTATTTTTATACTAACCTTTGGACATTGCAGTTATTGCTTATTTCTATTTGGATTGCTTTAATTATTTTTAAACAGTTTCTCTTTTTCTTCCAAAACCATATTCTTAGTGTCTTACTTTGCCTTGCTATGTAATATGTTGTATATAAAGGAAGCACTCCTGCTTGAATTTGGTTAGACTTCTGCTATGAATATATACAGTCAATTTCTCCACTGCCACGTATTCTTTTATTTTAGTCTCCCAATTTTGTATTGTCGGCAAGGTTTCTCTTTTCCAATGTTGTGCCAGATTGATTCTTGTCACTGTCAGCATATATCTTAGTCAATAGTAATGCTGAATGAGAGCATTTTTCAATCAACATTGAATGAGATGTTCTCACTGGCTTTAATATTGGCAATTGTTATGGATTTACTATCTGTTCAAATTGCTTATAGCTTTGCAATTGTCATATGCATTCTTATACAAGGAAGCTACATCAATAGTAGATCATATACTGTACATTATATGCAAACGATCCCAAGTCTAATTCCTCAGCATCTCCACATAAAGATGGAAATTTCCTTGGGGAGTTGCTAAAAGTTCATGTTGACCAGGTATGCACGCTTCTGATAACAAGGCTGTGTCTCCTAGCCCAGAATCCTTGGAGTTCCTCCAAATCATAATTTTTAATTGGGCATGGCAGGAAGTTATTAAATCATCGTGAACTAATTTGGCAAATAGCATTTTATTTAGTTAAATAAAAACATTTGCATTCTTTTATTTTTCATTCGGTAAAAGTTGACCAAAAGTTTTCAATTAAATCAAATATACATTTTGTTCTGGGTTGCCCCCTTCCTTGTCCTAGTTTCATCCACTTCGGCATGTACACTGTCAAGTGTAACCGTATATCAGAAAAGTCTCCTAACTCTGATATAAATAACATTGAACTGGATGGACCCACAGTGCAGGACAGGTATAAATCTTCCTATAATAGGGAGCTCTATTTGTTCCCTGGATCTCCTACCCAGGTACCTACTAGATGGAAGAGACATGTGCCTACATACTCTCAAATGAAGGCTATCACACCCTGATAAGTATCTTCATTGGTCGTGGTTCACTCTCCAAGTGACTGTGAAAAACATGTCCAAAGAAAATCAGGAAATATTTGAGTTTATCAGTCACCCAGGCAAACTGAAAGATATAATTACAACCCAATCCTGGCCAAATTGAATATCCTTATGGCTTGGTGTTTCCAGGAATTTAATTATTAGAATAATTGGACAATAATGCTTCTATTGTGATGAGCACAAGTGGCAAGCTTGGGTAGCATATGCATGCTGTTATCCACTTCAAACTAATTGGTTGCCATAAGGATTTTAAGTTAATGATGACTGTCCTTTTTTATTGGTAAAATGACTTTCAAAGCCCGAGGAAAGTCAGGATCCTAAGATAATACTATCCTAATACACAGTATTCATCAGAGCAAAATCAGAACAAAATCAAACTGTAATAATGAATAAAAAAAGAGGAATCTATTATCTGTAAAGTCCTTGCCTTGAGATTTACTTTTGTTTGTTAAATGTGGCTGAATTATCCTTCTAGTACACCAGCAGTGTCTGCAGC
This sequence comes from Charina bottae, assembly GCA_023362775.1. Lineage (NCBI taxonomy): Eukaryota > Metazoa > Chordata > Lepidosauria > Squamata > Charinaidae > Charina > Charina bottae. Next base: position 188,497,662 of record JALMGJ010000002.1, on the reverse strand, counting down.
AAATAGCGAAGATGCCAGAACAACAATATGTGATGACATCATCATACAAATGCTCGACATTTGATCCAAGTACATTAATTGTGGCACTTGTGTGATGCTATTGTTGCACAGCATTCATCATTTGCCCCATTGCGTATCCCTATGCACTCCACCTGCACACCTTTGTCAAAACAGACTCAGATTTTAAATGTTGGGAGTAATCATTTTGGGTTAATTAGGAGCCTAAAACAGGGAGTCATTATCAGGATCAGAGAGCGAACCTGGCAACAGAATTGCAGAAGATGCTAAGGGTCAGGACTAAGGGGCAATCAGGGTCTGACAGCAAGCCAGGAGGGTTGAATAAACTAGGAATAACAACTTTTAAAATGCAAGATTTGTATAATACACAGCTGCTACAGCAGAGCTTTCCAAACTTTTCATGTTGGTGACACACTTTTTAGACATGCATCATTTCGTGACACACTCTTACAGCAGGGCACAAGGCAGGCACTAGGACCTGCGTGGAAGCCAGGAGGCAGCAGCAGCCGCGACACACCCAGACACTGCAGCCGACACACTAACATGTCCCGACACACAGTTTGGAAAGCTCTGTGCTACAGGAAGCTCCTTGTAGCTCTTCTAATTGCTCACATGGATAGACGGAGTCGGTCTAGCTTGGGAAAGCTGCACCCAGTTCAACAACTTTGCCACCAGTGTGCACTGCCTGACATTTCAATCACAGCATGCAATTATGTGCTTCACCACATAGAGGCAGTTTTAAGATGTGTGGACTTCAACTCCCAGAATACTCCAGCCAGCATTGCTGGCTGAAGTATTCTGGGAGTTGAAGTCCACACATCTTAAAATGGCTGAGGTTGAGGAACCCTGGATTAAAAGAAACAAACACTTGAAGAAACAACTCTATGATTCTCCATTTGTTTCAGTTATTTATTTATATTTTATTTATTTATTTATAGTGGTATTTATACCCCGCCTATCCCCTCCCTAACGGAGGACTCTAGGCAGCTTACATACATATCTATATACATTTTATCATTATACAATATCACCAAGTGTAATTAACCCGCGCACCAGGAGAGGGGGTAAGGGAACCAGCTCTTCTAAGGCTCTGGACTACAATTCTCAGGATGCCTTGAGCCGGCTGCTGACGTCCTGTTGATGTCACTTCCGGATCTGTCTGTCCTCACTGGCAGCATTCAGTCTTCCTCCAATCTTTTTCTCCGGTGGAACTGGCTCCCCGACAGGACGCCAGCACATTCTCCCACGTAAGGTGGTACCCATTTATCTACTTGCATATGCTTTCGAACTGTTGGGTTGACAGGAGCTGGGGCAAGTGGCAAGAGCTCACCTTCGCCACACGGAGATTCGAACTGCCGACCTACTGATTGGCAGTCCTACAGCATCAGCGGTTTAACCCGCTGAGCTACCGCGCCCCCTCAATATTTCATGAAAATGTTTCACAATGTTCTACCATTTCACGCTAAGGTTTCCTCCCTCCCTCCCTCCCTCCCTCCCTCCCTCCCTCAGTATAGGGTCAGATTTCCTCTTTCTTGCCTTATCCATAAAACAGTATCCACATCCACCATGCAAGGAAAGAATAGTCAGTCTGCTAAATATATGAAATTGGGCTTAAATCAATCCCAACAAGATCTCTTACAAAACAATCCCATTTCAGTGTGCCTTTCCAGGACCCTGATGTATAGTTTTTCCTTCAGCCTTCTCTCATCTTTATTTAATAATGAGTTCTGTTCCCAAGAATGTTAATACTTCTAATACATGGGATAGATTCACCGTGTCAGGTTTTTTTTAAAAAAATCTTGTCTTTTGAATTATTGATATTGTTTACCAAAAGCAACAGATTACGAAAACAAGAAAATACCAACTTGAAAGCGTAATGTAATATTAAGAGAGATAAATGAAAAGCAAACATTTTGGAAAGAAAGAAATAACTTTAGATAATAGAGCCTATATATTATTAATTTAATATGATAAAAGTGAATATTTCATAGCGTAACAGAGAATTTCTGAGTGAAGCTGATGGAAAGAAAGGAGCAGGATCTACCTCTTTATTTCTGGGCTACCAGCTCATGCCAACCAAAAGTTAAATTTTAAAATTGGCAAAACTGTGTGTGTGTATGTGTGTGTGTGTTTGTGTCAACAGACCAAATGGCATTTTTAGCTTAAGCATTGAAAGCGATGAGAGCAGGTTAACTATTCCAAGTCAAGAGCATGTAACTAGCAACATGGATTGTTGCCACCTGGAGAAATCGACTGGTTTTGTATAACCCATAACCAGCCCTTTCCCACTACAGAACAGGAATATGTAGATCTGCTGCACATTGTAATCGTACTTGATTAAAATTAAATAAGGTTCAGGAAGATGAAGTGGCTGCAAAAAAGACAAATGCAGTTTTAAGCTGCATCGACAGGACTATAGCTCCCAAATCATAATTCCACTTAGTTCTGCTTACCTCAAGTGTCTTGTCCAATTATGGCCCCACGGTTTAAGCAAGATTCAGAGGAGAGGTATGAAGACACTCGAGGGATAGCAACTAAGCTCTGGGAGAAAGATTGAATGAGCTGGAGAGGTTCAACCTTGAGAAAAGATGCCTGAAGGGGGTAGGACAGATTCTTCAAATACCATAAAGGATGTCACAAGGAAGATCAAGATGTTTTGTTCCAGAATGCAGGACATGGAATCATAGGTTTAAGTTACAGGTATCCAGGATCTGACTGAAAGTTAGAAAAAAAAACCTTCCCAGCAATAAGAGCAGTTAAAAATGGAGCAGATTCTACCCATAGATGGTACGTTCCCTGGATGTGTTCAAGCAGGGGGTAGACAGCCCTCTAGGATGCATAAATTTGGATTCCTGCATTGAGCAGCAGGTTGGATTCAATGGTATAAAACAGGGTTCCTCAACCTCAGCCATTTTAAGATGTGCGGACTTCAACTCCCAGAATACTCCAGCCAGCATTGCTGGCTGGAGTATTCTGGGAGTTGAAGTCCACACATCTTAAAATGGCTGAGGTTGAGGAACCCTGGTCTAAAAGACCCCTTCTGACTCTGTTATTCCATCTAGATCCAATTGGCCTTACTTTGCATTTTGCAGAATTGATTTCTTCTCTGGCACGTTGATGGCAAGACCTTTAATGAAATATCCTGACCAAATGTGCTGGTTCATTTAGGAGTAATGGGAATTGGGGACCATCCCTTCCTCTTGAAGCTGGGCAAGGTAGCTTGTGCTCTTCGCTTTTATTTCCTTCAAAGCAAAAAGCTACTACCATCCCATGCAAAGCAGAAACTTTTCTCTGGTCATAAAACTCAGTGTTTGATGAAGACAATCTGGACACAAGATGTTGATGGTTACCGGATTAGCCACGAAAGTACTTCAAAGGCGAACTAGTCTTTAAGGACAGCCTCCCGCTCTTGTGCAAGTATGTGAGTCTTTTTTGCTGGGCAACCACCACCACCACCACGACTTCCAAACTTATCCTATATTTTTAGAGTGAAGGAAATTCTTTCCATCTTTCTGTCTGTCTGAAAAAGGATGAGATGGGAGCAATAGCAGGGCTTCATTTCTACTAGTGTTTTTCCCATCATGAATCTCTTGGGAGTTAAAAATCAGGTACTGCAGATTCTTTTTATATCTCTATTACAGAATGGTCCAATTCAGAGTTTTCTTGCTGCCTGGATATGTCCTGAATATCATGGAGACCTTATTCAATGGTGCTCCTTCCTGCTGGAGAATACCGGGGGTGGGCAGACATGCACCAATTTGGCCCCTAGACTAGGCTTTCCATTTTAGCATATATGAAGTTTTATATGGTATTTAGGCTTGGGGAAGCACAAAAATATTAATCAAATCTATAATTTGCAGCCAATATTACAATTAGAAATACATTGGCAGCTTAATACGAACCATAAAATTAAAAATCATGAGAAGTTATGCTAATCCACAACAGTAATTTATTATAATGATAATAATATCCAACAGTTGTTATTCTTTTGCCAGGAGTAACAGAGGTTTTTTTTTTTATAGAGACACAAACCTTTAGAATATTTGTTTGATGGGGTCTCATGGAACACAGTCCTGTTCTTTCCGCTGCCCGCATTGCTGCCTTTTGTTGTTGTTGTTCAGTCGTTCAGTTGTGTCCGACTCTTCGTGACCTCATGGACCATAGCACGCCAGGCCTTCCTGTCCTCCACTGTCTCTCGGAGTTTACTCAAATTCATGTTCATTACATCGGTGATGCTATCTAACCATCTCATCCTCTGCCGTCCCCTTCTCCTTTTGCCCTCAGTCTTTCCCAGCATCAGGGTCTTTTCCAGTGAGTCCTCTCTTCTCATTAGGTGGCCAAAGTATTTGAGCTTCAGCTTCAGCATCTGTCCTTCCAATGAGCAGTCAGGGTTGATTTCCTTTAGGATTGACTGGTTTGACCTCCTTGCAGTCCAAGGGACTCTCAAGAGTCTTCTCCAGCACCACAGCTCGAAAGCATCAATTCTTCGGCGCTCAGCCTTCCTTATGGTCCAACTCTCACAGCCATACATTGCTACTGGAAAAACCATAGCTTTAACTATACGGACCTTTGTCGGCAAGGTGATGTCTCTGCTTTTTAATATGCTGTCTAGGTTTGCCATAGCTTTCCTTCCAAGGAGCAAGCGTCTTTTAATTTCATGGCTGCAGTCACCGTCTGCGGTGATCTTGGAGCCCAAGAAAATAAAATCTGTCACTGCTTCCATTTCTTCCCCTTCTATTTGCCAGGAAGTGATGGGACCAGATGCCATGATCTGGGTTTTTTTAATGTTGAGTTTCAAGCCAGCTTTTGCACTCTCCTCTTTCACCCTCATCAAGAGGCTCTTTAGTTCCTCTTCACTTTCTGCCATTAGGGTGGTATCGTCTGCATATCTGAGGTTGTTGATATTTTTCCCGGCAGTCTTAACTCCGGCTTGTGATTCATCCAGCCCGGCATTTCTCATGATGTACTCTGCATATAAGTTAAATAAGCAGGGTGATAATATACAGCCTTGTCGTACTCCTTTCCCAATTTTGAACCAGTCGGTTGTTCCATGTCCGGTTCTAACTGTTGCTTCTTGACCCACATACAGGTTTCTCAGGAGACAGGTAAGGTGGTCTGGTACTCCCATCTCTTTAAGAATTTGCCACAGTTTGTTGTGATCCACACAATCAAAGGCTTTAGCGTAGTCAATGAAGCAGAAGTAGATGTTTTTCTGGAACTCTCTTGCTTTTTCCATGATCCAGCGAATGTTGGCAATCTGATCTCTAGTTCCTCTGCCTCTTCGAAACCCAGCTTGCACTTCTGGTAGGTCTCGGTTCACATGCTGCTGAAGCCTAGCTTGTAGGATTTTGAGCATAACCTTGCTGGCATGTGAAATGAGCGCAATTGTACGGTAGTTTGAACATTCTTTGGCATTGCCTTTCTTTGGAATTGGAACGTAAACTGACCTTTTCCAATCCTGTGGCCACTGTTGAGTTTTCCAAATTTGTTGGCATATTGAGTGCAGCACTTTAACAGCATCATCTTTTAGGATTTTAAATAGCTCAGCTGGGATACTGTCTTCTCCGCTAGCTTTGTTGTTAGTAATGCTTCCTAAGGCCCACTTGACTTCACTCTCTAGGATGTCCGGCTCAAGGTCAGTGACCACACCATCGTATTTATCAGGGATATTAAGATCTTTCTTGTATAGTTCTTCTGTGTATTCTTGCCACCTCTTCTTAATCTCTTCTGCTTCTGTTAGGTCCCTGCCTTTTTTGTCCTTTATCATGCCCATCTTTGCACAAAACGTTCCCTTGATATCTCCGATTTTCTTGAAGAGATCTCTAGTCTTCCCCATTCTATTGTTTTCCTCGATTTCTTTGCATTGTTCATTTAAGAAGGCCTTCTTATCTCTCCTTGCTATTCTCTGGAATTCTGCATTCAGTTGTTTATATCTTTCCCTTTCTCCCTTGCCTTTTGCTTCCCTTCTTTCCTCAGCTATTTGTAAAGCCTCATCAGTCAGCCACTTTGCTTTCTTGCATTTCTTTTTCTTTGGGATGGTTTTAGTTGCTGCCTCCTGTACAATGTTACGAACCTCCATCCATAGTTCTTCAGGCACTCTGTCTACCAGATCTAATCCTTTAAATCTATTCCTCACTTCCACTGTATATTCATAAGGGATATGATTTAGGTCATACCTGATTGGTCTAGTGGTTTTCTCTACGTTCTTCAATTTAAGCCTAAATTTTGCAATAAGAAGCTCATGATCTGAGCCACAGTCAGCTCCAGGTCTTGTTTTTGCTGATTGTATAGAGCTTCTCCATCTTTGGCTGCGGTATTGACCATCTGGTGATGTCCATGTGTAGAGTCGTCTCTTGTGTTGTTGGAAAAGAGTGTTTGCTATGACCAGCGTGTTCTCTTGACAAAACTCTATTAGCCTTTGCCCTGCTTCATTTTGTACTCCGAGGCCGAACTTGCCTGTTATTCCGGTTATTTTTTGACTTCCTACCTTAGCATTCCAGTCCCCTATGATGAAAAGGACATCTTTTTTTGGTGTTAATTCTAGAAGGTGTTGTAGGTCTTCATAGAACCGGTCAACTTCAGCTTCTTTGGCATCAGTGGTTGGGGCATAGACTTGGATCACTGTGATGTTGAATGGTTTGCCTTGGATTCGAACTGAAAGCATTCTGTCGTTTTTGAGGTTGTACCCCAGTACTGCCTTTCCCACTCTTTTATTGACTATGAGAGCTACTCCATTTCTTCTAAGGGATTCTTGCCCACAGTAGTATATATAATGGTCTCCTGAATTAAATTCGCCCATTCCTGTCCATTTTAGTTCGCTGATTCCCAATATGTCGATGTTCAATCTTGTCATCTCATGTTTGACCACATCCAGCTTACCTTGATTCATAGTTCTTACATTCCAGGTTCCTATGCAATATTGTTCTTTACAGCATCGGACTTTCCTTCCACTTCCAGACACATCCACAACTGAGCGTCCTTTCGGCTTTGGCCCAGCCGTTTCACACTTTCTGGAGCTACTCGGAATTGCCCTCCGCTCTTCCCCAGTAGCATTTTGGACACCTTCCGACCTGAGGGGCTCATCTTCCGGCGTCATATCTTTTAGCCTTTTGATACTGTCCATGGGTTTTCTTGGCAAGGATACTGGAGTGGTTTGCCATTTCCTCCTCCAGTGGACCACGTTTTGTCAGAACTCTCCATCATGACCTGTTCTTCTTGACCTGACTTCATTGAGTTACGCAAGCCCCTTCGCCACGACAAGGCAGTGATCCATGAAGGGGTTTGCTGCCTAAATTATAATTATTAATAATAATTTATAATATTATTATTATAATAATAATAATTATAATAAATATAATATAATATATTATATTATATTATATATATAATAATATAAAAAATATAATAAATAATAAATAAATAATAAATAATAAATATAATAATTTATAATATTATATTATAATATATTATTTATAATAATTGCTGCCTAAAGAGGGTTAATTATATCAAATTCATGTAATAGAATAAATTGCAAAATTGGAGTCCCAGTGGCTGATATTTCCTTGAAATAGTTCTGCTGGTAGAAAATCATAATCAAATTAGTAATGTGTTTAGAGTTCTTTAAAATAAAGAGTGAGTTTTGACAAGGCTAATATGGTATACAAAGAGTAAATATGGCCAAGGAGAAAAATGTTAACGAGCAGTAATAAAAAGAGCATGCCAATCGAAGAGAAGAGCGCGTGGCCTGCTGACTGATCATGTTCTCCTCTTTCCACCCCATTTTACAGTTTCCTATAGATCTAAAGACATTGCAATGGTAAAAACCAAAGAAAAGTGTTTCTGCAAAAAATAAGGTGTAGCGCTTAATTGTTTGGCACATTTTGCTTTTCTAAATTGTTGGAGAAAACTGGACCAAATTTGGGAAATGTTAGAAGTAAGAAGGAAACCAGGAGGCCCTAAACCAGGATGTACATTATATGTAGATGCATTTTGATAAATAGTAATAATGCCTTTATCCATTGTTCAGGAAACAGCAAGGAAGGAAATAATCCAATCCTGCTCTTCTTTGGTTCAGTAACATGAGAACTACTCACACGGAATCCCAACGCTGGAACCTGAAACTGAAAAAGCAGTCATTCTTGTATACATCATTTTCCATTCAGTTCAGCACAGACATACAGTAGATAAACCTATATGGAGAAGCAACCTGGATTAAGACAATTATCCCCCCCCCCAAAAAAAATGAGGGGCATGGTGGCTCAGCGGGTAAGATGCCAGGCTTGTCGATTGGAAGATCGCAAGTTCGGAGGTTCAAATCCCTAGCCCCGCGTGACAGAGTGAGCTCCCGTACTCGCCCCAGCTCTTGCCAACCTAGCAATTTGAAAGCATGCAAATGCAAGTAGATTAATAGGCACCACTTCGGTGGGTAGCTAACAGCGTTCCGCGTGCGTCATGCCAGCCACATGACTGTGGAAGCGTCTTCGGACAATGCTGGCTCTTCGGCTAACAAACGGAGATGAGCACCAGCCCCTAGAGTCGGACATGACTACACAAATGTGCGGGGGGAAACTTAACCTTTTTTACCCCCAAAAAAACAGGGTTCTCCAAAGTGTTCAATATTGACCCCCAAGGGTTGATGGACTATCCAAGGGGTCGATGTTGTTATTGTTGTTACTATTATTATTATTATTATTATTCGTAGTACTATCAGTTAAAGTAGTAATTATTAAATAATTTTCAAATAATACATGTTTGGGGGTTGATGAACAATCTGAAACTTCATGAAGGGGTTGATGAGCTGAAGAGTTTAGGGTCCCCTGCCCCAAAAGGTTGGACTGATGGAACTCAGGTTAAATGGTTTCAAATCTCATTTATTTCAGTAGAAGAGGCTGAATCAAGTACTGAATTTTACTACTAAATTTCTGAGTTGGATGCAGACTTACAGTAAATCTATAGAAATCAGTAACATTTTAATTATAGCAAACATAAGTTCTATTAATTCAGTATGTCTGCTTTAAGAGGAATTAATTCTAGATTCAGTATGTTTGATTTTATAATAGGAATATGCAATCTGTGGTGTTCCCGACACTGCTGAACCATAGTTACAAGTAGGACACCTTTCTTATGCTGGTCTTTGACCATAATAAAGATTTGTTGTTATTGTACAAGTAGGACTAAGAAGCATAGCTAATGTAAGGCATGCTGGGAGTTGTAGTTTAGCAACATTTGGTGTGCCATAGATTATGTGTCACTATTTTAGGAAGTGTTTAAGTTTGGTTGGAACTTGTTCAGTGGTCTGGATAGCTAGAAGAAGAAGAGCATATGATCTTGGAGGCAAAATGCATACTACCAGCTAGAAAACTGACTGATACTTATTTCACGATACTAAAAAGAATACGGTGGAATTCTATATATATACTGTCAGCCGAACAAGGGTTTTTATAGCATCTCTAATGCCAAAGAACAGAAACAATATCTTCACTTTCGTGAAGTAGAGAAAGATACAAGCTTTAGTTTATATCTTCAATGTGGGATAATACTATCACAGCTGGAGAAAAAAGTATTCTTAACTGGTTATAGAAACTTTGTTCTAAAAAGATGAATTCCCAAATAGATGGAAAAGGATTTTTTTTTAACCAAGCCAGTATTTCCGATTTTCTCCATGTAAACAAAAATAATTTATTGGGATTATTTGGAGACCCGTCCCACCCGGTCATGCAGAGAAGGCATGTTACGGAACCGTTCTGTAAGAGAATTCCATTTGGCAGGGTCCAGGAGGTGGGCCTTCTCTGCAGTGGCTCCCACTGTTTGGAACATTCTGCCCCCGGAGGTGAGGCAAGCCCCATCACTCCTGACCTTCCAGAAGACCCTGAAGACCTGGCTCTGCCACCTCGCTTGGGGTGGGGAGGGGAGTAGTTATTCTTGGGGATGGCTGGCACCTTAGAGAGTTCCTCACATATATACGAACTGAACTTGATCTTTTATTGCCATCTGGATTTTATTTTTATTTTATATTTATATTTATATGTTGTATTTGTATTTATATTTTATATACTATTTATGGTTATTGTTTTTAACATGTTATTTTATTGTAAACTGCCCAGAGTCCCTCTTCTGGGGGGAGATGGGCAGTGGCAAAATTTGAAAAAAATAAATAATAAATAATTTATTGGGATTATTTGGAGAAGAAGAAATTCAGATACAGTTACTAAAAATTAAGGAGGTGAGGACAGGATAGACCCTAAACTACATTAATAGTGTGTAACTATTTTTATATAGATACTGAAGCTGAAGCTCAAATACTTTGGCCACCTAATGCGAAGAGAGGACTCACTGGAAAAGACCCTGATGCTGGGAAAGACTGAAGGCAAAAGGAGAAGGGGACGGCAGAAGATGAGATGGTTAGATAGTATCACCAATGCAATGAACATGAACTTGAGCAAACTCCGGGAGACAGTGGAGGACAGGAAGGCCTGGCGTGCTATGGTCCATGAGGTCACAAAGAGTCGGAAATTACTAAACGACTGAACAACAACAACTACTACTATTTTTCCTTTCACTTTTTTTTAACACATAAAGCATTAAATACCTTATGAGCATCGTCTGTTTGGACACCTTATGTGAAGACCTAGCTCTCTATAAATGGCTCTAATGCTGGGAAAGGTGGAAGGAAAGAGAAGAAGAGGACGACCAGCAGCAAGGTGGATGGACTCAGTTACAGTGGCAATGAGTGCACCATTGGAAGACCTGAAAGACCAGGTTAGTGACAGAATGTCATGGAGAAAATCTATCTATGTGGTCGCTAAGAGTTGAAAACGACTTGATGGCACATGATCGATTGATCAATCAATCAATCAATCAATCAATCAATGTTACCAGGAGCCAGATGGAATTTGCACTATGTTACAGTTGTGGTGACCATGCTGAACACAAACCAAGGGTGGAATGTACAGCAGATCTGGGCAAGGACAAGTTCCAAATTCAGCCCATGAGATTCCAAGTTGTTTTTCAATGCTGTATTGGAATCAGACGTATTCATTGCCTTATCAGTCCTTCATTCAGTCAGTCCTTTATTACAGTTGATGTCCAGTGTTACATTTAAAAAGCATAAAGGTGAAAATATACCAGATAAAATAAAATGAAATGTTATAAAATTGGTAAATATAAAATAATAACAAAATAAAATAATAATATAAAATATAAAATAAATATAAAATAATAATATCAATAAAATCAACAGCCATGTTAATTGTTTCAATGATTTTATTAATTATTTAAATGATCAGGGTAACTGATGGTGACAAATGTTACAGGCAATAAAACCAAATTTGGCCATATTGAAAGAAACCAAATCAGTGGTACATAAAATAAATTTGTATGACCTGGAAACTTAGTTAATAAAGGGGTTATGAAACCTAACCGTGCATCTTTATGGAATGAATAATAAAGTAATACAGGTGTCGTTATCTTCTACCACCCCTTCAGCACAAGGGCAAAACCTGGAAGAATACAGCTGTTGGCAGTGCATTAAAATGAGCTAAGGTTAATGTTCTCCTAAATTTGGGAATAGTTATCCGATTTAGTTTAAAATAAGGAGATCAGCTACTCAAAAAAACATCTCTAGGAAGCACCAATAAATCTAATAGCTTTTCCACATCGGACAAGTGTTGTTTTAAACTATCCACCACCTTTTTGTAACTCATAATCAGTATTATGTCTCGTGAGAGGCCATACCTCTGTAATTTTTGGTGAATTGATCTTCTCCAAGCTGATTCAAAATTATCCACAAAAATTAGGGATCCCAGACCCACAAGGAAGAAGATTAACTTTAGCCAATGTGAAACTCTACACAGCCATAAACTGGTCTCAACTGGAATCACAGCTACCTCACAGCGAAGGACCATGTTGGACGTGCCTTGTGCTACTTGAAAAAATAGACCTTAAAATGTTAGTTTGTACTCTTTGGAGAGGGGGCAATGCCTTGGCTGTCCTCTCTGTTGTACCCATCCTCAGTACCAAAGTGATGTGTGGGGGAGAAGAGAGGAATCATAAGGAGGTCCCTCACACTCAGATTTAGAGATTATATTGTTTACCATAAACCATTCCCCACCCTACCCCTAACCTCCCATCCAACATGCTTCATATTTGCAGTTACTGAAGCTTCATGGAAAGCTGTAGAAGAAAACAGAAATCGGCCATTCTCTTGTTGCAGACTTCTTTCTACAGATGCTAATAAAGTATTAGGATGCAATCTTGGAGTAATCAAGGCAATGTGTGATGCTGGGCAGCAGAGATTGGTAGGTGGGAGGCATGGGCTGCATACTAATTATTTACTTAGAGGGAAGACTTATTTGAGATGTGATATGATGAAATGGAGAGGAGCCCAACTGTAAACTTCATAAAGGGGAAATTCTGAGAGAGGAAATGTTAGACTTGTGAAGGTGGCTCAGATGGAAGCCAGAATGTCTTTTGGTGTGGCACCTTCTATCTGATTGATTTCTCTTTCTGATTGTTCTAGAAGTTGCATCCCTGCCATACTTTAGCTATCATCATCATCATCATCGTCATCATCATCATCATCATCATCATCATCATCATCATCATCTAAATTTATATGCTGCCCAACTCCCAGTGATTCTGAGCAGTTCTTTTTTCTTGGATTGCTGAATCCAAAATCTAGGCCAAAATGCTTAAGATTGAAGCATTTAATCCTGCTTCTTACAATGTATTGCCAGCAACTGCACTTCTCTGCTCAGTTGTGCATAATCCCTCCCTCACACTGCCCTTGTGTTACTTTGTCCACTCCCCCTGGCTTTGCCTTGTTCCTGGATCTTCTCTGCATGTCTCTTCAGCTCATGGAATTGCCTTTCTTGCTTTTTCAACCCTGATCTGCTTTTGTTTGACCAACATTTGCTTCTTTGGGGCTCCTAAGTAATTTATTGCTGCTTCCAGACATAAACACAACAGAGATACGTCTGGGCCAAAGACACAACATTTGAATCTTTCAGTGAACCTATTTTATAGACTTCCCTGCAACAATTTGCTTCAGGTCTCAGATTCATAGCAGTGCAACCTTAGGTACCCCCAAATATAGCCAACGTAATGGACAGACCAAAACATCCCAGGGACGTGACCTTTAGGAAAACAGTGCAATGACATCTTCATGCTGTGTTGGTAAAAATGTAACATTGCTGACCTTTATCAGTTACCCCCAAAACTGCTGCCTGAGGTATAGAATAAAACTCAGCTTAGTAACTGGGCCTGCTATGGTTGATTGCACGGCTCCATTTGAAGGGAGAAAGAGTCTCTTTATGTAAAAATTGTTGGGTGGCCACAGTTGTACTACCAGATGGCCACGTTTACCTCTTTCTAGTATGAAAAGAACTGGGAAAGCACAAGGTAAACTCTATGCTTTCATGAGAAGAAGAGGAAGAGGAACAGGAAGAGAAAATAGTAAAAGGAGCAAAAGGATAAAGGAAAAAGTCCATGTGTTGCCTGTATGGTATAGAGCAGGGGCTGGCAAACTTTTTTTGCCGGGAGCCATTTTGACATGCTCGTGCACATTTTGAAGTGCTCGAGAGCCAGGGGGCGGGGTTTGCGGGCGGGGGCCAATCGCGTGGAAGGGGGAGGGGTTTGCGGGCGGGAGCCAATCGCGTGGAAGGGGGAGGGGTTTGCGGGCGGGAGCCAATCGCGTGGAAGGGGGCGGGGTTTGCGGGCGGGGGCCAATCGCGCACACTTAGGGCCTGCTGCCGCCATGCCCGCTGCAGTGCCCGCCGCCGCCATGCCCGCTGCCATGACTGCGCAGGCAGAGCTGTCTGCCTGGCATTCGGGCGCTCCGGCTGGGGTGCAGCGGGACGGGAGCATCGCCGGCGGCCCGCGAGGACCGGCCAGGGAAGGCGCGCGGGCGGAGCTCCCGTCCCACTGCACCCCAGCCAGAGCGCCCGAGTGCCAGGCAGGCAGCTCCGCCCGCGTGCCTTCCCTGGCCGGTCCTCGCGGGCCGCTGGCGATGCTCCTGTCCCGCTGCACCCCAGCCGGAGCGCCCGAGTGCCAGGCAGGCAGCTCCGCCCGTGCGCCTTCCCTGGCCGGTCAAGATCCCTTCCCCGCCCCCAGCAGAACCAAATATGTTAAAAAGTGGGTAGGTAAAGCACGCTCGCGTAAACATCCTGGTTCCTTCATGATCAGTTGAGCAGCAGCCACACAGCAGCAGCAAGCGGGCGTCTTCGACAAATTGCTCTGGAAGGGGGCAGGGGAGGTTTGGAAGAAGGGAAAGAGAGGCTCGACTGCTCCAGTCGCTTCTCTTCTGGAGCCAAATCTTCCAAAGGGGCAGCGGCAGCAGCGGCGTCCTGGAAACCGGAAGTACTGATAGCCCACCACCGCCGCTGCCCCTTCGAAAGGGCAGACTCCGGGGACCCCGAAAATGCCCTCGGTTCCGGCAGGGAGGCAAAAATCACACGTGCAGGCTGCCGGGCTTCCCGACGCACAGCTGATTGGCGCGGTGGGGGGGGACAGGGTGGAAATTCTCTGTGCTGATCAGCTGTGCACCGGGAAGCCCCGCGCGCGTGCGATTTTTGCCTCCCTGCTGGAACCGAGGGCATTTTCGGGGTCCCCAGAGCCTGCTCTTCCAAAGGGGCAGCGGCAGCAGCGGCGTCCTGGAACCTGGAAGCACTGATGGCCCACCACCGCCGCTGCCCCTTCGAAAGGGCAGACTCCGGGGACCCCGAAAATGCCCTCCGTTCCGGCAGGGAGGCAAAAATCGTGCGTGCAGGCTGCCGGGCTTCCCGACGTACAGCTGATTGGCGCAGTGGGGGGGGACGGGGTGGAAATTCTCTGTGCTGATCAGCTGTGTGCCGGGAAGCCCCCCGCGCATGCGATTTTTGCCTCCCTGCTGGAACCGAGGGCATTTTCGGGGTCCCCAGAGCCTGCTCTTCCAAAGGGGCAGCGGCAGCAGCGGCGTCCTGGAACCCGGAAGCACTGATGGCCCACCACCGCCGCTGCCCCTTCGAAAGGGCAGACTCCGGGACCCCGAAAATGCCCTCGGTTCCGGCAGGGAGGCAAAAATTGCGCGTGCAGGCTGCCGGGCTTCCCGACGCACAGCTGATTGGCGCAGAGAATTTCCACTCCAGGTGGCCTGGCAGCACGCGCGCATACAATTTTCACCTCCCTGCCAGAATCGAGGGCATTTTCATCAGCGCTTCCGGCTTGTCACGCGACACACTTGGGGGCCCCCGGCGACACAGTATTGTGTCGACACACAGTTTGGAAAGCCCTGGGTTAAGGCGATGGGCAAGTGCCCGTCGTCAAGATGGCTGCCGGAGACGGAGGCTTCCAAACTCTCGCGAGACTGTGTGAAGCCCGTCCCCGGAGGAAAAAGAGAGGCTGGGCCTAGGCGGTTGCCAGGGGTATGCCCACAGCCACGCACACCATGCCCGCTGCCACGCCTGCCCCGCCACACTCACTGCCGCGCCTGCCCCCGCCACACTCGCTGCCGCACCTGCCCCCGCCACGCCCGCCACGCCTGCCTGTGGAAGAGCCACACTCAAGGAGCCAAAGAGCCGCATTTGGCTCGCGAGCCGCCATTTCCGACCCTTGGTATAGAGTGTCAAATCTAAAAGACTTATTTAAACTGAGTGAAGCAGTTTCTTCAGGCAGCAGATTTTTAGTGTTGTGAAAGGACAACATAGTTATTAATATGTTCAGGGGATTTTTTAATTATTATTTTTATTTTTTTGCTAGGGCGGAAGAAAGATTTTCTGCCTTAGGTACAAAATCACAAGGCTACATTTGGGTAATATAGCTCTTGACTTGAAAGGGTGAGGGACCATTTTCTTCTCTCCCCTCACAAGATCCCTATTCCAGATGACATAGTGATCTTGAGTCCCTCATTCCCTCTCAGTTAAATCCTTCTCTCAGGGATGCTGAGAGGATGTAAGTGGGATCAGTAAAACCATGGACGATAGTATGTTCTTGTCAGTGAAAAGGTAGCAGAGAAAGATGAGCTTTGGGAAGGGAGAAAAGCAAATGGCTCCATTCCCCCCATCAACTCAAGATCCATAGTACCCAAATCTGGCCTAGTGATTTTGTCCCTGGAAGCAGAAAATCCTACAACATTCTAGGGTGCAAATGCAACAAATGCACTCACTTTTAACTTGTGGGGGGACAAGCTTATCATCAGCTCTGTTCATCTTTCTCACAAAAGTGCTATCCAGGGAGCAAGAACAGCTTTTCTTCTTCCCCTTCTAAGAAAACATTGAAATACATAAAGGGAAACATCAGTTTGAAATTCCTGGCTAATTAATTTATTTTTACTCTTTAAACTTTTTTCTTATCAAGCATGATCTTGAAGCAAATAATTGTCATTGTCATCGAAAAGGAAGTCATTCAAAGTCTGCAGCTCACACTGTACTTGCTTTGTGAAGACAGGCTGAGACTTAGATGTATTATCATCTTAAAAAGAGAGGCATCTAGTCATAGGAATCTCTTTCCCTCCTTTTACAGCCCTTCAGGGAAAGGATTATTCATTATTGTTACTTGGCACACAGCAAGCTTCACCATTTCCAATTAAAGGCTTTTCCATTTCTTTAGCAGCTTTGCAGCCACTTCTCAGAATATGTGAAATGAAATGAAGCTGTTCGTTGTCAACAGCTCCTTTACAAATATGAGCATCAGTGCAAACTACCAAAGCCAATGTTCTTTTGTCCCCAGTGCATGAAACGATGCTGGAAGTTTTAATTAGCTTCATATAGATGGTGCAATCTGGGAAATCAACTAACTAAAGAGTAAGCAACTTGATGGCCTCTGGGCCAAATCTGCCATTCCTAGTAGTGCCATTTTCTTTTTTCTTTAATAGTAATTTTATGAAAAATTACAACTACAGTGATAAAAAACTAATATACGCTAAAAAAAAGAAGATGCAGAAAAGAAAAAGGAAATAGAAAAAATAGAAAAGAAAAAATAAGAATATAGTAAAGAAAAAGAAAAGAAATATATAAAGAAGTGACTTCCCCCTTCCTCACAACAAGTATAAACAATTTTAGTAACTAATCACCTTCTCTTAAAATATAACAAATGATCTCTTCTTCCCATATTCCATCTCTTATCTATAAACAAATCCATAAACCTCGTCATTTCAGTCCTGATGACAGCAAAAATCCATTAAGGGTTACCAGAGATAACAACGTATCTATTTTAACCTTGATCAAATAAACCAACTGTATATTCCTTCCTTTTACTTCTAACAATCTTGATCTTTAGTCCCTTCAAATAATGTCCTAGAACTTGATTTCTTTCTCTTTTTTCTTTATCCCTTCTCACAAAATTCTTCAAAGCTTTAACAAGCCTCTTTTGTAAATCCAATATAGGAAAATTATCCAGGTCACTCTCTTGGTTTGTTATTTATATATCCCTTTTAATTATTAAGACATCAGTAAGTTTCTTTTGTATGTACAGTGTAACATCTTTTTCCATGTCATTCTTGTAGCCTGTCATTTTTAAATCCACTTTCAAATCAGTCTCAATCTTGTCAGGTAAAACTTGTTCCTCTTACATAACATTTTTTAAACACAGTCTATCTATAGAGGCAGACACTCTTAAAATTAACTTCTGGGTTCATTGTTCAAAAATATCCTTCAATATGTCCAATGTTAAAATATTTTGCTTCATTCTGTATTTGTACGTTGACTTTACTTTTAACAGTCTTGATCCTTAGTCCCTTCAAATAATGCCCTAAAAGTTTATTTCTTTTCATTTTTTCTCTGTCCCTTCTCACAAAATTCTTCAAAGCTTTAATGAGCCTCTTTTGTAAATCCAATACACTTGTGGGTGTAGGTCCTCTCCTTGTCCAGAGAGGAATTACGAACAGCTGGTCTATTTGCCGGCTCTTCATTCCGCCGTGGTTGTCAGCTCTGCTTTTAGTGGAGCCATCGTCAGTTTACCATTTCTTCCCCGGAAGTCAGTACTGCCATCTTCATGATTATTTCATTAACAAGCACTGATCTAAAGAGAATTGTGGATGAGCAGCATTGATTTTGATCAGGTTAATTCAGAAAGCCTTGGCAATATCTGTTGGGAAGGGTGCTGGAGGCAGGTCAATAAAATACAGCCTCTCAATTGGCTTGTACAAGAAGGGCAAACATTTCTGTAATTCTCTTCTTTCTCTTCTTACAGTGTCAACCGTGGAGTCTTTGGTGCTCTGAGCCTTGTTGTTTTCTTGCAGACATTTAATTGCCAGGCTAGGCAACATCTTCAGTGCGAAAAGGGAGTGGGACTTGCTCTCTGTTTATATACCATGGCTTGTCCTGCTTGTGTTGGTGGAGGTGTTGTTCTCTCCTTAGGAGTTCCTTGATTGGGCTGTTGTTTGCTGCTTGGTTTATTGACTGAGTTAATAGTTCCTTGATTAGGGTATTGTCCTGTGTAGGTGTAGAAATAACACGCCGAGGCTGGGAATCTAGTCTCTAGTGTTTATTGGTGACTACATACAGAATCCTGCTAAACTGATAGTGCCCAAAGAGTCCCAAAGATATGAGTCCAACCTAGGGCGGAGCTTTACTGAGGTGTTTGGGAAAGAAGGCCAGGCTTTCCGAGCTACGTGCTCGCTTCCCTCCCATGAGCAAGCTCCCCCCTCCACTCTCCTGTGTCTCCCTGACAGGTATATTGTGCTAATAGTTCCTCTGGTGCTAATCCTGGTGTTAATCTTTGCATATCTGAGTGTTGATTGCTGGTAAGGAGGTGTTCTTGTCTTCTGGCTTTTCTATTGTCTATTATGAATGGTACGTAAATGTTGTTTACCTCTATGTGTCTGTTGATGGCTGCTTTGTCTGAGTGCCAAGCTTCCAGGAATTCTCTAGCATTTTTTGATTTGGCTTGGTTTATGATGCTCACAGTTTCTCAGTTGAAAGTATGGTTGAGTCTGTCCATGTGTTGTGAGTTTAAGGAGTTTTCATAGTGTCTTCTGACTGCTAGTTGGTGTTCATGGATGCGTTCGGCGAGTCTTCTGCCTGTCTGTCCTACATAGTGGCTGTTACAGTCCTTACACTGTATGTTGTAGATAACTCCTGTTTTTTCTTCTTGGGCTACTGGGTCTTTTGGGTTACTTACGGTGTTCTGAAGGGTTTTGGTTGGTTTATGTGCTACGGTGATGCTGTGTGGTTATAACACTCTATTGGTAGTTTCTGAGATGTTTCTGATGTATTGCAGTGTAATCCTTTTCATAGCTTCTGTTGGTTTTGCTGTGGTGGGTTGAGTGGTCAGGCACTTTTTGATAAAGTTGCGTGGGTATCTATTTTGCTGGCAGATGCTATATAAGTGGTCTGTTTCCTTTTTCTGGTGTTCTGGGTTGCTGCAGTGCGTTTGTGCTCATCTGAATAGTGTTCTTACACAGCTCCTTTTGTGGGAGGTTGGGTTACTGCTTTGGTAGTGGAGCACTTGGTTAGTGTTGGTAGATTTCCAGTAGACTTGTGTTTCTAGAATGCCATCATTTCCTCTACTGATGATGATGTCCAAGAATGGTAGTGTGTTGTTGTTTTCTTCTTCCCTTGTGAATTTATTCCTTTGAAGATGTTGTTGATGGCTTCATGTGTTTCCTCCAGTTGTTCCTTTTTTATTATGACGAAGGTGTCATCTACATACCAGATCCATACTTTGGGTTGTATGCGTGGGAGTGCTATCCTTTCTAGATGTTGCATTACAATCTCTGCTATGAGTCCTGAGAGTGGTGATCCCATAGGTGTTCCTTTGATTTGTTGATATATTTATCCATCAAACTGAAAGTAGTTGGTGAGGCAGAGGTTGATGAGGTCCATGATTCTGGGTATTTTTATCTTGGTGTATCTAGTTAGGTCGGGTGTGTTGCGTAGAACTGCTGTCATGGATTCTTTCACTAGTGCTGGGTTTATGGATGGAAAGAGTGCAGTGACATCAAATGACACCATAATTTCATCTTCATCTATTTTTAGGTCTTTGATTTTCTGGAGGCACTGTAGTGGAGAGTTGATAGATTATTTGCTCTCCTCTGTGAGATGCCCAAGTTTTCTTGTAAGTTCTTTAGCTATGTTGTATGTGGGGGTCCCTGGTAATGATACAATTGGATGGAGCGGTATGTCGGGCTTGTGTATTTTGGGGCATCCGTAGAAGCGTGGGATGATTGGTCCGCTGTTTTTCATCCACCTCTGTTCTTCTTTTGTGATTTGACCTTTCTTGGTTAGGTTGTTGAGGATTCTTTTGACCTGGTTGTCCAGTTTCTGTATGGGATTGGTGCTTACTGGGCTATAGGTTTCTTTTTCCTCAAGTAAGTCTTTGGCTTTTTGTATATAGTGGTTGTAAACCACCCAGAGTCTACCACGGTAGAGATGGGCGGGGATAAATCAAATAAATAAATAAATAAATAAATAAATAAATAAATAAATAAATAAATATATTGCGATCTGTCCATAATGATGGTGGTGTGGCCTTTGTCTGCTGGGAGGATGATGATGATTCTGGGAGGATGATGATTCTCTTTGTCTGCTGGGAGGATGATTGTGATTCTGGGAGGATAATGTTTCTCTTCGATTTGTACAGTGTCAACCTTCTATTTCTATAACTAGAAGAAGCATCTTGTGGGAATGTTTGAGTTCTGAAGTCAGAATCTGACCTGGAGGCATATTTGGAGGTCTTCAGTTTTAATGCTGTAGTCTGTACTATGATGCCTCTGTATTATGTACTCAAGCTTGGCTACACTGAGATCCTTTGCCATTTTTCCTGGGCATACCACCTCAACTGGATTTTTTTGTTTTTGTTTTTGTTTTAGTCTTTTAGTTTTCTATCCCTCCTCAGCAACATTCTTTAGTGCTCCCTCACAAATTTACCTTTTATCAGTTTGATCTTCTCCAGTCCATTAGCATTTCTCATTTGGGGTACTTCAATGAATGTTAAAAAGCAATTGTATTTCCACAAATGTGTTCAATTCGCACAAGCCATCAGAAGGGTAAAATGTTTTCAGGATAGAAATAATTTTCAGGGTCTCCAAACACAGCAGCTTTTGAATGTGATTAAACACCCAAGCTAAAAAATGTATGTTAGATTACTCTCCCAGCTATTTTTTTTAGATTTTTTATTGCGCCTTTATTATTTTTTTATAAATAACTCAAGGCGGCAAACATACTTAATACTCCTTCCTTCTCCTATTTTCCCCACAACAACAACCCTGTGAGGTGAGTTGGGCTGAGAGAGAGTGACTGGCCCAAAGTCACCCAGCCGGCTTTCATGCCTAAGGTGGGACTAGAACTCACAGACTCCTGGTTTCTAGCCTGGGACCTGAAACACTAGACCAAACTGGCTGTGATGAAGCTGGTCCTCAGTTATTAATTCAGAGTCTCTCAATTGCACGTCATCACAGGATGTAGAAGAGTTCTTTATTAATACAGGTGATCAGTCCAAGTTAAAGAACAGACTGAGGAATGCCCGCACAATTGCTGTTACAAAAATCCAAGTACCGGCCCCCCTCCGTTCCAGCCCTCCCTAAATGCTACTTTCCCTCTAACACAGTGTTCCTCAACCTTAGCAACTTGAACATGTGTGGACTTCAACTCCCAGAATTCCCCAGCCAGCAACGCTGGCTAGGGAATTCTGGGAGTTGAAGTCCACACATCTTCAAGTTGCTAAGGTTGGGGATCCCTGCTCTAACAACTCTCTGAACTCTCAGGTGCACATATTTTAGCTAACAAGCACTGCTAGTGCCAACCGAACTGACCTTGGAGCTATACAGGCCGTTACAACAATTCTAATCAACATACCGAAGTGCTACTACAAGCATGCTAAGAAGATACTACAATACAATGGAAGGATACTAAATCCTGACACTGGCTTTATTTCCCAGCTATGTCAGCATAACAAATAATTCCGCCTATCTTAAGACTGTTCTACGAGCAGAAAATGTAGAAAAGGAGTTCAGAAATGATTTCCCCAAAGCAGCCTTTCTCAACTTTTTGACCCTGGAGGAACCCTTGAAATATGTTTTCAGGCCTCAGGGAACCCCTGCACATTCAGGCTCAAATATAGGCCAGAAGTTACAAAATTATTATATTTGTTTCATGTGTAGGCCTGTATATATGCATTAACAGTGTTCTTAAGCTAAAAATAAAGAATGAAACTTACCTCTTTAATGTGAAGCTGCCCAAATTTGAAATGATTGTTTGAATAAATTGTGATCTCCCAGGGAACCCCTAGTGACCTCTTGTGGAACCCGAGTGTTCCACAAAGCCCTGGTTGAGAAAGCTTTGAACTTTAGTTTCAGGAGGGTTCAGCTTCATCAGTGCTGACAAATTAGCTAATTTTTTTGACACAAGTTCACAGGTTGTTCGCATGACAGCTGCCTTATTACTGAACAAACTCACTTGCATTTTTCACCCCCTTTTTCCAAAACTGCCTGACTCCAATTGTTTCTGTTCGTCCCACCAGAACTGAGAGGGTGGGCACAAAGCCAGTCCCTTCTAACAAGCAATGCCATCTTGTTGGACCCAGGAAGTGGGCCTTCTCCGTGGCAGCATCTGCCCTGCAGAACAGCATCCCTCCAGAAATCCAGATGGTCCTAATCCTATAAACTTTTATGCAAGGCACTGAAAATCTGGCTAGAGCAGGGCTTTCCAAAGTTTTCCCGCGGCGACACACCAACCACCGTTGGTGTGTCGCCGCGGGGAAACCTGAAAGTGCCGCCATTTCGGCAGCGCGCAAAAACCCGGAAGCGCTGCTGCCGCTTTCAGTTTTTTGCACACCGCCGTTGGTGTGTTGCCGCGGGAAAACCCGGAAGCGCTGATCATAATCGCTTCCAGGTTGTGTGGCGACACACCAGACTGTGTGTGTCGCCACCAGACACTTTTGTGTCGCCACACAGTTTGGAAAGCTCTGGGCTAGAGCCTCATGCATTTGGGTTGGGAGGTTAAGCAAACTCTGCTTGTTGATTGGTTTTATTGCTGTTTTTCTTTCTTGTAAATTGGGAACAATTCTTTTCGACCTCAGACATTTGTTATATGGATTGTTGGTTTAATTTCATTGTAGGGGTGGGGGTGGTTTTAACTCTTTGTATGCAGCCCAGAGTCATTGTCATGAGATGGGCAGACATATAAATTGAATGAATAAATAAAATACATATAATTGCAGCACTTGCACAAAATGAATGTGAAGAAAACTTATGGTGAGACATGGCTATATTTATATATTTTCCTGGCCACCTGGGATTGTTGTGCTTGTGTGTTTGTGTTTTCATTTCTCTTAGTACACAAGTGGATAACACTTGGCCTGCAGGCAACATAAAGCTCTCATATCCATGTGTGGGCAAAACTCTTCAAGATTATATCATTAACGTTTGGTGGAAAACTGGTAGTTTTCAGTGCTGAGTTTAATGGACAAATTAGACTCTAAAATATGTACATTGTCTTCTGCAAGGCTTAACATCTCCCAAAACGAGGCAGAAAAGATCACAGTGCTTTGGTCCTCAGGGGCCAGAAATAATGTTTACAATTTATCTGTGGCTCCCAGATGAAAAAAGAGGCCTACCCTTGCCTTAGGATGTTTAAATGATTGCAAGAGCCTTCTTAGTTTTTCAATCCAGATGTAAATATTTGCACACCTCTTCTTCTTCTTTAAATAAATACTTTATATCATATTTCTCTTAAAATCTTTAGAGTGGCTTAGACGAGCCTTTGTAAGCAGTTTCCATCCACACAGCGATGTGACTGAAGCTACTGAGGTCATTTAACAATATAATAATATCATCAATCTTTATTCTATTCTTTGTGGAGTTAATTCAGTTTCCATCACAAGACTAAAGCTGCTGTCCTTAAAGAGATGGAGCACCAAGTAATACAGGACTGAACTGGATATATCAACTGTAGTGTCACACTAAAGCTTTAACGTTATGCCGAACTTGGAAACAATTACAAATGTTGAGGATCACAGTGAAAAAAGACCAGGTTTCAGCAGTTTTGGTGAGTAGTACTTCTTTGAACTGTACATTTTATTCCATTACAGTGAGTAAGAAACATAGCCTTTTATATACAGAAAAATTTCTCACTGTATCCTTTCAGTATTTCATTGTTTCTATAACTGAGAAAAAAGGTTTCTAATGTGGTCAAAAGTGCACCAACAATATAGAAGAGGGAGGTATCAGCAACATATAAGGGAGCCAGTTTGGTCTAGCGGTCAAGGCAATGGGCTAGAATCCAGGAGTCTGTGAGTTCTAGTCCCGCCTTAGGCCTGAAAGCCTGGTGGGTGACCTTGGGCCAGTCACTCACTCTCAGCCCTGGGAAGGAGCCAATAGGAAACCAGGAGACTGAGAGTTCTAGTCCCGCCTTAGGCATGAAAGCTGGCTGGGTGACCTTGGGCCAGTCACTCTCTCTCAGCCCAACTCACCTCACAGGGTTGTTGTTGGGGGGAAAATAGGAGGAGGAAGGAGTATTAGGTATGTTCTCCGCCTTGAGTTATTTGTAAAAATAATAAAGGTGGGATAATTTTTTTTAAAAAAAGAGATATACAGTACATTGAAAAAATATTTGCCCATTCCCACTGTTAACACTTCACGATATGAGACATTTTTCTAGAAAACTGTCCCCATGCAAGTACTGCAGAAGTAGACCCTTTCCACCGACAGATCAAATATTATTGATTTAAATTCAGCAACTTTATGTTGTTGTAAATTCAACAATCTTGGTTTATTTTCTTCTTGGAATTTATCCATACCCCATTTAGGAAAATATTCTGATGTGTGGAAGAAACATTGTGCATTATTTGCAAATTCAGAAAAAATAACATGGTGGAATGTTTGAAGTATAAGACTGGGATCATGAAGACCTGAGTTTTAATCCCCAACAGCTATGATTCTTGCTGGCAATTTTGGATCTGTTCTTATTGCTCAGTGTACTCTATCTCACAGCTTCCAGAAGTTGCTTTTATTAAGTGCTTTTATTAAGTCTGCAAACTCAGTAGCACTGGTGATGTTACCTAGTTGGGTAATGAAATGTCTGCAAGCAAACAACCAAGCTCAGAGAGCACCAAGGACTCCACAGTTTTATTAATCTGTTGAAACAAAAGAATCACAAAGTTGTGTGGTATTTTTAAACAAGGATCTGATGGCAGATGAAGAGAATCCGAGATGGTTTGCTCCAGTTGCACTTCCCTGGTGCTGTCATAACCAAACTGCAAATATCCGGATGACCACTAGATGGTGGGAAGAGATTTGCTGCCATCTAGTGATCACCTGGATTATTGCAGCCCAGAAGTGATAGTTGTGAACAACTCCCCATCCCCGCACACAAAGCTCCCTGTAAGAAGTTCTTATTTTTGATACTGTTTTCATTTAGGTTGGAGATGTCATTTGTAAGTTGCTCTGTATCTTGAAAACTGGAATGACATGCTGTTGTTGTTATTGTTGTTACTATTATTGCATGAACAATTTTGTTATGGCATAAGTGCTTTGGAAGCCATAAGCTTCTATGAAAAGTTAGTAAGTCCCTTGATACATCTAATCCATGAAAGCCTCTACTGTAATAAATGTCTTAGCTTTCAAATACCACAAGATTTCTACCTCACAGAATTGTTACAAAGATAAAATGAGTCTACACTTATGTAGCTCATATCGGGAATCTGGTGAAAAGACTGGAAAATTATGAGACGAGTGGTTGAAACAACAAAAGCGATGGAACTTTATTTCTGGAATTCAGGCCAATGAGGACCAGCTATATGCTGGCACAGAATTTATTAATTGCCAATTTTGTTGACTTTTACACTGTTACATAAACCTGAGCCCTCTGCAAATGAACAACACATTCTAGACTTTTGGGGAGATATTGAAATGGAACAACTTTCTCAAGAATATAAAAGTAATAAGTAAATTAACTTGCAGAACAAATCAGTCCTTCAAAACCCAGAGGTGGGCTACAAACACAAATTTCTATCTAACAGGACATCTAAAACATGGCAAAAACAAGGCAAAGATGGTGGCTATCAAGTCTTTTTCATACCTCATTCCTCAGAAATACATTATTTACAGCATTCCAGATGTGCTGGACTATAATTCCCCTAACTCCTTGCCAGTATCACTTTCCTCTATCTTACTTCTTGTTCCCCCTCTTCTTCTTCTTTATGAACTAGAGCAGTGTTTCTCAACCTTGGCCATTTTAAGTTGAAGTCCACCTGTCTTAATGTTGCGAAGGTTCAGAAACACTGAACTAGAGCTATCGGGTTATCTGTATGATCCCTATAGGATATGTATATATATATGATGCCTATATATAACTATATATATATAACTATATATAACTACAGCCCACACGACTGTGCAGGGGAAACCTTTACTTTACTATATATAACTATGGCCCACTGCAGATGCACACAACCCCTGCTGCCTTCGACCTTGCTTAGAGTTTTAAAAACGTTGATGTGAAGCACCCTTTACAGACATATATGTGAGAAGTGTTTTCCAGGCCTAAAATTATACTGAGCTGCAGGCAAAGTGTTTAAAATGCAACTGCATTTAAAAAAAAACATTGCATAGTTTTCTTTTTCTTTTTCTCTCTCTTTAGAAAATTCCAGGTAACTCTAAGTAGATACCATTAGAGTGGCTTTTAAACAATTTTTTTTAATGGAAGTTCTATGTAGATTTAAGAAAGTAAGGCTTACTGATGTGGTAACAGGTAGCACTTAGCAAAACCAAAACCAAAACCCTACTATCTTTTTGTGGCTAACATAAATACCTTTTAACGGCGGGGGGGGGGGGGGGAGTCATATACCTACCAGTTAACTACCAGTTCAATGTGGAAAAAGCAAATTACCTTTGTTCATGCAAACCAAATGAATGTAGTCCATGTAATCCTTGAAATACATGAATAACAAAATTTAAAAGGAGTAATTTGTGTGAGGTAAAAGCATGGCAACAAAGGTGAAATAAAATGCAACCTAGGTTTATTCTGAAATGTTTATGTTTCCCAGAGGACCTGCTTTCCTTTCCTTCAGAGCATGTCAAAATGTATCTGAGAGGTTTTCTACATCAAGGTGAGCCTGGCGTGACACTTTTTTCTTCTGCGTCAACATCTTAAAATATAGACAAGTGGAGACACTTAAAAAGTTTAGACAGATGTTTTCCATTTGTGTCAGAGGGATTTGGATACTCTGGGAGGCTTTTTGTGGAAGTCTGTGGCAATATTATATAAGTTTATAGTGCATTAGAATCTAGGCTTTGAAAATCAAGGACACATCAAAAAACAAACGCTTGTTACAGAATATTATGCAGAGGTATTGGTGAGGGAGAATTTTGTTTCATCCATATTTTCTCAGCTAAAACGGTTGAGTTTAGAACTGCATATATCAATATCTATCTATATACAGTATATGAGGATCAGTTGTGTACATAATATTTGTTAGAAGAAACTGCATACACACATAAATTCTATTTTTTGTGCATGCTTTAAAAATGGTGATTGATGCATAATGTATGGATTTGTCAGACCATAGGACTGAAAACCACATCATTAATCTTTGTTCTAATGGATAAGTACTTGGTAGGGATCTAAATGTATGGTGTTGGTGTACAGCAAGACTGGCTGGGGAATTTTGGGAGTTGAAGTCCACACATCTTAAAGTTGCCAAGGTTGAGAAACACTGATCTAGATCCTCATTCTCCAAAGCCTAGAAACTGGCAGAGCTGAGTTATTTATTTATTTTTTGTGCCTTCAAGTCAGTATTGACTCCTGGTTGACTGCCTGGACAAGTCCCTGCAGTTTTCTTGGCAAGGTTTTTCAGAAGTGGTTTGCCCTTGCCTGCTTCCTAGGGCTGAGAGAGAGTGAGTGGCCCAAGGTCACCCAGCTGGTTTTGTGCATAAGGTGGGACTAGAATTCACAGTCTCCTGGTTTCTAGCCTGATGCCTTAATCCCTACACCAAACTGGTTCTCAGGTGAGTGATGGGATGTCTCAAATGAACCAACTCAACTCTGCCCCTGTGGAGTGTAAATATCTCCCTAGGGCTAAAACTGTTGGAAATTCAGCAAATCAACATGCCTCATTTGCAGGTAGATGAGTTCATCCCAGGATGCAATTCTCCATGTCTTTGAGGAAGCTGTTTTGTTGCCACTCCCACTTCCTCCTTCTCCTTTTGTAGTCTGCTCTCTTTTTTCTTCCACCGGAGGAGTAGGACGCACGTGGCATGCTGCTCCTATCCATGGAGACGCCTTGTGCTAGGCCTCAACTCAGTAGGCTTTTTCCCCCCCTTTCTCCATGCAGCCTTCACCAGCAATGAGGGGTGAGGGTGAAAAAAGTTTAGGGAACCAAAGGAGAATCATTTCTCAACAAAATGGATGTAACTGGACCAATAAACGTAAGAACTCTTTTGTACTTACTTTTTGAACCTACTATGTCTAAGCGTGTGATTCTTATGCATGGGTGGGCTAAGTGTGTAAGATCAATAACCTGTATCTCTCTATCATGCTCACAGGCTGTTTTTAAACAATATCCTTTTTCTGTGCACGAGCTTATATTACGTTAAGCTCTGCTCCATTCACTGGTTCTAACAGGCCACTGAATGATCTTCAAAGGGTTATGGGCCCAGATTTTGTATAAAGAGGTTTTGTTTTCAAACGGCAGAAATTTTTCCTTTTTGCCTTGTTTTGTTTTTGAGCAGAAATTTTCTTTTTTTGCTGGTTTTGCATGAAAAAACATGATAATCAAATTTTGTCTCCTCAGAATCTCTTCCCTTCCCTTCCCTTCCCTTCCCTTCCCTTCCCTTCCCTTCCCTTCCCTTCCCTTCTCTTCAACTCTCTAGGAGTTGAACTTCTGATCTAACTACATCCACAGTTACAATTAAACACACAGTCCCTAATAAGATAATTTTCTTCCTTTTCGGTTAATGTTAAAAGCTAAGTGTAATCAAAATCATTAATCCTCCAAAACATAAACTTATTCATACTGTATGTGATGAAAAAGGGGCTTTTTTTTTAAAAAAACCTGGTAGATCTAGAGATAGCCTTTATTAAAGTTTCTTATTTCTGAATAAGAAATTTCATTATTTCATTAAACATTGA
Source organism: Charina bottae (assembly GCA_023362775.1). Taxonomy (NCBI): domain Eukaryota; kingdom Metazoa; phylum Chordata; class Lepidosauria; order Squamata; family Charinaidae; genus Charina; species Charina bottae. Next base: position 188,468,605 of record JALMGJ010000002.1, on the reverse strand, counting down.
ATCCCATTTTAGTGGAGAGGAAGACAGTCCCCACACATTTTCATTTTGAGGGCATTTTCCCTGCAAATGTGAACTCCATCCAAATCTATGGCTTAATCAATCAATTGACAGATCAATCCATTTTGTTTCCATGCATATCTGTTTGATTGATCAGTAAGGCAGCTAAGCACAAGCAGCCTCCAAGTCTGAAACATTCTAAACTTGGAATAATCAATTGAAATCTTCCTCTTCAAGACCTGAAAAATAGTTCTGGAGTTTTCTCCTAGGATAAAATGGGGGCATTTTGATCTATTTTGTTTCTTGTGTTCCATCTAGAACAAAATCCTGTAGTCATGGGGACTTGGAGAGTGTGTTAACCAGTAAAACAGGAAGCACAATAGGTTCCTTTCTTCCTATCTCAAGTAGGTTTTAGTAAAGGAAAATATTGGATAGAGATCACAGAGAGTCAGTTAAACAAGTGTTCAGAGCCATTATAGATATTGAACCGCCCAGGGTCCCCAATGGGGGAGATGGGAGGTAATATAAATGTAATAAATAAATAAATAAATAATTTTTAAAAAAGAGATTTGCTAAGGTAATCTTACCTAACTTATCACTGCTTTTACATTTTTTGTTATTTATTTATTTATATTGATATTTATACCCCGCCTATCCCCTCCCTAACGGAGGACTCCGTTATGGGAAAATTAGAATTCATGAACTCGTAACACAATAGCTAGTTCTTGTATAACTCAATATTTGTGTTCCCAGAAACTCTCATGCAATGCAAAATCATGGAATATGAATAACAGGGCTTATGGAAAAAATAGGGTTAGGGAGAGCCCATTCAAGAATCGGAACATATTGTAACCAAAACATTACCAAACACAATAAATGATCCTAATAAATATTTACACGGTTGAAGGAGGCACTTTTCAGAATGTTCAGCTTTTTTCAGAGGTATTCGTATATTGCCAATGCTTTCTCTCTTATTGTGAGAAAATTGCCCCTAATCCCTTCTCCATCTCATCTTCAATCCAAACACTTAATAAACATTCCATATCTTCAGTTCCAATTCTTTATGTCTTGTACTAATAGACTTTGTAGCACTTTAACTTGTTCTTGCCAAAATACTTGCTTTTATTATCTCAGCATTTCTTCTGATTGTCCTTAACATCGCCTCACTTGGACCACAAGCATGCTTTTGTCACATGCTCTTTCGTTTCTTTCAAACCCTTGAGAATTTCAAACTTTTTTCTCAATTGAAAAAGCTTTTTTTCTCTCCTTTTCTTCCCCTGAAATTTGACCACCAGCACACCGCTTAGGCACATTTTGTTCAATTGGTTTTCTCATGGGGGGGGGAGCACACTTAAGCAGTAACAACACACACAAACACAAAACAACAAGAAAGGCACAAAAGACACTAACAAAATAACGAATGTGTAGCAACTGACTTGGAGAGCCAGTGTGGTGTGGTGGTTAAGGCATCAGGCTAGAAACCGGGAGACCGTGAGTTCTAGTCCTGCCTTGGGCACAAAGCCAGCTGGGTGACCTTGGACCGGTCACTGTCTCTCAGACCTAGGAAGCAGGCAATGGCAAACCACTTCTGAAAAACCTTGCCAAGAAAACTGCAGGGATTTGTCCAGGCAGTCACCAGGAGCCAACATTGACTCAAAGACACCCAAAAAAAAAAAAAGCAACTGACTTGAGCAGGCTGTAAACAAAGCAGCAAGCCATTTCATCCAACTGGGCAGCACTTGTTGGATGGCACCTGCCTTTTCTCATTAGCACAAAATTGAAACTCAGAAAAATTGCTTCATGATATACAGATTTTGTTCTCCTATATATCAATAATGTATCAGGAATCTGTACAGTATAAACATGTGGTATATGAGAACTACTTGTATTTTGTTGCTGTTATTCTGTTGTTCATTTGCTGTGTAAGTCTATTGCTGTTTAATGGGCTCAGTTTGGTGGCTGTTTGAAGAAATAAGCCAGACTTCTAAAATATGCCTGTTGCTTTACTGTTGACTTTTTAAAAAAAATAATAATCCCCTTGGCTATTTTTCTTTCTCTGGTTGGGAGTTAGATAGCATTGAGCATGAGCTACCACCACAGTTTGGATACAATAAATAAATAAATATGAAGGAGCCAAAGGGCTTGATTTTAATTATCATTGTTTCCTATGGTGGAACATTCAAAATGTTTCAAGTTTTGCTCTTTGGAGCAAGAAACATTTGAAACATTGCAAAGGAACATTCAGAATTGGAGTATTTTATTCTGAGATTAGAAAAAAAAATTTTTTCCTCAAAAGCAATGCTGTATGAAAATATGCAAAGCGGATTCTCATTTGCATTCATCACAGATCTCTGAAATTTATGCAGTGGCTTGCTTAGTAATAGATTTGATATTTTCCCCAATTTTTTCCAAAACAGACCTTCAGTTGATCTAGCCCAATAATGTTTTTTCTGGTAGTGATAATTCAAGGTCTGAAAATCCTTTCTTCTCCCCAGACATGTTTTAAGTGAAGATGTCATCAGATTAAAGACAGGCAAAAAAGAAAAAAATACAAAATAGTGCAAAAACATGGAAAAGCTAAATACACAGTAAATTATCAGGCTTAAGACATTTAATAGTAGTATCTCGATATTTGTTTCACACAAGATTGTCTTTTAATTTAGTTTTGGATTTTTTTAAAGAAAAGGTCAACACTATTTATGCATTACATTATATCCATTTCTCAGCTGGGGTAATGGATCCATAATTACTATAATACTCTGAATATGGTTGTCAGTTCCATTTCAGCTCATCTGCAACCACTTAATGCAATATCGGATTTTCAGTAGAAGATCATATTTCGGTCCTGTTTGACAAAAGCCCTTATGAAAGAGAGATTATGTTGAGGAAAAAGAGGGCATCTGAATAATTTAACAGCTACATATAGGCCTATAAAATATTAAAAGGCCAGTAGTATACTATAGAGAGTTTTGTAAAGCTGCTATCTTGACATTAGTCTCCTATTGTACTTATGCTTTATGCAGTTGAAGATAAATAGCAACAGACAAAGAAGATGGTGGTGGAATGGCCCTTTGTAGATGAGAGAGAAAGAAACTTTCATAAACATTGGTGAACAATCACTCTGTAGTAATAGGGACCAATAGTTTATTAAATGCATAGATCATCTTAATCGGAAAGGATTTTAGCTCTGGAAAGATTAGTTTATCATTTTCCATCTAGTTAAATTCAAACGTTTAACTCAGAAAGAAGACTCACATAATTAGTTCAGCACTCATCAGGCATATTTTGCATATTTTTTTTCTTTTTAAAAGAAAATTATAAAGTGAGACTACTATAGCAACAATTTAAAACTTTAGCACTGAAATATAAAAACAACAGAGAGCTCTGCATTTCCTTTTCCTTTTTTTTAAGTATGTAACTGGATTCTCCGACATTATAAAGTAGATACTGGAGAACAAGAAGACAACATTTGAAGCCATTATCATTGTTTTATTTTATTTATGAGGTTTCTATACCACCATTCAAAATACAAATATTTTTCCAAGGAAGTGTATACATGAATTACATTTGTACTCACATTCTAAAGAGCTACGTTGTAAAAAGCTCACAGTGAGAAACTTTCTCCCCGTATGACTCATGTAACAACTCTGGGCCAAACATTAGACTCAAGAAGTAGCCCAAGGTAATGCAGCATGGGATTCATCTTTAGCCTGAATTTGATCTCAAGGCTAACATTTTGTCCACTACTAATGCAGATTTTTTCCCCCCTGAGCTCATTGGCAATAATACTCAAAACTAGCAGGGCTAAATTCTTCTAAGCTCGTTTTGTCTTGTAGTTAGTCACTGTTAGTCATGTATATTACAATGGCAAATAATTCAATATCAACTAAATAAGAAAGTTTCAGGGGATTACGCAAAGAACACCATATCAAGGAAGGAACTGTTGATCACATCTCTGACAATGTAAGAATCTTAAGAATGTTTTTGCTTTTGCTCCTGTTTGAAGACGGGATGGTTTTATGGCAGAATCTTGAAGGGGATGGGTCAACTTTCTGTGAATTCGTCTGGGATTTTTTTTCAGCTTGTAAATTCTGAAGAAGCAGATAGGGTTTTCTACAACCTGTGGGCTGGATCCATGTCCTATCATGCCTCACCCAGCAGCTCTGTGTGTGTGTGTGAGTGCGGTTGGATTTGAGAGACAGTCACTGTTTCTTTGAGAGAGGGAAGATTACCATTACTTTGAATGTGGTGGTGGTATGCCCACTCTTGAAGAGACCATCTCTTGATCCAACCATATTAGACAACTCCAACTTCAATCTTCCTTTTCTGCAAGATCTTGGAGAAGGTGGTGGGCATCACTTGCAGAGTATCCTGATTGAAGTGAATTGTCTTGATCCTTTTCAGTCAGAGTTCAGAGATGAATGACAGATGGAAACTCCACTGGTTGCTCTTGTGGAAGACCTTTGCTGGGACTGTATAGAGAAGGGAGTGCTGTCCTCCTTGTCTTACTAGATCTTTCAGAGGTACTCAACACTATTATCCATGATATCCTCCTGGGCTATCTATGAGGGTTGGGTAGCATTGTTTTACTGTGGCTGCACTCCTTCCTAAGTTGATAGTTCCAGTCTATAGTGCTGGGATGAGCACTTGAGCCCCTGGCTATGTCTGTATGGGGGGCCATAGGGTTTAGTTCTCTATCTATGCCCTTTAACATCTAGTGGTTGTACAGGTAGAGGTTTACATTGAAGCTAGATATTAATATATAGGTGATAGTCAGTTATATATAACAGTTGTGACTGTTGCTATTGTACCAGCCACAAAGATGTATCACTTCGGGGGGTGGGGTTACAATCAACTCTGGTATGTGAGTGAGTGTTCTTGTTTACTCTCCTTTGCTTCTGTATCTCGTTACTCAATGAAATGTGTAAGACAGAGCTTTCCAAACTGTGTGTTGGGACACGTTAGTGTGTCGGCTGCAGTGTCTGGGTGTGTTGCAGCTGCTGCTGCCTCCTGGCTTCCACGCAGGTCCTAGTGCCTGCCTTGTGCCTCCAAACCTGCTGTGATTCCACACAGGTCCTAGTGCCTGCCTTGTGCCCTGCTGTAAGAGTGCGCTGCGAAATGATGCCCTGCTGTAAGAGTGTGTCGCGAAATGATGCCCTGCTGTAAGAGTGTGTCGCGAAATCATACATGTCTAAAAAGTGTGTCACCAACATGAAAAGTTTGGAAAGCTCTGGTGTAAGAAATGGACTTTTGGTCACCTGCTTTTAGTAAGGTGTAGAAAAACAGATTAAAATAGTACTAAAATTAAGTGGATTACGTACTTGAAGCATCATTAACATTAGAGAATGGTGGTGTTGATGTAATGAAGATCACTGACTGAGTAAATTACAGCAAGGCTGTTTCCAAATGGGTGGCACCTAATACTAATAAATTGTTGTATATATTTTTTATGTCTGTAGAATATGTGGCTGAGTTTTTAAAAAAGGCCAGGCCTCAAAAACTTTTTTCCTGTTTGGGCTCAGAGAGCACATGTTCACCCCCCACTCAGGAATGTTATTGCTTTCAGGTGCCGGCCAGTCTGAGAGTTTTGACCAATCGGAATTAGTTGTTTGAGCTTTGCCCATATTGGGAATCTGTTGCCTAGGTATTTTGGTCACATGCTGAATCCTATCCAGTCAGATGCTGATCAAGTAAAGGTTTAAAATGTAAATGCCTTTTGTCCTTTTGTTCTCTGTCTCTGCATTCTGCTCTCTGCTATCTAAATGGCTATGTTAATCAACCATGCCATGCTTTGGCTAAAGAGGAAGATTCAAGGTTTGTTCCTATGTTTTTGTTTTTAAATAAAGCAACGTTTTTGCTACAAACTTATCTCTTGGTTTTTCCATAACTCTGATCACAAATTTTATAAAAATACAAAAGGTTCTGTGCCCAGCAATTGCTTCTGCGATCAGAGACAAAACTTATGGAAAAATGAAAGAGAAGAAGAGCTGAACTGATTCAGTCTGCATTTGGAGAGACTTCTTTTGTTTTTTGAAACTTGCCGGCAGTTACAGGAAGTTTCCATTGGAGGCGGAGTTTTGCCTCGTGTTTGCAAGCCTCGTGGTGTTTTTTGGATTTCTACAACAGGGGAGAGAAGGAGCCATGGCTGCTGCTACAGCTTCAAATTTTCAAGGTATGCTCCTGGAAAGGCTCTCTAATACTAATTATTTGAACTGGTCTTTGAAAATGGAAAGTTTCTTGAGGAGAGAAAATTTATGGTCTGCAATTTCTGAACAAATTCCTCAGAATCCAGATCAAGCCTGGTTGAGGAAAGATGAGAAATGCAAAGCCTCCATTATTTTGGCTGTTCAGGATGATCAGCTTATTCACGTGAGAGGCAGAGAAAATTCCAAAGACTTATGGGACTATTTGCGTGATTTATATGTGAAAACTAGTCCAGGCAGCAAGGTTATTTTAACAAAAAAACTGTACAAGGCTCATTTGCCTGAGAATGGAAATTTGCCAGATCATCTCCACAAGCTTCAGAATTATTTTGTGGAACTTCAAGAGTGTGGGATGGAATTTACCCCCCTGATGAAAGCCTACATTATGCTTTCTTCGTTGAATGAGTCCTGGGACACTTTAATTTGCTCCATGGAGGGAATCCCAGAAGCTGATCTAACTCCATCGTTTGTGTCTACCCGGTTGCTTGCTGAGTGGGAGAAGCGACAAGAAAAAGCTGCCTCCATTTCTACAATAAAGTCTTCTCGTGTCCAGCAGAGGGAGCGGAAGAGCTCTGAATTTCAAGTTTCTGCATTATCCAGCAGGCGATGCTTTACCTGTGGATCCCCTGCTCATCTGCAAAAGGACTGTGTTCAAAAGAAGAAGACTTCTCGCAAGAAAGAAGAGACTTCTGGAAAGAAGATTCTTCATGCAACAGTTGTTGAGAACTCTGATAATAAAGATTTGTGGGTTCTTGACAGTGGGGCCAATTCTCATATATGTCACAATAAAGATTCCTTTCTGTCTTTGTCTAAAACTAATAAACAAAAGGTTTCCTTAGCAGATGGATCTGTATCCAAGATCGTGGGTGAAGGTGAGATCAATCTTCCATGTTTGGGGGAAACTGTTAAAAATGTTTTGTTTGTGCCTAATTTTCAAAGCAATCTCTTGTCTGTGGGGCAGTTAGTAGCCTCAGGTTATGTTATAACTTTTAAGAAAGAGGGTTGTGATATTAGAAAGAATGGCAAAATGGTTGCAAAGTGTTCGCAGAAAGATTCTCTGTACATTGTGCAGAAGGCTGAAAAGCAGCAAATTGCTAAAGCTAAGGCTGTGTTTGAGAATAAGCCCTTGCACGACCAGTGCATCCATTTATTACATAGGAGATTTGCTCATGCTAATTTTAAGTACATTTCTCAAATGCCTAGTTATTCTGCTGATTTAAAATTGAAGTCTTGTGATAAATATCTAGATTGTGCAGTTTGCAAGGAGAATAAGACCACAAGGGCTCCTGTGAAGAAGTTTTCTGATAGGTCCACCTCTAGGCCTCTAGAGATCATTCACTCTGATGTAATAGGCCCATTTTCTCCTAGTCTTGGGGGAGCAAGGTACATTTTGACCTTCATAGATGATTTTTCCAGGTACACATTCATTTATTTGCTGAAACACAAAGATGAGGTCTTTGATAAATTTAAGGCTTTTGTGGCTTGGGCGAATGGAAAATTCCCAAGGCCAGTGTCTGCTTTGCAATTAGATCGAGGTGGAGAGTATCTATCCTCAAAGTTTAAAAGTTTTTTGTTAGAAAAAGGGATAGAACACATTTTAGCTAACCCTTACACTCCAGAACAGAATTCTGTTGCAGAGAGAAAAGGCAGGACGCTGCAGGAAGCAATGATGTGTTTGCTGAAGGATGCTAGTTTGCCTTTTAGGTATTGGGGAGAAGCTGTTACTACAGCGTGTTATGTGCAGAACAGGCTGTTTAGCAGTGCAATTCAGGATGTCCCTTTTCGTTTGTTCTATGGTGTCAAGCCTAAAATAAGCCACCTCAGGGTGTTTGGAAGCACAGCTTGGGTCCACATTCCCAAACAGCTGAGGCGCAAGGGGGCTTCCAGAACAAAGAAAGCAATCTTTGTAGGGTATGAACAAAGTCAGAGAAGCTACAGGTTCATACTGGATAATCAACTGATAATTAGTAAAAGTGCTTCTTTTGCTGAGCAGAATTGGGACAAAATAAACACTAGTTCTTCAGTTGATTTATCCATGGGGGAGCAGCAAAGTCTTGCTGATGGTGATTTGCAGGAATCACCTAGTGAAGTCAATGATCAGGAAGCTGACTTGTCTGGAAAGTCAGAGGTTTCTGAGGGCAATGGTGGGAAACAGAGTGTAAGTCCTGTCCTACCTCGCAGGTCTGAAAGGATTAATAAGGGAGTTCCTCCTGATCGTTATCAAGTAGATGTTGTGAAGGCTTTTCACATTCACACAGAGCCTGAGTCTCTGGAAGAAATTAAAGAAATGCCAGCTGAAATAGCTAAGTGTTGGCATGAAGCCATGCAGCAAGAGTTGGATTCCTTGAAGGAAAATAAAACTTGGAAACTAGTAAGTTTGCCTCCTAATCAGAAGGTTTTAGGTTGTAGGTGGGTGTTCAAACTGAAAAAAGATTCTGATGGCAAAATTCAGAAGTACAAAGCAAGGTTGGTAGCAAAAGGTTTTGCTCAAAGAAAAAATGTGGATTATGACAAAACTTTTGCTCCAGTGACAAAAGCTGAATCTATCAGGTTGCTTTTAAAGGTTGCTGCCATGAAGAAACTGTCTGTTTATCACTATGATATTCAAACTGCTTTTCTGTATGGTGACTTGGAGGAAAAATTGTTTATGCAACAACCTCCTGGTTATGAAAAAGAAAAACATCTTGTGTGTGAATTGCAGAAATCCATCTATGGTTTGAAACAAGCCGCGCGTTGTTGGAATATTAAAATGGATAATATTTTGCAAAAATTTGGGTTTCAGAAGGGAATTGCTGATCCTTGTGTGTATGTAAAAAATGATAAGCAAAGTGTAATGTACTTGTGCTTGTATGTGGATGATTTGTTGCTGCTCACTTCATCTGATGAACAGAAGCATTCCTTTGAGGTTTGTATGAAAAACAATTTCACATTGAAATGTCTTGGAGCAGTTAACAATTACTTAGGATTAGAAATTCAGAGGGAAAAAGATGGCAGTTTTCTCATAAGCCAGAGCAGCAAAATTAAGAAACTGCTGGAGGATTTTAAAATGCAGGACTGCAAGTCTGTCTCCTCCCCCATGCTTCCCGAGTTTCTAAAAGAGGAGGGGGTGAAGGGGGATGGTGAGTCATCTGAAGGAGATAGTTTCAGATCAGCCATTGGCAGTCTTCTTTACATTGCAAACAATAGCCGTCCGGACATTGCTAACAGTGTGTCCATTTTGAGCAGGTTTGTGGAAAATCCCACATCTGCTGCAAAGTCTGGGTTAAAAAGGCTGTTTCGTTATTTGCAAGGCACCAAAGATTTTTGTTTAAGGTTGTCTGCTACAGACACAAAAGAAAAGTTAGAATGCTGGTGTGATTCAGATTGGGCTGGAGATCTCAGTGATAGGAAGTCTACTTCTGGAAGTGTAATTCAATTTGCAAATTCCACTATTGCTTGGTTTTCCAAAAAGCAGACTGTAGTAGCCATCAGCACAGCTGAAGCCGAATTTTATGCTTTAGCACAACTGTGCAATGAAGTAATTTGGTTTACACAATTGTTGCAAGACATTGGAGTCATTTTAAGCCAGCCTGTCACAATTCATGAAGACAATCAAGCTTGTATCCATTTGGCTTTATCTGAAAGTTCCAAAAATCGCACAAAGCACATTGATGTGCGTTTTCATCTTGTTAAAGATTTTCTAGCCAAGAAAAAGGTTGTTTTGAAATACTGTGATACTAAATTAATGTTGGCTGATATCTTAACCAAGCCTCTAGTTGCCAGTAGGCACAGTGAGTTGATTTCCAAGCTGGGTTTGTTTCCATATTCTTTCTAGTCATAAAAAAAGGGGAGTGTTGTATATATTTTTTATGTCTGTAGAATATGTGGCTGAGTTTTTAAAAAAGGCCAGGCCTCAAAAACTTTTTTCCTGTTTGGGCTCAGAGAGCACATGTTCACCCCCCACTCAGGAATGTTATTGCTTTCAGGTGCCGGCCAGTCTGAGAGTTTTGACCAATTGGAATTAGTTGTTTGAGCTTTGCCCATATTGGGAATCTGTTGCCTAGGTATTTTGGTCACATGCTGAATCCTATCCAGTCAGATGCTGATCAAGTAAAGGTTTAAAATGTAAATGCCTTTTGTCCTTTTGTTCTCTGTCTCTGCATTCTGCTCTCTGCTATCTAAATGGCTATGTTAATCAACCATGCCATGCTTTGGCTAAAGAGGAAGATTCAAGGTTTGTTCCTATGTTTTTGTTTTTAAATAAAGCAACGTTTTTGCTACAAACTTATCTCTTGGTTTTTCCATAACTCTGATCACAAATTTTATAAAAATACAAAATAAATCACTGCCCTTCCACTATAAGCAGTAAGCATTTGTTTTTGCAATTGCAAACAACCTCCCAGATAATCAAGGACATTGTATTTTTCTTATATGTTCATTGTAGTCTATCCACGCTACAGATGTGACATAGCTACTGGAGATGTGAAAGAAAAGATCCAATTCACCTGAACAACCAATCATAATTTTTAAAAAAATCAACCAAACCTTTAAAGAAATGGTACATTTTTAGTTATTGCTGAAACTTAATCATTTTTTCACAATTGCTCATTAGTACTCATGAATTGTTTTAAAAAGCCAAGGTGCTTTATATAGAAATATAGATCAGAAGTGTTTAATTAGCAGACAAGTCAACTCTGCTTAATTGTTTTATTCATTTACAGGTACTTCATGACTTATGTAACCATTCAGTTCTGGAAAACCTTAAGTAACCTAAGTTTTGCATAATTGGGTATTCATCTGCACACCACATCACATTCCATATGTGCATAAAACATTTTGTATAACTTTGGAAAATTTAGATGTGGCTTATAGACACATTTGTGTAGTCAAGTCTATACCAGTCAAGACTTACATAATTTGCAGAGGGTCTGTATTTCTATATCCTTGATAGTGCTATAGTGTGATAAATCTAACTTAAGTGGTATTTCACCAATATTTCAATAATTAGAACTATAGTAGGAAAAACATTTCCACTAATTAAAGGTTTGGTGAAAAATTAAAAGCATATCAAATGATTTTAACATCCAAAATTATATTGAAAGTATGTGGAGCTGTGAAAATTCATATTTCTGTTACATCACTCCTCTTAAGATGGAAGAGGAGACTTAAAAGAATGTGTACTTACAGCTATTGTGGCTCTCTTTGAACTTTTTCTGAAAAACCTGAATTCTGAAAGGTAATTAAAAATACGAAAGCAGCACTGGATAAATAGAAGGTTAACTAAAAATAGGCACCAAAAATATGTGACCTGGCAGTAAAATATGATTGAGTATTCCACACAATTCCATACTGAACTGATAATATGGAAGGAGCAACTTAATTATATTTTGCTAAGAAAAAGAAATTATTTCATATGCTTTTATGAAAACTACAGGGTCATGTGTCATGAATAGAAGACACATTTCATTGGCAGAAGGATTTAGCATCCAGTATTCTGCTAGAGGAAACTGGAAATGTTTTAACTGATTTCTCCTTCCCCCAACATATCTCCTGGAAGCCCCACACTCTGCAAAGCAGATTTTCAGAGGTGCATGGGGGCTACAGAGAAAATATTTCCACCATCCCCCTTCAGGGATTTTGATTGACTATGTGACATCAAGTCACTTTATTGATTTATTTAAAAGATTTGTATGGACGCCCATATTTGAGCACAACTCTGGACGGCTCATAGCAGCAATAAAACTACAAAACCATAAAACCATAAAACAGAACCTAAAAACCCAGCACCTCAGTCATCCTCCCAGGATGTTCCAACAACCATCTGTAGGCTCCCACCACTCTACCCCAGTGCCTGGTCTTGATGGCTTTCCAGAAGGCTAAAAGTGTGGGGGCCTGCTGGATCGCCAGGGGGAGGGTATTCTGCAAGTCTGTAGCTTGAATCATGTCAACTGGATTTCTATTTTCTTAGTAGAAACGTTTTGCTCCTTATCCAAGGAGCTTCTTCAGTCTGAGCAAAGTTGGTAAGGGAATCCTAAATATGTTCCTAGGTAGCTGTGTGACCTTACACCTGGGGCTAGGTCATGGTTATATTGAGATGTAATTTTTAAGTCCTTTTATCATCTAAAGGAGGGTCGTTAAAATCACCATGCTGCTGTTGAGATTTCAGAATTTCAGAATTTCATTTCAGAAGCTCAACAGCAGCATGGTGATTTTAACGACCCTCCTTTAGATGATAAAGGGACTTAGAAATAACATCTCAAAATAACCATGACCTAGCCCCAGGTGTAAGGTCACACAGCTACCTAGAAACATATTTAGGATTCCCTTACTAACTTTGCTCAGACTGAAGAAGGTCCTTGGATAAGGAGCGAAACGTTTCCACTGAGAAAATAGAAATCCAGTTGACATGATTCAAGCTACAGACAATTCCTCCTGGATGACTGAGAACCTTCATAGACATACTTCTGGATTAGCTGTATGCACATTTAAAAAAAAAGCCTCTGAAACATGCAAAAAACAAAAAAACCCAAATTCTGTTGTCACCTTCCTTTATGGCTCCTGGCTGCTAAAAATAAAAAGGATCAAATGACACAGCACTTAACTGCCAAAAAGTATTGTATATTCAACCCCCATGCTGCCCTCCTCTGCTTCTTCACTTTGAAAATGACAAAGTCACAGTACAAACTGTAGCTTGAATCATGAGGTGGGGGCCTCAGGCACAATCTTTCCCCTATTTTCCTTCCTGCTTTGTCTTCTGTGCCTAGGAAGATTAAGACCATTTCGCAAGCTCAACAGCAGCAGTGTAATCTTAACGATCCTCCTTTAGATGATAAAGGGACTTAGAAATAAACATCTCAAAATAACCATGACCTAGCCCCAGGTGCAAGGTCACAGAGCCACCTAGAAACATATTTAAGGATTCCCTTACTAACTTTGCTCAGACTGAAGCAGCTCCTTGGATAAGGAGCGAAACGTTTCCACTGAGAAAATAGAAATCCAGTTGACATGATTCAAGCTACAGACAATTCCACCTGGATGACTGAGAACCTTCATAGGTATTCTGCAAGGTAGGGGCAGCCATGGAAAAGGCAAGCTTCAGAGGTCCCACTAGATGGCAATATCTCAGGGAAGGGACCTAGAGCATGCCTACCCTTTCCGGTCTAGTGGGACGGGCAGACATCCCCAGGGAGAGTCCTGCTCACTAATAAAATGTTAAATACTTTTAAAAAATCTTTCAACCTCATAAATGCTATTCCTATCTCTTGAAGCTTATACTACAGTATATACGTTGAATAAGATGGCATCCATTTCTTACAGTTTTTGCTGCCTTCCTAGATGCGTCTTCAACTCATGACAAAGTTAATAGTTTAGCCGTATATATGATAATTACAAAGAAATAATAAGTTGTTAAGAAAAGAAACCATTTATGTGACATCTTGAAAAGGCATGTTGACTGTCACTGGATGAATGAGTTATTGAAGTTTCTTTTCACAAAAATATGCCTTTCTCTTTACATCCGGAAGACTGCAAAACAGCCAGTGTGGCCCAGATTTAAAGGAAACAAAATAGTATTAGCTTAAGATCTGATTCAGGAAAAATGGTTGAAAGTATTATTAAAAGAATATAAGTAAAAACATAGAAGAATGAGCTTTGATGAAAAGGAGTAAGAGTGCCTTCTGTTAAGGTAGCTTAGTCTCTCTTAACTTCTAGACATTTTTAAGGTATCAACCTACAGAAAGACAAATTTAGAGCTATCATATCTGGGCTGCAAAAGTCTGGATAATCATTTGATGGCAGCAAGGAATTAAGAATTTTTTTTGTTGAATTCCTTCACTGCCATCTAATTATCAATTGGGTTTTTGCAGCTGAAATATTATATACTATACAATAGATATCAACCAGTCAAACCTTTATTATGGCCTTTAGGCCAGAGAGCACTACAATAAAAAATACATAAACCTATAATTATTAATAAAGCTTTCACAGTCCTGCCCCCGTTGCCATTCGTCAGTTGCCATGGGACTTTTGGTTGTTTTGGGTTTGGTATGGTTGGAAGACGCCTGTGCGTGAATTTGTTTTATGTGTGGAGATCAGTGCACAACGATCAGCACACAAACTTCACAGAAAAAGGCTCTAATCCAATGGCATGGATACCATGACGATTGGTGACCTTTTGTCTGCTGCAGCCTTCATCCGCCTTCGCAGCCGTTGTAACAATACACCTTGTTATCTTCCACCTGTTCTGCCGTTGAGGACTTTCTTGGATCGTTCTTTGTCTGGTTCCTCCCCCTGGACCTTACCACCATGGGTGACCCTGCCAGGAGTACATGACTCCCGATGGCTTCGCTCACAGGGTTCATTGGGAACACACAAGCCCACTCACCACAACAAGGTGACGATCCAGCGAGTGAGAATAAATAAAGCTTGAAGAAGTGAGTGAGAATTAATAAAGCTTGAAGAAGCACGAGTACAGGGCGAAAAGGAGAAAAGAGCTAAAAGGAAGGCACGTCAGGCAAACCCTCTTCATGACCGTCTCCCACCCGGAAACCTATGCCCTCATTGTGGGAGGTTGTGCGGATCCAGAATTGGCCTTTATAGCCACTTACGGATCCACCGTTAAAATTTTACCTTTGGAAGACAATCTTACTCGGCTACGAGTGATCACCAATGATAATAAAGCTAAAAAGTAGACATAAAATACAATAGAATACATAAAAATACATTAATATAGTAACAATAATACAGATAACAATGGCAATCATCAACATTTATACTAATCTTTAGTCATAGGTAGAACAGATAGAACAGTGGCACAAAATCAAGCAACCTGGAGAGATATGACAGGGTTCCGGTCAGATAGAATAAGTGACAAATAAGTATTGTAGTTCTTTAAAATGGAATAGATAATATGTCTTCCGAGATGCCCTGTAAAGAGAGCAACAAAGGAGAAGGTAGCTCAGGGATTCCACAGGGCCATCCCACATGGGCATAAACGCTTTACACTGCCCCCACAGGACTGCAGAGGGTAGTGCATCCAACCTGGCCAAGATGAAGGCCCACTGAAATTTCAGAATTAAAATTGAGGAGAGACAAGATGATGGCACATGCCCATTTGAGAAAAATCCATGAACTGTGGGCTTGGATGCTAGGCTTAGGTTGGTTTGAAAATCAATATCCCAGATACATTGCTTAAGAAGACTCCTGGCATATTTTCAAATCCTAATAGTCAGAAGCTCTCCAAAGAGAGACCTAAGGACTAGAGTTTGCTGTTAGCTCTTGTTAGCCAGGTTGATTTGAAACAGTCTCTGAAAACCAGTGGAGCCAGGCCCACGGGGGGTGGGGGGAATCAATTTTAACTAGAAATTAAGAAGATAGAACCAGGCTCTGGCACCCACAGAAACCAAACCTGTCTCTAACCGTAAGGCTAGAATTTCTTGATGTATCTTGGAACTGCACATATGGCTCTTATAAATTTGGACTGAACAGCTTCCAGGTTATTAAACTTTGTAAAAATGCAGATCTGAATACCATAAAGAAGCTGAGAAAAAACCTTAGCAAGAAAAACCTTGCAAGCTGCAAGAATAAAATGTGCACCTTTGAATGGAAATATCTTAAGACAGTTGTGGAGCTACGTTGGGCAACACCTGCCCAATAAGAGAATACACTTCTACTTACCTGGCAGGGGAGATATCACGATCAAGAGGTATTGTATATATGGATTTTCAGAAAGACTGGTAAAGACCTTTATCCCTTGCTTATGAGCAAACTCAGTGCAATGGGATAAGAGGATTGGCAAATGGATAAAAACCAGGAAACAGAGCATTGCAATAAACGGGCAATTCTCTCACTGGCTAGATATGTGTACTGAGTTCTTCCAAGAGTTAGTGTTGGGACTGGGTTTTTAAAATGTGTATGTAAATAACTGATCTGCAGCTAGGGAGGAGCAGTAGGTAGCCCAGAACCGTGAGCAGCTTCGTTGAACTGGCTTCAAAAAGGCAAATGCAGCTCAGCATACACAAGTGTAAAGTGTTGTGAGTTGACAAAAAAATTCAAACTTTGCCTATACATTAGTGGGATCTGAGCTGGCAGGGACTAATTAGGAAAGGGATCTTGGAGTCACAGTGGAGACCAGCTTGAAAATATCAACCCAAAGTGCAGCTTCTATAAAAAAAGGGAAATGTCATGCTTAAAAAAATTAGAAAGGGGAGGGCACTAGCAATATAATAACACCTTATACAAATCTATGGAGAGACCACAGTTCGAGGATTTGGACAGTTTTAGTCACCACACCTTAAAAAGGAATGTTTAAAAATTATTTTTGTGCCTTCAAGTCCTTGCTGATTCCTGGCGACTGCCTGGACATGTCCCTGCAGTTTTCTCCGCAAATTTTCAGAAGGGGTTTGCCCTTGCCTTCTTCCTAGGGCTGAGAGAGTGTGACTGGCCCCAGGTCACCCAGCTGGCTTTGTGCCCAAGGTGGGTTGGTCGCCTGGTTTCTAGCCCGATGCCATAACCACTACACCAAACTGGCTCTCAAAAAGGGTATTACAGAACTAAACAAAGGTGCAAAAAGGCCAATCAAAATTATTAGAGGCCTTGGCGCAGCTTGAATATGAAGAAAGACTACAGCAACTGGAGAGCTCCTTAGCTTGGAAAGAAGAAAGGAAAGGGGAGAGATAGAATGTATAGGTTAGAAAGACCTTTTTGATCTTATACTTTAACACCCTCCCCAATGCAGGAATTCACTAATACAGTGCTTTCCAAACTGCCGCCATTGGCGACACACCAACGGCGGCAGTGGCGGCGGTGCGGGGGTGTGTGCGGTGGCAGCGGCCTCACTAAAACGCGGAAGTGCTGATGGCGCGCCGCCACCGCCGTTCACACCACCGCCACTGCACGTGCCCCTGCGCCACCGCTTCGCGACACACTAAACTGTGTGCTGCAACATACTAAACTGTCGCGACACACAGTTTGGAAAGCTATGCACTAATACATCCAAAATCTACATCCTTGTAATTGAAACTGATTGTTTCATATCTTGCCTTCTGGAACAATTCTGAGCATTTCTGCCCCATCTTCATGATAGCCCTTCAGATACCTGAAGAGAATGCTCATGTCTCCCTGCAGTCTACTGTTCTCCAAGCTAAACACTCCCAATGCTTTCAACCATTCCCCATGGGTTTTTCCTTAACATTCTGGTTGCTTTCCTCTGGACCTGCTCAAGATTGTTGATGTCCTTCCTAAAATTCAGTGCTCAGGGCTGGATGCAGCATTCTAGCTGTTGTCTGACCAACACAGAATAGACTTCATCTCGAAACTATTCTTGTGTTGATACAGCCCAGGATTACATTTGCTTCTTTTGCTCAATATTCCAGCTTGCCAAGATCCTCCTGAATCTTGATACCATCTTCTAAGGTATTTGCCATTCCCCCCATCTTTGTGTCGTCTGAAAATTTGATAATTATTTATGTCATTGAGCCACACAAAGCATAGAATGCAGCTCTTTAGTACAGCACTTGACGACGCCTTCCAGCTTGATGAAGCGAATGATGTAGGCCAAGTTCATCTACTTGGCAACTATGTGACACAGAATGCTGAACCAGATGGACCTAACCCTGTTCCAGCAGAGGCCTTTTCATGTTCTTATAAGCAATGGACTTCCCCCCCCCCCATATTTATTCAGTTGAAAAGAAATATGCTAAAGAGAGGAAAACAAACGAATTTTCATACCTCCGTGCAAATAACTAGTTAAGCTGCATCGTAGTTATATAAACGGAAATGTTTGAATCTCTCTCTCTCTCTCTTGCTTTGTTTGACTCATGGGAGCCTTCTGCACTGTTACTATTGTATGTCCTTTTTTCAACTCTTTACATAACATTCATCTCTCAAAGTTTTTAAAACCTCATGTTTTATGCAATCAGTGAAAGGAAAAGGATTTTCAGCTTTGATATATTAAAGCCATATACCAATAGAAGAGAATATCTGTGGCTCAGGGTTGAACTGTGGAGTCCTTGATGCTCTCTGAGCTTGGTTGTTTGCTTTCAGATGTTTCGTTACCCGACTAGGCAGAGCTTTCCAAACTGTGTGTCGCGACACAAAAGTGTGTCACCACACACAGCGTGGTGTGTCGCCACACCACCTGGAAGCGGCGGCGCGCGCATGCACGGCGGCAGCAGCAGCGGCGCGGGATCAGTGCTTCCGCGTTTTAGCGGAGGCTGCCGCCGCCGTGCACACGCGCGCCGCCGCACGCCCCCCCATGCCGCCGCTGTGCACACGCGTGCCACCGCACGCCCCCGTGCTGCCGCCGTGCGCGTGCGCCGCCGCACTGCTGAAGCCGCCGCTGGTGTGTCGCCAGCCGCGGCACTTTGGAAAGCCCTGCGACTAGGTAACATCTTCAGTGCTAGAAGGGAATGGGGTTTGCTCTCTGTTTATATGCAGTAGTTTGCCCTGTCAGTGTTGATGGGGGTGTTGTTTTCTCCTTGGTAGTTCCTTGATTAGGGTAGTGTTTATTGCTTGATTGTTTGTCTGGTGTTAATCCTGGTGTTAATCCTTGCTTATCTGGGTGTTGATTGCTGGCGGTGGATTTGTTTTGATCTTTTTGTTTCCTTTTTAGCTTTTTTATTGTCTCTTTTGAATGGTATATAAACAATGTTTATCTCTATTTGCCTGTTGATGGCTGACTTGTCTGAATGCCAAGCTTCCAGAAATCCCCTTGCATTTTTGGATTTAGCTTGTCTAGGATGCTGAAAGTTTCCCAGTTTTCATCATGTCTTCTGACTGCTAGTTGGTGTTCATGGATGCACTCTGCTATTCTTCTGCCTGTTTGTCCTACATAGTGGCTGTTACAGTCCTTATACTGTATGTTGTAGATGACTCCTGTTTTTTCTCCTTGGACTACTGGGTCTTTTGGTTTACTTGAGATGTTTTGGAGGGCTTTCGTTGTTTTGTGTGCTATGGTGATGTTGTGTGGCTGTAATAGTCTGTTGGTTGTTTCTAAGATGTTTCTGATACATGGTAGTGTTATCCTTTTCATAGCTTGTGTTGGTTGTGCTTTAGTGTGGGGAGTGGTCAGGCACTTTTTGATAAAGTTGCATGGGTATCCATTTTGTTGGAAGATGTATAGGCGGTCTGTTCCTTTTTTCTGGTGTTCTGTGTTGCTGCAGTGCGTTTGTGCTCATCTGAATAATGTTCTTACACAGCTCCTCTTGTGGGCAGTTGGGTTGTTACTTTGGTAATGGAGCACTTGGTTAGTGTGGGTTGCTTTTTATAGACGTGTGTTTCTAATTTGCCATCAGTTTCTCTGCTGATGAGGATATCCAGGAAGGGTAGTGTGTTGTTGTGTTCTTCTTCCCTTGTGAATTCTATTCCTTTGAAGATGTTGTTCATAGTTTCATGTGTCTTCTCTAGTTGTTCTTTTTTATTACGACAAAAGTGTTGACTACATACCAGATCCATATTTTTAGTTGTATGTGTGGGAGTGCTATAGTTTCTAGACACTGCATTATGGTCTCTGCTATGAGTCCTGAGAGTGGTGATCCCATGGGTGTTCCTCTGATTTGTTGGTATATTTGTCCATCAGACTGAAATTAGGTAGTGAGGCAGAGGTTGATGAGCTCCATTATTCTGGGTATTTCAATCTTAGTGTATTTGGCTATGTTGGCTATGTTGTGTAGTACTGCTGCCATGGATTCTTTCGCTAGTTCTGGGTCTATGGATGTAAAGAGTGCTGTGACATTGAATGAAACCATAATTTCATCTTCTTCTATTTTTAGGTCTTTGATTTTCTGGAGGCACTGTAGTGGGGAGTTGATCGAATATTCACTCCCCTCTGTGAGATGTCCAAGTTTTTTTGTAAGTTCTTTGGCTATGTTGGATGTTGAGGTCCCTGGTAATGATACAATTGGACAAAGAGGTATTTCAGGCTTGTGTATTTTTGAGCATCCATAGAAGTGTGGGAGGATGGGTAATAAAAAAGCTAAAAGGGAAACAAAAAGATCAGAACAACGCCATGTCAGCAATCAACACCCAGATAAGCAAGGATTAACACCAGACAAACAATCAAACAGTAAACACTACCCTAATCAAGGGACAACTCAGGCAAACAATCAAGCAGTGAACAACAGCCTAATCAAGGAACTACCAAGGAGAAAACAACACCCCCACCAACACTGACAGGGCAAACTACTGCATATAAACAGAGAGCAAACTCCACTCCCTTCTAGCACTGAAGATGTTACCTAGTTGGGTAATGAAACATGTGCAAGCAAACAACCAAGCTCAGAGAGCACCAAGGACTCCATAAAGCCATATAATCATTAAACCTGCCTATGCTGAAAGCTGGGCTGGGCATTCCAATGCCCCATAAAAGAACACCTCAGATACACAGTCGAGTAGAAACGGCCCTGGCACTCTGGTGCCTTATCAAAACAGATGAGACTAGTATCAAACAAATTGATCAACAGGGTTCACCTAGCCTCCCAGCCCAAAAGCCCAGCACAACAACCAGGTCTTTTAATGCTTTCTTGTTCTTTCATATTCCACTCTAAACCTGATCAATTCATTTTAATTAGAATTCCTTGACACATTTTGGAAGACTCGGCAACTGGGGGAAAGAAGAGGACTTTTTAAGGCTAAGAATCAAATGTAAAGGGAAGTTGTAAATTAGAAATGAGGAAATCAATGACATAAGCATGGGAGAACCAAGGTTTTCCATGTCCTTTAAAAGACCAAAAAGGAGAAAGCAGAAAAGGGATGCTGCCTTAATATTTTGGATGCTGTTTTGCTCGTACAATATGAAGTAGACGGAGTTTGTGCAGACTTTTGCAGAAGTAGTGAGATTTGGGCAAATGACATCCTTTGCTGCATTTTGACACACACACACACACACACACACACACACACTTAATAAATCCCATTTTTAATTAGTTCCTTGGAGTCTTAGGTATCTTTGAACAAAATACGTACGTATCAGTACGAAAAAGAAAAGTCTTTCCAGCTTTTTGTCATGGAGAAAAATCACATCGTATCTCCTGCAGAGACCTAAGAGGTGGAGCTCCGACTTAACAAGATTTGGGGGATAGTGTTGATGTTGAACCCCAAGGGTTAGAAATTGAAAATATAATACCAACAATGTGAAGACACCTTATAGGACTGAAGTTGGATCCTCCTTTTTTTTTGTCTGCAAAAGATGTCCAGCTTTATAGATTTACAAATGAACATTTTTTTCAGATTAAAAATGAGCAAAAAAAGAGCTGCTGCACAATCTGAAGGTGTTATCTATATTTTGTATTATATTTCCTATACCTGTTGTAAAAAATTACATGATTCTATGTACAGTGATTCCGTGTACATGAATAAATTAATGACAGGAATATTTAAAGTCTGTACAGCATAAGAAATATGTGACAGGGTTTACAGTGCAACCATTATAGGAACCCATATCAAAGATCTGACTGATCATCTCAAAACATTAAGTGAAATCCAGCTTTTCATACCCATACAAATCTATGTCAAGTGAACCTTCCCCTACACCACATCCTTCTATCTAGGACCAAATTTACATCTGTGACAAACCTTGGTTAAGCAGACCAAGGTTTATTGAATAAACTGCAGTAGAATGAATTTGCAGACAATGCTAAGCTATGAACCACAGTTTATAGACTACAGTGTCTGGCCTTAGTGTGCTATGAAAAATAAACTCTTAGAGGGACTAGATGAAATTGCTTAAATCAGTCTCTTATGCTCTTGTATTTCAACTTTGGCTGGTATCATCTCTCCAACAGCATCTTCCCCATCCCCAGGACCACAGAAGTTCAGGGTGCACAGTTTTTCCCCAGTAACGACCTTGGAGTGGTGTGTTGGGGGATGCACTCCCAAAGCGGACGGATCAGAACAAAGAAGTGAGTGATGGTGGGCCAAAACCTAATTCAAACTGAAATGCAATTAAAACTGCATGACATTAATTAAATATGTTGATTTATTATTAGTTGTTTTTATTCATCAGGGACTAGCACAGCATAAAGAAGAAATAAAAATAATCACCTTTTTTAGTGGTCTTTTGAAATTGGAGTTCCAGCCAGGAACCTAGGAATTATCCAAGTAATGTCATAAGATATAATGTGCCCAGCAAAGTGTTTTTTGCAAATCTGTACTTTAGCTGAAATAATTAGTTATTTTTAAAAAATGTTTAATCTGTTTGTTATTTTGCCTAATGAGCCAATAAATATATAGATGACTTTGCAAAATCTTTTCCATAATCTACCTGTTTTGATCATTAGATCTCTATATTTAGTTTTTTTTCCAATTCTTTTTCTTAGATTCTGCTGTCCCTGAGTATTGCTACATCTACCAAAATAATAATAATAATAATAATAATAATAATAATAATTATTATTATTATTATTATTATTATCTGCTGGATTGTGTTATAGATGATGATCAGTTTGTATGCAAAAATCCCGTAAAATTTTTGTCATCATTGTTGTCAACAACTTTTTCAATGTTTTTTTCATACCACAGTTGGGAAATTCAAAAATTACAATTTTTGCACAGATGCCAATGGTTCATAGTGGCTATTCTGTCATGACGTTGTTTATAGTCAATCTGAGCAATTTTGCTGCATCCACTAATTACATGATCCACAGTTTCATGTTTTTGTTTATGGAGTCTCCATTTGCCGCTGCTTGATACATGTTGAATCCTTTGATTGTTGTGCTTGTTCTTGAGTTACAAGAACTGATCCTTCTGTTTACTTCTTGATGATTCCATCTTGCAACCATTGCTAGCTCCTTTTACTTTAAGTTTTTTTGATATATTGGCCATAAAATGGTTTACTTCTCCAATTTTCTAAACAGCTTTCCAAGAGTTTACTTTTTATAGTCCATTTTTGCTTCTGCTACGTTCAGGATGTTTTCTCTGATGAACATTTTCTCTTTGATGAGCATTTACTCTTTGGTTACCTTGATGTAATCATTTAATCCATGTTCTTCTTCCACTGCTGTTTTATTTACAGTAAACCACAGAATCCGTTTTTTTGTGCTAAGTATAGTTGATCAATCTCACTTTATGAAAGCAATGCATGATGCATTGCCATCAGTTTCAGATCCACTTCAAGCTGTGTCCAGACTACTATTGTTCAGTCTACTATACCAGCAATGTTTCTCATTACAGGTATTGCCCACGTGTTTATGGCTTTGATGGTATTGTTTAATTATTTATTTTATTTATTTATTTACGTATTTATACCCCGCCTATCCCCTCCCTAGACGGAGGGCTCTAGGCAGCTTACATACATTGCAATTCATATTTATACATTCAATATTAAACAATGTTTACCGCGCGCTGAGGGAAGGGGTAAGGAACTGACTCTTCTTCAGTGGGTATTGGACTACAAGTCCCAGGATGTCCTGGATGTTGCTATTCGGGATTCGTCGTCCTCCG
The DNA here is from genome assembly GCA_023362775.1 of Charina bottae. Lineage (NCBI taxonomy): Eukaryota > Metazoa > Chordata > Lepidosauria > Squamata > Charinaidae > Charina > Charina bottae. Next base: position 188,444,990 of record JALMGJ010000002.1, on the reverse strand, counting down.
CTGTCGTCCTCCGCCGCCATTCGCGAGGTCTTCTTTGCTCCGGAGGCGACCCTCGACAGGACGCCAGCAAATTCTCCCACGTAAGGTGGTACCCATTTTATCTACTTGCAATTAGCTTTCGAACTGCTGGGTTGACAGGAGATTTATTGTTACCACTTAAATTTGAATTTAGAATTTTTCATACTCATTTCAATTATTTTAAACAGTTTTTCTTTTTAACTGCACCATGCAAGATGTTTTCTGATTTAAGTACTTCTAGTTATATGCAGCTTTCTGCTATGAACAAACATTTTGTGAGATTCAAATTGTACATCTTCATTGGTTCACTTTTTCCTTTCTTTCTGGTAAACATCACATATTTAAACAAATCCCAAATCAATTTTGATATCCTCCCTGTATATCCTTATGGCATAGCTTTCCAAACTGTGTGTCGGGATACGTTAGTGTGTCAGTTGCAGTGTCTGGGTGTGTCGCGGCTGCTGCTGCTGCCTCCTATCTCTGCCAGGATTCCACACAGGTCCTAGTGCCTGACTTGTGCCCGGCTGTCTCCAAACCTGCTGTGATTCCACACAGATCCTAGTGCCTGCCTTGTGCCCTGCTGTAAGAGTGTGTTGCGAAATGATGCCCTGCTGTAAGAGTGTGTTGCGAAATGATGCCCTTTAAGAATGTGTCACGAAATGATGCATGTCTAAAAAGTGTGTCACCAACATGAAAACTTTGGCAAGCTCTGCCTTATGGTATTAAGAAAGAATTCAATTTCATTTTTTTGGGTCAAAGTTTTTATTAGTTTTTAAAACAAAGATAAAAAACTACAAAAAACACTACAAACAAAAAAACACTAAAAGTGTAAAAACACAAAAGAAAGACTTTTAGAAAGTTACATACATACAGGTGACTTCCAGCTTTCAACAGCAAGAATATACAGCAATTCCCATAAACAAACCCTTCTTCTATATCAAACCATAATCACATTATTTCTATAAATCCCTCCATTAACAATCTCCCTCACAGCAGTAAAATCGCCATCTTTTCCAACGTCTTCTTCTGCCATCATAGTATTTTCATATAGTTGTTTCATTTTAGCTAGAATCTCATCTCGAATGTCCCAAAAAGTCTGTATAATAATTTGACAACCCTTTGAATAAATATCTTCTTGCTGACAATGTAATTCTCTGAAATCTTCTTTAAAATCTTCCATTGTTCAAACAGTAAATTATAGCACACCCTAAAGAGTTAACTCACAAAAACAGAGGTTAATGAATTAATCCAAAATTAATCCAAAATTAACCAAAGAAAATATACTAGCAGACAGCTTGAAAAAAAGTAAACTGAAAGCCAAAAGTTTAGAATGAGAAATCGAAAACGTGTAGATAAAACACTCCAACCTTCAAATTCAGAGACAAAGATAACAACGGAAAGGCAATATTACAGCTCTCAATATAACCCAGATGGGGAAAAAAGCCAAAACTTTTTTGTTTATAGTTAAAAATCTCCAAAAATAACTATATTCACCAAGTGATTCTGCTTTTTCTTACTATAAAAAGCTTCTCTTAAGGTACAAAACTTAAAAAAACAAATTGGGTGCTTAAGAAATGGGAAGGCAAGACTTATTTCCCCTTTAAGGGGGTGCATACGTGGGTCAGAAAGAGATGGAATCCCAGCCTCCCAGTGTAGTCTTACCACTCGGTCGCAGACGCTGTCTATGATCTCCTGGCTACAACTCACCGTCTGGAGGACAGATGGGTGGATTCTCAGCGTTTTTCTTAATCCAGAAAAACACTTGGGACTACAGAAAAAACTGCCTCTGCCCAGAAAAAACTGCCACGCTGCCAGCTCTGCCCATGGAGCTCATAGGCAAAGTTGTTCAGTTCGCCATTTCCCACAGGAAGTCCCTTCAATTTCATTTTTTGATTTTCCATATAGCTTCAAATCATCCATGTATAATAATGGAATTTTTTTCCCACTTTGCTTCAACGGTTCATATCTGAGTTTTGTTTTATTCAGGATATGACTGAGGGATAGCATCAAGATGGTTAAAAAACACACAAACAAACACACACACACACAAAAAAAATGGAGACAGTGGTTCCCCTTGAAAAATTTTTCTCCTCACTCCAAGCCTGGCTGGCAACTCAACAAGTCAGAGTTTCTCAGAGCTCTGAGCTCTGAGACCTGGCTAACTTTCTATCTTGTTTGCAGGGGTCTATAGACCACTGAAGTTTTCCCCTGGAGAAGGGGGAACCAGAAGATTGCTCACAGAGCCATTGTAATTGCCCACTCCTGTTTTTCTTTGTTGTTTCCACCGCGGAGAAGAACGGGGTGAATGCAATGAAATGGCTGAAGGAGGATCCTAGCTCTGCAGAGAACGTAAGTCTCTTGGGAGACACAAGAGTGACAGCCAGCTTTTAGACCACTTTCTATTAGTTTTCTTTTTTAGATTAGCACATTTTTTATTATCTAAAATTTATCTTTGGACTTCGTTCAAAATGTTGGCTAATTTTGTGTTTTCTTTGCTATAATTAATTTTGGTGGAAGTTTGATAGATTTTATTTTGGCAACATAGTGAACAAGTTTTGTATTTTTCTGGCTTTCTTTTGTATCAGAGAAATTGGGATTTAAGAGACTTTGTTGGTATTTCTTACTCGACAAACTAACTGACTTTTGAGAAATTGTTTGTTTGGGTTAAGCAGCTTGCAGCCTGAAGAATAAAGAAGAATAAAGAATAAAGTATAGAGAATGTGTGCCTCTCTACCTTTTTTTTTTTCTACTTTTTTTTAGAAAGGACTATCTTTCATTTGGAATATATCTTCATCTTTCCTTTTACAAACTGTTTGAAATACTGCTCTGTGGAATTTTTTCATCTCTTACTTTAAAAGCTTTTCTTACTTAAAGAAATAGACATTATTGATAAATAATAGAACAGCTGTTCCCTGCTCCCCTGAGAAAATTTTTTGTTTTGGCTACGACAGCTGATTACGATTTGAACATGGCATTTCTCACAGCACTTCAGGATTTTAAGGAAGAAACCAGCAAAATTTTTTTGCAAATTAAGAAATCCATAGAATGTATATTAATAGTTTTGATGGCTAAGGAACAGAAGATACAAGGGACAGATTTAGAAATAGAGGAAAGACCTTTCGAACCAGTAGAGAAACAGGGAAAGAGGACTTTGAATGTATTGGTACAGAAGAAGATTATGATATTTTACAGGAAGTGGTCTATTAAATGTTTGGGCATAAATACATTGTGGCAGCTGAGACAGGAAGATTTTAATATGCAAATTGATAGATATGGCAAAATAAACATTTTGATATCCCACATGAGTTACAGAAATAAACAAGTTGCATATTGTGATATTGGCATAACCTAAACAGGAGATTTATTGATATTGATTTGGAATGCAAGGTGAATGAAAATGCGGATTTGGTATTGTACACAGAGTAAACACAGATATGAGAAACTTACAGATGCATAAAAACATGATATTTTAAGTGTAAGATACAAGATTATAAATAAATATGTTGATATTATATATTACTCTTTCTGGAGACACATTTATGAGAAGACAATGAGATGATGAGATGGAATTAGAATGTAGGTTATTACAAGAATATGTTGTATGTATTAGGTTATATGTTATGTTAGGTTTTGTATTTTTGCTATATTATGTATTATGTTATGTAATATGTTAGATTATGTATTAATGGAATATATAGTCATAACATGAACAGAATATACTGTATTTTATTAGACGTAGATAAGGCCTTTATTTGTTATACTAATTGGACTTTATTGAAGATATAAATATAGATGTAAAAGTGGAAAGAGCAAATGGAAAACATTTAATTGATGCAACAATGAACATTTGATTACTATTCTAAGGAGTAGAAACCAGAGATGGATTGTTGGAAGATATCAAGAAAGGCGAAACCTATATGAAGAACAGAAGATTGGATTATAGAAATCAAAGGGTATATGACAAAGAAAAGTTTCTGTGTATTGTATAAAGGACTAACATTTAAAGTTAATTGTTGTACTTAAAGTTCAAGGATAAATTGGAGGACATCTATTTTCTATATTTTCTTTGTTTGTTATTTTTTGACTTCACTTTTTCTTTTCCTTTTTCTTACTTTGTATTTCTATTTCTTTTCTTTTGTATTATCTCTTAATATGTGTTTTAAAATTTAATAAAACTTATGGGGGAAAAAAAAAAAAAAGAAAATTTTTTCTCCTGTTCTTTGTATTTCCAATTTTATTGCCATTTACCCTCAAAGCTGTTTTCCATTTTTCCATAGCTTATTTTTCAAAATTCTGGATGTTTGCACTAATGCCAAATATTTCAAAACATTTCTATTATCCAACTATGTGGGAGAGAATCAAATGCCTTTTAATAAACAATCTAAGCATTTTTAGGTTGGTTTTGCTTTGCTTCGAGGGTTGTCATTTTTAGTATCAATTGAACAAACAGCATTTGATCTTTTGTTCCTCATGAAATTCAGCAGCTATCTTTTTATTCAGGTGGATGCAATGATTTTTTGAATATGTAACTCAAAATCACAGTTGCTAATATACAAGTGACATTAATTAAATACTGTGTATTAAAATTATTATAATTATTTTCCCAAATCAATCAACTGCAATATGAAGGCCACTTCAATGAAGGTTAGGGACTATACTATCTATTTATTTATATTTCAACTTTTATCACCGCGCCAACTCCCCAAAAGGGGACTATATTATGCTGATCCAGTACAGATTGGTAGACAGATGTGTTTTGACTTCTCAGTCTAGGGCTGAGAGGATATGACCGGCCCAAAGTCATCCAGCTGGCTTCCGTGCCTAAGGGAGGACTAGAATCTGGATCTTCCCAATCCTAATCTTGCACCTTCATTATTGTTATTTATTATTTGGATTTATCCCCGCCCATCTCTACCATGGTAGACTCTGGGCGGTTACACTGGCTTTCAAAATACTGTGAATATGATGCCAAAAGTATTTAATTTGTTCATTTCCATCATTATCTCCATTTAATTGGTGATCTTCAGAGATGCTTTGTGAGGGGTGCAGCGGGGATACATCCAAGGCTTTCCAGAATCTCTGATTATTTGTCTGATTTAAGTGAAAATGCCAGATGCTAAGCCCAGACGGTCCCCCTGAATACCCTGCCCTGATTTTCAGAACTGTAGACCTTTGCCTCTTTCACCAGATTCTTTTGGGTCGCATCCTCTTTCAAATGACTTGGTCCACAACTTTTTCTATCCCTATATTTTTTTTGATCATCTGCCTTCCCTGCCTCAAAGACAGGGAAGACCTTAGGCTTCTTTGAGTCACCAAGCTCCTTTTGAGAAATGAGGAGCAGAGACAATCACAGCTGTTTGAGAGTCAGGCAGTGATCCCAGCTTTCTATGAGAAAGCTGTATAAGCTGTATAAGCTTCTTCTACATGTGGAGGTGCCACTGATCAGAGATCAGCACCACATCTCTGTATCCCCATGATATTGGAGGCTTGTACGGGATTGGAAACCAGAGCAAATTAAATGTTGGCTTATCTCCTGCTCCAGAGAAACTGCTGTGGAAACACTTTTTACAGCTTTACTTCAGCAATGATGGGCTCAGTTGCTCAGTTGATTTCTCTATTCCCTCCTACAGGCAAGACAACATGGTACTGTGCTCCCATACTTCTGACCTTCTCAGTTGCTCCAGCTACTTTTCCTCACTGTGAAAAGCAGACACAGTGAGGAAAGAATGAGGGCTGCCATTTTTTTGTATCTTTCCGCTGTCTAGTTGGAGGGGAGGATGGAGGGATGATTCTTTGGCACCACAAAAGTGCTGCAGAGGATTAGAGGAACAAGGAGAGAGGCTGGGTGAAAATGTCCTTAGTGCTTGGGGTCCTTAAAGGTTGGCTTACAAAGTGCCCAGGTAATAGATCCTTGTTTGGGTTGCTTGTTGCAACTCTTGGGTAAAGAATGAAAGTTAAACCTTAATGCATTCCTCTTCTGTGGGACATTAAATATTACCTAGCCATTCCACAGTGTTTTATGCCTTTCAGTAACTTTGAAATTTGCTTCTTCCCTTGCACTTTTCTATCCCTTTTTAAAAGCATTCGCTCCTTGTGAAACCTCTTAGATGGATGATTTGTTAAAGGAAGCTATGTTTTCCGCTTGAGAGCTTTGAAACGTCTTGTGTCAAAGGCACTTTCTGAGTCTTTGGCATTGACTCCATGTACCTGCCAAGACGCAACCGCACTTTCATTTTCTTTTCTTTTCTAATGTGTAACGTCACAAGGTAAACGGTATAAAAAGACCCCAAGCAGACTTCCAGTCTTTACATTGTTCATTATCCATTTGGCTTCTTGTTAATCTGTGGTGTGCTTGTCTTGGATTGAAGAGAGCCAAGCGTTAAGAATCTGTCATTAATAAGCAAAGCTCTTAAATAATATATGGGGCATAACCCAAACTCTGTTCTTTCCTGCACCGTCTCAGCATTTTTATGACCTGTAAGAAGACTAAAACAGAAGAAGCATTACATCAGTATAGGAAATGGTAGAGAAAGAGAAGGCATTCTTGCTCCTATATTCACATCTAATCAGCTGCTGTATGCTGGCATGCATCTTCTGTTAGCAGAGTATTCCTGAGTGAAGAAAATGATTCCAGTCGGTTAAGAACTTGGCTAATTTGACTTAAATGAGAAGCAAAAGAGGCTCAAGAGTACTGAGAGAAGAGCAGAAGCATTGCTGTTGTTTTCCAAATGAAATCCTAAATGGACCAGATCAGGAAAGGTTTGAGCATAACCACGTAACAAGCAATATAGTACACAGATGAAAAGTTCCAACAAGAAGCCCAGCAAATTTGGCTTCACCCTATAACTACACAACACTCACAACGCAGTCTGTTAATTCTCTCTTTTTTGGAATGTCACCTATTACTATATTTTTTTTCCTGATACTCAAAGGATTTATCAGTCATTAGTCTGGCCTTCCTTGTTGCAATCTCCTGCTATCATTATACCAATATTTCCCATCACTTAAAACCTCTTTTCCTCATGAAAATTTATTGGATTCTCATTCCCTTAGATTTATACAAGATCTAGAGACAAGACTCTTCCACAGTCTCTCCCAACATGGAACCAAAAGCCTATACCTTCTCCACCACAGCTTCCTACATGGAACCATTTACAGTGCTTCAACTAGTACAATCTTGAGAAGACTTAATGACTAACAATAAACTGAACCCAATACACCAGGAAGCCACATTTTAGCCTATCATGATTTCTGAATCCAGGCTTTCTGTTTAGTTTATGGTCTAGCATGTTGTGTGAGCTCAGAAAAGTGGACCCGTTGAATAAAACATGATTATGGGTAAGTGGACCAAGCATATATTTCTGCTTAGCTGTAACGTTTTCTTCCCTTCCTTCTTTGAAATGATGGAAGCCTGTGAGATGGGACTATTTTGCCCTGGTAATTCCAGCTGTTTCATTTAATGCCACATTTAATTTGGTCCAAAACATCAAAGGAATTGAACTGAAATATCATATTTGGTTGCCAATCATACCTATTGTGAGAGGCTGTGAGGAGGCTGGCAATGTAATGGTGGGAATGTTGATCATAAGCAATCCAGAGACAAGGAAGGGACAAGGTAGCTTACCTCATAAACAGCAGCTCAGTCCAGGCTACAAACAGCCTGGTAAGAAGAGATTCAATTTATTCAGAGACTCCATCTTAATGAACTCACTAATAAATTAGAACTGCACATTCCTGTTGCAGTTTCCAAGATGCTGTATCTTACCCCTAACCATGATATTAAAAACACCTTACAGAAGACTAATCCTAGTTTGTGCCTTTCTGTGAGGGGCCTGACCCCTACATAGTGGATTGGCTCCATCATTTGTATCTATGGTTGAAGTGACAAATTTGACAAGTATGGAATTCTCATATCTTTTCCATGGGCATAAAATGTAAGGGAGCATGATATTGGGAATTTCATGGTAAAGGTGCCATGTACTGCCTAACCCTTCCCTTGCTATTTTTTCATGCAACACTTCACACAACTGACTAAATCTTCTCAGAATATTGGAGGAAATGGATGGGGAAGAAGGTGTAGAGAAAAATGATTGGCATATGAAGGCTGAGTTCATACCTCATGCCAATCCATAATGTAGGTTCTTTGCTTAACTTTAGTATGCTCCATAAATCCAACCACTGCAGTTTATTCAACAAATTATAGCTCACCATAGTGTGAACTCAAAGTTTGAAGCACTGATTTTTCCCCCACTGCTGTTCCTTTACAACAGAGCTTTCCTTATAATTTTTTAAACCTTTTGTGTAAATCTCAGGCCCAGGCTTCTCCCTGGTTCTCTTCAGAGGGTTTGGAGTTCAACATACAAAACTCCTGGGAATTTTGGAAACCAGAATCAAATGTCTTGGGAAATGCTGATATAGAGTTCCAAATTCCAGGCTAACAGGTTTCTGGCTCCAGGATTTAGTGGCCCAATGGCAGGAATATGGCCAACAACAAGGAGAGGTAAAGTCCAGAGAGCAAACAAGGATTGGAATGGGTAGAAATATATGGGTCAAGATCTAACACACCAACAGGAGATTAGGGGGAAGAAGTACATGTTTAGGCAGAAGTAAAAATCCAAGGCAACAAGAAAAAAACAGGAGAAAGTAGTCATGAGTCAAGATCGAAGACATGAACCAAGAAAATGGCAACAGGGCTCATGTGGTAGAAAGGCTGAGGGATTAGCTTGGAGGCTAAAGCTTTAGTATTCGTAGATGGATAGATGGATTCACATTGACAGATTGACAATGCCCCAACAAACAACATTACAGTCTGTAGCAGTCTCCTCTCCTGGACTATATGAACCCCATTTTTTTGTGTGTGATTCCTAGAGCCACTGAAGATGAGGTAACAAATCATCCAAAATCTGTAGCACAATTTTCCACCATGTTCTGACTTACAGTAAAACTAAAATACGGTAAACCTTTGGATTAGTTCAGCATCTGAAACAACCAAACATAAAAACAAAAAGAGCAGAACCCCTGCCCAAATCTAAACTTCCCTTATTGCTCCTGATTGTCCAAAACGCCTTGATTAGAACATGCATTGTTGTTGAGCAACCTTACCATGGAGGCTTGACCATTTGACCTCTCCATAGGAAATTATTCCTGCCACAATCTCAGATGCATACATTATGGATTGAGAGGGAAGTATTTTATAGATGTTTGGCACTCATGGAAGAATGAGATGAAGTGCTTGAACCCTTTTGTCTTGCTAGAGATATCACTGTGAGTAGAATAAAGACATGCTTCAGGTTTCCAATAACCATCTTCCTCCATCCCCCATCCTTTGATTGAAGCCTATTCCAAATGAAGGTGGGGATGAAGTGAGGCTCACTTATCATTGTTTCTAATTGAAACAGCTCTGTTTTTGGTACACTGAGCTATTCAGTACAAGGTCTCACTAGAATCAAACCGTACATCCTTTTAATATAGAAATAGCTCCTATTGTTTCATTACTCAAGGAGCAAAAATGAGTTGCACTGTTGGGCTTCTTCCATCCCCTGCTGCCACTTAGATTGACTTTCATCTGAGGATTGGACTTGACAGCAATTTCAAATACCACTAGTGGAAACAGAATGAAGTCACCCACCAACATTTCACAAAGGCCAATTGTCACCTTATGGTCAGGGTTTTATTTTTATTTTTTTTGGATACCTGCAAGAAAGATGTAGGTCATGTTCAGAGAGAGGAAATCACCGGCACACTTTTACTTTCCACTTAGCCACAGGCAGAATTAACATTGATTTCTATGTTCTTCCAGAAAGTATTAAAGCTTAACGCTCAACTCTAGCAAAAAAAGGAAAGGCAGCTGTATTACATAGATGGGACCAGGATGCCTAGTACACACAAACTGGACCAAAGTGATATTGCTGATGAACACATGTAATATTTTTATTATTTTATCTGCATATCTATTGATATTGATTGATTGCATTTGTAGCTCACCTTTTTCCTGAGAACTAAGGCAGAACACATTGGGCCTTCTCTAATTTTATCATCAGTAGCAGCACAATGAGAGCCAGTTTGGTGTAGTGGTTAAGGCACCAGGCTAGAAACCGGGAGACTGAGAGTTCTAGTCCCGCCTTAGGCACAAAGCCGGCTGAGTGACCTTGGGCCAGTCACTTTCTCTCAGCCCGAGGAAGCAAGCAAGGGCAAACCCGTTCTGAAAAACCCGCCAAGAAAACTGCAAGGACGTGTCCAGGCAGTCTCCGAGAATCGGACACGACTGAATGGATAAAAAATAAAAAGCAGCACAATAACCCCCTAAGATAGTTTGAGATGACAGAGAGTGACTGACCCCAAAATCACACAATAATCGTCCATTGCCAAAGCTGGATTTGAAGCTTAATTTCTCTGATTCTTTAGGTATTACACCATTCAGGCTTCTTTCACCCAGGTTTGCTGTGGGTACCTGCAGAACTGCTGATTTTATCATATCTGAAAGTGATAACAATGATGAGAGGATGTGTTGTGTCGTGTTGTGTCGTGTTGTGTTTACCATATTGAGTCAGTAGGCTAGGTTTTCACAATAAACTGACTACACTGGCTGAGTTTGCAAAACACACTGAGCCAAAAGCGAGTCTGCCATATTTTAGCCTAATGTGTTTTACAAAGTCTACCAGAATATGATTTTATGTGAAGGAACAACACCAAAAATGACCTTCTAACCATTAGAATGTATTTCTAATGAGAAATTTAGAGGTGGGTTGAATCAAATGCTCATTAAACTGATCTCATCCAAAACTGTGGCTTTAAATTTTATGGTAACATTTAGAAATGTATGAAAATGCCCCAAGCATGAGAAAGATATAGTACAAAAGAAAAAGAAAAAGACAGCTGATCAGAAGGTCCATCCAGACAGCTACGTTGGAGCATTATGCACCAGTCTTTGAGCTGACAGAGAAATATGCTGGCATAAATTGTGCCTCCCACATTGCCAGTCCCTATTCTGTGCAGAGTAGCAAGGTCAGCGAGAGGTGCTGTTCTTTTATTTTAGCCCAAGTTAAGGAAAGGGATTAATTTCCCTCCAATTAAATGTCAGCCCTGGTGGAAAAACAACCACCAAGCATAGTGAGATGAGACGAGTTGCCTGATTGACAAGTGACAGTGCTCAAAGTGTGTGCCGGAGAGGTAAGGGGGAAGCAGCTTTCGTCTCATACCAAAAGCTCAGGGTTTGTTTGTGAAACAGCCAGACAAAGACACATAAATGTACTTAAAACAAGGGTGGGGGACAGTAGCAATGAGATTTTTTATTTTTTATTGTAAACCGCCCAGAGTCCCCCTTTTGGGGGTAGATGGGCGGTGATAGAAATATGAAAAATAAATAAAATAAATAATTTTTCCCCCTTCCTCTGTGGGGTTGTGACATGGGAATTGTTACTCCAGGAACTGCTGTAGCACAGAGCATAGAGCAGTGATAGAATGATGATTTTTGCACTCTCTTGTCAGGTAAATGGAGTGTGACTGGGTGGTGGTTTTCACTGCCCATTCTCAATGATCCATGGCCAGCGCAAGCAGCTTCAAAAAAATTTTATGAGATTGGGAGTGGAAACAGTGTTGTGTTGAAGTGTCTTAACTCTTGTTTTCGCTCCCTCTGGATTTTTCTTTGCTATCCCCTCTTTTTCCTGGCCTTTTTAGAGATTAGTTTCATGTTTTACCACTAAAAAATTCTTGTTTGCAGTTTTTTATTTTTTAAAAAAATCTAGCATTGTTAGGCTCTTTTCCTATTTATCAGAGGTCTACAGGGGCTTCCTTATGCATGTCTGCTCAGAAATAAATGTTGGTGAGCTCTATAAGGATTTCTCCCAGGACAAGATTGAAGCTTTAATTAGTATTAATGCAACCTTAGATCATATAATTGGATTCATCGTTGATGCAGGAAACAAAGAAGCCATGACTTCTAGCTATTTTCTTCAGTCATTTTTGTTGGAGATTCTGGCAAATCCAGCATGCCTCATCAGCATATGGATGGCTGCTCTAGGATGCAAGCTCTCCATGCTTTTGAGGAAGCTGTTTGTGGCCATTCCCACTTCCTCTTCTCTCTCTCTGATTCTTCCATCAAGGAGGATGCAGCACGTGGCTACTCCTCTCCGTGGAGAGGCCATGTGCTAGGTCTCAAGCCCCTTTTCTACATGCAGCCTCTTGCAGCAAGCAGGGCAAAAGGTATTAAGTTTAGGGAACAGGAAGAAGAAATGGAACATCATTTATCTACCGAAAATGCTGTACCTGCAATGAATAAACGTAAGGACTCTTTTGTACTTACTTTTCATACCTGCCATGTCTAAGTACGTGTTTCTTTATGCTTGGGTGGGCTAAAGATGTAAGATTAACCTGGATCTCTCTAATATGCTCATGGGCTCTGTTTTTAAACAATATTCTTTTTCTGTACATGAGTTTAGCAGCTCTGCTCCATTTCAGTAGTTCTAACAGACTGCTAAATGGGCTTCAATTTTCTCCATTAATCTCTTAAACTTGCTATGAAAATGGGAGGGTTCTACCAAGTTGCATAACAGATAGCAAGTTACCAAGTTGAGGAACCTTGTACTAGTTTGTCCTCTAAAATTCTTCAGTTGATTTGTCCTCAAACCTTGTGTTCCCTTGCATTTCCTGGAAAAGTGTTGTTTAGAAAGAGTCATTAATAGAACCAAGCCAGAACATTCCTAAATGAAAATGCTAAGTGCCTCTTCACACTAAAGATGTGCTATTGAGATTTCTATCCACAATGGTTTTTGTTTGTCATGAATAATCTGAACGAGGTATAGAATCCAACAAGCAAAATGTGTTTTCAAATAATATTTCCACACCTGAAGCAAGGATTGATAGAATGGTTGCCAAAGAGACTTCAGAGGAATTTTATGGTTCTCTGCATGCATTGGACTCCAGGGAACAGTCAGGAGAATATCAGTTTTTCCAAAAGAAGTAGCCCATGGTGAATTCAAGTAAATTATATTCTTCATTATACTTTGATCATTCTGGAGAACAATAGTGAAAAATTACATGGAATGTGCTCCATTTGTTGAGAAGACAAGTCCAGCCTCTAATAACTCATTCACACTTGCCATCACCTCTCAGTTACTTCTAACTCTTGAATAAGGGGAACTCCAAAAGATTCAGGCTCATGATTAATTTTGGAATGCAGGGGAAATTACATATTGATGAAAATATAAATACAAATACAGATATAGATATGTGAAGAGGCCTTCATCTTGCAGTGGATTGATTTGGGCTGATCATCATAAACACAATACAGGTAGTCCTCATTTAGCGACCACAATTGGAACCAGCAACTCAGTCATTAAGTGAAGTGGTTGCTAAGTGAAACTGAGACTGTGCTTACAATCTTACTTTCCTTTGCTTTACAGACCTGTGAAGGTTGTAAATGCGAGGATTGGTCGTAAAGTTACTTTTTCATCACCGTTGTAACTGCAAATGGTCATTAAACAAGGCACTTGCTAAACAAGGACTACCTGTAATAGTTTCACAGAGAAAGAGAGAAAGCATTGAAGTAGACGTTTCAGATTAAGAAGCTTTAGGAGTGGGCCTGGTTCACACAATATATTTCACCAAGTCAATGTGGGACCAGCTTGGTGAAGAGCTAACCCAATCAGTAGTGGAATAGGGAAGAGGCAGTACTGGACGATTGTGAGTCAGCCAGCCTGCCCTGATCAGTTGTGTTATATGAATGTGAAAATCTAGTCAATTGTGTTACAAAGTCCAAGTCTTACCAGTTCTGCATGGAAAAGAGACGGAGTTGAAGAGCTGTTCAAAATGCAAGACACTTGAGTTCTCAGTATCAAGGCCTGGCAGCCACAGAATATGCTGCTCAACCAACTGATTGGTTGCAGATCCAAACCATGCCTACTGATGCCTGCCTGACCAGCATGCAAACGCTGGAGGAAGTAGACAAGAATCCTGATTCCCCTCCCCCCAAATCAGAGTGTGCATGAGTTTGTGCTGTCAGCGTAGTGATTGACTAGGTTAAATATGTTGTGTGAATCTGGCCGCTGCAGTTACATGAAATCAGAAGGAAAGAGATTACCAGGAAAAAAGAAAAAGAAAACTCTACTAGCTTGGGCACACTTCAAAAATGGTTTGGAAATATTAAAGATGGAAGAATACAGAAATACCCATAATTTATTTATTTCATTTTATTTATTCTTTCGATTTCTATCACCGTCCCATCTCCCCCGAAGGGGACTCTAATAGAGGAATGGATAATAGAGGAATGGATCATGAAGATGGCTGAGTTTGCAGAAATGCTAAATTGACTTGTTTGCTAAGGAGGGAACTACAATTATTTTTATAAAAGACTGGAAACCCTTTATGGACTTTTTGCTGGAAATGGATAAAAATGAACTGGTGATTTTGGGATTTATTGATTCAAACAGTTTGTTTATGGGAAGGAGGGAACCATGATATGCAATTTGGGAGGGTAGAGATGGTAATTACTGTGTTTGTAACTGCTGAAAAGAAGATCGGAAGTTGCTTTTTTAGATACTTTTTCTTTCTCTTTTGTTTCCTTTCACTTTTTCTTTTACTACTTTATATTTTCTTTTTTTCCTACTTCTTCTTTTATGTTTCTGTAGTTTTTTAAGCCTATGTAAAATCTTCTTATAATAAAAATTACTTTTAGAAAAAGAAAATGGTTTGGAAAAATTGTTTTGAAGCCACATCTCCGATGTTCTTTAATGAAGCTGAATTCTTTTTCAGTTTTCTGTGCAAGTGGGGGAAAAAAGGCTACTACTTTGGGCTCCCCAGGGTAGCCCATCTGTATAGGAGAACAAGTTAGTTACTGAGATTACCAAATTAAGAAAGGCCTCAAGTTTTGAGAAAAGAAATCAATTTTTTTTAAAAAAATATCAATATTCTTTTGCAGGGCTTGGGGTAGTAGATTGCAGGGTTTGCATAGAGCACCAGTTGCTGGAGCTACCAGATCTTGGTCGCCAAACTCCCAAGGACCACTAGAATATACTACAGAGATAAAGACAATGACAAATAACTCTGCTGCCATCTAGGGGTCAACTCCGAAAAGCAATGGCATCTTTTTTCAGGCTTCCGTGGAGGCCTGCAAAAGGGTGTGGCTGCTTGAATGAGTAGCGGAGAAAGTGAAGCACTTATCATAGAATCCTAGGGTTGGAAGGGACCTTGGAGGTCTTCTAGTCCAACCCCCTTCCCAAGGCAGGAATCCTCAGACCATCTTGGACAACTTATTTTAAGTTGTTTTCAAAGCATGCACTCCCCTTCCCTAAGTAACCTGAGGAAGAAATTAACAAGGACCCTTAAATTAACTTCCAAGGATCCCACATGATCTTTAGCATATGACAAATGTTGATAGAGAATAATTTATAACTCTGCAGGGAATGTTAACAGGAAATCCTTTAATTACATGGAGAAATTATGCTCTTCCATAGAACTGTTTGACCAACTGATCTTGGCACTCTTTTTTGTAATTCCACTACTGTTGTTGTTTAAGTGAGTATTCTTTAGTGGGAGGATTGCTTGTTCTTTCACAAGATCTTTGATTTCTGAGTTTTGGTCAAGGAAGTTGGTTAGTTGATTGGATTTCAACTAGAGCTGGCTGGTAGGAAGAAATTCTCAGGTGTACAATTCAGAAACTCTCCAGACAATGGGATAGGAGGGAATATTCAGGTAAGGATTTGCCTGTGGTGGTAACCTAGTCAAAATTTCTTTGTGTGTAACACTAGGGGGGTTATCCTTGGAAATAAGGGGTTTATTAGTATGGAAGATACCACAATGAGGAAGTACCATGTATGCTGCAGAGAAAATAATTGTCTCTCAGGCATATCTCCATAAATGATCCAACAGTATCTGCTTTGTACACCTTTTTATTAAAATAAAAACACTTTATTGTTCTTGGAGTTTTTTTCTGCAGCCCAGCATTCCTGCTGAAGAGTGCTCACCAATTCCACGTTAACTTTCTCACCTTTCTCTACCTGTACAAAACCTACCAAGGTTGATTTTATTATCCCTATCTTATCCAGAAATGCAGAATAGCCCATAGCAACAATTCACACCATCAAACTCATCTTCCAAAGCCAGCTCCACAATAAAAGGCAAAGGAATTATATTTCTTATTTTTCCCCCATAGTGAATCATTAATTTACTACTGATTATAATAGGGTTATAAGGGGTGTGGTGGCTCAGCGGGTAAGACGCCAGGCTTGTCGATCGGAAGATCGCAAGTTCGGAGGTTCGAGACCCTAGCCCCGCGTGACGGAGTGAGCTCCCGCACTAGCCCCAGCTCTTGCCAACCTAGCAATTTGAAAGCATGCAAATGCAAGTAGATGAATAGGTACCACTTCGGTGGGTAGGTAACAGCGTTCCGTGCGCGTCATGCCGGCCACATGACCGTGGAAGCGTCTTCGGACAATGCTGGCTCTTCGGCTAACAAACGGAGATGAGCACCGGCCCGTAGAGTCGGACACGACTGCACAACTGTGCGGGGGGAACCTTTACCTTTTTATAATAGGGTAGAAGATGATGCTGGCATAAAGAAGGACTAACTGAAATAGGTCTGGCCAGAATAAATTTACATTGGCCAGGAATATGCAAGACATGAGCCCAAGGTTAATCTTAGTGTCTACCCAGATATTGTGTTCATACAGCACACCCAGCCACAAATTAGTGCAAAGACAATCTCTGTCCTTAGCTTTTAGTTCAGTGTGTCCTGTAAATGGAGAAAAATGGGTTAAGTAAACCTAGGATCAGTTAACCAAGGATAACAGCATTGTCTGAACACAGCCGATTCTATAGATCATTTGTAAAAGGAGTTGGAGATATATCCCTTTCTGACTTCGGTCTGGCAAAGCCCACACATAATGGGAAGATAAATTTACTGTGCAAGAGAATAAGGAGGAATACTGAAAAACAAAAAAATTAATCAAATGCATCATGTCATCTATGGATTAATTGTATATTCCATGGCAACTGCTGAGAATGTCTAATTAAAATGAGAGGGAATTGCTAAATCTTGTGAAATCTTTTTATTTGAAAAGACTCCATCTTGCTGATTATAAAACAGCCAAATGATAAAAATGTGATTTTTCCATAAGAACTCTCCATGACTTTGAGGTTTAAAAGTTGAGTAAAAGCTCTTGACCTTAATGAACTTATCAGCCATGAGAAGAAAGAAAATGAAACCGAGAAAATGGAACTGAGCAGAGAAAGAGCCTCTCCATGCTCCTGAAGTCCAGTGCAGTTGCAGGCTAACATTAACAGAATTAATCATAAGACAGCTTTCAATGAGATATTCATAACAGGGAGTATGTACTGCAATCCTTTCAACCCAAGGTTCTTATAGACTTACATTTCTCTGGCACAGGGAGGCACACGTCTTAATTTGTAATGAACGCAAAAGCACATCTCTGAAGTCCATGCAAGGCAGCCAGAAAGCTCTTGGTCTATTTCATTTTGGTCCTTTCATTTTTTTTCTCCTGATTTGTATTGACTTCCCATGTAAGAGTGGCACTACATCAGCCTAACCGTGGGAGATCCCCAAAGTTCCAAGCAATCCTTCTGCTTCCTTCCTCTCCAAGAACTTTCACATGTTTTTATTCTTGCCCCACTTTATGCCTTGTGTGATTCCTGCTTGTTCCTTTCATCGTTTAGGAGAGAAGGTAGGAAAACTAATGTTCTAGAAATCCCCTCATACGTAGCGGGTTAGTTATCTGGTTTGGTCCAGTTCATGAGAACTAGATTGTTAACATAACTAGGTTGTTAACCATAGCGCCAGATAAGTGATATAAGTTAGATGATATAAGTTAGGTGATATAAGTTAGAAATATAAATAAATAAATAAGTCCATTGAGGTAGATTCCTCTACAGGGTGGAAACATTGCCATCAGATTCATTATCTAATAATGTATTATGTAATATCTTGAAATGTGATACATTTCTAGGGACTTGAGCTACAGTCATGGTGCACTATTGCCTTTTGATCTGAGTGTGAATAGAATAGCAGTGATAGTTTGTTTCAAGGCTGTATGTTTTTTACAAATATCATATCTCCAACTCTACAAGATAGAAGTATAGCTTGACTGTCTTTTCCTGCATGCTCTTTCATTACTGTTTATTTATTTGATTTCTATAGCCTCCCATCTCAACAAGTGACTCTGGGTGGCTTACAACAAAAAAAAAACATAAAACAGTTAAAACAATTACAATTAAAACAAAATAAATATACAAAATAAATATACATGACTGCCCAGTAAGCAATGTATGGATGTTAATATAGCCAAGAAACAGGACCATTCCCATGTTCGGGGCCCCAGGCCCGGGCACATAACCAGGTCTTCACGGCCTTGTGAAAGGCCAACAGGGCCGGGGACATCCTAATCTCTGAAGGGAGAATATTCCAGAGGGCAGGCACTATGACACAGAAGGCTCGCTTTCTACTCCCTGCCAACCAACATTCCTTGACTGACAGGACCCTTAGCGTACCCAGACTACCAGATCAAATTGGACGGGTAGAAACAACTGGGAGAAGATGGTCCCTTAGGTAACCCAGTCCCAAGCCATGAAGGGCTTTAAAGGTGACAACCAGCACCTTAAATTGCACCCGGAAGCACACCGGCAACCAATGCAGCTCATGTAGCAGCGGTGTTACATGCGTCGAATATCCGATTCCATTTACTACCCATGCAGCCGCATTCTGCACCAGCTGAAGCTTCCAAATGCTCTTCAAGGGCAGCCCCATGTAGAGCTCATGGCAGTAATCCAGACAGGAGGTCATGAGGGCATGAATGACTGAGAGCAAGGCCTCTCGGTCTAGGAATGGGCACAGCTGGTGCACAACCCGAAGGTGTGCAAAGGCCCTCCTAGCCACGGCTGCCACCTGCTCTTCCAGCAGGTGCCATGAATCTACGAGGACCCCCAGGTTGCGCACTGGGTCCGTCTGGGGCAGTGCAACCCCATCTAGGACCAATGATGGAAAGACCTGTTGGTGTATTACTCTTTGAGGAGTAAGTCACAGCAATAAAGCCTTATTAGGTAAGCACCTGCAATCTTTAAAAGATCAGGCAGCACGTGATCCAGGCTGAAGAGTATAAAAGAACCTGCCTGCCTTCCTGCCCCACCCTGCTTACTGCTTCTGTTTTCTACGCCTGCTTGCTTCTACTCCTGCTTGCTTCTGCTACTTATCTTTTCTGGTGAGTGATGAAAGAACTGTAACAATTCCGGGGATCTGGAAGAAAACTGTAAATAGTATCTGTTTGGATGAGTAACTAATACAACTGCAACTGATTTACTAAAAATACTGGCATCATTTATTGGTCTCTATTGCTATTCACTTTCTGATACTCTGCATGTGCAAGAAAACACACACACCAACAAGACCTTATCACCGGAAGGCCCACCAACCCAAAGCCACTCAATCTTGCTTGGGTTGAGTCGAAGCCCATTGCACTCAATCCAGGCCCTTACAGCCTCCAGGCACTGGGACAGGACATCCACGGCATCACTCAGGCGGCCTGGGGTGGAGATATAAAGCTGGGTATCATCAGCATATTGATGATATCTCACCCCAAACCATTGAATCACCTCTTCCAATGGCCTCATGTAGATGTTAAATAGGAGAGGGGAGAGAACTGAACCCTGAGGCACCCCACAAAGTAGGGGATGTGGGTGGGACCTCTCTCCCCCTGTCAACACCGACTGGAACTGACCACACTGTGCCACCTACCCCCAACTCCTGAAGCTGGTCCAGAAGGATACTATGACTTATGGTATCGAAGGCTGCTGACAGGTCAAGAAGAGCGAGGATGGTCACACTGCCCCATCCTGCTCCCGCCAGAGGTCATCTAAGAGTGCTACAGAATTTGACAAATAAGCATAAGGCTGATTTGAATGCCATGCTTGATTCCGGATGTACATGATGCTTAATCCATCCAGCCATAGTCACAGGATTAGGACTAAAACTGGGAAGGCTGAAACAGCCTATTATCTTTACTCAGCTGGATGGATCAGAAGCATGAGGGGGCCCAGTGGAATTTTACACAGACACTGTAGAAATGCGAGTGGGTAGTCACAAAGAGACGTTAAAGTTTATTGTGGCCCACATAGCCAACAATTCTGTCATCTTGGCGCTACCCTGGCTACAAAAAAGAAACCCCCAAGTAGATTGGGAAGTTGGAAGTTTGAGATTCAAAGATGGCTTTTACCCAGGATGGCAATCAAATGGTGATTTCCCCGAAAAGCCATTGGCATTGGCAGTCCCCATAAACCAGAACCAACTTT
The DNA here is from genome assembly GCA_023362775.1 of Charina bottae. Lineage (NCBI taxonomy): Eukaryota > Metazoa > Chordata > Lepidosauria > Squamata > Charinaidae > Charina > Charina bottae. The sequence goes on along the minus strand of JALMGJ010000002.1, from coordinate 188,424,680 downwards.
TAACCCCTGTGGAAGAGGAAATCCCCAAAAGGACATTGGCAGCCACCATGACCCAGACCCAACCTTGTTCCTCGGTTGAAGGGGAAATAGTAATTCCCGACTGTTACAAAGACTTTACAGACGTATTTGGGGAAAAGGAGTGCGATCAATCACCTCCCCATAGAAAAACTGACTGTGCTATTAAAATTGATCCACAAGCCAAATTACCAAAACCCAAATTGTATGCTATGTCTCAAAAAGAACTGGGTGTTCTCAGGGAATTCATTGATAAAAACTTAGCCAATAAACTTTGACAATACAAAAACTTAGCCCATGGTTTCATTGAACCTGCAACCTCTCTGATGGCTGCACCTGTTTTGTTTCATACAAAGAAGGATGGCACTGATTATCGGGGTCTAAATGCCATCTCCACGACAAATCAATATCCCCTCCCATTAACAAAAGACATGTTAGCACATCTATCCACAGGAAAAAATTTTTACCAAATTGGATTGAGGGAAGCCTATTTCAGAATACACATTCGAGAAAGGGATGAATGGAAAACTGCTTTCAATTGCCCTCTTGGCTCTTTCCAATATCGGGTCATGCTGTTTGGCTTGTCCAGAGGACCTGGGGTGTTTATGCATCTGATAAATGAGGTTTTACATTAGTATTTATACAAAGGTGTATTAGTATATCTTGATGACATCCTAATCTACACAGAAAATGAGAAGGAACATGTTGAAATGGTCAAGAAAGTGTTAACCAAGCTTAGAGAAGCTAAGCTGTATGCAAAATTATCTAAATGTGAATTTTGTAAGGAAAAATTGGACTATTTGGGGTATCGGGTAAACAGCAAGGGCATAGAACTGGATCAGCCAAAGTCCAGGACATTTTGGCATGGGAACTGCCATGCACGTGCAGACAGTTGCAAAGTTTCTTGGGGTCACTGGGTTCTATTGCCAATTTATAAAGAACTTTGCTCAAATCGCTCTCCCCTTAACTGATTTGTTGAAAGCAAAAGGGAAGGGAGAGACAAAAAAAGTTAAAAGCCCTGGGGCGGTATTGAATTGGTCGGCTGAGTGCCAAACGGCTTTCGAACACCTGAAGTCTCTTTTCATTGCTGAGCCAATATTAATACATCTAGACCAGAGCTTTCCTAACTGTGTGTCGCGACACAAAAGTGTGTCGCCACATACAGCATGGTGTGTCGCCACACCACCCGGAAGCAGCGGCGCATGCGTGCATGGCGGCAGCAGCGCGGGATCAGTGCTTCTGCGTTTTAGCAGAGGCTGCAGCCGCTGCAGCCGCCGCCATGCACGCACGCACCGCCGCACGCCCCCCTGCGCTGCCGCTGTGCACGCACCGCTGCACACCCCCGCGCCGCCACTGTGCACGCACGCTGGCGCACGCCCCCCGCGCTGCCACCGTGCGCGCCGCTGCATGCCCCCCGCACCACCGCCATGCATGCGCGCCGCCGTCACACGCCCCCCACACCGCTGCCGTGCACGCGCGCGCCACCGCCGTGCTGCTGCAGCCGCTGCTACTGGTGTGTCGCCAGCGGCGGCACTTTGGAAAGCCCTGATCTAGACCCTTTGAAACCCCTAACAATTCACACTGATGCATCAGATACAGCTTTAGGGGCCATTTTATTACAAAAAGATCAAACTGACACTCTGCACCCTTGTGCATATCTATCTCGTAAATTCACAGAAAGTGAATGCAGATGGCATGTCTGGAAGAAAGAGGCTTTTGCATACCTGGAGGCATTTGCTGGAAGGAGCTCAACATCCTTTTGAGGTTTGGACTGATCATTAAAATTTAGAAGCGTTAAAAACCCCAAGATGATTGAACGCTAAGCAAATTCGCTGGGCTCATTTTTTTAGCCGATTCAATTTCACCCTAAAATATTTTCCTGGAGGGAAAAATTTCCTTGCTGATGCTCTTTCTCGCTTACCTCAACACAACAGCCAAAAAGCAGAAATTGTAGACACTGTGCTTTCTTCTAAACAATTGGGAATGACTGCTGTAACCCGCAGTCAAACTTTACCAGAAAAAGTGAAAGTGCAATCCGATATGCAACATGAATTAGAAACAGTGTTGCAAACAGACACTTGGCTCGCAAACAACAAAGCTACGTTAACAGCTCACAATGGGCTGTGGTGGTTTGAAGGGAAGTTATATATTCCTGAATCTTTGCGCAATAAAATTTTGCAAAGGTCCCATGATGACAAAACTGCTGGACATTTTGGGTTTGTTAAAACTCTTCATTTAGTATGGAGGCAATTCTGGTGGCCCACTTTAAGAAAAGACATCAAAGACTATGTATCCCGCTGCTCCGTCTGTGGTAGGGCTAAGAAAAAAGGCGGAAAACCTCAAGGACTTTTACAGCCCGTAGCTAATCCTTCCCAACCTTGGAAACAAATTGTCATGGACTTTATTGTAGAATTACCAGAAAGTCAAAATAAAACTCTCATTTGGGTGGTGACTGATTTATTTTCTAAACAAGTTCACTTTGTACTGTGCACTTCAATCCCCACAGCACCTCATCTTGCCAAACTCTTTATACAACACGTGTACAGATTACATGGAAAACCTGACTGTGTAATCTCAGAACGAGGAACACAGTTCACTTCTAAGTTTTGGAAATCATTCTTAAAATTACTGTAATTGGCACTGAACAAGCCCTCAGCTCTAGTACCCATCTGCAGACTGACGGAGGGACTGAACGATTGAACTCTTCTCTTGAGCAATTTCTTCATTATTATATTAATTACCAACAGGATGAACGGGTAGGCCTTTTACCATTTGCTGAAACAGCGTACAATAACTCTGTTCATCAAAGCACTGGTCTTTCCCCTTTTCAAGTTGTAAACGGCCTGGAATTCACTCCGATTCCTGAACTACCACTGCAAAACCCCAAGGACTGTTCTGCCGCTGATTGGAGTAAACAAATTGCTGTCGCTTGGCCTATGATACAACAGGCTTCAGATCATGCTAAAGAAACTTACAAGAAATTCGCAGACCGTAAACGGTCTCCCGAATGGAACATGAAAGTGGGGGGGGGGGGAGTTTATCTATCCACAAAATTTCTTTGGTCCCCTCAAACATCAAAGAATCTTGGCCCCAAATTTATCGGACCTTTTCCTCTCCAAAATCATAAATCCAGTCACAGTGCAATTACAACTGCCTAAGAATTTACACAGAATTCATCCTGTTTTTCATTGCAGCCTTTTGAAACCCCTACATGAATCGCAATGCTGGCATCCTGAACCACCTACTCCAACTCCTATCCTAATTGATGGAGAACAACATTTTGTGGTTCAAGAAATTCTTGATGCTCGCAAACATCGAGGCACTCTTCAATACCTAATTAAATGGAAACATTTCAATGATAACGAATGTGTTGCCAGTCATCATGTAAATTCCCCTGTTTTGCTTAAACGCTTTTATAACAAATACCCTGACAAGCCTCACAATTAACCTCTGACTATTAAGTAATGCGATTTGTATACTTGCATTATTAACCATTATTCCGTTAAGTTTCTTTTTTCCAGGTGGGCGATATGTCAGGCTCCCCAATCACATGTTCTCAGAACCTTTGATTGTTTTTGCCTGCATGAAAATTGCGAGTCTGGAATGAGAGCTGGGAGGGGGCATGCCAGGAGTGTGAAAGCAAGTTGTTTGGACTATCTCTGGAATCCAAGGTCAGGCCGTTAGAGACATCTGCATGGAGCAGCGCGAGGCTGGCAGGAAGGGAGGGCTATGGGTGATGGGGGGGTGGTTGAAAGAGGCTTGACTTTTGAAATGTTTAATTTGGGAAAAAAGCGGGAACTTTCGTTCACAACTTTCTCGTTGATCTGTGTACTACTTTCCATTAAATGAGATTCTGTAATTCTTTTGCATGAGCTTGTTTTAATTGGAATTGAGTATAGCAGTCATTACACCAACAAAGACTCCTTAATGCCTGAGGCGCTTATTTTGCCTAATAGTTATAAAGTGAACTTTTTGACCGGGGGCATTCAGCTGAAACAGTTCAGTTCTGATTTGCCTGCCTGCAAACTGAGCAAATTCCTGATTCTGAAAAGGTGGTCCTTTGTCACTTTTGAAAAAAGCAGCTGAAAGCAGAGAAAATTTTGTCTAGCTTTGGAATTCCTCCTTAGCAGATATGGGGGTCAGCAGTTCCACTACAGGATACTGACCGCAATCATCAATAGTGATTAAAAAATGGCTGCCATTAGGGAGATCACAAAAATTTACACTGGCCTTAGTCCATGGTGATGATGGGAGAAATGAAACATGAAAGACAGCTGGTGGGTGAATCGGCCATTTAGCATAACAAACACATTTTGACTCACTGTTCACAAGTGTATCTATACTAAGAAAGCAATCCTTTACTCTTGGAGTGCTTAGGTCTTTACTACACTTTGGTGGCCTTCATAGGCCAATTCAGCAGCACAATGACAGAGAGTTTGAGGAATAAGCAAATTAGTGCAACAAAAGAGGAGATGTACCTCAGTTGACCATGAGTTTGCAGCATACATCAGTCAGAAAATGAATAAAATCTTATGCCTCAGGAGTCATGTGGGCAACATTGGTCAGAATGTTTTTAACTGACCACTGTTATGATTGTTTATAAGCACAAATCCTGTTATGTCACCATCTCTTATCTGTGAAAGAGATAAATCTTTGGAAATGATTTGGAGCAAAAATAACTTCACATGCTCTTCAGTGAAACGTAAAGGATCATGATCAGGAGTTGAACTAAAAACGGTGTATCTGGAAAAATAATGAGATGGATTATTTGTGTCTGAGCAGCAAATAACTTTGTATTCATGCCCGTGCAGTTTGAGCTTCCAACGTTCAGTCCACAGAAGACATTGAAAAGGTGGTTAGTTAAACATTGGCTGAAGAGGCTTGTGATCAATCAATTATAACTCTGAAAGAAGAGCCATACAGGTACAAGTGAAAGTGGGAACATGCTCAGATAATAGTTAAGAGTTTCTCTTCCCATTTCAGAGTACCTTTCTTCCATAGTGCAACAACTCTGCTGGCATACACAGTGGTGTAGACTTTGCCTTGCAATGAGATTTGTTCTAGGACTGTACACAGACCAACAAGAATTCAGTTTGCTTTCCTTGTTCAAAATATAATACAGTAACGTTGTGGAGAGCCAGTTTGGTGTAGTGGTTAAGGCATCAGGCTAGAAACTGGGAGACCATGAGTTCTACTCCTGCCTTATGCACAAAGCCAGCTGGGTGACCTTGGGCTAGTTACTTTCTCTCAGACCTAAGAAGGAGGGAATGGCAAACCACTTTTGAAAAACCTTGCCAAGAAAACTGCAGGGACTTGTCCAGGCAGTCTCTGAGAATCAGGCATGATTGAATGGATTAAAAAAAAACCATTGGTGTCAAGAGTATACTGTAGTTCTTTGTAGAAAATAAGGAAGATGACCTTGATGGAGATATGCAAGAACCATTGCATAGGCAAAAGGAGCAGAAACATTTTTTAAGTCCAGAACAACAAGATACCATTTGGAAGTGGTTTAGGCAAACCTCCCTAATTCACTGAAGTATAAGAAGAAGGAGAAGATACAGCACAATCAAACTTTCGAGATTCTGCTATTATAGTCAACTTCAATAAAAGTAGAATGTCAGTAGGGCTGACATTCTTCAAAAGGAGCATGGCTGGACATCCAGCCACTCCCATAAATTATTTTAAAAAACCTCTCTGAGAAGCTGAGATCAGGTTGTAAGTTGAGGAATGAACCAGCTGCAATATAGTTTCCCAATCACAGCAGACTGTGAATTTCAGTGGAAGTAGTACCACAACTTTCTTAATGGCTTGTATCTTGTGGGGATCTGCCAAGACATCATCTGACCAGAACTCATAAAAAAAGTTCTTTTAAGACAACATGTTAAATTCCCACTTGTCCCAACTAAGCACTATCATGCATGTGCTGCAGAGATGCAGCAAGGTGAGAGTCATGCTCACATCAAGTGGCATAAAACTTGAAGATGTCATCATGAACATGAAGAATTCCTTGTAATCCAGGGAATACCTCACAAATTATGTTCCAGAATATTTCAGTAGCTGATGAGATTCCAGAACTGAGACAATTGCAGCAGTGACGACTAACATGTGTGGAAACACAGTTGTATATCAGGAATCCATATGATGTTCCAACTCAAGGTAGCTAGTGCTAAAATCAAATCTAGTGAAGAATTTGGAACTGTTTATATTAGAAACTGTGTCATCTACTGTAGGAGAAATGTGTTTTTATTTATTTATTATTTATTATTATATCTATCTATCTATCTATCTATCTATCTATCTATCTATCTATTTTTTAGATTTATATTACCACCCATCTCTTCAAACGGAGGACTCTGGGCAGTTCACAATAAAATACTTGATAGCTCTGCTAGGAAACCTCATATCCTCACAGATTCAAATTTTACCTGGTTGTTTAGATTTCAGTGATATCCATGGAGTGTAGCCAGCCACTTGCTCAATTATATCAAATACCTACAAATATCATCATCATTCTTCTTATTCTTCCACCAGTTGTTGGAAGTTAAATGGAATGCATTTGTAATTTTTTTAAAAAAATCAGAACTGTGTTTAAGACAAAGAGCTGATGTCCCCATGTTTTGCTTCTCTTTAAATTGCTTGTTTTATTCCAGATTACATGAGGATTTCGTTTTGGTTTAAGTACTTGTGGTTATTTCTTTCCTAATGGAAATAACTGGAAAACTGAATTGTCACAGTGGTCAAAGTAACATTCATTTTTGAAAAAAACGCAACATAAGTAGACCAAAGATAAGTTGCCATAGCATTTCCAGAATGAAATATCTAACTCAAAGAATAATGATACTGAATCAAAATATAGCTTGGCAATAAGAATATTAAATTAACCTATAGCTACTACAGTTTAGGGCAATTTCTCCAGTCAATTACCATAGCAACTAAGCAGTTCCCCAGCCAATTGGAATCTCACAGGGGAGGGAAGACCTTGGGCCTATTTCAAATGCCACCATACTATAAAAATCTTAATCGTTTTTTCTCTGTTTTCTCTGAGTTGTATTTATATTAGATAGGAGGCCTTTATCTCATGAGACATTAATTTATGCTGTTTCTCTCCAGGCCATAGAGCCTGATTATTACTGAATCATCCTGCTGAATTACAATCCTAGGTTTATATTATGTTCCAATTGAAGATGCTTGGGTCATGTGAAGAGGAATTCATTTTCTTTTAATGTTAAGACTTGGTAAAATATAAGCTTATGATTGCTCTACCCATTTTCCTCACTCAAATATCTCAACATTGTGGTGATGCATTCCAAATGGAGATGTGTTAAAAGGAATTGTCCCTGCAAACTGCAATTACATTTATCCAGTCATAGCAAGAGAGTTGTAGAATGGGCCAATTTTTTTCCAGGAGAGAATTCTGAGATTCACCCCTCTCCCTCCCCCACCCCTGCTAAATAAGAAAACTTTTTTTTTTTAAATTTTATTGGATTTTAAATATACAAAGCTAAAAGTTAAGAATGAAATGAAAATAGAACTACAAATTAAGAGAAAAAGAAAAGAAAAGTGCAGTAAAGGAAAAAAAGAAAAGAAAAACACAGACAAAGAAATTGGATAACCTCCGATCCAACTATGGTCATAAGAATAAAATAGATAGTTTGTTTTTACATGCTGGTTATTCATATAACATTCATATACTTTTCTTGTCTATTATACTATATACTATTTATATATAATCTAATCATCAAATCCCCATGTTAGCTTTACTCCTCCTGCTTTTTGCAAATAGTCCATCAATGGTTTCCACTCTTTAAGAAAGTAACAATTTGAATTATCTTTTAATAAGCAAGTCAATTTATCATTTTCTGCCATCTCTAATAATTTCAACATCCAATCCTGTATTGTTGGAACACTTTGATTTTTCCAGTTTTGTGCATATAAGAGTCTTGCCGCTGTGATCATATACTGTATTATTCTAAAGAAATGTTTTTCTATTTGTTCCTCCCAAATTCCAAGTAAAAAAAAATCTGGTTTAAATGGTATTCGTATCTGTAGTATATTTTGCATCAATGAATGTATCTCAGTCCAAAATTCTTTTGCAATGTTACAAGTCCACCACATGTGGTAAAAAGACCCCTCTTGTTTTATACATTTCCAACATAAGTTGGATATGTTCCCGTACATTTTTGAAAGTTTTTGTGGGGTCATATACCATCGATACATCATCTTATAAAAATTTTCTTTTAAGTTGTAGCATAAGGTGAATTTTAATCCTTTAGTCCACATATCTTCCCATTGATGAAGTTGTATATTGTGGCCAATATTTTTCACCCATTGAATCATACAATCTTTAACTTGTTCCTCTACCATTTCTCCTTTTAACAATAATTTATACATTCTAGCAATTAAACGTTCATCATTTTCACATAATTGTATTTCAAATTCTGATTTAGTTTGTTCAAATTCTAATTTTTTTTTATCTAATTTAAATTTCTCTATAAGTTGCCTATAGGAGAGCCATTGAAAGGTATAACCTTCTTGGGCAAGTTCTTCTTTTGATTTTATCACATAGTGTCCTTGTTCTTTTTTTAATAAGTCCTTATATGTCAACCACTTATCTTTATTTCTTACTTCTGTTCTATAAAAGGCTTCTTGCGTGGAAATCCATAAAGGTCTCTTATGACATAAAATTGATTTATATTTATTCCAAATTCTCAACAGGGATCTTCTAATATAATGATTTTTAAAGTCCACATTTATTTTAGCCTTATCATACCACAGATATCCATGCCATCCAAATCTTAATTCATGACCTTCCAGATTTAATAATTTTTCATTTCTCAAAACAATCCATTCTTTAAGCCATACCAGACCACAAGCTGCATGGTATAGTCTCAAATTTGGGAGTCCTAAACCACCTCTTTCTTTTGAATCTTGCAAGACTTTATATTTTATTCTTAGTTTTTTCCCTTGCCAAATGAACTTAGAAATGTCTTTCTGCCACTGTTTAAATGGTTCCTCTGATGTCAGTATAGGTATTGTTTGAAAGAGATATAGAATTCTTGGTAATATATTCATTTTAATCGCTGATATTCTCCCCAATAATGATAATTGTAGTTTCCCCCAACGATCTAAATCTTTTTTAATATCAATCCAAAGCGGGATATAGTTATTTTGAAATAATTTAACATTTTTCGATGTTAAATAAACTCCCAAATATTTTACTTTTTTCTCCAAAGAATATCCTGTAATTTCTCTCAATTTCTCTTGTTGATGATAATTCATGTTCTTAGTCAAAACTTTTGTTTTCTGTAAGTTAATTTTGAGCCCTGCTAACGACCCAAAGTCCTTCAATTTCTGCATCAATAATTCAATTCCATCCAGTGGATTCTCTAATGTAATGATTAGGTCGTCTGCAAAGGCTCTTAATTTGTAAACTTCTTTTTTAACTCTGATACCATGAATACCATCATCTTGTCTAATATCTCTAAGTAGAACTTCTAAGATCAATATGAACAAAAGCGGAGATAAAGGACAGCCTTGTCTTGTGCCTTTTTGTATTTCACAAGGTTTACTAAATTCTCCATTGACAATTATTTTTGCAGATTGGGGTGTATAAATTGATTTAATCCATTTAATAAAATTCCCACCAAAGTTCATAATCTCCAATACTTTAAACATAAAGGACCAATTTAAATTATCAAATGCTTTTTCAGCATCTATGAATATCAAGGCGGCTTGTATTTCATTATGTTGTTCTAGATACTCTAATACATCCAAGACATTTCTGATATTATCTCTAATTTGTCTTTTGGGTAGAAAACCTGCTTGATCTTGATGAATAAAATTTCCAAGAGTATTTTTCAATCTTTCCGCTAAGACTGTCGTAAATATCTTATAATCATTATTCAATAATGATATTGGTCTATAATTCTTTGTTGAGTTCATATTTAGTTGTTCTTTCGGAATCAAAGTAATATGAGCCTCTTTCCATGTTTCTGGCATAATTCCTGTTTCCAAAATTGAATTTATAGTTTTTTGGAGAGGAATACTCAATTCATCTTCAAAGTATTTGTAGTAGGCTGCCGATAGTCCATCCGGACCTGGTGCTTTTCCACTTTTAATTTTCTTAAAAGCCATTAACATTTCTTCTTTTGTTATAGGATTATTAAGTAATGTTCTTTGTTCATCATTTAAAACAATTAATCTTTGCTTACTCATATATTCATCAATTTCAGCTATATTAACATCCTGTTTTTTATACAATGCTGTATAGTAAGAATGAAATGCTTCTTGTATTTCCACATTATTCACTAGAATTTTCCCTTTATGTTGTATATTAGAAATTATATTTTTTTGTCTTTGTTTTCTTAACTTATGAGCTAACCATCTTCCTGGTTTATTTGCAAATTCAAAATATTTCTGTTTTGTAAATTTCATTTGAGTTTCTATTTCCTGTACCAAAATCATCGAAATTTGTTTTTGTAGAAATTTAATTTGAGTTATCAATGTATTATCCATCGGTTTAGCCCTCAGACATTTCTCTTTATTTTTAATTTCATCCAAAATCAATTGAATTTTTTCTTGTTTCTTTTTCCGCATTTGAGCATTATATTGAATAAAATAACCCCTCATATACGCTTTACTTGCATCCCAAATTACTTGTGTACTGGTATCCTTATTTGAGTTAAGTAGAAAGTATTCTCTTAGTCTTTTATTACATATGTCAACAACATCTTCTTTCCGGAAAATTGACTCATTTAGCCTCCATCGAAATGCATTCCTTTTTCCTTTGATAGTTAATAAAACAGGGTTATGATCTGATATAATTTTAGGTAGAATTTCAGCTTTATTTACATTCATCATTAAAGTTTTAGAGATCAAGAACATATCTATTCTGGAAAATGATCTGTATCTTTCTGAGTAATATGTATATTCTTTAGAGTTTCCATTCATAAGTCTCCAAATGTCTTGTAAGTCCAACATATCTTTTAAATCAAAGAAAGTTTGGGGTAGTTTTCCCTGTGTAGGTTTCACTTTTTTTTGCGAATGTCTATCTTCCATTGGGCTAATCACCCCATTCCAGTCCCCCATAAAACACCAATTCTCATATGATAAATCCAAAAGTTTGTCCATTAAGTTCTTATAAAATAATCCTTTATCAAAATTTGGAGCATAAATCCCAACTATCAATGTTTTAATCCCCTGTATATTTACTTCCACTGCAATATATCTTCCTTCATCATCAGTCAATATTAATTTTGGATTAAGTTTTTGTTGTATATACAGGACTACCCCCTTAGTTTTTTTTAATCCAGCTGAAATAAATTCTTCTCCTAGTTGTTTTTGAATCAAATACTTAATGTCTTTTTTACAAATGTGAGTCTCTTGTAGGCAAATTACATCCAATTTTATTTTTTTCAAAAAATGAAAAATTTTCTTTCTCTTTTGGGGAGAATTTGCCCCATTGATATTCCATGTTAGATATTTAAAATCCATGATATTTAGATATTTAAAAGCTCTTTTTTAAATCCACTCCGGTAGCTCCCATCTCCGATAAGTCCTCACTCTTTTCCTTATCTTTAAATGTCTCTTTCATTTCTTCCAGAACATTAGATACTTCACTCATATCTGTCATATATTTCTCTATGAAGGCCTTTGCTTTCAAAATGGAATTTATTTTAAATCTTTGTTCTTTAAAAGTGAAAGATACTCCTTCTATTCTTTCCCATCTAAATAATATGTTATTTTGCTTTAATTTATCTGTAAAGAAGGAGTATTCTTTTCTTTTTCTTAATATTCTTAATGGGACTTCTTTTAAGACAATTATCTCTTTCCCTGCTATATTTAATCTGTCACTGTAGTGCTTCTTCAAAATTTGTTCTTTTGTAACTTTCCTCACAAAATATATCAATATGTCTCTTGGCACTTTTTTCTCTCTAGCGTAACGTGAGTTAATTCTAAAGATTTTATCTATTTCTGAATCCAGATCTTCTTCTTCTATCTGTAAGTATTGAGCTAAAGCACCAACTATATATTCTCTCGTATTCTCATCTGACTTTTCTAGAACTCCTCTCAATCTCAATATGAATTCTTTTTCTCTCATTTCTGCTAAAGCGATGGCATCTAAATTGTATTCCATATCTTTAATAATAGATTCTGATTTAATCTCTAATTTCTTTACTTGTTCTTGTGTCTCTTTAGATTCCCCTGATAAGGTATTTACTACCTCTTTAATATTTTGTGTTTCTTTTCTAAATTCTTCTTTTAAGTCTTCTTTCATCGCTTCCATTTTTTTATCTACTTGTTGACCTAAATTGTTGATTTTTTTTTCCATTTTTATATCCAAGGAGGTAATTGAATCGTCCATCTTTTTCAGGGTAGCAGTTGAGTCATCAATTTTTTGGTTCAGTGCTGCAATCGCATCCAATATTTTTTTCATGTCTGATGCTGGTACTTCAGAAGATGATGCGATGGAATCAGTAGGCATTCTCCCTGTTTCTTTCTCCTTTTCCTTATCTCTGTCTCTCTTCACTCTTGCAGACAGAGTGGCCATATTGCGTGAAGTATTCCTGTAAAAAAGAGAGAGAAAAAAATAACGGAAGACAAAAGGGAACAGCAACAGACAACAACAAAAAAAGAAGGAAGGAAAAAAAGGGAGGTGAAAGAGGGAGGATAAAAAAAAATTATTCAAAAATTCAAAAGCAAAAGGTGAATAGGAAAAGGAAAAGAAAAAAAATTCAATATACAGTAAAAATTAAAAAGTAAAAATAATACTGCCTTTTCTTAAAAGTTGTTGCATAAAAAAAAGGACAGAGTGTACTTTGGTAAAATCAACAATTCTCATATAGAAAAAATAAAAGATAAAAGTACAACGGGTATTTCCTTTAACTGTAGTCAAAATATCCTTGAAGAATTTTAATAACAATCCAGTTCTCAGGCAAACTTATAATCAGAAGTCTCAAAGAGGAGAGAGGAAAAAAATCAAAAAAAAAAAAAAAGAGGGGGGGAAAGGAGAGCTTCAGCTCTAGATGTCTCTCTCCAGGGTAAAATATAACGAATAAGTCTATTAAAATTCCATATAGTAAGGAAATTCATAAAACTGTTCAAGGCAAAGGAACTCCAAAAATACCCTTATAATCCAAATAATCCAAATAATATCCAAACACATTGCAGGAGAAAAAAAGAGAAAAAAGCCATATCAAGATGAAAAACAGAAATAAAATAAAATAAAAGGCAGACCATTAATCCATTTGAATTCAAAATCCAAAGAGGAAAATAGATTAGTCCCACATAAGTAGATAAGCCATTTGTCAATAGTCAATGTCACTCAATATCACTTAGCTCCGAGTAAAGTCATTATTCTTTAAACTCCCACCATTTTCTCAAGTCGTCTTGGCAAGAAGGTTACACAAGCACCAGCAATATCAATCAATCATGTCCATAGAAGGATCTTAGCAAATAATACGTAAAACTAAAATAAACACAAATATAAATCAGTGACTAAAAGTGCTGAATTTAGGTGTTACTTATCTGAAAAGATTTCGCGGTTTCCTGTAGAGCAAAAACGATGATTCTTCCAGTCGCCTTCGCTGCTACAATTTCCTTTTTCCCGTGGTGGAAAGACGGGAATTGGGAAAGAGCAGCGATTCAGCGACCCTTGTGGTTTATCTTCTGATCCCCTTCTCTTCAAAGGGGAGATTTCAGCAGTTTCTGTCTCTTTAAGAACTGCTGCAGCCAGGGAAACCGCGGAGCCGAGACAGGAGCGCTCGGTTCAACTAAGATAAGAAAATAAGAAAACTTAAATTGCAGAATTTTCTCAAATTATTCTCCACCAATGTTTAACAGTGAATGCCATTTCTTTCCATCCTGGCAATTGCCAGTTTTTTCAGCGCGCTCTCATCTTAAAGTGACACTAGTGGGTGAAGTGGGATGCTTAAATACCTACTGAAATCACCACTTGGTTTTCTTGTTATGTTTTTAAGGTGTGGAGCTCTCAAAGGAGTTGTAAAACAGTTAAACATCCACTACACATTCAATTATTTAAAGAACACAAATCAAAATTTGACAAAATAAAAGAAGAATGGAACAAAGGACAGTATCTTCTCCAACTACTGACTCCGATAACATTCTGACCTGCTAACATGCCTTGTACTTAACCGTGGTTTATGGAATAAACTACAATGTGGTTTGTGTAGGATGTGATTTACATTTGGCAATAACTGTGCTGACAATAATTCATCATATTAGTCTGTGGCTTGAATCATGTCAACTGGATTTCTATTTTCTCAGTAGAAACGTTTCACTCCTTATCCAAGGAGCTTTTTCACTCCTTGGATAAGGAGTGAAACGTTTCTACTGAGAAAATAGAAATCCAGTTGACATGATTCAAGCCGCAGACTGTTCCACCTGGATGACTGAGAACCTTCATCGACATATTTCATCATATTAGCCTTCCAAAATGAGGAATACCAAAGTCTGAAACATGGCAAGTCACAATGCCAATTGCACAAGGACTCTCAAATTTGGGAGTGCCATGACAACCCCCCCCCCCGCCCCTCAGATTGACCTTTCTCATCATCTTGCTATCATAAATTCAGGAATCAACTCTAAATAATACAATTTAACTAAAGCTACATCGACATGCAATGGTTTTGGAATGTAACTGTCAGCAGAAAAAATGCATCTTCTATATAAATAATTCCATTTCAATTGGGTGGCTTTTCTTCATAATAAAAGATTAGAAAATGTGGTCCTGGTTGCTTTACTCACAGAGCTGAAGACAAGAAGAGACATAGCTGGATACTACTTTTGAGTATGAATGATGAAAAAATGAGTATGAGAAGAGATTGCTTTTCCATATTTAACTCTTTAATATTGCCGATCTGTTGCACAGTTAGATAATTGAAACAAATTTAAAGGCTTTCCTAGTTAAAAGGCATCAGCTCTCTGGCCACACTTCTGCTTAGAACTGAATTAATGTAAAACCATTTTATGCCCAGTTTCTTACCAAACTAAATAGTTACACATAACAATTTGGGAGAAATTTTCATCTATAAAGTGCAACTATGCAAATCAAGTTCTATTAAAGAGGAATAAATATAAGTTAAATTCTTCATTAGGTGCCTAAGTTCCAGTATGTTGAACATACAATCAGAGCTAAAATATAAGCTCACGTTTTTCTCATTCTGCTGTCCAGAAAGCCTGGAGCATAATCCTGTCAGGACTGTGGCTTTCCCAGCGCATGCAAAGCCTGATCCTTGTCAGGCATGCTCTGAGTTTTCCTTCCTACTTTTCCTGGATCAGCAGAGGCCAAATGCCAGTTCAACAACTGGCTTGCCAAAATTGTTTTAGATTGGCTTCACTAAGACCAAATCAAATACTCCCTCCCATTGTAATTCCTGGGTCTTCCTTCGTTCTCCCGCATCCAGTTTTATAGAGGTTAGACGGAGGCCAATCCCACATCCAATATCCAACAACAGCAACTGGGACACTTCCATTTGCTCCTCTGTGGGATTGTTGAACAGTGTAGCACATAGCTTTCCAAACTGTGTGTCGCGACACTTTAGTGTGTCGCAACAAAACCAGGAAGTGCTGTCGGTGGTGGCTTGTGTGGCGGTAGCGGCAGTGGCGGCAGCAGCAGCGCACCATCAGCACTTCTGAGTTTTAGCGCAAAACACGAGGCTGCCACCGCTGCCGTGCACGCCGCCGCTGCTGCTGGTGGTGTGTCGCCAACGGTGGGACTTTGGAAAGCACTGGTCTAGCATTCCAGACTGATAGACATGTCTCTTTCCCACATACTGTTAAGAAATGAGCATCTGCAGGGTGGTGGTGGTCAGAATTGGCAAAATGGGGGGGGGGCAGTGTGTTGTGATGCAGTTCCATTTCTTTTCAACATTTCACTGCAATGTTCCATCCACCATCTTGCCAATTCTGACCCTCCCCTATGGATGCCACTGATAATGACCACCAATATGATGATCAATGACTATCTAAACATATGGGGCAGGTGTTTGGCATGGTTAAGTGCATAAGCCTTTGTTTGCATCCATTACCAGGACTCAGTTGGCCTTCTGAAGGAACCATTCAAGAATGGGACATGGAACTTGATATATCTGACTCTTCCTATTGCTGGACTGGTGGCACCTGACATCTAAATTTAGAGACCTCTGGACTCTTCCTACAGGTCTTTTGGAAGTCTCTCAGAATCACTCTGGATATTGAGCATGTTGAGGAAGTTAAATTAGCCAGGATGGCTTGGCTTCCTCTGTTTTTGGCTGTTATGGAGGTATCATTCCTGCTTGATATGTATTGGTGTTGCTTTGCCAAGGATGCTGTAGTTGTTCCTGACACTAATATAGTGTTTTAAAGATATTTATTTCTGCTCTATTTCTCATCTTGGGCTTAGCATGCATTGGCTAATGAGACAGCCATTCCAGTAGCATGGATTTTAGCATAGCTGCCATATAGAATTGCTTTGCCTGTTCAAAGTATAATTAAAATGTATATAGCCACAGATTTCTTACTAAATAAAAGACAGCAAATTTTGACATTCCTCCCCAGAGCACAGCGTATTTTTATTGAGCTATCCATAATGTTTTACACATTTATTCCATAAATATCCTGCAAGACAAGGGTAAATATAGCTAGCCTCCTCTGAGAACACAGCATGACGTGAATATCAAGGCCCCCATGCAATTTCTTTCTGTAGGGACCTAATCAGCCAATAGTTGGTATGGTAACAATGATTATTTTATTGACTTAACAGATGAGTTCTAACTCACTTCATGCATATAAGCAAACCATCTCTGTGTTTTTTAAATAGCAAAATAAAGAACATTTGTTTTGGAAGTATATTGGGCATACCAAAAATGCACTTTGTTCATGCCCACATATACTGTACTTACTTAAAATAAGTGCTTATTTTGCAAGAAAAAGATGGTCCATGTAAAAAGTATTGACAAAGTGAAAATTATTTTGTTTGTTGCAATTTCTGGTTTGAAGGACAGATGGGCTGAGAAGCAAAATATACACAGTAGTAAATAAAGTTTCTTGTCTGTCAACACGGATATCTTCATTTAAGCTGTGAAACTTCAAATGAGTGATTTGATTTGAAGGAGATTCAATTGAATTGAACATCTGACTCAAATCTTCACATTGATTCAGGGTGTTGAATTGAATCAAATGCCTCTGAATCATTCCAGAGAGAGTCTAACATGATTCAGAAATCCAATGGATTCTCTGGTTTTCACAGCCTCAAACTCTCTTGTAGTTTTTTTCTTTTTTTCTTTTTCTTTTTGTATATGGGTCAAGTGGGAGTGGGTGTTGAGTGATGTAATTAGCTCTCTGATATTAACACGAACAGCCAATCATTTAGATTTATCACCCCTGGAAACCCTGCCTGTTAAAGCAGTAGGGAACAGCTGCTCTGCTGTTTGGCTCTCACTCTCCTGTTAGAATTTTTTAGGCAGGTGTGCTTGGAGGGAGACAGAGAGAAAAGATGTACAGTATTAATTTCATGACAAGTCTGAGTGTGTTTGCTGTTAAGCTGCTACATATAATACAAATTATTTCTTTTTAACATACTGTTTTATATTCACAATAATGATCACCCACACCTCAGTATTTTTAACTGGGTAGCATATATAAGCAACATAATAATAATGAATCATTCCTAGAAGTGGCCAAAGACCCATATCAACTATGGTGCCAGATCTGAAAAGGAAATAAAGGATGGCAGATCCTTTGATTCTTAGTATTTTAAAACAGTTTTTAAGTTTAAGTTGTAGTAGGATATTTCTCCATGCTTCAGTACAACTTCTCAATAGATTCTTTACTGGAAAAATTAAAACTGCTATCCTTCTCTCATCTTTGCTATCTATGCCTTAGAAGACGTGCATGGGAACTATTTCAAAAATTTACTGTGAGGACTCCCTTCAAAATATCGAGCTGAAACCTGGCAGGGTAAATGGGTGGATTCCCTGCTACAATCCTCCCATTCTGCTAAAGAAGGAAGGGGTTGCAGGCATTTGGAGGGCCTCCACCCTATGAGCCCTTTCGAGGGCTGTGAAGACCTGACTCTTCACCCAGGCTTTGGGCTAGAATAGAAGTGAGCCCAGCAAATGCCAGAGCATGGGGAGTCTTTGGGATGTTGTGGCACTATGCTTGGAATATGTGGTGGGGTTGGTTTGATTTATTCTGTTATTATTTAATATTATGGTGAGCCACCTAGGACTGCCTGTTGTAGGTACCTATCTGTTTTCTGATGAAAAAGGAATGTGCAAATGTTCCAAATTTGTAATATTTTGCCAACTGCCTCTTTCCCAGATACTGAGAAGTCCGTTACAATAAGATCTAGGATTATCTTGTCTAAGATAGGCAGCCATACCAGTTTCTAAATAAACAAACAAACAAACAAACAAATAAACAAGGATCAATTTGAACTGAAGATTGTTGCTTTCAAATCTTGAATTAATTTTTTTACAGAATTTGACCTATTCACACATTCCCAATTTTTAGAGGTGATAATACTAATCCCCTTTTTTTAAGATCAAACTATACCTTAGCAATGTGCATGCTTCAAAAATGATTCAGAAGTTCTTTAGACCTCCTGCAAGCCCAACACCCCTTTGCTTTCACTAAGGCAGCCCAACTTTTTTCAGCTTCCTGAAAAACCACTACTGGGACTCTTAAAGCAACATCTTATTTTCAGACTTGCATGAAACCTCAACAGGTGTTTTGTCCGCATGAGGGCCACATTATTTCTTCTAAATCATTGTCAAAGTGCACAACCTTCCTAGATCTTATCTAGGCAGTTGGCAAAATATTACAAATTTCGAACATTTGCACATTCCTTTTTCATCAGAAAACAGATAGGTACCTACAACGGGCAGCTGGCAAGAGAATGAAAGAACCCCCATCCTAATGAACTTAGAGGTAAATTGGGGGCTAAAGTAAAGGCTTTACTTTAGCCTTTGCCAAGTTGCCAAGATTTCGGTAACAACCCGCCCTGCCCATTTTTCCCTTTCAATATATTTGCTTAACAAATGTGAGAATCTATTTTTCTTAGTTGTGAGCAACTGTTAGGGCTTGACAATTATGTTGCCATGTAACATACAATGGGCTGCTTTTTATTTATATCAGAACATAATCGTTCACAATCTGCAGGGTTTAAGGCAGACTCCCTTCGAGTTGCTGCCAAATTAAATAAATGTAAATGTGATTAAATACAATTTATTTTCTAATTCCAAAATGCACTCCTCAGTACACCTTCCTCAGGCTTAATGTGGGCCTTAGTGTTGGGTATGTTTCCAGTAGAATAAGAATGCAGGGTCCAGTGGCATGGATGAAGCTTTTTTTCTCATAACCTCCACATGTGGCGTGGTATTGGGGTGAGGTAAGGTAGAAACATCTACAGGGGCATCAAACAAATTGAACCCATCCAGCAGATGCCCTTGGGTGTAGGAGTCGAAATAAAAACCAATGCAGGCAATTTGGGGAAGATTTATTTGTGTGTGCCTTCAAATTAATCTTGGCTCATGGCAACTACATGGACAAACCCATGCTGTTTTCTTGGCAATATTGTTGGAAGTGGTTTGCCATTGCTTTCTTCCTAGGATTGAGAGGGAGTGACTGTTCCAAAGACACCCAGTTGCCTTTTATGCCTAAGGCAGGAATAGAACTCATGTCTTCCCAGTTTCTAGTCCAGTGCCTTTAACCACTACAGCAAACTGGCTCTCTGGGGAAGATTTAATCCTCCTCAATCTACATATATTCATCTCAATCTACTTTTGAAGATGAACTGCCCATTATGTAATTTGACTCTTGGTCTCTGACTGTGGAGCATACAGATGCAGAACATCATTATCTACCTGTGGCTTGTTCTGTGCTCCTCCTATCCAACTGGCTTCATGTCATAACTTTAGAGGAAGACAACTCAACATGTTCTGGATTTTTCAGAAAGTAGAGTGTGTGGTAGGTATCTAGGGATGACCTCAGATCTCAAGAGATGTTATTAGCAACTAGGACAGAAGGATTACTGTCAGATACGATTAGACTGGTCACAAATAGCAGAATTGTGCAGGAAAATATGCCAATGCAAATTTGATGAATACCCAGAGGTATCCTTAAGGTAAGAGAGCATTCCAGGAGAAGGGTACATATGCCCTTCTGGGATAATTGGTTTTAATCTACCTGAAGCTATGAGGCTTGAAATAAAATTATTCAAACTGGCCTTCCTCATCACCTGAATAGATGTGGTTAATTTCCCCTATTTCAGAGGCTATGTTGGCTCCTCAGTATGTAACCAAGTTGAATCCCCAGACAGCTCCAAAGTTTAATAGAAGAGCCCGCACATCTTGCAGATCCTGTTGCAATTAAAGTTAATAAAATTGTGGCCCTAATTTACCTAACGCTCTAGTGTCTTGCCTCATTATTCTGGACTATGCAAGAAGAGTAGTCTCATTTTCTTGAAATTCTCAAAGCCAGCACTGTTTGTACAAAAGCTGGCATCCTGGCCACTTCTTTTCACCCTTTTTAGTGACAAGCAATAGCTCAGAGATAAAGGGAAATTCTTCACGTGGCTTGTGATTTCATGCATCTTTTTGTCAAGCTAAAATTCAAGAGAGCAGCTGCAGGTGGGAACCATACTGGCTTAGATAGAGAGGGGCTAGGTTGGAAAAACCAGCCTATCTAGCACTTTTGAAAAGTCAGCCCAGCTTAACTATTGATATTATTACCTCATGGGCTCAATATTCAATGGATATGTCGACACACAGCAATATGTAGAACATTTAATATCACTTGTGTACTCTGATTGTCAATTGAATATGTTTTTTTTCTTCTAAACTGCCTTCCAAATAGTAACATGTAAAGGATAAAACACTGGGCAACAGTGTGCCTACTGTTATATATTTATGTGTTGATGTGTAGCCTGTAGGTGAGATCAAGTGCTGGAGTTATTGACATTGCAGGAAATCCTGCTGAAGCTTTTTCCGTGATATCCCCAGCATGGGGGCCGAGATACTTTAGTCAGTCCAACCAGCAGCAGAAGAAACACAATGTCAGGGACATGGGCCTTAGACTGACTATGATTTATGCTTAATGTTAGAGATCTACTCACCCTAAATAAAGAGATAGATTAGGATTTCCTTGGTAGAGGTTATCATTATGGCTGTTGTAGGAAGAAGGGGAAAAGCATTTTGTGGGAAAAGCTTAAAAAACTGCTATTAGGGGAGACTGAGAGGCGTCTTGAATTGTTAAGGTGTTCTTTGTTATTATCATCTTTACCTGAAAGGAAGTTGAGAACTTTTCTATAATTAATTAGATGGATATTGGAGCTGGGAGTTGAAGAAGGCCAACGGGAACTACATTTCCCTTGCCACAAATAATGAAAGGAAATGGCCGGAACAGAGAGAGAAGAAGGGGAGAAGCAGATCTCGTGGCTTCAGGGGATGTCTGTGGACTCTTGTAAAAACAGAGAAAAATCCCCAACTCCATGGCAAGCCTCCAGAAACAGATTGGCTCTCACCTGCATTGGGGGGGAGGGACAATGAGAATGGTTTTAGCACGCCCTTGCCCACTCCTTGCAAGCGAGGACCTATTGCAGGTTTCATAACAGCTGAACAGAGCTAGAAGTCCTACTTAGCTGAGAATAACAGCCACGGAATTCAGTAGGACCTATTAGAGAAATGCTTTGGCCAAGCTTTTGGCAAACTTTTTTTTTTCATTCCCATACCACATGGCCATATTACTTCCTTCCATTCCCCCCACCCCATTTCTCTTGGAAAGAGGGCGATATCACTGATTCTATCTGTACTCATCTGTGAAAAAGATTTACTTAGCTAGTGGAAGATCAATTAACTTTATAAATGTGAAGCCTTATTTTACAGGCAATTAATTTTGATTAAATATTTGTTTGGTCCTGCTCTTTTTTGCCAAAAACCTCTGGCCAGGGTTTGTACATGTACAGACATATATATACGTGGATCCATATGTAAGTATAGGTGTGCCACATATTCGCATTTCTTTGTTTAGTTTTAGTTGGAGTTTACAACTTCATTGGGCAACGCTGTTTGTGCTTTGAATCTTTTTTGCTTTCTAAACTTCCTTTTTGGAGGGAAGGAGGATCATCCTACAATCAGGGTCACCTTCCTGTCAGGTAAATACAATATTGTGCATTTACTCCCAGGAGTGGAGAAAGACAGAGGTAGATTTTGTGCCTCAGGTGCTGAAATAATTTGGATTTAGGAACAAACAAGCATCTTGATCACGTGTTTGCATTTATTGTTCTGCCTTAGTCCATAAAGTATTGAATAGCCCTGACTTTACATGAACTACTGCAAAGCTTATGGGTTTATTTTTTTATTTAAGAAGTTCTTATGTTAGCTTGATAGTGGCTTTGTTATACACTGCTCAAAAAAATAAAGGGAACACTGAAACAACACAATGTAAGTCCAAGTCAATCACACTTCTGTGAAATCAAACTGTCCACTTAGGTAGCAACACTGATTGACAATCAATTTCACATGCTGTTGTGCACATGGAATAGACAACAGGTGGAAAGCACCTGTTAGGCAGTTAGCAAGACATCCCCAATAAAGGAGTGGATCTGCAGGTGGTGACCACAGACCACTTCTCAGTTCCTATGCTTTCTGGCTGATGGTTTGGTCACTTTTGAATGCTGGCGGTGCTTCCACTCTAGTGGTAGCATGAGACGGAGTCTACAACCCACACAAGTGGCTCAGGTAGTGCAGCTCATCCAGGATGGCACATCAAAGCGAGCTGTGGCAAGAAGGTTTGCTGTGTCTGTCAGCGTAGTGTCCAGAGCATGGAGGCGCTACCAGGAGACAGGTCAGTACATCAGGAGACGTGGAGGAGGCCGTAGGAGGGCAACAATCCAGCAGCAGGACCGCTACCTCCACCTTTGTGCAAGGAGGGACAGGAGGAGCACTGCCAGAGCCCTGCAAAATGACCTCCAGTGGGCCACAAATGTGCGTGTGGCTGCTCAAACGGTCAGAAACAGACTCCATGAGGGTGGTATGAGGGCCCAACGTACACAGGTGGGGGTTGTGCTTACAGCCCAACACCGTGCGGGACGTTTGGCATTTGCCAGAGAACACCAAGATTGGCAACTTCGCCACTGGCGCCCTGTGCTCTTCACAGATGAAAGCAGGTTCACACTGAGCACATGTGACAGACGTGACAGGGTCTGGAGACGCTGTGGAGAACGTTCTGCTGCCTGAAACATCCTCCAGCATGACTGGTTTGGCAGTGGGTCACTAATGGTGTGGGGTGGCATTTCTTTAGGGGGCCGCACAGCCCTCCATGTGCTCGCCAGAGGTAGCCTGACTGCCATTAGGTACCGAGATGAGATCCTCAGACCCCTTGTGAGACCATATGCTGGTGCGGTTGGCCCTGGGTTCCTCCTAATGCAAGACAATGCTAGACCTCATGTGGCTGGAGTGTGCCAGCAGTTCCTGCAAGACGAAGGCATTGATGCTATGGACTGGCCCGCCCGTTCCCCAGACCTGAATCCAATTGAGCACATCTGGGACATCATGTCTCGCTCCATCCACCAACGCCACGTTGCACCACAGACTGTCCAGGAGTTGGGGGATGCTTTAGTCCAGGTGTGGGAGGAGATCCCTCAGGAGACCATCCGCCACCTCATCAGGAGCATGCCCAGGCGTTGTAGGGAGGTCATACAGGCACGTGGAGGCCACACACACTACTGAGCCTCATTTTGACTTGTTTTAAGGACATTACATCAACGTTGGATCAGCCTGTAGTGTTCTTTTCCACTTTAATTTTTGAGTGTAACTCCACATCCAGACCTCCAGGGGTTGCTTACATTTGATTTCCATAGATTTTTGTGTGATTTTGTTGTCAGCACATTCAACTATGTAATGAACAAAGTAATTAATACGAATATTTCATTCATTCAGATCTAGGATGTCTTATTTCAGTGTTCCCTTTAATTTTTTGAGCAGTTTATTATATAACTGAGGAGAGAGAGAGAGCCCAGGCAGTCTACCCAGCTAAAGAAATCGCATGTGAGGGCCAAAGCCTGCTGCCTTTTGGCAAGTAACTCAGGTCGTCCTGGCCAGAAAAAAGGAATGAGAATTAAGTGCAATAAAATCTATTCCTTTTTCCTCTTATTTAAGTGTGTCTGTAGTCTTGGAATCATACGAACTGGGAAGAAAGTGTTTCCTCTCCCTGGCATGTTACAATAATGAGAACAAATGGCAACCTGTAGTCAGTGCAGTGTAAACTGTTAGAGATATTGGGTTTCAACCAAGCATGTCTCACACAAGCTTGAAGGAGGCGGCAGCCTCTGCTGTAACCTAGTCTTACTTGCTTTGTTATGGGAGGGGCTGAATCCCAATTTCCTGTTCCTGTTCCCTTCTCTTCTTCCCTTTCTGCTCGAATCTCCTACCAAGGAATTCCTACATAAACCCCTCCCCACCTGCAAGCAATTTTTTATGGAGAATTCTCCAGGGTTTTCTTTTAGCCTATGGTGGCCTTGCCACCAGTAGAAGATATGTGGGATTGAATCTCTGTGCACAGGTAGGCAGAAAATTGACAGAAATGCTTTCCTGTGGGATGAATTCTTAAGGTAAGTGATCTTGGGCAGCCCTCTCTCCCTCTCCACACAAGGAATGGATGCTCTCAATCTTTTTATATGATATTCCCTGCTTCGCATCTCATTTGTATTCTTGGTGAAATAGGGAAAGAATGGTGCTAAGGGGTTAATAATGGATATTCATCCTTCCCAATGATTCCTACTATGAGAACAGACAGACACTTCCCTTGCGTTACTGCATCTCTTCTTGTCATATCAGCCATGAAATAAGCGGGGAAGAAGAATCTTGCTAAATTACATTTATAGCAATATTTATCTAAATTCTTACTTAACATTCTATAGCACTGGCAGGCAGAGCAATACAATGGGCATTAATATCAATGATTCATAATTTTACAATGAATTTAATAGAGCATGTCATCTCTCTTTCAATTGATGGACAATGGCTAATTGTGAAGAGATAAAACCTTTCAGATGAGATAAGCATTGAAATATTTCAGCAGAAATAACATGAATTTAATAATGTGTTATTAAACCTACAAAACTTTTGTCCCATTTTATACAAGCCCCAAATACAGGTCTGTCTCTTATTTTACTGAGCTCCTTTCCCATACATAAAAACTTAGAAAAATGGAAATGTTATGTAATATCTTCATTATTTAGTTTCTTAAAAAGAGTGTGAATCAAAAACTTATTATTGAGAGACTGGGGAAAATTCTAATAAAGATAATATAATATCTTGGGGAGGGGGAGACTCCAAAAAAAAAACAAAAAACAACTTTTGGATCCTACAAGAAATGTCACACATGCCAAATTCAAACTCTGAGCTTGTAAAAGAGCAGAGTATGACACAGCCTTTAACCTTTCAAGTACAACCTTATTAAACCTAACATTTACCCAGAGCTTCCATGCCAACAAATATTAGGTGTTCTTCTGGCTTCTGCACTGATTTATAGCTTCTAAACTAGCTTGATTTCAATGAAATTATAATATTAATGTCAGGGATGAGTGAGAATGTCACAAATAACTTAGAGCAGCGGTCCCCAACCTTTTGGGCACCAGGGACCAGTTTCGTGGAAGACAATTTTTCCACGGACTGGGGGGGGGATGGTTTCGGGATGAAACCATCGGAAGTGGTAAATAAAATAATGGGTGGGCCACGCGCGGACTAAAATAAATGTTGGTTTCTGACTTCTCATAAGGAGTGCACAACCTAGATCCCTCGCATGTGCAGTTTACAGTAGGGTTCGCGCTCCTATGAGAATCTAATGCTGCCGCTGATCTGACAGGAGGCGGAGCTCAGGTGGTAATGTGAGCGATGGGGAGCGGCTGTAAATACAGATGAAGCTTCACTCGCTCACCTACCGCTCACCCCCTGCTGTGCGGCCGGGTCCGTGGCCTGGGGGTTGGGGACCCCTGACTTAGAGGATTGAATATTTGTTCTGCTACCAAGCCCTAAATACAGGTCTGTCTCTTCTTTTACTGAGCTCTTTTTCCACTTCACTTTTATCCTACTGATCAACTGAAATCTAGGGAACTGGGGTGTTTGGTTGGCCTCTGCTGGGTTTTAGCATAACAGCATATTTGCAGGGAAGGGGGAAGGAGGTAAGCAAATATTTGTTGGCTTAAAAATACTGCATAAATTGGGGAACAGGGGAGAGAAAATTATAGTAAAGCCCAAGTAGTAACTCAGCTAAGCAAATTTTCCAGAACAGAAGCAACATGACAATGCCGGTTTTTTTATACTGATCAGCTTTCCAGCTGGAGAAACCCAGTACTTCAAATTCTGTTGGACACATCCATATAACAATCCACTGTATGACACATGTGTTCTGCTTATGTAACATATTTAACTTTTCCATTGGTTCAAAAATAAAATTAAAAAAAATGATACTAATTGAAATATTCCACAGAAGGGGAAAACCTTTGTCAGTCTGCTCTATTATATTTAGTTAATCTGAATTGCTAAAAAATATAGTTGGAACTGAAGAGGAGATGTCAGGTGGGAGAAATACGCTACAGGATCTGGTCTGCTTCCCTCCACCCCATCAAAAGCAAACACCATTATCTGATATCTGAAACTTACAAAAAAATCCCAGATGTGGCATTTTGTTAGTATGTATTTTTGTACTCATGTGGGAGGCTAGTTTTATGAAAGGCACCTGTACTATAATTTTCTGGCAAGAACTTAATCTTCAAAATCCTCATATACTGTATGTTCTTCCTCCCCCCCCCCCCGCATTATTATATATCCCATTATTCTGATGTTTTGTAGAGAAGCCAATGAAAACTTGTTACATTCAGAGGAAGCAAAGAGATGCTTCTGAGGTAAACTTCTCATAAAGAAATTTATTTTGGTGATAGTAACAATTACTTTCCTCCCCAGAAACAATTAGAAGGTTGAGTGTATTCTTGTCCTGTCCCTTTCTTACCTTTCTCTGAAATTCAAGCCAGCACTAAAATTCACATCTCCCAGTTTCTAGCCTGGTACCTTTAACAACCACTACACCAGGCTGGCTGTTAAGATATAATCAATACCTTTTTAATCAATGTAGAAAACCAATATCATACTTGGTATTGGTAGCATCTCAGAGGTATAGAAAAACAATTTCTCAATTTCACATATTAAAATGTGAAATGTGACTTTTGCAAGATAACATGAATAAAAATGGATTTAAACATTGAGTTACCATTTAGCCATGTGAGGAATGCCATTGGAAATAAATGTTTGAATATTTTTTTTCTGTGACATAAGCATTGGAAGTGGCAGAGCATCCACTGGATCCAGAGGTTTTGTCAGAATGATTAAACATACAATGTGATGATGCAATGCAAACTCCATCCTTGACATATGTGTGAGTAATACCATGACATGTGTACAAAGGGAACAGAGTTGCTTGCTTGCTTGCTTGCTTGCTTGCTTGCTTGCTTGCTTGCTTGCTTGCTTGCTTGCTTTATTTATTTATTTATTTATTTATTTATTTATTTATTTATTTATTTATTTATTTTTCAATTTATATCACCACCCCATCTCCCCCAAAGGGGACTCTATCATATTGCACATTTGGTCCTTTATCCCCATCTCCTCCTTCCCCAATACCAATGTCATGGAAGTTGGGGACATGAGTCCTAATCCTGCTCCATCCTAAACTCACTTTATTATCTGCAGTGGTCCAACCCAGGAATGCATAACTTCTATTGGCTTTCAGGCTATAGTAGATCCCAAGGCCCATTTGTCTTGGATGTTTCAGAGGTTTTAAGGGATAAAATGTTATTATTTATTTAAATTTATTTGCTATAACCCACCCACCCCCTTTTGTCCCTTAACCTCCCCCAAAATTTCTTTTTCGCCTGAAAATTTTGGCCTTCCTCAATCTGTGGCCCACATAGGATGCTGCACTATTTGTACCCACTTGTCATTTCAAAGGTGAAATGTTGAATCAGAGCATGGACATCACTCCTGTCAGTAATTCCTTCAAAACGCAGTGCTTTTTCTTGGACTTAGATAGTCTATTTAAGGCGATTCAAATAAGTATGACTGAGCACCCATTCAGGCTCTCAAAAGCGATACATGCTCTGAACTACTTTTCCACTTCAAATTCAGATTGCTGTATAAACCTTATAGCCACATTTCAACTCGAGGTGGTTATAGTGCTTTCATACTTCAGTAGGAAGTGATACGTTACAGGGGTCCCCAACCTTTTTGGCACCAGGGACCGGTTTCAAAAGATTATTTTTCCGCAGACCAGGGGGGTGGGGTTTCTGGGATTTCTGCGGACCAGGGGGGCGGGGTTTCTGGGATTTATGTGGACCGGGGGCGGGGTTTGTGGGCAAGAGCCAATTGCGTGCACCAGGGGCAGGGTTTGTGGGCGGGAGCCAATTGCGTGGAAGGGGGTGGGGTTTGCAGGCGGGAGCCCCGTGGCCCAGTTACTAACAGGCCGTGGCCCACAGGTTGGGGACCCCTGTGTTACATTATACTTCATTCAGCAGTTGCTGGTGCCTACAGAGGGTGGTAGGATAAAAGGAAGCATAGCAAATGGTAGCAGAGCATTTCTGGTTTCTGCTTCTGGTTTTCTTTACATCCTTTTCTGGCAATGACACAAAGGCCAGTAGGCCCTGCAGGACTCTTCTCTAAATCACTGGTTGAATTTAAGAAAGATTGCTTACCTTGATTCAGTAGGTTTACAGTACCTGCTCTTTGGCCTCTCCACCAGCCATGCCAAATATCCTGCCTTCCAGAGTGAAGGAAAACAGGTTTAGATGCAGTGGCATATGGGGCATATGCTCAGATCATCCTTCTCATGCACAACAGAGCGAGAGAGAGATATATACCTTCAAAGTTGTTATCTGGACAGAGTACGTCCTGTTCTGTTCCGAATCTCAAGGCATGTGGACGGTGACCATAATGCCACCTTGTGGGTGGCACAAAGTGATTTTTAAATTGGTCTTCCTCTTGTCACTGCTCATGGAGGGAGGGTGGCCTGCCTTCAGTCTGAACAGCCTGAGAGCAAACCGTTTAACAGGTCCCAGTTAAGAGAAATAAGAAGAAAGCCTGGGTTGCTCTCAGGCTGTTACCAAGAGGGGAAAATGAAACTGAATTGTCAATGATGGTATGAAAATCTTGTGAGGCTTCCTGGAACCAAACAGAAGCTGTGTTAGAACACACTGAATAGGCAGCATTCGGCTACAAGAGCTGCTGATACAGACCTTCCTAGAAGAAAAACTTAGGCTAAGAAGTTTTGACGTTGGGGTTGGAAAATTGCTATTATTGTCTTTACAGGAAATCTCAGAAAACTTTTTCTAGGTCAAAGCTTTCCAAACTGTGTGTCGCCACACAAAAGTGTGTTGCCACACACAGTCTGGTGTGTCGCCACACAATCCGGAAGCGCTGATCATCATCAGCGCTTCCGGGTTTTCCCGGGGCGACACACCAATTATAGTGCGAAAAACCCGGAAGCGGCAGCAGCGCTTCCGGGTTTTTGCGCGCTGCTGCACTTCCGGGTTTTCCCGCGGCGACACACCAACACTGGTTGGTGTGTCGCCGCAGGAGAAACTTTGGAAAGCCCTGTTCTAGGTCATCCACAAATTGGTTTTACCTGAGCTCAGCTTCACCCTTCCCTTTCTTCTCTTCTCATTTTCACAGAAACACATATAGAGCATGCAATTAAAGGAGGATTACATGGTTCCCCCCCCCCCGCCCCAGCACCATGCCTTGCATTTAATGTTTTAGATATAAAACTGTCTACTGTTTAAATTTAAGTAGAACGTCTCTGATGTTAAAGCAACAACAGTTACAACCTCAAATCATTCTCCAAGTAGTCAGTGTTTTTCTTCTTATCCCTATAAAAAATAAAAAAGATTTCCTTTTCTACGCTCCTCTACTGACACTGCCAGAGTGCAGCAACAGAAATAGCTGCTTCTCCTACAGTAATTGCAACGAAAATGAAACTGAATTGTCAATGATGGTATGAAAATCTTGTGAGGCTTCCTGGAATCAAACAGAAGCTGTGTTAGAACACACTGAATAGGCAGCATTCGGCTACAAGAGCTGCTGATACAGACCTTCCTAGAAGAAAAACTTAGGCTAAGAAGTTTTGACTTTGGGGTTGGAAACTTGCTATTATTGTCTTTACAGGAAATCTCAGAAACCTTTTTCTAGGTCAAAGCTTTCCAAACTGTGTGTCGTCACACAAAAGTAATCACCAATTACAGCGCGAAAAACCCGGAAGCGGCAGCAACGAAAAGTAGTAGTTGCAGTACTTAAGATAAACCACACTTATCTACTAAGGATAGGTACCTGTCTGAATGTTGGTTGACCTGGGCTAGAGGTATTTGCAGCCATTTGGAATTGTTGATTGATCAGCATCTTCTATAAGAATCCATTGGCTAGGCCTGTTAATTTTTCTCCCTTCTATTGCCTTCTCATGAATAGAATTTGGTTCTGCCCTTCATCTATATCTTTAAAAAAAGGGGAGGGGGAGTATATGCCTGTATGTCTTTGAAGGGGGAACCTGCTTGCTGAATTTCACAAACATCACACTAAAAGGAAAGACTGATAGCCAATAACCTTGGTTATAAGTAAAGAGGCAGACAGAAGAAACTGGTTTGAGGTAGATAATGTTGGTGGGGCAGTGCCGTCTTTACCCTAATGGACCAGCCTCCACAAATCAGCCTCCATGTGAAATCCTCCAAATTTAGTTGTGCATTTTTTTCAGTTAATCAGTGGTATCTTTCTATCTATGGATGCTGTCCCTCTATAAACATTCCAATTCAAATACATTTAAGGCATTCAGTCTCCAGTATGAGATTTGCAGAAGCATGCATAGATTTAAAAAGTAGATATGCTAAGGATCATTGCATACATTACATAATCAGAAATTTTTACTGGTCAAAGGACTATACAGGTGGTCCTTGGTTAACAACCACTCGTTCAGCCAGGGATGGAACTAGGGTCTGTGCCACCCGGGACAAACATGGATTCCGTGCCCCCCATGAGTTGACTCCAGCTGCAAAAGAAGGCCAATTCGCTGCAGCATCAAGAGGGATCGGAACATTAGCTAGTAGTTTTTCAGAGAACCCCAGCGGGAAGGCTTCAGTCTCTTCAAGTGATTGTCAGCTGGCATCTTTGGCTTTGCAGCATTTGCCAGCCTCGTCAAGGCAACACTCCACAGCTACAGCTAAGTAGCTTGCTCAACATTGTGTGGTTCGTCGCGTCAGTCTCGGGTCACTTCGTTCTGACATTGGGAGGATCCCTAGCTTATCGTACCCTGCCCTGCCAGGCTTACAGGCAGTACTACCTAGTGGTGGTGGTTTAGTCTGCCTTGCCGCTTCTGTTCCATTCCTTGTGGTTCCAGTCCAGTCTGCTTTGCAGTTCCAGTCCAGTGTCATAGGGGTACCAGTCCAGTCTGCTTTGCAGTTCCAGTCCAGTGTCCCAGAGGTTCCAGTCCAGTCTGTCTTGCAGTCCCAGTCCAGTGTCCCAGAGGTTCCAGTCCAGTCTACCTTGCAGTTCCAGTCCAGTGTCCCAGAGGAACCATTCCAGTCCACCTCGTAGTTCCAGTCCAGTGTCCCAGAGGAACCATTCCAGTCCACCTTGTAGTTCCAGTCCAGTGTTCCAGAGGAACCAGTGCTGCCTATCTGCAGTTCCAGTCGAGTGTCCCAGGGGAACCAGTCCGGTCTGCCTTGCAGTTCCAGTCCAGTGCTTCAGAGGAACTAGTCCTGCCTACTCTGCAGTTCCAGTCCAGTATTCCAGAAGAACTAATCCAGCCTTGCCAGATGGATCAGTAATCCAAGTCCTACCTTGAAGTCTCCTAGTCAACTTTCTTACCTAGGATCTTATTCCAGAACTGTTGATACTTTTTGCTAAACTTTAGTTGTGCTATCGCATAGCTGCCTATTCTCAAGTACATTCAGTTGATCCAGCACTCTTCAATTGTTTTCATGGACTAATATTTGTAAATAGTTTTTATTAAGAAAACTATTTTCTTAAAAAGTTCTGGTGGTCATACTCCAAACAGAACAGCTTCCGAGAAGCAAAGTCAATGGGGAAGCCAGCAGGAGGTTGCAAATGGCGATCACATGATGTCCTCACTTAATGACGGCATAGGATTTGCTTAATGGGGGAAGGAAGGAAGGAAGGAAGGAAGGAAGGAAGGAAGGAAGGAAGGAAGGAAGGAAGGAAGGAGTATTCTCAATCAAGTGCACCCAATTCCAACTCCCAGACAGATGTGATACAGATTTTCAAGCCCATGCTTGTTACAATCTCATGTTGTTTAGAGCAGAGCTTTCCAAACTGTGTGTGGCGACACAAAAGTGTGTCGCCACACACAGTCTGGTGTGTCGCCACACAACCCGGAAGCGCTGATCATCATCAGCGCTTCCGGGTTTTCCCGTGTCGACACACCAACGGCGGTGCACAAAAACCTGAAAGCAGCAGCAGCGCTTCCGGGTTTTTGCGCGCTGCCGCAACGGTGGCACTTCCGGGTTTTCCCGCGGCGACACACCAACCGCCGTTGGTGTGTCGACGTGGGAAAACTTTGGAAAGCCCTGGTTTAGAGGTTAACTTTTGACCCCATGGGGAAAGGTCAAAGAAGGCAAGATGGGATTTGCAGCAACATGATTGAAGCCCAGCAACTCTTATGCATGTGACATTAACAAAGAGGAAATTAATGTTTCAGTGCCAGGCTTAACTGAGAAAAGTTATGTTTTCCCACACTGGGAAAAAAGGGTTCAAACAACTCCCAGAGACCACCACCTTAATGAAGTCACTGATAAATGAGGGCAGGAACTTTTGCTCATTCAGTTTGCAAGATTCTGTATCCCAACTCTTTATTTCTTGGCATTAAACCTAATTAATGAAACTTCATGTGAATCTGGCTTTTCTGGATGTGCTGTGCTTTTCGGGGCTTGACAGATGAGTGAATATAGGAGAGGGAAAATCAGGAAATGAGGGGAAATAAAAGCAGAATATTTGGGAACTGGGCATGACTGGGCTGCTGAACAGGAGCATTCCATATTGCAGCATTTTATTTCAGGTCTCAGTTGTAATTGGGGAAATTAGGACTATATTCTGTAGTCATCTGATAGAGCTTAAGATCCATGAAAATTAGTCTGGTTGCAACACTGTAGTGGTGGTGAAAGGAAAAAAAAATCCATGTTCATATTTGATTCCATCCAAAATGGTAGCCTGTACATTTCACTAGTCACACAATCTGACCTTTAAAAACAATACCAACAAAAAACTCCTTTTCATGTCAAATGTCAGCTTAACTGACCGTCCGTAATAAAAACCCAACTTGCAAGTATGTGTCAGACACAAAAAAGAGAAAAATAAAGAGAGTTACTATAGGCATCCTCTGTATACTCTAAGATTCATGTCAGAAAGAGACATTAATTTATTGTCAACACATCCAACCTCATGCTGATAGCATCTGTAAACACGTTCACCCTTTTCTAACATACCTATTGGGGAAATAATGAATCTTTCTTATCAAACCTGTGGAGCCGGAAGGTAGTGAACAGAGAGCACAGAGAGCAGCTGCAGTAAGTAACTACAAATCTCCCAGTCCCAAGAATTCTTCTGATTTGGAAATGTAGATTAACTCTTGCACCAGATTCCTCAGTTTGGAGCAAGACTTTACTAATGATTTGTAGCATTGTATTGTCGAAGGCTTTCATGGCCGGAGTTCGATGGCTGTTGTGGGTCTTCCGGGCTGTGTGGCCATCATGATGACAGGCTTTATATCATCAACACATGATGTAACCATATAAGATGCTACAAATCGTTGTGGGTCTTCTGGTCTGTGTGGCCGTGTTCTGGAAGTTGTGGTTCCTAACATTTTGCCAGCATCTGTGGCCAGCATCTTCAGAGGGCAGGAGCACAGACAGAAGCGAAATCTCTGTGCCCAGGTAGAGTGGCAATGTTGAAGATATCATGTGTTGATGATATAAAGCCTGTCATCATGATGGTTATATCAGCATAGGAATACTTGAATGATGTGATGGAATGTGCCCCTGAAGAGGAGGGTGATGTGATGGAGCTGGGAGCTGAGGGGGCAGAGAGCTCATTTCAGGCTGATAAGTGCTCTCACAGCTTGCACAGCTTGGAGAGTGTGGTGGGGGTGAGGAAGAAAGTTAGACTAGCACCGCCCTAGATTCCCAAGGGTATTTTCCCCTTAGCTCAGTTTAGGAACCTTTAGTCTGGCAAGATTCTGTCTATGGTAGAAACAATATAGACACTAGAGTTGAACTTCGACTCAGTGTTGTTTCTTTGCCAATTTCCCTGACAATGATGCTATAAAAAAAGATGATGATTTCTGGTGACTTCATGGACATATCCATGCAGTTTTCTTGACAACAATATGGAAGCAGTTTTTCATTGCCTCCTTCTGGGATATTTTTTCAGCTTTTCAATCTACAGCCCTGAAATTCTCCAGTAGTCTCACATTCAAGTAGTAACCCTGCCTGATCTTGCTTAGCTTCTGAGTCCAGAAACTGGATGAATTATACGAGATTATATGGCATTGGTGATGAAATGGCCAAAGTCAAACACTTTTGAAACAGAAGGATTCCATTAGACCTAAATCCCAACAATAAACAATTATATTTCTATAGCAAAAGAGAAAATGAATCATTTGATATAGATTTTTAACTAAAGTGAAAGAAAAA
The DNA here is from genome assembly GCA_023362775.1 of Charina bottae. Lineage (NCBI taxonomy): Eukaryota > Metazoa > Chordata > Lepidosauria > Squamata > Charinaidae > Charina > Charina bottae. The sequence goes on along the minus strand of JALMGJ010000002.1, from coordinate 188,389,924 downwards.
GAATAAATTCAGATTTTGGACTTAAACAGGCTATCCAATGTGCACCCCCCCCCAAAAAAAAATCAGGGTAAGTGCTATTTTGGTAACAAAAGAAGGGAAATTACAGTTCACTCCACACTGCATCCACAGAGAGCTGTGTAGGATGACCCAGTCCCTTCTAGTAAGGAAGGGCCATGAGAACTCTTGCAGGGCCTCTGTGAAGATTATTCTAGTCAGCTATTAGATAAAGTCACTCAGATTCACTTGGAGTTGGACTCCAGCTGTATAGGTCCTGAGGGGTTGCCTGAGGCACAGTCTTGCACAGTCTTGCCTGGTTATCTGGGAGGAGTTTGAACCTGTTGGTCCTGACGAAGTAAACAGGTACTCGGAGCTGTGAGCTCAGCCATCTGTATTTTAGATCCCTGTCCCTCCTGGCTGATTAAGTTCTATTAGGTCTCTAATAGTCTCTCCTCCGGATGGGGAAGAACAAGAGTGAGTGGTTGTGGGTTTTCAGCTCCCCAGTTCTGGAGATTTTCCATCTTTAACTCTACCTAGAGGCGCACTTCCTCAGTCAGAGTTAGTGTACAATTTGGGGGTCCTCTTGTCCTCACAGTTCCTACTCAAAGGTTGCATCCATGGCTAGGACAGATTCATCTTATACACCAATTGCACCCATTCCTGGACCAGGCAGGCTTGCTCACAGTGGCCTATGCCTTAGTCATCTCCTGTTTGGATTACTGTGATGCACTGTATATGGGGCTACCCTTCAAAAGCATTTGGAAGCTGCATCTGATCCAAAACACAGCAGTGTGAGCAGTTTTGGGCATTTCTCGACAAGTTCATATAACATGCTGCTCCGCGAGCTGCACTGGCTCCCAGTAGGTTTCTGGGTGTATTTCAAGGTGCTGGTTACCATCTATAAAGCCCTAGATGGTATAGGGCCAGGCTATTTTCAGGACTGCCTGTCTATTGTTTCTGCCTGGCTCACCATGTCTAGCAGAGAGGGCGTGCTCCAGATCCCCTCCTTCAAACAGTGCTATATTGTTGGACCCCAAAGCCATGCCTTTTTTGAGGCTGTGCCTGCCCTGTAGAACAGCAACCCCTTAGAGATCTGGATGTCCCCTGATAGCCTTTTGTACGGCTCTGAAGACCTGGCTGTTCCCCCAGGCATTTAGCTGAGCTAAGTTGGTGATATGGCTTTTGTTTTGGGGGTTATTGTTTAATCAGAACATCATGGGTTTATATTGTTATGGTGGTTTTAATCTTTGTATGCTGCCCAGAGTCACTGCTGTGGGAAGGGTAGCTCTATAAATCATATAAATACATGCATACATACATACTAAGGTGATTCTTTTAATTTTAATGTGATGCTACTCAACTCTTACTTTCTGAACCAAGATGCAAACCAAAATTATAATTTTTCAGTAGTTACATTTCTCTAGACTGGATCAAGTGATGCAAACAAGAGTAGAATGCTCTGGATGAGTAGTAGTGAGCAGCATCTCCTTTTGAAAAAAATATATAATTTTTATTAAGAATTTTAATTACAGTAGTAAAAACTAATACAAACTAAACTTAGAGAAAGAGAAGAGAATGGAAAGAAAGAAGAAAGAATAAAAGAAAGAATAAAAAGTGCAGGAAAAAGAAAAAGAAAGAAGAAAAAAGAGAGAATATAATAAAGAAAAAGAAAAGAAATATATAAAGAAGTGACTTCCAATTTTCATCACGAGTATAAACAAATTTAGTAAGTCTTCACCCCCTATAAAGTTAAACAGATATCTCTTCATCCCATATCCCATACCTTATCTATAAGCAAATCCATAAAACATCAACTGTTCAATCCTGATGTCAGCAAAATGTTCATAAAGGGTTGCCAGAACATTGCAAAAAAAAAAAAAAAAAGTATTATTTTAACCTTGATTAAATAAACCAACTATATTCCTTCCTTTTACCTCTAACAGTCTCAATCTTTAATTGAATCAAATATTGTCATAGGATTTGATTTCTCTTCAATTCTTCTTTATCCCATCCCACAGATTTCTTCAAGGCTTTAACCAGCCTCTTATACCTTTAAAGCCCTACATGGCATGGGTCCAGGTTACCTGAGGAACCGCCTCACCCCTGTTACATTGACCCATCCCACCCGGTCAGGCAGAGTGGGCATGTCCATGAGGAATTGCTGATTGGCAGTGTCCAGGAGGGGGGCCTTTTCTGCCATGGCACCCACCCTGTGGAACAAGTTACCCCCAGAGGTAAGGCAGGCCCCCACTCTCCTGGCCTTCCGGAAGGGGGTGAAGACATGGTTGTGCCACCTTGCTTGGGGTGGGAGGGGGGATAGCCATTCATGGGGGTGGTTGGCACCTTGATGGTGCCGAGGATAAGATCTTATTGTCATCTTGAATTTTATATTTCATATTTCATATTTCATATTTTTATATTTTATCTGTATTTTTATGTATTTATACTTATATTTATATTGTAGTGTTTTTAGTGTTTTGTCATTTTATTATCTGTAAGCCGCCCAGAGTCGTTGCATGAGAGATGGGCGGTAGACAAATATGACAAATAAATAAACAAAACAAAACAAAACAAAACAAAACAAAACAAAACAGGTCATTCTCTTGGTTTATCATTTGCATTTCCCTTCTAATTTTTAAAACTTCAGCCAGTTTCTTTTGTGTTTCCAGCAAAGCATCCTTTTCCAAATCATTCTCTTGGCCTGTCATTTGTAGTTCTACTTTCTCTGTCTTGTCAGATAAAATTTGTTCCATATCTGTCATTTCATTAACATCTTTTGGACATAGTCTGTCCATAGAAGCAGACATCATTACTGACAGTGTTGATATAGTAGTTACTAACTTCTGGCTTCATTCTCCAAAGATCTCCTTTAATGTTTCGGATGTTATAACCCTTTGTATCATTCTGTAAGTTGCAATATTAACTGACATCAGGCCTGTATTTTTTTTTGTTCTGCTTAAAACCTTTAGTTCCCTCTAGTGTCCAGTTTCTAAAATCATCACTTATCTTTGTTATGACTTGCACTTGCAAGGATAACCAAAATAAGTCCGTTTCCCATGAGAAGTTGTTTATTTTTATAGTTAATTCCAAAATCTTATAGTAAAAGTCAATATTCCAAATTTATCTGGACCCTTAATCCGTTTATAATGTTCTTAGATCAAAATCTCATTTAGCTTTTTGCTGTTTATTTCAAATTCTTTAAGTTCTTAAGCTTGTAATTAATTTTTCTTTTGTTCAGAGTTGGAGATAAACTCACCCAATGAAGACTTTTCAAACCTGTCATTCTGAAGGTCTCTAATAGCTTTAGAATAGATAATAGGCAATTTCTGAAAGTGATTAGAAAGTGAGGTTTGCTAACTTAGTGTCCTTTAAAAGTCTCCACTGCTTGCGAGCAAGATGGCTGATCCTGTTGTCTTCCAGGTCTTCCGGCACTCAAACCTGCAGAGAATCGCTGTCTATGCAAAAAATCTACACACAAAACCTTCCTTGCTGCAGATAATCACACTGTACTCGTGGATCCCTGGCTTTTCATGGAGGTCAATGCATACATATAAGAATATGTTTGTTAAGGAAAAATAGTGAAGAAAAATGTAGTCCATAATGGAGAATTAACTGTACAAAATGAATATATTAATCTGGATGGAATGTTTAAATGAGTGGGCTAAAATGCTTAGACCTTTTCTTTTCTATTCTAGGAAATTGATGTGAAGTCCAAGTTAAGAGGAGACTCAGATATACAGATTTGTCCATCTTTACTTTTCCACATATGCAACATAGGTTTCCCAAGAAATGGGGGATATATATGGCCATTTGATGTATATGGTCATTCATTCATTCATTCATTCATTCATTCATTCATTCATTCATTCGATTTTTATCCCGCCTTTATTATTTTTATAAATAACTCAAGGCGGCGAACATACCTAATACTCCTTCCTCTTCCTATTTTCCCCACAACAGCAACCCTGTGAGGTGAGTTGGGTGAGAGAGAGTGACTGGCCCAAGGTCACCCAGCCGGCTTTCATGCCTCAGGCGGAACTAGAACTCACAGACTCCTGGTTTCTAGGCCAGCACCTTAACCACTAGACCAAACTGGCTCTCTTTAGCTGCTAAACAGTTAGATTAATCTGTTTTAATGTGTTTAGAATCAATGCTTCTGGATAATTGACCAGATCTTATATATAAAAGTTACATAAGATTCTATACTGTATGTAAGTGTGTATGTGATTTTATATGTAAATAAGATCTTACATAAGTAATGCTATATATATGCAAATGTGATCTTAGAAATGGGACTTAGAAATATGGAGAGCAAGAGAAATTTAATAATAGCTTTTGCAACGACCCAGGTTCTAGTCCACCCTCAACCACTGAAGCTCACTGGGTGTCACTTTCTCTTCCAACATCCCTCAAAAGGTTTGATGTTGTTGGGATAACGATGGAGGTGGAAATACTATTTTTACCATCTGGAACTCTGGGAGAAAATATAAATTATAAATTTAACACATGAATTGGATTGCATAACACTTCATATTTTAGTTGCAAAATATGTTAGACTAGCACATCCTGTAATGGAATGTTGTCGTTTTTGCCCATCTGTTAGTGTAAGAACAAGTAAATGAGTAAGTAACCTTAAGCTTCAGACTAGATAATGGCAAGAAACTATAGATTGTTCTGAACTAGGCATGAAAACATTGGAGTTCCTTCCTTGTGTGCAAGAGTGTCTACTAGGGGAGGTCAGAAAAGACAAGGCAGTGGCTATGCATGCGTGATTGAAAGCTTCCCCCATTTTGACATGTATCACATGCACAATGCAGGTTAAAAAAAGGGTTTGATTCTGGGGTCACAACCACCACCTTCACTTTTTTTACCCCCCCTTTTTTTGTGGATGCTACTGCTTGTGTGCAAAAGGAGGAGAGAACTTCTGAGGCTCATTCACATAAAAACCCAAGTTACCTGCGGTTGCTGAACCTGGCTGACACACTGTAGTATCATTCATCACAACAAACTGCACTTGAAAGGTATTTTTCTAGTTGTAAATAATGTCATATAAATGGCTTCTTTTTAGAACATTGTTATGTTAAACACAAGCTTGCAGCACTTCTCTAAGTGATAAAACAACTTTTAAGTGTGTTTAAAACTTCAGAATCCAAAATGTGTTACTAAATCAATGGCTGTTTGTAATGACCATTTTCTGTTTGTAATGAGCATGTTCTGGAAGTTAATGGACACAACCCACAACAAAGAAGAGTTTGTTAAAGGTATTAGAACAATATTTCATCTCTTAATAAGCTAATAGTTAAGCATTTGATGTGACTGTTTGCTACAGAATTTCACCCAAAGTGAAATTTCAAGGTAAATTGGAGGTTCTGTACAGGGACTTAATTTCAGGGGAAAAGAAACATTATTATTTTTCAATAAAGCTAGTGACAGTCCTTAGGACTGTCCTAAGAGAGACACTGTCCTTAGGAGAATTCTGCACTTCTTTTTCTGTCACTCTCAGGAAACATAGACATGAACAGACACCAACATTTCTCTTTTCACTAATGAATCTTTTGTAGGGAGTCTGGTGAAGACACACTAAGCAGCTGATAAAATTTGGGCTTTGATCTGTCATCTTATTTTTACCCACAAAAAGAAAAGAAGGCAGAATGAGATTGGAAGCAGCAATGGAGTAGAAACATGGCAAGAATTGTAAGAAAGGAAAAAACAGGGAAAAGAAAGGACAGCAGGTCAAAAAGGCTACCAGATGTTCTCAAGGAAGATCAGAACATTCTTGTCTTCTCGTTGTGGCTCACCTTCAGTGATGGCGTATGCTCGAGTTTGGTCTAGTGGTTAAGGCAACGGGCTAGAAACCAGGAGTCTGTGAGTTCTAGTCCCGGCTTAGGCCTGAAAGCCGGCTTGGTGACCTTGGGCCAGTCACTCCCTCTCAGCCCTGGGAAGGATCCAATAGGAAACCAGGAGACTGAGAGTTCTAGTCCCGCCTTAGGCATGAAAACCGGCTGGGTGACCTTGGGCCAGTCACTCTCTCTCACCCAACTCACCTCACAGGGTTGCTGTTGTGGGGAAAATAGGAGGAGGAAGGAGTATTTGGTATGTTCTCCGCCTTGAGTTATTTATAAAAATGATAAAGGCGGGATAAAAATTAAATAATTAAATAAATGAAAATATATGTGCTCCTACTTGCCTAAGAATAAACAAGAAGCCTTGGAAGTCCCTTCTGCAGAATCAACCCTTTACAACTGTATTCTCTTAGATCCAGTCACCATGACAGTTCAGAAAGAGTAGGCAGGAGCTTTGCCTTTGCATCCTCTTCTTGCTCAGCGGGGAGAAGAAGAAAAGGAGCACAGGCTGAGGCCTTCTGTCAGGGACTCCCAGCAGAGATCTGGGCAATAGGAGGAGCCAAGTGATGCCACTCTGGAGTGTCAAGCCTGGACTTTAGAATAGATAATAGGCAATTTCTGAAAGTGATTAGAAAGTGAGGTTTGCTAACTTAGTGTCCTTTAAAAGTCTCCACTGCTTGCGAGCAAGATGGCTGATCCTGTTGTCTTCCAGGTCTTCCAGCACTCAAACCTGCAGAGAATCGCTGTCTACGCAAAAAATCTACACACAAAACCTTCCTTGCTGCAGATAATCACACTGTACTCGTGGATCCCTGGCTTTTCATGGAGGTCAATGCATACATATAAGAATATGTTTGTTAAGGAAAAATAGTGAAGAAAAATGTAGTCCATAATGGAGAATTAACTGTACAAAATGAATATATTAATCTGGATGGAATGTTTAAATGAGTGGGCTAAAATGTCAAGTGTCAAGCCTGGACAGACGCCTCATCTCAGAATATCAATCTCTTTTTTGGTTCATTCAAATGCAAAACTTTGCAGAAAAGAGGCTGGCTGAGCGAGATTTATGGCCCAAGATGAGCAACTACTGTAGAGTGTACATTTCTGGGGAGAGTGCAGAATGATAAGGCTAAAATACAAGCCAATTATTTTGACGTGTCTCCAAAAAAAAGTGCATAAAGAAAAGCCTTAACGAACTTTCCAAATGGTCTTTGTCGGAGTGACGGCATTTGCATGTTTTAAAAATGATGAGGACGATTGTTGTTATTTTGCAACGTAATCTTACTAGTGATCCTGACCGTGGAGGAGTCCGGGCTCACCAATATCAGGTAACTCCGTCAAGCGGCAGCTGCGAGCAAAGCTGAGCAAACAGTTCCCTCATTGTCATGCCGAGTTTAATTAAAAGATTAGGCTTGGCACAAGGCATCTAAGGTGCAGGCTGAAAAAGGGCAGCTCTGTGTGAAATTGCCTTTCTTGGCACAGAGCACTTGCAAGACACAAACCCTGTAGCCACCTGAATGCCAACAGTCAGCTGGGGCAGGACAGTTTCCTCTGCAGAACAAAAGCTGGATCCTTCACCTGCTCCTGATAATATTGCAATGGCATTAAGGGGAAAAAAATGTCTTTATTGAAGGGCTGCCCGGCTAGAATTAGCAAAAGACAGATTGATGAGAACAGATTTGTACTATAGCATTGTAATGGCAAAGGGAGAAGAGGAGGAAGACAGGATAATAACCTCCAATAATGTATCTCAAGTGGGGCTGTAGGCAGCCTCCACACGCTTCTTTTCTAGTGGCACTGAAATACTGGGAAGGAGTATTTGGTATGTTTGGTATGTGGTTGTTATTTACTAAGTGGCATAATAATCACCCTCATGTTTGGAAAAATAACAGCATCCAAACTGAGCAGATGAAGGCCTTTAAATATCTAGGTATCTATTTTCAATTGTCTATCTCCTATCCTGAAATCTTATGCTCTATGTGCAAAAAGCTTCCAATGCAATACGCAGAGACACAAACTGTCTCTGGAAATAACTTTGTGTCTGCAGCACTCAATCTTTTCAAAGCTAAAGTCCTAAGTCTTTGGCAGAATGGCACATAGTGTTGTGGGTATAAAGATATCTTTGTGTGCTAGAAGCTGTCCAGTCCAAATTCTTAAGATCTCTGCTCTGAGTTTCTCATTCTCTGGCACGGGCATTTCTTCAGCTAGAGCTTAGTTGCATCTCTGTTGAGGCCTGTCTGAGGTTCTGCTGGTTAAAGTATTGGCTTAAACAAATGTTCAGGGGCAAGTCTCTAGTCCAGGCCTTTCCAAAGTTTTCCCGCGGCGACACACCAACCGGCGTTGGTGTGTCGCCGCGGGAAAACCTGGAAGTGCCGTCCTTGTGGCAGCGTGCAAAACCCTGGAAGCACTGCTGCTGCTTTCGGGTTTTGCGCGCTGCAGTTGGTGTGTCGCCGCGGGAAAACCCGGAAGCGCTGATGATGATCAGCGCTTCCGGGTTGTTTGGCGACACACCAGACTGTGTGTGGCGACACACTTTTTTGTCGCCACACACAGTTTGGAAAGCTCTGCTCTAGTCCAACCTGTACTGGTAGACAGATACAATTACCTGTTGAAGAAGCAAATAATACCAGATCTGGTTTATTGTGGGTTTACCCCACAATCCCTATCTAGGTTGGGCTTCGATAAAGCCTGCAGCAACCCTAACCCTAACCTCACAATGGCATGTACAGATGCTCTGCCTTCAATGGCATTAAGGGGGAGATTCAATCATATCCCCTATCAAGAGGTTTCGGTATACCTCTGTGTTCACACACCAAAAGTGAGACGGTTGCACATGTACTTCTGAAATGCCCTATTGATCATCCTTGGAGAAAGGAGTTAATCTCTCCTCTAATCACAAACTACCTAGACCAGTCCCAACAGGCAATTGTGCACTTTCTATTAAATGATCAGGACCAGAAAGTCTCCAGAAAGATGGCAAAATTTTATACTATAGCAATGGCGGTCAGAATTTGCTGGATCTGAACATAATCTAGGCATGCTTAGTTTATGCTGTGAATGGGTTTTTATGCTACATATTTTGTATTTTAACTTTGTCTTCACCCCCACCCCACCCCCTTTGCTCTGTGACTGCACATTCTTTAATAAATAAATAAAAAATAAACCCCAAATGATTTTTGCCAGGAAGAGTGGAGAGATTCACTTAGAGTGTATTTTTCTTCACTCAAGAATAAGCTTTGCCACTAGGTCAGTTATTGAAGTGAGGATATTTATATTGTCTTTGTGAAGTTATCCCATGTTTGTTTTCAGATTTATAAGAGAAGATGAACTATCAAGGACTAGAAACCTGAAGCCACAATGTAGATCCTTAATTGCTATTGCAAAATAGTATGGATTTTCAACTCTGTCTGCTCCTGATCAAGTAAATCTCATTGATTTGCACATTTCAGTTCACAGTGTCTGTTTATCTCCAACTCTTCCAACTCTTTATCTTCAGACCTTCTCCTCATTCATCAGCTCCACTCCCCTCTTCAATGTTCTTTTTTTAGAAAAAATTATTAAAACATTTTCAAAATATACATAAAAACTAAAAAGACTGAAACAAAGAAGCCTACAATGAAAAAGAAACAGAACTAAAAAGGTGTGAAAAAACACAAAACAAACTACTACAAAGTGACTTCCGACTTTCTACAACAAAGATATACATAAATCAATATTAATCTCTTACTCCAATTCATATTATAGTAAACATTATTTCTATAAAGCATTTAGATTATCATTATCACATCCCCTTCTTAAACAAGATTACCCTCCCAATTAAAGAAAAACATAAAACCCTTCAAACATAATTTGGAATCTAATATAGTAACAAACACTATCTTTCTTCACTATAATTTGCTCCTATCTGCCAACTGAACTAACATCAACCAAAAATATAAGAATTCTCCAAACAGCATAAACATTTATCTAAACCCTTAAAAAAACATGCTGATAACCACATTTAAACAATAACCTAGGCTTTGTTGTTGTTTATTCGTTCAGTCGCTTCCGACTCTTCGTGACTTCATGGACCAGCCCACGCCAGAGCTTCCTGTTGGCCATCACCACCCCCAGCTCCCCCAAGGTCGAGTCCGTCACCTCCAAAATATCATCCATCCATCTTGCCCTTGGTCGGCCCCTCTTCCTTTTGCCTTCCACTTTCCCTAGCATCAGCTTCTTCTCCAGGGTATCCTGTCTTCTCATGATGTGGCCAAAGTACTTTTGTTTTGCCTTTAATATCATTCCCTCAAGTGAGCAGTCTGGCTTGATTTCCTGGAGTATGGACTGGTTTGATCTTCTTGCAGTCCAAGGCACTCTCAGAATCTTCCTCCAACACCGCAGTTCAAAAGCATCTATCTTCCTTCGCTCAGCCTTCCTTATGGTCCAGCTCTCGCAGCCATAGGTTACTACGGGGAATACCATTGCTTTAACTATGCGGACCTTTGTTGTCAGTGTGATGTCTCCGCTCTTAACTATTTTATCAAGATTTGCCATTGCAAATTTATACCTCCCAAGAAGTAGACGTCTTCTGATTTCCTGGCTGCAGTCAGCGTCTGCAGTAATCTTTGCGCCTAGAAATACAAAGTCTGTCACTGCCTCCACTTTTTCTCCATCTATTTGCCAGTTAAATAACCTAGGCATTTACCAAAAATGTAGGAATTTTCAAAACAGCATAACCATTTATCCAAACCTTTAAGAAACCATCCTGATAAACACATTTAGACAATTATCCCACTTGAAAGTAAGCCAAGGCATTTACATATCTTAGTATTATATACAGAGCTTCTTGTCAATTTCAAATTCTACAACCTGCTTTTAAAAGCCCAAATATTCATCCAAAATCTTCCGGTCCCTAGAATTTAATTCTCTTTCTTGATCATGGTGTGGTGGCAACACAGTCTTCCTATCTTCAACTTTCGACAACTCAATTTTCCTTTGACTATTTAAACATAAGTCACCAATTCTCATCTTTTTCTTTGGAGAAACTACTTTACTCTTAAGGTAGTTTTCAGCCTTATCAGTTTCTCTTGATTCTTGTGACAATTTGGACTCCACAAATTCTAAGAAATGCTCCAAAACTTGAATAACAGCATTGTAGTAAAGGTAAAGGTTTCCCCTGCACATTTGTGCAGTCGTGTCCGATTCTAGGGGCCGGTGCTCATCTCCGTTTGTTAGCCGAAGAGCCAGCGTTGTCTGAAGACGCTTCCATGGTCATGTGGCCGGCATGACGCATGTGGAACGCTGTTACCTACCCACCGAAGTGGTACCTATTCATCTACTTGCATTTGCGTGCTTTCGAATTGCTAGGTTGGCAAGAGCTGGAGCTAGTGCGGGAGCTCACTCCGCATGCAGGGCTAGGGATTCGAACCTCCGAACTTGCGATCTTCCGATCGACAAGCCTGGTGTCTTACCCGCTGAGCCACCATGCCCCATTGTACAACAATGTACAATACAACATTATATATAATAATATATATATTATTATATAATATATATATAATATATATATTATATATTATAATATATATATAACATTATATATATATATATATATATATATAATATATATAATATAATATATATATATATATATATATTATATATATATATATATATATATATATATAATATATATATATAATATAATATATATTATATATATTATATATATAATATATATATATATATAATATAATATAATAATATAATATATATATATAACAAATATAATATATATATAATATATATAACATATATATATAATATATATATATAATATATATAAATAATATATATATAACATTATATATAATACAACAATACAACAGCATTGTAGAGATCTTTAAATATCAAATTAATTTCCTCCATATTTCTTAACAGTAAGATAGATTATGGTGCCCTCTAGTGCCTCAGGAAGGTAAAGTCATTAATGCTGTAACTGAACACTCTCTCCAGACTTTTTATCTCCAGTGTGGCCAATCAGGAAAATAAAAAGTAATAACAAACAGCATTCCCATGGGAAAGTGAAAGCAAATAGATCAGAACTCCAATCTGCAGATTCAACGAAGAAAAGAGTTTTATATTCCTCAAAAATCACTTTAATAAAAAAGCAATAAAAAACCAAAATTCTTTAAATCTCAGTTTAACAAATTATATATAAAAAGCCAAATCCCTCCCGGTGGAGGGATATGGGCGGTGATAGAAGTTTGATTGATTGATTGATTGATAAATAAATAAATAAATAAATAAATAACCAAGTTAATAACTTTCAAAAATAACGAGAGTCACCAAGAGATTCTGCATTTCTTTGTGGTAGAAAGCCTCTCTTTGGTAAAATTCAAACAAAAAAAAAACCTTAGTGCTGTAGAAATGGGGTGGGCAGCTTTAAGGTCTGTTATTTATTTATTTATCTATCTATCTATCTATCTATCTATCTATCTATCTATCTATCTATCTATCTATCTATCCAACTTATATCACCGCCCATCTCCCCCCGTAGAGGGGACTCTGGGCGGTTTACAATAAACTTTAAGGTCTGTTATGGCTTCAGAGCAGCTTGGGAAGAAGATGACGGCCCCGCCTCCCAGCTGATCGCTTACCAATCGATTGCAAAACACCAATTTGCAGTCTTCTGGCTGTGACCAGCCATCTGGAGAACACATGGGGTGATTCCTGGGGTTCTCCTTAATCCGGAGAATGCTTCTGGGCTCCAAGGAAGCCTGCCTGAGCCCAAGAAAAAACGCCGCTCTCACAGGTCAGTCCGCAGACAGTGGAAAAAACCAGCTGAAGCCGCCATTGTCCCCACCAGAAGTGCCTCTTCAATGTTCAATCACTTCCATTGGTTCCCCTTTTCTTGGAATACCAGCTTTCTCCTAAGGGGAGGCTGGGGAACAGTTTCAGGCCAACAGACTGAATTCTTCCCCAAACCTTCTCCTGCAGGCTGGAGAATTTCATTGATGGTGGATCAAGTGCCAAGTCTCACCAGTATCTAGCTTCCTAGGAATGACAGCTTCAGACCTAATGCGAGAAGCCACTATTTCTTCTCTAAGAACCGGTGATTGAAGGTACTCTCAGTGCAGAGTTCTCTTGCTGGCTCCTAGGGAACCCTTTGCAAAAATCATGGGACAGTGAATCTGTGAAACTTCATATAAGATACTCCCCATTGGGGAGCCTTCAAGAATCGGCTCTTGGAAAACTGGCTTTGCCCATTCATGTCTCTCTGGGAGGGAAAAGTGCTAGGCACTTTAATAGGAGTGCCAGCAAATGTTACTAGAGAGGCCTAGCCAGCCTGGCCTAATGAGCCTGGTTAGGTCTGGGCGTGAATTGATTTGATTAATCTAACTAAGTGTTTTTCAAACTTGGCAACTTTAAGATGTGTGGACTTCAACTCCCAGCATACTGAAAAATACTGGTCTAACCTTACTTGTTAGTAAGGGGGTGTGGTGGCTCAGCCAGTAAGATGCCAGGCTTGTTGATCGGAAGATTGCAAGTTCAGAGGTTCGAATCCCTAGCCCTGTGTGCGGAGTGAGCTCCCACACTAGCTCCAGCTCTTGCCAACCTAGCAATTCGACAGCATGCAAATGCAAGTAGATGAATAGGTACCACTTCGGTGGGTAGGTAACAGCGTTCTGCGTGCGTCATGCCAGCCACGTGACCATGGAAGCATCTTCGGACAACGCTGGCTCTTCGGCTAACAAACGGAGATGAGCACCGGCCCCTAGAGTCGGACACAACTGCACAAATGTGCGGGGGGAACCTTTACCTTTACCTAACCTTACTTTGTAAGCAAGATGGCCAAATGTTTGTTACATATTTTGTACAGTTTGGGCACTTTGTTAAAATTATGATGATTAAGACATCTCATCTTACTGAGACTAGAGATGTCTATACTACTTCTGGCAGAGGAGACCAGAAAAAAAGGGCAAACTTCTCAGGGATTGGTATATACAGTACTTGTTATACTTACTTTTCTTATGTAATGGTTGGCAGGTGCAGGGTGTCCCAACTTTCAACATATAATCCTTTTTTTCCAATAACCTGCAAGTTTCTAGAATTCCCAGACTTCAATTAAAGCTGAGGGAAATCCAGGAATGAGATAACTCCTCCCATGGACCTGAGTGATCTCTTGAGATTAAAACATGAGCCAACACCTCCTGTATTGATTGTAGCAGACTTCCGAATGGTTTACCAGTGGATGGTGAGTAGGCTGACCATACATCCTGTTTTGAATGGGACAGTCCCATATTTTTACCTTTTCCGCACCGTACCGTCTTTTTCTTTAAAAACTCAATTTTGTCCCGTTTTTGAAGGGATTGAATGCGTGCGCGTGTGTGTGCCAGTGTGCGTGCCTGCACACATGTGTGCGTGCTGGTGTGCGTGTGTGCACGCGCACGTGTGTGCCAGCATGCCTGCCTGCGTGCGTGCCGGCGTGTGCTGGTGTGCGTGCCTGAGTGCGTGCCTGCATGCGAGCGTGCGTGCCGGTGTGCCAGTGCACGCATGTGTGTGCATTAACGTCCTGTTTCCATCTCAGGGAAATATGGTCAGACTAATGGTGAGGGATGAATCCCTGATTTTCCCCATTGCTTGCCTGGGGCTATTTTGGTCTTTGAAGCTAAGCTCAATTCAGAGTTACTGAAAGCAAGACCAGATATCAAAGTTAGGCCCTTTTCTATACCTTTCTGCATTTAATAATAATAAACTCAGCAATGAATGGGCTAATGTTTTAATTGTTGTATTTGTAAACCGCCCAGAGTCCTCTTTGGGGGAGATGGTGCGGTGATAGAAGTTGAAAAATAAATAAATAAAAATAAATAATAGCAGAATGCTCAATGCAGATCTGTTCAACTCCTCACTTTCCCTTTGTCTTCAAGGCCTTCTCCATTTGATGGGAAAAGCATGGACTAGAGTCTCGCCAGCTTTTCCACTGGAAGATGGGTTAGCTTCAGTGGAACAAATTCATTGTTACCCCAACCCAGCAAACCTGGTGGGTTAGTGGGTCTTTAATCTGTAAGGTTTTGAAAAGCCAGCTCCCTACTTTCCTTCACACTCCTGACCCTATTCTCACATGTTTTGCCCTTCAGCATGATGAGGATATGGAACAGGAATAGAGGTGGGGTTGCACAGATGGAAAGAAAGGGAGATTAGACTGAATTTTCAACCACTGAGACACAAAGCAAACTTACTTTAATGTAGGATATAATAGCTACTGCCACAATTCTATCCCCCAAAATTTGCCCTTATTGAAATGAACGCAGTGGGTGCAGAATGCCATATCAGATTAATGCAACAGTTTATTCCAACAATTGGCAGCTTCTTATTTCAAAGCAAGCTTCAGAAGATACACGTACTTCCCACACATGCTCAAATGAGAGAAGTTGCTCATAATGGGATTTCTTTCCCCAGAGCCTTTTTCCATGACTTTTATTCTTATGAAGTTTTAGCCTTACGAACATAAAGGATTGTGATTTCAGCTAGCCAGCATGGCTTTTGATGTTCTCATCCGTATAAATGTGCCATTTTATTTTTTCTAATTTAATCCCACTAAGCCTTCTGCCACACTGGTGTCATGTGGCTGTGAATTAGATTCACGTATTTATTATTATTATACAAAATGCAACATTTAATAGGAAATTAAACATATAAGCTATTGCATATTCAGTTCAGCTTTTAACTAGTCCAAACAGGATCCTAAGTAGCAAAATGTTTGTTCAAATATAGAAAAAGAGGTTCTTCTGACTACTGTATAATTGAAAGAGAATGGTTATCTTTCCAAACTAGTAGTATTAATGTTTATGTAATCATAAAAGCATGCCATATTCATTTCCATTGTCCTTTTGTTGATTTCCAAACCATTGGTATATAATTTGAAAGAATGGAAGCATATACCAAGGAGGGGCGTGGTGGCTCAGCGGGTAAGACGCCAGGCTTGTCGATTGGAAGATTGCAAGTTCGGAGGTTCGAATCCCTAGCCCCGTGTGATGGAGTGAGCTCCCGCACTCGCCCCAGCTCTTGCCAACCTAGCAATTCGAAAGCATGCAAATGCAAGCAGATGAATAGGCACCACTTTGGTGGGTAGGTAACAGCGTTCTACGTGCGTCATGCCAGCCACATGACCGTGGAAGCATCTTCGGACAACGCTGGCTCTTCGGCTAACAAACGGAGATGAGCACCGGTCCCTAGAGTCAGACACAACTGCACAAATGTGCGGGGGGAACCTTTACCTTTTTTAAGCATATACCAAACCATTTAGTCTTCCAGAAAAAACAAAAAGCTGTACTATCTTCTGTTCAATATAGAGCCAGAATAGCACAAGTCACATAAAGCAAAATTGTATTGTATTTGGAGCACCTTACCTCCAAGTAACTGAGCCCATTAATTACTTCCTAAAGTCCCATAGTTGTCCAATAGACACAATAGACACAAAATTATGATAATTTTGAATCTATAGAAAGAGAAATTAAAATGACATTCTATGGATGTTTATTTTGTTTTTGTTGTTTATTCGTTCAGTCGTTTCCGACTCTTCGTGACTTCATGGACCAGCCCACGCCAGAGCTTCCTGTCGGCCATCGCCACCCCGAGCTCCCTCATGGTTGAGTCCGTCACCTCCAGAATACCATCCATCCATCTTGCCCTTGGTTGGCCCCTCTTCCTTTTGCCTTCCACTTTCCCTAGCATCAGCTTCTTCTCCAGGGTATCCTGTCTTCTCATGATGTGGCCAAAGTACTTCAGTTTTGCCTTCAATATCATTCCCTCAAGTGAGCAGTCTGGCTTGATTTCCTGGAGTATGGACTGGTTTGATCTTCTTGCAGTCCAAGGCACTCTCAGAATTTTCCTCCAACACCACAGTTCAAAAGCATCTATCTTCCTTCGCTCAGCCTTCCTTATGGTCCAGCTCTCGCAGCCATAGGTTACTACAGGGAATACCATTGCTTTAATTATGCGGACCTTTGTTGTCAGTGGGATGTCTCTGCTCTTAACTATTTTATAAAGATTTGCCATTGCTCTCCTCCCAAGAAGTAGACGTCTTCTGATTTCCTGGCTGCAGTCAGCGTCTGCAGTAATCTTTGCGCCTCGAAATACAAAGTCTGTCACTGCCTCCATTTTTTCTCCCTCTATTTGCCAGCTCGTCAATCAAGCTCGTTGCCATAATCTTGGTTTTTTTGAGGTTTAACTGCAACCCAGCTTTTGCACTTTCTTCTTTCACCTTCATCATAAGGCTCTTCAACTCCTCCTCGCTTTCATCCATCAAAGTGGTATCATCTGCATATCTGAGATTGTTAATGTTTCTTCCAGCGATTTTAACTCCAGCCTTGGATTCCTCAAGCCCAGCACGTCGCATGATGTGATCTGCGTACAGGTTGAATAGGTATGGTGAGAGTATACAACCCTGCCGTACTCCTTTCCCAATCTTAAACCAGTCCGTTGTTCCATGCTCTGTTCTTACCGTTGCTACTTATTACAGATTAATTCAATATTCCATCTCACCCCCCCCCTCTCTCTGTATTTTTGGACATCTAATTTAGTGTAAGTATAATTCTTACACTACAAATTCTTTATATTTACAAAATAATTCCATGCTGGCTGGGGAATTCTGGGAGTTGAAGTCCACACATCTTAAAATTGCCAAAGTTGAGAAACACTGTCCCAGATGGTGCTTGGGGAAGTTCTCAATGATATGGTAGGCAGTTCTGTTGATTGCCTGTTTAGCTGCTGGCAGACATAGGCACCCCTTTCTCTTGACATGATAACTCTTCTCTTCTCTGATTCCAGTCAACTCTTGGGTTTACTGAGGAGTTCTGGGAGATGATGTACCAAAAATGATGGGGAGAGTGCTAGTAAAGGAAGATAAAAAGTGAACCTAAATGAGCATTGGTATGAGTGCTAGTTCAGGCCTACAATATGGCAGTCAGGGATTTATACTTCTCCATTATTGCATTGGCAGACTGTTGTCCAGTGGCCTTGTTTGGGGTTGTGAATTCCTATTTGGAGAGGAACGAACATGTAGATCTCCTGCCTGGCTGGTCTAACCAGTTGCTCATTTTGCTGACCCAGACACTAAGATTTTCTTAGCCTTGACTCTTTTTGGACAGAGTCCAATGTGGTGACTGAGGCAATGTCTTGCAATGTTAGCTGGGATTTCTTTTGGCTTGGGGACTCAAGGGTTAAGGCTGCTGTCTTGTTTGTGCTCAACTTAAGCCCATTTCAGCTCATCCTGATTCTATCAGCCTTCAGTTAGGGCAAGGGTCGGAAATGGCGGCTCGCGAGCCAGATGCGGCTCTTTGGCCCCTTAAGTGTGGCTCTTCCGCAGCTGAACTCACCCCGCCCCTTCCACGTGATAGGCCCCCGCCCGCAAACCCCGCCCCCTGGCTCTCGCACTGAGCGAGGCCCGGCGCGGCAGGGAGGCAGCGCCATCTCCAGCCGCAGCAGCCCCTGCGCGGAGAGAGGCAAGCAGGCAGATAAGCGGGCAGGCCTCGTTTCCCGCCCCCATCATCATCTTCGCTCAACGCGGGCGGGCGGAAGCAGCCGAGGGGGGCGGGCCCGGCGGCGGAGGCTAGGGCTGCCCGCTTACCTGCCTGCCTGCTTCTCTCCGCGAGGCCCCCGATCCGGCTTGGACCCTGGGAAGGCAGCGGGGGGCCTCGCGGAGGGAGGCAAGCAGGCAGGTAAGTGGGCAGGCCTCGTTTCCCACCCTCCATCGTCTTCTTTGTTCAACGCGGGCGGGCGGAAGCGGCCGAGGGGGGCGGGCCCGGCGACGGAGGCCAGGGCTGCCCGCTTACCTGCCTGCCTGCTTCTCTCCGCGAGGCCCCCGATCCGGCTTGGACCCTGGGAAGGCAGCGGGGGGCCTCGCGGAGGGAGGCAAGCAGGCAGGTAAGCGGGCAGGCCTCGTTTCCCACCCTCCATCGTCTTCTTTCTTCCACGCGGGCGGGCGGAAGCGGCCGAGGGGGGCGGGCCCGGCGACGGAGGCCAGGGCTGCCCGCTTACCTGCCTGCCTGCTTCTCTCCGCGAGGCCCCCGATCCGGCTTGGACCCTGGGAAGGCAGCGGGGGGCCTCGCGGAGGGAGGCAAGCAGGCAGGTAAGCGGGCAGGCCTCGTTTCCCACCCTCCATCGTCTTCTTTCTTCCACGCGGGCGGGCGGAAGCGGCCGAGGGGGGCGGGCCCGGCGACGGAGGCCAGGGCTGCCCGCTTACCTGCCTGCCTGCTTCTCTCCGCGAGGCCCCCGATCCGGCTTGGACCCTGGGAAGGCAGCGGGGGGCCTCGCGGAGGGAGGCAAGCAGGCAGGTAAGCGGGCAGGCCTCGTTTCCCACCCTCCATCGTCTTCTTTGTTCAACGCGTGCGGGCGAAGAGCGGCCGTGGGGGGGGGCAGGCGGCGACGACAAGCGGCGCGCTTCAGGCTTTCAGCGCTGGAAGGCGGCCTCCTTCCAGCGCTGAAAGCCTGAAGCGTGTCGTTTGTCGTTGCCGCCCCCCCCCCCACGGCCGCTCTTCGCCACAGATCCCGCCGGAGCTGATCTCCCTGGACCCCGGGCAGCTGGGCCGGGTGGACGCCCTCTCCCGCCCGCAAACCCCGCCCCCTTCCACGTGATTGGCCCCCGCCCGCAAACCTCGCCCCCTTCCATGCGAATGGCCCCCGCCCGCAAACCCCGCCCCCTTCCACGTGATTGGCCCCCGCCCACAAACCCCACCCCCTGGCTCTCTAGCATTTCAAAATGTGCACGAGCATGTCAAAATGGCTCCCGGCATAAAAAGTTTGCCGACCCCTGAGTTAGGGTAAAAATATATGTATAGCAGTATCAAAAAAAATATATCAATAGGAGTAAAAAAAAATAACTTATAGGGACTCCACAACCTCTTCTCTCTCTAATTGTAGAGAATTGTTGGATGAAACCTCCAATTTACACATTTTCTAAATCCGTAAGATATAGCAATGCCAGTTTATAAAAAAGGATTTCCACTTATCTTTGGGAGCTTATTTCTGACATACTGTTGAAAACCCCTCAGGAATGCAGCAAAGAGAGCTGTTTTGTCTGTTCGAGCTGCATTGTTTAATGGCATGATAAATGAAATACTGTACATCCAGTCTGGCAATTCTTCTCAACCTATCCTGAAAACAGACTTCACCAATCCACTTCAGAAAAAACAAGTAAGCATTTCTCTTGAAGTACAACCACATTAGCCTGGGATCCCGATTTTTCAACCCAATCATGGAGATAAAAGTCATTTCGCAAGAAGACGGAGACAAGACTGAGATGGTCAGCTGATAAGTCTAATAAAGTTATGGTTGATTCCTCAATAGTGGGAAATTTTAATGATTAAAGGCAAATGTTAATTGGAGAGGTTGAAAGCTAAGGATAAATTGGTTGGTGGGTTTGTTGGTTTGCGGCTATGTTGCTCCTGATGAATTCCTGTAATGAGAAATTAAAGAGAAGATTAAAGGTTGCCTCACAATGAAAGAAATAACATTGTTTGTTCAGCTTGGCAAGTGTCTCATATTCCCTCAATACATTAAGAACACACCTGGGTTGATGTTTTGATAATGCATAAAATACATTTAAATTTAACAAAATGCTCTGTTCAAAGTAAGTATATTTAACTGGTCTGTGGCTTGAATCATGTCAACTGGATTTCTATTTTCTCAGTAGAAACGTTTCACTCCTTATCCAAGGAGCTTCTTCAGTCTGAGTAAAGTTAGTAAGGGAATCCTTAAATATGTTTCTAGGGTGGCTGTGTGACCTTGCACCTGGGGCTAGGTCATGGTTATTTTGAGATGTTTATTTCTAAGTCCCTTTATCATCTAAAGGAGGATCGTTAAGATTACCCTGCTGCTGTTGAGCTTGCGAAATGGTCTTAATCTTCCTAGGCACAGAAGACAAAGCAGGAAGGAAGATAGGGGAAAGGTTGTGCCTGAGGCCCCCACCTCTATTCAAGGAAGGATTTTCCAAGTTGGCATAAATGGATTCCTTGACTCCTCTCTCAAACCACCTATCTTCTCTGTCTAAAATCTGAACATTAATGTCCTCAAATGAGTGTCCTTTTTCCTTTAGATGAAGATAAACTGCTGACTCTGGTCCTGTGGTGTTACTTCTCCTGTGTTGGGCCATCCTCCTGTACAAAGGTTGTTTGGTTTCTCCAATGTAGAGTTCAGAGCACTCCTCACTGCACTGGATTGCATACACTACATTGCTTTCCCTGTGTTTTGGAGTTTGATCTTTGGGGTGTACAAGCCTCTGTCTCAGTGTGTTGGTGGGTTTGAAATATACAGGTATGTGGTGTTTGCCAAATATCCGTTTTATCTTTTCAGACACGCCAGCCATGTAAGGAATGTAAGGATGACTGAGAACCTTCATCGACATATATTTAACTGGTGCACGAACCTAATGCTTGTGTCTTATCTGGCTTCCTCAAATCAATTCATCTTGCTTTGTTGTTAGTATATTCTGTTTTTGTCATCTTTTCACGTCAGAGGTTTAAGTGCTTGTCATCCTATGTCTAACTAAAGCTCCTATGTCTAACTAAAGAAAATAGGTCTGGACTTGTCATTTTCTGCTTTCTTTCAAAAAAGGTAAACATTTAGGACTGGTTTACTTTTCTAGAAGTGCTGAAGTCAATGGGAGCTGTTGGCTATTCAGCAGTTTTGAAAGTTATCTCATTTGCTGTAGAAGTTAGACCTCCCCTTATGGTTGCTGATTCCAGCAATCCCATTGAATTTCCTGGCACTGTATTGCCCTATTAGGTCTCCAACTGAGTTTAGAGGCTTGATCTGTTACACACACAACACACACACCCCACACACACAGAGAGGAGGAGGATAGAGAACAGCTCCAAAAAGCTATCTCCAAGAGGACTATCTGGTTAAATGATAGACTGATTAAATTTAACATGAGAAATGCAAAGTTATGCAATCTGGGAGAAAATTATTCATTTTGCAGGTCACTTTTCAGGTCTTGGAGGATCAGATGTAAATATCATGAGCAAAGATTATGCCAGGTTTGAAAGAGCCCATGTGACGTGTCTTGAGAGCTCCGCCACTGCTATTTGCTTCCTCTGTGTTGCTACTTCTGCCACAGTCTCATCCTTCTTTACTCCTCCTTCTGTTATTACCATCTTCTCCTCTTGTTCGCCACAACAATATCCTTTTCCACTGCTGCAGTGCACCATATGTTTCTTTTCTGGCCACTTCAGCTGTTACCTGACAACTTTTGCTCCTCCATTCTCACTTAATTTATTAATGTGTGCAGTCACTGGAGACACTCCTAGACTTGGAAACCCAGACCTGGACCCCATAATCTGGCCATAAATGGTGGTGGTATTATTGCTTTTAAGTTTCAATATGTCTTCCTGTCCTTATGGCCCCAGTATGTTATCCCTTCCTCTAGCAGACAAGTACTTCATTATTTTTTTTTATATTCTTTATTCATTAAAATATTCTACAAAAACATACATACATACATACATACATACATAAAAATCAACATACAAAATAACACATTTAAATACATAAAATACTACAGATCTTGTTATTGTTATATATTGTTATTACATATTGTTATTTATACACTTAAATTCCAAAAAATATATATCAATATATAAGAAGTAATATATATAAAAGGTTTCCGACTATCCTAGCTAAAGATATACAATTAGCATCTTAATATATCTCTTATCTTTATTTTTCCTTACCTTACTATTTATTTCTATATGTTTAATTCCTTAGAATAAAAAACCCATTGTCATCGCTTCATTTTTCTCAATAGTATACAGGTAATCTAATATTGGTTGCCACATTTCTTTAAATTTTGAAATATTTTTATCTTTTAATAAAATTGTTAATTTCGCTATTTGTGCTAACTCCATAAGTTTCATCATCCATTCCTCCATTGTTGGTATGTTTTCTTTTTTCCAATATTGTGCATATACTATCCTAGCCGCAGTAATCATATATAATAACAAGTTACCATACTTTTCTTCTTGATCGTCTAAGTACTTCATTATTAACTCTTTCATAGGAAGTATGATTAATGAAATAATGAGCTGATATACTAATTCCATCCAAGTTATAGGCCAAGAACTGTTACATAAGAAAAGAGGGCTGAAAAAATTCTTAAGTCCTGGGAAACAAGATAGTATTCAGAAGATACTTGGGCAGGCTCCTCCCTGATTCACTTGGATTTAACAGAGAGGGGAGGAGAAGCACAATCAGGCATGCAGGAGTCTGTTATTATGACCTATTTCAATAAAGAATAGCTTTAATCTTCCCGTGGAATCGGTTTCTTTTTCTTTTTTGTAATTTTATTAAAGATTACAATTACAACAGTAAAAACTAACACAAACTAAAAGAAAATAAAAGAATAAAAAGAAAAAATAGAGAAGGTGCAGAAAAGTAAGAAAAATAGAAAAAGAAATAGAGAAGAAAGAAAAAATAAGAATATAGTAAAGGAAAAGAAAAGAAATATATAAAGAAGTGACTTCCCTCTTCATCACAACAAGTATAAACAATTTTGGTAACTTATCACCTTCTCTTAAAATACAACAAATTATCTCTTCTTCCCATATCCCATCTCTTATCTATAAACAAATCCATAAAACCTCGTCATTTCAGTCCTGATGACAGCAAAAGTCCAGTAAGGGTTACCAGAGATAACAACATATCTATTTTAACCTTGATCAAATAAACCAACTTTATATTCCTTCCTTTTACTTCTAACAATCTTGATCTTTAGCCCATCAAATAATGTTGTAGCACTTGATTTCTTTCAATTTTTCCTTTGTCCCTTCTCACGAGATTCTTCAAAACTTTAACAAGCCTCTTTTATAAATCCAATATAAGAAAATTATCCAGGTCGCTCGCTTGGTTTGTTATTTGTATATCCCTTTTAATTATTAAGACATCAGTCAGTTTCTTTTGTATGCCCAGTGAAACATATTTTTTTCATGTCATTCTTGTAGCCTGTCATTTTTAAATCCACTTTCAAATCAGTCTCAATCTTGTCAGGTAAAACTTGTTCCTCTTCCATAACATCTTTTAAACACAGTCTGTATAAAAAAAGACACACTTAAAATTAACCCGTCACCATGGGATGAGATATCATCAAGATGCTGATGATACACAGTTGTACATCTCCATCCCAGGTGAAGTAAGTGATGCAGTGGCTGCCCTTTCTCAGTGCCTGGAGGCTGTGGGGGTCTGGATGGGGAACAACAGGCTTCAGCTGAACCCTGGTAAGACGGAGTGGCTGTGGATTGATGGTTCTTCCAGATCCGGGAAATTATCATCTTTGGTTCTGAATGGGGTTGCACTTCCCCATTCAGAATCAGTGCGGAACCTGGGGGTCCTTCTGGACTCACGACTCCTGCTTGAAGAGCAGGTGGCAGTTGTGGCCAGAAGGGGCTTTGCACAACTTCATGTTGTGCACCAGTTACGCCCTTTCCTGGATCGGGAGTCCCTCCGTACAGTCACTCATGCCCTGGTCATCTCCCATATAGACTACTGCAATGTGCTTTACATGGGGCTACCCTTGAAGAGTATCTGGAAGCTTCAACTGGTCCAGAATGCGGCTGCGCGTGCAGTTATTGGTGCCCCTAGATTGGCTCATGTGACACCTCTGCTGCGCCAGCTGCACTGGGTGCCGGTATGCTTCTGGGTACAATTCAAGGTGTTGGTTATGACCTTTAAAGCCCTACATGGCATGGGACCAGGGTATCTGAGGGACCGTCTCATCCCCATAACTTCAAACCATCCCACTCAATTATGTAGAGAGGGCATGCTTCGGACCCCGTCGGTAAGGGAGTTTCATTTGGCGGGGTCCAGAAGGCAGGCCTTCTCTGCAGTGGCACCTGCCCTCTGGAACATTCTGCCTCCGGAGGTGAGGCAGGCCCCATCGCTCCTGTCCTTCCAGAAGAACTTAAAGACCTGGTTTTGCCGCCTCGGTGGGACGGGAATAGGAATAGTTCCTCATGGGGATGGCTAGTGCCATAGAGCCCTTTTAAAGATCATGGTGTTGCCTCTTGGATTTTATATTTAACTTATAATAATAATGATTGTATATTGTATTTTTATATTTAGTAATAGTATAATTTTAATTTTTGTGTTTGTAAACCACCTAGAGTCCCCTTTGGGGGAGATGGTGCAGTGATAAAAGTTGAAATAAAAATAAATAAAAAATAAATAAAAACTTCTGGGTCCATTGTTCAAAAATATCCTTCAATATGTCCAATGTTAAAATAGTTTGCTTCATTCTGTAATTGTAAGTTGAGTTTGGATGTTCTTCTCCTTTAATTATAATCTTTAGTTCCCTCTAGTTCCCTCTAGTGTCCAATTTTCAAAGTATTAACTTATTATGTTTTCTTTTTAAAGAATTCAAAACAACAGCATTTCCCCATGGTAAGAATTTTTTAAAATTCCAAAATTTTATTTCAAATTTATCTGGACCCTTAGTCCATTTGTAACTTTCTAAAATCTAAGTTTTAATCATCCTTTTGCTGTTTATTCCAGAAAAAAAAAATAAGTTCTTGAACCTGTAGTTAAGACTTCTTTCACTAGGATTGAGGGAAACTCACCTGGTGCTATAAAACTTGTTGATCCAAAGGTTCCTAATAGCTAAAAAGCAGTTAACAAACAATTTCTGAAAGTGATTGGAAAAGGAAGTATGCGAACCCAGTGTCCCTAAAGGCACCGTCCGCGGTTTGAGCAAGATGGCTATTCCCTCGTCTCCCAGAGCTCTAAACCCGCTGGAGACTGCTGTCTGGAGCACTTGCTGGAGAGGAATAACGAAGAGCTGGTTTACTCGCCAGCTCTTCCTTCTGCCGTGGTTGTTGGCTCCACCGTTCACTGAGCCATCTTCAGTTCGCCATTTCTTTCCCGGAAGTCCTGTGGAGTCAGTTTCCCGATCCAATCTATGTCATAGGGCTGACACAAACATACACACACATCTTTGTATTACCAGCCCACAAAATAAAGCACAAAACAACATACGTGCGAACACTCTAACTTTCCCATAGCAATGGTGTGTGTGTTTGTGTGTGTTGCGTTTTGTTTTTAAAAAGCAGTAACCTACCAGACAGGATGGCAGGCATGCATTTGTGAGCAGGCTTCATTTTTGTGACCAAGTATTTAAGTTCTGCTTTCATTTCATTATTCCATTCTTAAATCTCTCCATCCAATCAAAAACAATAGTAAGAGGGACATGCCTGGTTCCAGCTAATATCCTGTCTAGGCTGGAAACATTTTGGGGAAAAAAGAAAAAGTAAAAGACAGTTATCCTGTATATTAACTTTTTTAGAAATTGTATAGTACAGTTCTGAGCTCAAAGGATGCAGGAGATGCACACAAAAAAGCACATTTTATGATAAAATACTTTCATAAATGTATGTTCAATTAAATGTAAATACTCAGTTAAATGCTTTCCAACTTAAACAGTTCAGAGTTTGATCTGGAAACAGAGCAAAATATCAAGACATCTGAAACTGTCCTTCAGGTCTCGGGTGGATGATAAATGCTGTGAAGGAAACTGATGCATAAAATTTGAGTGATCCAGCATATGCTTCGCATACTGCCAAGCCAGGTTTAATCTCTAGGTAAGACTAGGAACTCAGCCCTGGACCTATTTATTTAAAGCATACCATACTTTCATCTTTGTTCCTTTATTTTTTATGTTTTATTGTAATTTCTTTGTTTGATTGTTGTGAACACCCCCCCCCCCGAGTCACTGAGAGTTGGGTGGCATAAAACTTTAATATATTATTATTATTATTATTATTATTATTTTACTATTAATATATTATTATTATTATTATTATTTTACTATTAATATATTATTATTATTATTATTTTACTATTAATATTATATTACTATTAATTATTATTATTATTATTCCCATAATAATAAAAGTCAGATTGTTCCTGGATTTAAGTGAAATTTATTTTGCCATTTGCAGTGTTAACAACATCCCAGCAGCATGTAAACTCTAAGTAGCTGACCATTTGGATATTTTTTTTAATTTAATTTTTATCCTGCCTTTATTATTTTTATAAATAACTCAAGGCGGCAAACATACTGAATACTCCTTCCTCCTCCTATTTTCCCCACAACAACAACCCTGTGAGGTGAGTTGGGCTGAGAGAGAGTGACTGGCCCAAGGTCACACAGCCGGCTTTCATGCTTAAGGCGGGACTAGAACTCACAGACTCCTGGTTTCTAGCCCAGCACCTTAACCACTAGACATATAAATACTTTAGCAGCCATTCTGTCAGTTCCTAAGACTCATAGTGGGTTCCTTGTTAAGTGCCAACCACACTTAAAGAAATGTGGAACTGGAAATTGACTTCACTTCAGGGGACACCTGCATGAGACTCTGCCATCTGAAATACCGCCTCAAACTCATCTTTTGAGGAAAGTCTCTGGACTTTGTCTCCTAGTGAGAAAAAGGTGTAGCTACAGATTCACTTTATTGTAGCTTTTTAGTCCAATCATTGACAAGGTGTAGACTAAAAAAAGAATCCTTGATTTAGACTTGCAGAGGAATGTTTTAAAATATTGTAATGGAGACCTATGGAGTAGACCAGAGCTTTCCAAACGGTGTGTCGCGACACAAAAGTGTGTCGCCACACACAGCGTGGTGTGTCGCCACACCACCCGGAAGCGGTGGCGCGCGCGTGCACGGCGGCTGCCATGCACGAACGCGCTGCTGCACGCCCCCCGCGCCGCCGCACGCCCCCCTGCGCCGCCACCGTGCGTGTGCGCCGCCGTACGCCCCCCCGCGCCGTTGCCGTGCGCGCGCGCGCCGCCGCCGCCACCACTGCCGCTGGTGTGTCGCCAGCGGCAGCACTTTGGAAAGCCCTGGAGTAGACTATCATCAACAGTAAAGGAACCAACAGATACTTGCACTATATTTTTTACTGCTGGTTGAGAGTCATCTTCAGTTCTTTATTGTCATTTCTAAGGCTAGTTTCTGTACTTGTCATTCATGTGGTCTTCTTTATATTTAATCTAACTCCCATTTTTCCACTGTGCTCCTTCACTTTCATTACTAGAGTTTGTTGATCATTTGCATTTTCAGCTACTAAAGTAATGTCATCAGCAAGTGCAAGCTTCTTCCTCCAGTTTTAAATAGATGCTCATCTTCTTCCAATCCAGCTTCCCCCAATTTATAGTCAGCATATAGGTTGAAGGGATGAATATACAACCTTGTCTCACTCCTTTGCCAGCCTGGAACCAGCCTTTTTCTCTCTCCATGTTCCATCTGGACTGTGGCTTCCTGTCCTAGGTATAAGTTTTCCATGAGGTTAGTGAGATATTCTAAAATATTCTAAGATTCCCCTTTTTCCTAAAGACGTTCTGCAGTTTGACGTGATTGACACAATGTAAGGTCTTTCTATAATCAATGAAGCACATACTGACTTTTTTGATATACTTTGGCTTCCTCAATTGCTCTTGCTCTTCCTCCTT
Source organism: Charina bottae (assembly GCA_023362775.1). NCBI lineage: Eukaryota > Metazoa > Chordata > Lepidosauria > Squamata > Charinaidae > Charina > Charina bottae. The sequence goes on along the minus strand of JALMGJ010000002.1, from coordinate 188,361,607 downwards.
CAGCTTTTCTAAAACCAATATGAATATCTGGCATCACTCTTTCCATGTAGAGCTGTAAACTGTATTGGATGATCCTAAGCTTTATTTCGCTAACATTGAAATTAAGGATACTGTGCAATAGTTTACATAATCAGTTAAGTCTCATTTCTTTGGTATTACTATGTAGACTGACATTTCCAGTCTGTTCCACAGTTAGCCCCTGGCCATATTTTTTCCACCTCCTTGTACCAATAATATAGTCAATTTGATTTCTGTATACTCCATCTGGTGATGTCCATGTATATAGGCTTCATTTTTGTTGTTTGAAGACCGCATTAGCAGTAAAGAAACCATTGGATTTGCAGAAACTGATAAGTTGTTCTCTTGCTTAATTTCTGTTCCAACCACAAACAGCTCATCTTGCTTGCAGGTTCTGTTAATTTCAAATTGGACCTGACAATAAAACTTGTTAATTTTCTCTTCTTCTGCATCAATGGTCAGAGCATAAACTTAGATAACCTCCATATTAAAAGTCTTTCTGCAAAGTCTAATTGATATTTGGTCGCTGACTGCCTTGTACCCAAGTATTGTCTTTGCTATATCCTTCCTGACTATGAAAGCAGTGACATTCCTTCTAATTTTTTTGTATCTTGCATAATAAACAGTATAATCTTCTGAACAAAAGTGTCCAATTCCAGTTCATTTCAATTCCCTGATGCCTAAGATGTCAATGTGTAGTTGATTTATTTCATTTTTTACCATGTTGAGCCTTCTGATGTTCCATTTTCCCACTGTAATTCTGTCTTTGCAGCTTCAGATTTTCTTTTCCTGCATGGCAACATCAGCAAATAGACATTCTGAAGGCTTTAATTTAGCCATGTCATAAACACCATTGGTATTTTGAAAGATTCTCAGCTCTTCCACAGTAGCATGTTGAGTGCCATCCAACCTGAGGGGCCCATCATCCAGACAGACTTTATTTTGTCTATCTATGTGGTTTTCTTGGTAAAATATAGAAATGGTTTACCACTGCGTTCTTCTGCATAGTACGAAATCTTGCCTCTGCTGTTGTCACAAAAGTGATCATCTGCCTCCAGCATCTTCTTACATTGCTGCTATTTGATATAAGTGTCTGTTTGCTTTATCTGGGTAGTTGGAATGACCGTCACACCTTGGATGACCCTGCTGAGGCTATCTACTCTTGGTGTACACACTCCTGGCATTCTTCACTCATCACTCCCAGCCACAATGAGGCAGCGTAGCAGATCTTGAGTGGAATGGTAAGATATACATTATAATTAGTTATTAAAATTAATTATTAGAAGTAATTGTAAGATGCAAATAGAAATAATAATATAATGTAAAAAAAAAAAGACATGCATCTTATTAGTAGAGATGTAAAATAATGTTACCACAAATCTACCTGGAAATAAATTTGGGTTTTTCATTTCTAAAAGATCTGTGTGGACTAAATGCTAGCAGGATTTGGCTGATGCTCATCTTTCTGATTTTTTTTTAAAAATCCAGCTTACTATCAAATATGTACGAGACACAGTTAGAATCTTGTCTTTTTCTTTCTTTCTATCTCGTCATTGTGGTGTTGAAATTTATGACATGTCTGGTATCCCTGTTCTCCAGGGGTGGATGGGCAACATGCAAGTCTCTGCTTTCCCTGTTTATGATTCCCAATTATTACATTGGATTAAATTGGATTTGGACAGCCTATCTTATAGAAGTTACACTATGCCTTCTGTTCAGTAGGACATTTGACTACCCTATTTTGATCAGATTCCATAAAAGTAAAGGTTAAATTATTAAAATGAAATTCCACCTTACTTCCAAAGGACTCAGTTCTCATCTCCATATTAAGTTCATAACAACTGTTAAAGATGAGTGATTGTCCCAAGATTACCCCACGAGCTTCCTAACTATTTAATTATTTGAACGTGAATCTTCACATTCTAAGTACAAAGCTGTAACCACTGTACTACATTACAGATAGAATTCAAAGGGCCAAAGTTGTCAATGTGATTTATGGTTTGTTTCTAAGATTTGAAATGGCATAAAAAGCTCATCAGGAACTTAAATAGCTCAAGTAAAGTTTTAAAGTGGTCATAGGAAACTTCTCACTTTTCAACACTATCCTTTCTTCTCTTAAAAACAGAAGGGGCATTCATCTTCAGTGCATGACACGCCTGACTTTAAAAAGCGGAAGGTTTGCAATGCGCATGCAAAGGCAATCTCTCCATTGCAAACATTCTTGAAAAAGGGTATCGGCATGAATAGAGAGAGATACAGCTTAAAATTGTTTTAACCTTCAGAAATGTTTGAAGATGTAAGGTTTCCCTTTGGGTATGAAGGAAGAATAAAGTTGGGGGGGGGGGAGCCCATACCACAGGTGAAATTCTTTTCATACTGTGGCATATAATGCATTTGTAAAGTAAGCTTTATAAATTTTGCATCATAATGACAGGCTACATGAAAAATGCAATAGAAAAGTTAGTCTAGCACTTTATGCAGCAAGTACAGATTGATCACCACTGGACAACATCTTCTAGTTAGCCATAGTTTGAATAGGATTGCCAGCTCTTCCATTAATTTCTATTCCTGTGCTTCATGAGCAGCTCAATCTTCAATCATGATCCAGTAACTGTCCATGTCCCACAAAGCTTCAGTTTTCTGCAGATCAAGATACTCTTAAAAGACATATTGGATATTGAAACTTGGACCATTTTTTCAAAGAATGTATCCTACTGCTGAGCTACAAATTCTCATAGAATAAGAATGTATCAAATAAGTTAGTTGGGAGTAGTTTAAAGTTTTATATTTATTGATGTCAAATATTTACGTTTTATTTTTTATATTATGAAAAAATGTATTCCACCTGATTTAGCAGAATTAATTTTTTTTATTTTATTTTACAAGGAATATAAGCAACTCCAGTCGAAGTCAACTGAATGACATACAATTCTAGGCTACTTACATGGATAAAACGTAACTTATTTGCACACCAGTCTTTCTTTGGCCATTCAGAACAGAACAAACTTCACAGCTACCCTTCATTAGACTGAGACCTAAAAGAATAATGAGCTTCATAGATGGCCATCTTTGGGAATTCCTATATTAAAGAAGAACACTCTAGCATCTCATAAAGCTTATTGTTAAATGTACAGTCTCCATAGAAGATCTTCATATTTGTCCTGCCCATTGTACTGATGAGGATCTTCCGTAGTTCTTTCAAAATTGTGGTCTCAAAAGATTCATAGCTGAAATAAGTTTTTTTTAATCAATTATGAATTAGTGTTATTTTCTAGAATGTGGACTGTACGATGCTCTGTTAATACAGTATAAAGCATGTTTGATTTTATCTCATCCCAAAGAAACACATTTGTGAAAGAACATTTGAATTTACATGCACCACATGTTAATATTCCCCCTCTTTTCTGTTAAAGACCTCTAGAATATTTCATTCCACACTTGTATTTCTGCTTTAAAAAAAAGTGGGGGAGGCAAAAATTAAAATCAGCTGGCCTGCTAATTCAAAGCACTTGCATGTGACTAACCTGGTGACAACCTAGTGCAGAAACAACAGGCTTTATGGAGCAGTAGGAGCTCAACGAGGGTAGATTACACTGTCACTGCTAACAGATTAACTTGCTTTTACAGTGACGCAAATTGTATTACGTTTCTGACAATCAGTGTATGAAACTCATCATCCAAATTCAGGCTTCTCTAACACAAATCCATATCCTTTTATTGAAAATCTTTAGACAGAATCTTTAGACTTTATATACCAGACACAGGTATAATACAACCACAGGGCCTTTGGGCTTATTTTCTCTACTTACACACAAAGTGGTTTTAAAAGAAATAGAGATCACTTCCAATAGTGTTGGGCATGGCTGACTTAAATGGAACACATCTGGATTAGTCAGTTAAAAGAAACTTCTCCGTGTTAGCCTCCAGCTGTCTGCCATTCATCAGTCTAGTACCTTCATTACACAGTAGGCTAGGGAGCTGCAAATTGTGACTGTCCATCAAGAAAAAGGTGTATAAAGGTGATAATGTTATACAGCTTGCCATATATATTTTTTCCCAATTTGGATATGGGGGCAGATTTTGTAGCCCTGTTCCATCCTGATGCTGGGTGGAGTGGAGTCAAGGCAGGCTCTTTAAGCTTGATCTCCCTAGCAAAATACACTTTTGTCATTAGCTCAAGGTCCCCCCATCTGAACTTTGCAATTTTGGGCTAGCTGGTTATTTATGGTGAAGTAATTGGCCCATTGACCAGATGTATATCTATACTTTTTAAGAAAGTCAATCAGTTACAATGCCAGGGCTGTGTTAATGCTGTTTTACACATATATGAGCATAAGTTAAGAGACGAGGCATATTTAAGGTGTTGGGGGATTTCTGAGACTTGCCACTCATGGAAGGTGGATTTTTCAGGTCAGCCTCAGGGTCAATGGATTCAAGCCAGGAATGACTACAGATGAATGAGAAATTACTGTCATTCAATTTTTACCTACTTCACACTTCCCAAACCTAAAAGCAAATAAAAAGGTACAACTTCACTGAAATCTTCTCTTTTCAGAATTTTGAAATATGGTTCAAAACTCAACACACACATTGAAATGCTTATATTAAGGGGGAAAATGAGCATTTTTTGCATAATTAGAGCAAAAATGCATAATAAGAGAAGTGCTTTAAGAAAGTGCATGTTCTAGAAACATTGCCACAAAATTATGTATACCTAAGAAAAATGTACAAGATATTAATGCAATCATCGTCGTCATAATCATTATCGTCGTCGTCATCATCATTATCGTCATCACTTCAATGTACAGTATATCCCACATTTTTATCTATAGGACAATCAACCTGGTAAGCTAAGGAGGAAATGATGCAAAAGCGACACAGGTTCTTTTGGATTCAGAAGCAATGACCACACTAGTATGAATATTTAAGGCCTTATTCCAAGGCAATAAAGAAAACAGCATAATAATATAACATGAGACAGCAATCAATTAATTTTCAAGAATACTGAAGAATACAGGTAGTCCTTGACTTATGACCATTCGTTCAGCGATTATTCAAAGTTATGTTGGCGCTGAACAAATGGTGATTATGACCAGTCCTCGGAGTTCCGGCTGTCTCAGCACCCCTGCGGTCATGTGATCGTGATCTGGGCACTTGGCAAGCATCTCACACTTACGACTGGTTGCAGTGCCCTGCAATCATGTGATCGCCATTTGCGACCTTCCCTGCCGACTTCCCCAGAAAGTCAATGGGAAGCTGGCAGGGAAGGTCACAAGTTGCTGGGGTAAGGCTCCCCCACCTGCGCACCGTCCCCCAGCCCCTCTGCACTCATGCTGTGCTGGCCACTCACACACCTGCGCACCCTCGCTGCGCCTCCCTTGCACCCTCGCGCACCCTCCCTAACCCTTGCCACGCCTCCCCTGCAGCCTTGTGCACCCTCCCTGAGCTATACTGCGCCTCCCTCGCACACACTCCTGCACGCTCCCCGAGCCTTGCTGTGCCTCCCTCACAGCCTCATGCATCCTTGCACACCCTCGCGCCGTCATGCTTCCCTTGCACCCTCGCCCACCCCCACGCACCCTCCCCGAGTCTTGCCATGCCTCCCTTGCACCCTCATGCATACCCTTGCACCCTCCCCCACCCAGCAGCAGCCCCTTACCTGCCTGCTGGCCTGCTTGCAAACCACATGGGACTTGCAACTTCCTTCTGGCTTGCCCACTGACTTGGTTGTGGGAAGCCAACAGGAAATTGCCTCACCTAATAACTGTGGGATTCGGTTAACAATGGCAACTGGGACTGCAGGAATTGCCATCGCTAAGCAATGCAGTCACACTTTACGACTGCATTGCTTAGTGATGGAAATTCCAGCCCCAATTGCCATCATAAGTTGAGGACCACCTGTACAGGATAATAGAAACTATTATGCCTAGTCTGGCAATGAAACGTCTGCAAGAAAACAACAAGGCCCAGAGAGCACCAAGGACTCCACAAACTATTATCTACCATGCACCCAAGGGAAAGAGGCACACACCACTATCTAATTTCTCCTTCCCAATCTTCTGGTAAAACCAGCAGCACTCCCTCCCTCCCTCCCCTTCCCTTTCTATTGCTCATATTGGCTGTGACTGCTGAGAAGTCCGTAATATAAGAAGGACCTTAGGTTGTCTCTCCTGGATGTTTCGCAAAGATGTATTTCAATTAGAAAGTTTGTAGTATTAGGCTTAAGTGGCCCATGCTTAACTAATTTCCTGATTTTAACAGCTCCATCAACTAAAAGTTCGAAAGAGCTTGATTTGTGCACTTTTAGATATTCAAAGAGTTTAAGATAACACATTCCTTGGTAAATTTCCATCAATATAAACTAAGATCTTTCTAAGTGAATAGTCACACTGCAATTATGATATACTTTTTGCTTTTCATTTAACACACCAATTGAATTTCATATTTTAATAACACGAAGAGCAAGTAATTGCTTCTGAAACCAGGCAGAGTCCATTAATACAGTGTTATGCAATCTGAGTTCTGGCAGACAGAATCTAGAGCCTTCTGATTTCCAACAACTTCCTAGGAGGAAAAAAAAATGAGAAATGAGACCCACAACAAAACATTGGAAGTTTTCTTTGCCTTCTGATGGCAGTTCTCCTGCTCAGTGTTCTTACCAGCCAATCATGCCTTTCTCCAACATTTTAGATGATATCAGGAGTACAAATGGGACATATAAATGTTGAAAGTGTGATGGGGGTGAGGGCATATACAAAAGTCAACCCACAATTCTCTGAGTATGTGGATTTTCACATGTTGAACTCCAAGGTCTGCAGAGAGATTGTCGGTATACCTGACTGAAGGAACTTCCTTATTATTGAGAAAACCTGCCTTATCCAGTTTTGCAATCATGAGAGGACTTGTTCAGTTAAATCTGCCTACAACCCTCTTTACATCCTTAGCACTCAACATGCAAGATTTCAAAGGTATCACGTGCCAAATGGAAATAGGAGTAGAGCCTTATTAACATACTTTGACAACCTGAGTATACAAGTGGAGTGCCTCTGTCACTAGATATATTCTGTCTACAGCCTTAGGTTTTAATTTTCTTTTCAAATCACATACAGTACAGAGGAGCCAACAAAAGGCAAAGCTTTGGGTAATGAGCTGCATGACCCACATCAGTGTCTGAAAATTAATTCAAGTACAATGGAAGCGACAATCATAGGCATGGTTTTCAACACAGCTCATTATCTGTGACTGTGGCACAGTTACAGTGTTAGGGATGGGTGTCTCCAGGACAGAATGCATAGTGTCAAATCTGGCTTTTCCTAGTTGGCCACACAAAGTTGGGGTGAGTCTTAAGACATTACTGATTGGACTCATTCCACCAGATGAAGACAGGCAGGAGACTGCATGGAATACCACTATCTTCTGCTGGTTCAAATATGCCCTGTGAACTTCTCTGGACAGAGCCCCTATGCTAGGCAGCCATCATCAGCAGATACCAGTAGAGGAGGGTGCAATGTATTGGCTTCAGGAGGAGGGAGGAAAGGAAGGATGGTGTCTGGGCAGATTCCAACACCAAGTATTAGAAATCAAATTTGGCCTGCAGTAAATTGCCCCTGTCCATTCTGTTCTGGCCAGTCTTTGCATTGCCTGGAAAAGGTGACATCCAAGTGCTCTTCTCACCTCCCTGAACTGAATTAATATCTGTGCACTTAGTAGGTTTGGGTGAAGATCTAAATCATCTGAAAGGGTTGGTGGGAAAAAAGAAAAAGGAAGTGATTTCAGATCAGCAATCTCTTAGACAAGGAGAAGGCAGAGTTATAAACAAAGAGGGGAGACAGAATAAACCCTGTCATCTCTATCTACTCCCTACTCCCTAGTAGGTCATGAGATGCTGAAAAGTCAGTGTCATTGGAATCAGATCTCCAACACTCAGCCCCCATGTCTCTGTACTGCCAATAGTGAATCACTAACAATTTAAAATTTTCAATAATAGGTTGATATTACACAAAGATACTACACATACCCAGAGAAAGCAATTACTAAGCAAATGAATAGGGTAGCTTGTTCCAGGCTGGTGTGTTTAGAACTGGCATATTTGATAGGCTATTCTTATTTCTCCCTGGTCACCAAAGCTGATGTCCTCATCAAAGATCCAGGGAGATGGGAAAAAAGGACGCTTCTTGTTAGGACTGGACCGGACAAATCCTGAGACCACTTTTGGGCACAATATACTTGGCTTTTGCCCAGGCATCAGTGCAAAAGAAGCAGTGTAATGGGAGAGTGGGAGAGGAGGGATTGGAGCCACCCTACACCAGGGGCCAAAGTTCAACAATGGGGAAATGTCAGTTGGGTAAAGAACAAATATGCTCTCTCCTTCCCACATTGTCAGTGTTTCTCAGGGTCCATCATTCATCATTTTCTTTTTGCAGATAAAAGTTTACCCTTTTATTTTAAAAGCAGAGAGGAGAAGAGGGGGGGGGGGGTTTCTGTGGGCATTGTCTCTGAGTGGAATTTTGATCTCTTGATCTTCCACACCTTCCAGGAGATTGAGAGATCTATAGTCTCATGGCATGCATACATGCATAAATAAATATTAAAAATCAAGGCTTAAATTTTTTAAAAAAAGAAGCTATGATGCTGAAAAACTCCAGGAGGGAATGCCCAGAGTCTCTCAACCTGTCCTGCCACATGTTCAGGAGAACAACTGGTGGTTCTTCACACCCCGAGGCTGGTGCCAGGTGGGAAGGGAAAGGGCAGCAGGGCATCCATCAATGGCTGCCCTGGAACATTTCTGCAATAATAATAATAATAAAAACCCCTATTTGCTCAGCCATGGGGGCAGCAAAATTTATGTCAACATGCCTCCCTGCCAACTCAATGACAGGAGGAAAGCAGGTTAAAGCAGCTGTCTCGATAAGCCCAAGGAGGAACTTGTCAAAAATCCAAAGGGCTGTAAATACTGCTTTTGGGGATGTGGAGGTTTAGCTTGCCCCTGGCGTGTCACTGTCACTGTAAGTTAATTGTTTGGTGTTTATCTGTTGG